>JAESUZ010004460.1:0-1200000 GCA_017311185.1 Proteles cristata cristata | reverse complement strand
AACCAGGTTTGCAAGATGGTGTTTAGCAAATGAAGATGAGATATGGCCTAAGCAAGAAGCAGGAGTCAGTGGTGCCTGGAGAAACCGCAGAGATCAGGGAGGGATGCCAGTTTCCTACCAGGGGAAGTTATGTATAAATGTTAAAGGATGCGGTGGCCCCAGACATATAGTTGGGGCCTGTTGTAGACTGATGTTTGGGTAAACGTGGCAGCACCATTACTCAGATGGTAGAGGCCCCTTCTGACCTGCTCGTCCTCAGGAAGCCCTGCTCCAAGAAGAAACAGCTCTAGAACACTGAGTCTGACACACACGTTTGGTTAGCCCGTAACTGGATTTGTGCTGTGCTGCCCTCGGACACTGAATTTTGCCATCTTTCTAGTCATGCCAGGCTTAGATACAAGCACATGCTTCAACAATTCATGGCTCCATATGCTTGGAACATCCTGCCTCTACTTCTTCTACTCATCTTTTAGAATATCGCTGGCATGTAACCTATTCTGTGAAGAGCTCCTTGATTTCCTCATGGAATTCATTGCTCTATTCTTGGCCAAACAAACTCTCAACCCTCAATTCACTGCACTGCACGTACCAGTGGGAATGATCTATGGAAAGGGGAACGGATCTGCAACAGCATCGAGCCCAAGGAAACGGTTTCATTTCACATTTCATTGACTTGTAACACATCTTAAACCCTTATGATAAGCCCTATATAGCCACCAATAAGGGCCCCTTATTTGTCTATTCCTTCATTTACTCACTCAAGCAACTGTAGTGGAGCCCCCACCGCTTGCCAGCACAGTGTTATATTTTGAGAAAAATAAAGACAATGGAAGGAATACAGCTGTCAACAAGATTGTCCACATTCATAGAGGGATATGTTTGGTGAGGGTGATGACATGAGTAAAGGACCAAGGCCACTGAAACCCCCAGGCCCATGAGGCTCTGGAGGTCAGACCCTGAAGTAGAACTAGCTGTCCTGTCTCATCTGAAGCCTTTGGGGATAAGCCAGAGAAGTCACCCTCAATGATAGTCTTGGAGATGAATTCCTAGGAGTGAATTTGGCAAGTCAGAAAAATCCAACAACACTTCTCTATGTAAATACAAAAAATCCCAACTGACTTGGGATTTTCCCTTCTGAGTTGCATTTAACATGTCATGACCCCATATCCTATCTCTTCACATACACACAATGACTAAGGACAGCACCATGATTGTCCTGTGTTCTTCAATGAAGGATAGTGTATTTACATTTTTTGTAGTGATGTGCCTTTTTCAAACTATTGAAACACAGAATATTGAATTCTGGGCTTGTTCTAGGACTTCTGCTTGGGGCATATGTGTGTGTGTGTGTGTGTGTGTGTGTGTGTGTGTGCGTGCGTGCATGTGAGTGTGTACTTGATGACCACAGGAAAGAAGATGCCTAGCCGTGGCTTGGCCCTTCCCCCTTTCAGAGTGGGAGTCTACTCTGGCTGTCTGTGTAGACCTAGCTGTGAAGGAGTTCAACTTGTTTGATCCTAGACAAGTTGTATAATTTTTCCATATCTCGGTTTTCCCATCTAAAAAGTTCTTGCCACAGAGAAATTGTTAGGATGAGTGAGCATGATAATGAACCTAGAAATAAGTTCATTATTCAAGGCCAGGTGCTTATTGTTAATTGTATGCCCACCCACTGTCAATGCCTTCGATATGCATCCCTCTCGCTCCCAAACAGAAAAACCATGGAAGGTGATTTGAGAACAGAATAATGAGATGAAATACTCCATTACTGGATTCCCCCTTAAACTGCCAGTATTTGGGAGCAGCTAGAGGCTTTGTGAGGAATCCTCACTCCGCTGCCAAATAGAGAAGATTCTCAACTCAGGAAATACCCATCTTAGGTGTTAAAATTGAGCCTTCTTGCTTTTGTTGAGGTCTCCAAAGTTTTCTTTGTCCTCTCTTTATACAAATGTCTCACTGTTGGTTGCATGGAATCTTGAAAAGTCACGCCTTTTTAAATATTATGCATTTTGATGTTCCCTATTAAAGAGGACCACTGAGAGCTTGTTATAAAGTTGTGTTCATTCCAAGTTTAGCTATTTAACTAGAAGATGTGTCTCCCTTAGGATATGAGGCTTACAGAACTGACGAAAGCTTAGATAATTAATACTGAACTTGTTAACATATATGGCAGAGTGTTTGACCTCAGAGAGCTATTAATTGAGTGTTAGACACTGTGTTAAGCTCTTTGGGGATAAATCCAAGACTAATGAGATATAGATCCTGACCTTCAAGTAGCTAATGAACTTAAACTTTGATGCAGAAGAAAAGGCCAATAAAATTCTCTGGGCATGCGGAGAAGGGAGAAATGAGAAATGAGTCCTGATGGGAGGAATCATAGTGTGTTTTGTGGAGATAATAGCACATGAGCTGTACCTGAAGGACTGGTAGGATTTGAATGCAGGGAGCTGGATGGAGAGGGTTCTAGAAGTCTAGATTCAGACTATGATTTTCAGGGCACTGTGTCAGATACTTTGTAGGGCTAAATTATGTTATCTGTTCCTGTGGGATTTCTTTCATTCTTTATTTTTTTTTTCTGCTGAAACATAAGTAGGAAGGAGATTAGGACTGCTTAATTCACAAGGCCAAGGAACTGTCTGGGCCAACACGCATGCTAAGTGATCTGCACAGCCTGTATCCTGCCTCAGCCGGCCTGGAAGTTCCTTGATACCTAACACAACCCTTCAGATCTCAAGTATCCTGGGGTTGTCCTTCTGTTTCAGAAACCAGGTCTGCCTTCTTCAGGTAAAACTATGACTTCTATAGAAATATTAGATGAAACTAGGTGGTTTTGGGTAAACCACACCCCACGGTTGTGTACCTAAGTCCCCGGGTGCATTCTGACCACCGTGGCTGCTTCCAAAGCAGATGCAAAAGCAAATGCAGAGTCAGCACCAGAAAAAAGGGCAACAACTCCTTTAACTGAACATAATAAGGGGAGGGAACATTCTTCACCTCAGGGCAAACAGAGCAACTTCATCAAGCTAAAGCTTCTTGCCCTATTTTCCTTTGGGAATATAAGAGACAGCTGCACATAACAGAAACACAGCCAAATTGGAACCCATGGAACTAGCCACGGTGCTTTCTCTTGAAGGATTAAGAAAAGGCTTTTGTGGATGTAAAGAGGGTTTTATCCTCCCTCTCTGCACAGCAATGTAATTTCCTCCCTTGATTTCTGGGCAGAAAGTGAGCATTCCAACAATATGTGCTTTAATTGATTGCAGCTATTAAAGCTCTTGGCTTACATGCATATGGTTCAGGGTATAACAGACTCATGGAAGGTTAACTTCAATCATTATTCTGTCTGTACGCAGGAAACTTGACTAAGGCATTGGTTAGAGAATGGTGAGGGGGCAGTACTCAGTTTGCATACAACAGACCTTAGGGATTGAAGACCATAACCTTGAATCTTCACCTCTGTATCATTTGATCCCACTCAGTTTTCAGACCTGTACCCTGGTTTCTAAATTGGTGAGTGATGCATCCAAGGAGGCCTGTTGCTCTGAGAGTGATCAGAGGATCAGGAAAGCCACTGGCCAGGCATTCCTGCCCAGGGATTCTCCTTCTCACCATTAGCCTTTTTTTTTTTTTTTTACAAATAGTTTATTGTCAAATTAGTTTCCACATAACACCCAGTGCTCATCCCCACAAGTGTCCTCCTCCATGTCCTCCCCCCCACATCCATCAGTCCTCAGTTTTTGTCAGCATTCAAGAGTCTCTCATGGTTTGCCTCTCTCCCTTTCCCCCACCATTTCCGCCCTTCTTCTCCCCTTGGTCCTCTGTTAAGTTCCTCCTAATCCTCCTATACGTGCACACATATGATATTTGTCCTTCTCTGCCTGACTTATTTCGCTCAGCATAACACCCTCAAGGTCCATCCATGTTGCTATGCCTCCACCATATTCTACCCCAGGCCACGCTTGCACCAGAACTGCTTACTGGCCAATTTATGGTGGAGTCTAAGATGTTTTTCCTCCTTTCAAATGATGAGGATTTGAGAGCCGGCCAGGATATTAACATATCCGCTTCCAACTCCCCTGTGCGCACCCCCCTCGCCCTCCATATATTTTTATTACTGCCTGGCCAATCTTTAGGCATTGTGTTACATTAAAGAAAAAATGGAATACTTCAGCATCAGGCTATTCCTAGAATCGCTAATTGTTTGGAGAATGTGTCAAATTTGCCCCGATCTCCATACATGAAGCATAGTCTCTGCAGGGAAAAGAGAAACCTCAAAGGTCTGTTTTAAAGGGAAAAGTTGTATTGATAAAAATATTTATATTTGCACCTCAGATTTTCTCTTTGCAGGTAGAAAACCCTCCCAATCTATTTTGTATGTGGCTGCAGTTCAGTTCAGTTTCTTGGTCAGTTCCGTTTGTTCAACCTTGGTTCAGAAAGGACCAAAAACTTCCCTCCCTGCCACCTCAGATGCCCTGGGAGCCTGGGCCTGACTTAACACCGTGCTGCAGGGGCCTGAGTCCTGGGTCATCTCGGCCAGTTCTCTGCTCGACTCCACCACCCTGTCCATCCAGCTGCACCCTGCTCTGGTCACTTACCTCACTCTCCTCAGCAGGGGGTGGAGGGACCTCCTTGATAATCTGCAAAGGGAAAAAAAAAAGAGAGAGAGAGAACAAGTCAGTGGAAATGTTTCGCCACCTGCTCTCCAAGAGGCCTGTGCTCAAGAAATGCCTTGGTAGTATGGCCATAATTATCACCACACTGGGCCCAAGCAAGAAAGGCTCAATCAGTGCCATGATGTGTCTTTCTGGCCAGAATAGCTCAGTTAGTTAGAGTATGATCCAGACTGAGGGTTCCATTTTCAATTGTGTCTGTTTTATATAGAGAAAAAATGTTCCACAAGTAAGTTTCATCTCTTATCCCATCTTTGCTATCTTGCAAATTTATTCACTCATTTATTCATCCAGTCATTCCTGCATCAAGTCATCTATCTACATATCCAAACCACTATGCATTTAACAAAGAGCTACACACAACAGAATTCAAGATAGTGCTGCAGCGATGAGTCAGGAATGGACCACACTCAAGCTACTGGCAGTCTCATGTTAACTGTCATGGGCCCCAAATGGTACCTATCCAGGAGGGAGAATATGATGGCCAGACCTACTCCCAAAAGAGGGCAGCAAAGGAGGGATAGCCAAGGATTTCTTTTGGGGGCTTTGACATTGAAGGGGTACAAAGATTTACATTACAATGTTATAAGACTGTATTCTGCAACTTCCCCAACATCAGGGCTGAAGAGAGATATGTGGACAGTCTGGGCAGGGAGAGCACTCTGGAACCCTTTCTAACCAATGTGAGGATGACCGACACATGGGAGGAGGATGGTTGGGTCACAGTGAGCATCTTCTCCTCCTGCTTGTCCCCAGTTTGCCCAGCCTGTGCATAAAAGGAAACCCCCTGCAGTTAATTATATTTAGAGTCTTTAACAAAGCAGCTTGGCCATGTCCCCTGGGGCTCCCTCCTCTCACCCCACGCTTATTAGAATTTTGAGTCCCCCATATACAGTTTTCTCCTTAGACAATTCTGGTAAATACAGACTTATTGTATATCTCTTGATGTTCTAGTGTTAGGGCTGGCCTGGACCACTTTGTGCACAGATCCTGGTTGCTGACTTGGCTGCTTACTAGGCATCAAGGCCTTCCTCACCTTTCTGTCCCGAGCACATGTCTCCTTTGATTTGATGATTATTTGGGGACCTCATTTGGGCTCTGATCCCCACTGCTCTCACCCACACTACCATTATCTGTCATGTCATCTCCGCATTTTGAGACAGGCTACTGACTTGAGGTGGTAGAAACACCAGCCAGGGAATGAAGACTCCTGCCATCTAAAAGGATGGTGTTCAATTAATTAAGAGGCAGAGATTAAGGGCTCTGGGGGTTTCAAGCTACCATTGCATCTGCCCCCACTTCCTGGCCACTGTGGGAAGCCTGATGAAAGTCTTTGGAAAGCATGAAGCCGTGATTTTGCTCACCCACTCGACACTGGCTCTGAATTCCTAAAGGAAATCTCTGGGGGAGGGCCATTACTGACTTCCCCTTGTCCCAGAGGCAGTGATGATTTTAAAACAGGAAATGCCCGGAAATTGGAGGGAGGAGTGAGGAGCTGGAGACAGCAATCTGGAATGCATCTCTTCTCTTAGGGCAGGGTTAGGAGGGAAGGCAGAGGGAGGGCAGGATATTTGGGAAACACGGGCGGATGTTGACAAGAGTGCTGTGGGCAGTGTGCATGGCAAGTATGCTGGGTATACAGAGGCTCTGTGCAGAACAGCCGGGCTTCTGTCTTTCCAGTGCTACCAGCCCCCTCCCTCACTGCATGGAATGCTGTGTAGTTGTCCAGTGTGAACCCCAGACCTGCCCTTTTCTGACTGTGAAGATGTGACAAGTCCTTGAACCTCCCTGAGCCCTACTGACCTAATCTGTTAAATGGGAGTAATGTAACCTTGTAGTGTCATGATGAGCAATAATGTTTGTAAAACATCTGGTACAGAGTGGGTGTTTAATAAATGGTGCGTGCATTATTAATTCCCTTTTCCTTTCTTTCCTTTCTCATTTCTCTGTCTCTTGCCTTTATTACCCCTTTATTAAGGAAGGTTTCATTTGACTCCCTGCATGTACTAAATGACTATGTATGGTGGTTTCCAGATGGAGCAGCTCCGAGGCCAGAGCTTCATGAAATGAGTGAGACAGGAGGCTGATGTTCAGACAGTGGTCAGGGGGCTTGAGAGCAACCAGGGACTTCGGGGTAGTGAGCAGCAGTATGTTTCACCGTATACATGTAGGCACATGACAACAGTCAGGATGTGCAGCACCAAGTGGCCTATCACTCGGACCAACCCAACTGTGGTTGCCATTCAATGTCACTTACTAAGTATTTCTTTCTTTCTTTTTTTTTTAAAATGTTTTTATTTATTTCTAGGAGAGAGAGAGAGAGAGAGACAGCGTGAGCAGGGGAGGGTCAGAGAGAGAGGGAACCACAGACTCTGAAATAGGCTCCAGGCTCTGAGCCGGCAGTCAGCACAGAGCCCGACGCGGGGCTCGAACCCACAAACCGAGAGATCATGACCTAAGCAAAAGTCGGACGCTTAACCAACTAAGCCACCCAGGTGCCCCAGTATTTCTTGAATTCTACGTCTCACAATGTGCAAAGGCGGACCCACAACACAATGCCAAAATATAAAATTTATTAAGTATTATCTGTAATCAGATTCCATGCTAACGCACTGTAAATGGGCACCCGAGCTTCTGGAAAAATGCCACCATGTTCAGGTAAACAGGATTAGGCACCTGCAATCTGGTCTTACTGCTTGGGTGTCTGGCTATATTAAGCAGGAATGAGGAAGACGTCTTCCCAGCGCTTCAGGCTCCACCACCACCCAGCCTCCTCCCCTGGGACGGGAGCAGCTTGCCGCAGGAAAGCAGGAGAGCGTTTCAAAGCCTGACCCAGACAGGCGAGGTTGAAGTCATGACATGATTATTCCAAGCCATGAAGCTGGAAGGACTGTCTGTGAGTGAGCCAAAGCCCCGTGTACATAGGTCACCCAAAGGAGTGCTCTGCACATAGGCCCTCTCCACCTCCCCCTGCGGACGACCAGAGCCCATGCCTAGAAGAGCAGCTGGGCAACGCACTGCGTCACTCTTGAGCCTGTGGTACCACCACAGCCTTGCTGCACAGTGGCCCAGGGCCCACCGGATAAAACTCAAATGGCCCCACCTCCACCAGGCTGTTGTGATGTGGCCCCCACCCCTCCACTTCATCCCTCTTCACTCTCCCCTTCACTTTCTGAGCTTCAGCGTCTTGGTCACCTTGTTGCTCCTCCCATGTACCCCGTTGCTTCTCACTTGCAGCCTAAATGCTTGCTATCCCTCAAGCTCTCCTCTACGGGATCTCACATAGCCCAGTGTCTTTTGTAGTACTTTTAATTATAATTAACAGATTAATTCAACAATTCTTTGCTTCCAACTAGTGTGACTAGAAAGTGTTTACTTCTAACTAGAATGCAAGTTAGAACCAGCGCTAAGCATAGCCAAGAGTAGGCTTGATTTGGCCCACTTCCCTTCTTAGAAGGTTCTGGGTGATTCCTCTTCATTGTGAGTGGGCGCATCAGGTCTTTCCCCATTAGGAGGGACACACAGAAGATGGTAAGGTTGAAGAGCTCCTTAATAAAATACTTCAAAGGAGAATACCCAATAGACATATTTCTGGGATAACGGGGTAAAACTGAACAGCAGCACTGGGGGAAAACCTGGGGACATTTTTCATGCTTCTCCTCCAGAGGCCGGTAGCACTTCTCCACCCTACTACCATCTTTAGCTTGGATATTTTGAATGGGCAGAAGGTGACCATTGCTTCCTTGGGAGAACTGCCCTAGAGATCCTTCTGTGGTGACGTAAATTCTGCATGAGGTAAAGGGGATAAGAAAAATGAGATGGAACATGGACTTATGAATTCTATTAGTGTTTCTTTGCTATCTGAGAATCTCTGGAAACCGTCTCTGCTGTGAATTGGGAGAAATGCCCCCTCCTTCTCTTAACAGTTTTAGTCATGTTTGTTTAGGTAGACATGAGATAGGGTTGGATTTGACAAAGGCTAATGTGTGATAAGGAAAGAAAAGACCAGGTAGAAACTTATTAAACTGAAATCTTACTGGCAACTTCTTACTGTGTCAGAACAAATTTAAGTGTTGTGTGCACCCCTGAGTCTGGCTATTGGAAATGGTAATGATGAAGGTGTGGAGGTAGAGCTGGCATGGTATGAAAACAGTAGGAAGATCATATATACTCAGGTCCTATTTGATTCCTGGGAACCTTACTCTGGTCTTGTGAGTCAAGTTCAACTGTTTAGGTCTCTGTAATGCTCTCTTTTAAAACTAATTTTAGGGGTGCCTGGGTGGCTTAGTTGGTTAAGCATCTGACTTCAGCTCAGGTCATGATCTCACGGGTTCATGAGTTCGAGTCCCGCATCCGGCTCTGTGCTGACAGCTCAGAGCCTGGTGCCTACTTCAGATTCTGTGTCTCCCTCTCTCTCTGCCCCTCCCCCATTCATGCTCATGCTCGGTCTCTCAAAAAAATTAAAAATTAAAAAAAAATTTAAAACTAATTTTAGAAAATGTAAACGTGAAATAAAGCACCTACTGAGTTTATTTTGCTTGTTTTTTTCCCTCCAGAAGTATTCAAGTTTTGCTCCTAATTTGTATGTTTTGATCACTGCCACTTTGTTTGCCTTTGCTAACTTCACTGCTACCGTCCTGTGTGGTGGAATGCAGAATGCAATCTACCCAGTTGTACACACAGGCGCCTCTTCCTTCTCCCAGATGAGAGCCACACTGGCTCACCAGATGTTCCATTTAAAGCTGTGAGTCAGCTCAACATGCTCATGAGGATGCCAGGCCTGGCTATTCCCGTGTGGTCCCCTACTATGTCCCCACCACCACTTCACATTTCTCCTTCTTGTCTTTCCTGTCTCTTCTCCCTGTGGCAGCAAGTTGGCTGTAGGCTAAGCTGTATAAGCCCATTTTAGACAGATGTTCATCTCATGCCTCGAGAAGTGGGACAAAACAGGACTTCATTTTGGGTTCCCTTTCTCCATAAATTGTGCTTAGGGGCTCAGTCCTTACACAAGCTGGATGAGAAGCATCTCCCGCAACCCCCTCTACATTGAAGGTGTGGTTCTCTTGTTGCCAAGGAGACACTTCCTTGATACACAACCACTTGGGTTGTCCAGATCAAGTTCAAGAGAACTGCTTAAGAAATACTACTCTGTTAACAAAATTAGGAACATGTCCTCTAATTTGAATGAGCTCGATTTTAAATTTCACTGAGTACCAGAGTCACCTGGAGGGCTTCTTAAAACATAGATTTCTGGGTTGCGCTCTGCAGTTTCTCGTCAGTTGGTCTGGAGCAGGGTCTTTGCATTTCTAACGAATTCTCAAATGATGCTCACGCGCCCGGTCCATGGACCACACTTTGCGAATTATGAATTAGCTTAGTTCTAACAGCACTGGCCTCAGTTAGGTTAAGTGTCCGACTTCAGCTCAGGTCATGATCTCACATTAGGCATGCAGGGGTATGCTGTTGCTTCAGGTCAGACATACCTGTTGAGAGTTGCTTATGGCTGATTAGAAACACTGGCTCTGAAAATATTTCAGTCTACAAATTATCGTGTCCCTGTCCTATTGTCAGAAACTATGGGACCTTTAAAAGAGCCCATTTATCAGCATGTTGGGGAAGATATGGAACTTTCTGGAAGAATCTCTCAGCTCTGCCTGCAGGCACTCTCTTGTTTCCTCTAGTGGCATTTGTGCTCATCTTCCTGCAGAGCTGCCAGGGCCTGGATTCTTGGACCCAGCCCTGGAACAGTCCCAGCCACATAGTTCCCTGGGAGTTAGGGACACAGATCGTAGCTTTCGCGGTCTGCACTGCCAGCAGTTAACTCACTGAACTGTTCATCTTTGCATCTTTCTTCTGCACTGGACTCTCAGCCCCTAGAAGGCATGGGGTTCTTGGCCATCTTCTATCTCCTGGCACATAGCCCAGTGCTTGTTACTCAGTCACTAGTTCTGGGAAGAATGGGTATGCATTCCTCTGAGGAAAAGGTAAAGAAATAATTCCTCATCATTCTAAACTTCCTTACTTCTCAGATAAGCACTTCAGCGATTCAAGATTCAGGACTGGTCTCTCAACTGTCCATATAAATGCTTCTTTTGCAGCTAATATGCTAACAGTGCCAATTGCTGAGAAGAGGTTGTGACACTTGGACGCATCATGAGGATCTCATTAGGGTCATAGCTTGGATTTATATTAATTACAGTACTTTATTGGATACATCTATACCCCCATTCTATTCCCTAGCTCCAGCCTGCAAGTAAATTCACTTGCCTGTAGTTAAAGAATCCACTTTCCAAGCATAGTGTCCCAAACTCAATTTCTATTAAGGCTTCCGGAAAATTTGATGGTGACACATGCAGTTTCTTTTGTTACAATACAGATATGTCATATGTGAATCTGTTCATAGGTGGTAGGTAAACCTGGCATAAAATCAGTAAACTATGAGATCAGTGTACCTCAAAATCAGGCTTTTAGTGAGGCAAAGGAGGATATATATATATTTAATTATATAATATATATATTAGTTTTTTAATGTTTATTTATGTTTGAGAGAGAGAGACAGCATGAGCAGGGGAGGGGCAGAGAGAGAGGGAGACACAGAATCCAAAGTAGGCTCCAAGCTCTGAGCTGTCCGCACAGAACTTGACACAGGCCTTGAACCCACAAACTGTGAGATCATATCCTGAGCCAAAGTTGGATACCCAACTGACTGAGCCACACAGGTGCCCCTATGTTAGTTTTTTTGTGTCGTAAAAATCACCTAACATAACATTAAACATATTAAAGTGTGAGGGGATTATATTTGGTGCCACTGAGTAGCATCAGGTGAATGTGAAGATGCTGTCCAGCTTCCAGCAGTGGCCTGGGAGGGACACACAAACCCCTACACACCGCATCTGCGCTCTCACTTCCATTTATCTTTGTTCAACAAATTATATTTGCTCCTGAGCTTATATACTTTTCCTCACCAAAGCGTTTAATATAGCATCCTCAACACCCGTGTGTGTCCTGGTCAGAAGAATCCAGGGATTGGATGAAGGAGGAGAGGCTTAAGCGTGTGGAGGAGAAGCTTGTGAGGAGATAAGAGAAGATGGGGCATCCTGTGACCAACATGAGTAAAGGTGCCCACACTGAGCTTTGTCAGAGGCCACACTGAAGAACCAAAAGAAAGGAGAATGGAACTCAATGGGAGCCATCATTTGCTTTAAAGAGGATTAGAGGCACGTGCCATAGATTGAAGAAAAGGTTATCACATCGTGAGCAGCAGAACAGTACTTTCATGGTATTAGGTCTGACTTGAAACCACAGAAATTGTCTTTTTTGTTATGAAAAGAAGAACCTGGCAAAACAACAAAAGCTGGACTCCTATTTTAAACTGGTGCAGAAGGAATAACAAGACAGTGAGTCACAGCCGTCCACCTCTGGTGTCGTGACACTTTGTCCCAAGAATGTCCTTCCTTCCGTTCTGCCTCCGTAACTCAAAGCCACAGTGCTACATCATACTCACACGCACTGGGAGACTTCATGAGTTTGTTTTTACAAATCAAGGCAAAGTGGTATATTTACTGTAGCATAATCTGAATGAAGAATCTAAGATGCTTAAAATAGTGGAATTTTGTTGGGTTTATTATTCATTTTTTAAAGTGCATCTTTTTATTAGACTACACAGTTTTCAATGCTCTCCTCTGAAGTCACTTCCCCCATTAGTCCTGTTATTTTCATGCAGCCCAAATTCCATAATGCAGTGATATTTTTAGGAACACATGTTATAGGAGAAATGGTGGTATTTAGAGAACTTTCCATGTACCTGGTACTTAATTAACCATTGTTAACTTTGGAGAGAACAAAGGAGCCGCTAACTGGGCCTGACTTCCTTATCTGATTTCTGCTTTGTGCTTTCCATGTGTATTATAAAGCCTCAAGGAATCTGAGTAAGAATATTCCTTGGGTATTTGGTAATTTGGGATTGTGAGCTCATGGGTAGTTTGCATTTACCTATGGGAATCCTATGAGGATTGCCTTGAGGGATCAACCTGCTACAGAGGATTTGAATTTCCTTCTGCAGATTCCTAAGCACTTCCAAACTGACAACTTTTCTCAGCTTGCAATTTACAGAACCACAGATAAGACACATTTGAACTCTGAAACTGAGAGATTATGGTTTTGAGTTCTTAGAGACATACATATACACACTCACCAAGCCCATGGCCTAGCCTTGTATATAAGTTTCCAGCTTTAGGCAGAAGACTCCATTCTGACTCCCAAACTTTTATGTAAGTCTATTCAACCAAACGTCTAGGTTATGGAGATCAGAACATCTTCCCCTTCTAGGACTGTCACTACTTTAGGGTCAGCAAACCATCTAATTTCCAGATCCTTCTTTATTTTGGCCCTGGAAATGTCCTCTGTTTTCTGATGAGCCTGGATATGTATTTGAAACAACTTTCATTATATTTTTTTCTAGGAATATTTTTCTATGTTTTGCTATGTAGTTCTCACTATATCACCATTAAGGGTAATTTATTTTTCACAAATGATTGCTTCTTGCATTCTCAGAGGGGTTAGCTCAAATAAATATTGTATGTAGATGGCTAAAGTTCTTTGGGTCCTTAGATTTAAAACACCACTTATCTTGAGACTTCTGGGTTGATCTCTTAGCACTAACTCTTCTGCTGTCTCTTGGCCTTATAGGTTCTGGGTGAGGAGAAGCTATCAGAACAGAGCTATGTATACAGTCAAGCCCTGAAAGCCATCTGACCAATTTCACAGATAGAAGGGGATGCTTGCTCTCATGCTTTAAATTCTAGACTTCCATTCTGATACCCAAACTTTATAATAACTATTCTTCTAATTAAAGTTAAAAAAACAAGGGAAAAAGGGCAACCTGATGTGGAAAACATTGAGGAAATAGGATTTGCTAGCTAATGGCAGAGAAACCAATCTTTCTACTATATGAACAACATACATGTAATAGAAACTTCACAGCTGATTGGAGTGGGTTAGTGCTGTCCAAGGACTGCCTGGACCCAGTAATTTTACCCTATTGTTTAGCAAAGCTAGTGCCAAGGGTGTTAATCTAGAATGCAGTACAAGAAATTTTCAAAGAAATGAGGTCAATTTTTTTCTTTTTTTTTTTTGTATTTGGAACTCAAACTTCCAACTCATTTGGTTGGAACTCCCAACTCATTTCTCTCTCTCAAAGAATTTTTTTTTTTTCTTTTTTTTAAATATTTTATTTACTTTTGAGAGAGAGATAGAGACAGCATGAGCAGGGGAGGGTCAGAGAGAGAGAGGGAGACACAGAATCTGAAGCAGGCTCCAGGCTATGAGCTCGCTGTCAGCACAGAGCCCGACGTGGGGCTCGAACCCACAGACCGTGAGATCATGACCTGAGCTGAAGTCGGACGCTTAACTTACTGAGCCACCCAGGTGCCCCCCCAAAATTTTTTCTTAATGTTTATCTATTTTTGATGATGATGAGGAAGAGAGAGAGAGAGAGAGAGAAAGAGAGGAAGACATAGAATCTGAAGCAGGTTCCGGGCTCTGAGCTGTCAGCACAGAGCCCAATGTGGGGCTCGAACTCACAAGCCATGAGATCATGACCTGAGCTGAGGTCAGATGCTTAACCAGCTGAGCCACCCAGGCACCCCCAACTCATCTCTCTTAAGACTCATCTCCCTAATTTGCCTTAAAAGGGCAAATGTCTTGATAATTAAACTAAGACTAGTGAGTGGTAGGCATTTTAACATTAGTCAATCAGGACTATGTGGGTTACGTGGTAACTTAAAAGAACACCTGTGTATACTCTCCATTAGATGATATGTCACCGTCACCACAAAACTCTATTAAGTGAAAAGAAATCCATGAATTCAGATTCTCTGAGGCTTGGAGGAGTGTCTGGTCTGCCTGAGTTATGTGCAAGGTGATTCCAGCAGCGAGTGGTGCCTACAGGATCCGAGCAGGCCAGGAAAGAGGCGGCCCTGCAGAGCTAGGAATCTGCTCTTTTATGCTGCTTGAACATCCTCTAGGACTGTGTTTCCCAGACAGTATTTGGTAGAATACTAATGCCCTTCCAAGTGTTAGTACGTTAGTAAGTATTTGGAAGGGTGGGGGGATAGGGATAGGCTAAGGAAGGGTTCCAGGGTCAAAATAAGTTTGGAGATCCACAACGCAAATTATCTTATGAAACACTCTGAGAAGTCCTGCAGTGAAGACAGTTATTCAATATAGTTTAATAGTGTCTTCAGACTTACTGTCTAAATACTCCTGTTCTGAAGCATACCTATTCACATCTTGTAGGTACTATAGTTCCACGGATGTAGTTTGGCCATGCTGTCCCTGATTACTTACATCATACGATCCTCTGGTCGTTTTGATGTGTACTCAGGTTTGAGAACCACAGGCCAGGGAATCCCGAAAGGGAGGAATAGATTTACTTACAGGAGGTAAGAATATAAAGAAGCCACTTTAGAGACAATACGGTTCCAGTTTTTAAATTTTACAAGCAGGAAAGTTAAGGTGGAAGGATTTGCCAATCCTGTAAGTGGAGAGGAAGATACCAATTGGAACCCAGTTGTCTGTAAGGACAGCTCACCTCTTTTCATTTCACCCAGCAAGCATGAGGATGGCAGTGGCTGGGTTATAAGGCAAGTCACAAGGCCAGCCTGGCAGGGATGAGGGAAGCCACAAAGCAAGGCAGAGATGACAACAGACTGGGTGTGTGTGGTGTGTGGTATAGAGCTGCAGGGGTGAGGGCAGGCTGTGACAGAGATCTGTATGCTCTTGTAAGCTGCAGAGTGAGGAGTGTCCAGATGGCAGCGGGTGGAGGCTGGAAAGGGACCTAGAGAGCAGGGTGAGTCTAGGCCCGAGATGCATGGCTGTTGGCACCAGTCAGGTTTCTATTCAACAAACTATCAGGAAATCCCTTTGCTGATGTTAAGCTTGGCTGCTTGGCCCTACAAATTAAATGTTATGCTTTAAGGTGTGGAAAGCATTATTTGAAGACTTTATTTTTATTTCAATAAGGCATATCAAGTTCTTGATTAATTCTTGTCCCTTGCAAGTTGTCACTGGAGATGTCCAAGGGACTTTGTTAAAGTGTTCTTGAAATTTAATAAAGTGAATGAAATATGATCTTTTTTATAGTGATTTAAAAATTGTTCATAAAGGGGTGCCTGGGGGGCTCAGTCAGTTAAGCGTTCGACTTTGGCTCAGGTCATGATCTCACGGTTCATGGTTCGAGCCCTGAGTCGGGCTCTGTGCTGACAGCTCAGAGCCTGGAGCCTCCTTCAAATTCTATGACTCTCTCCATCTCTGTTCTTCCCCAGCTCACACACTCTCTTTCTCTCTCAAAAATAAACATCAAAAAAAATTTTTTTTAATTGTTCCTAATATACCTACAAAGCCATTAAAAACAAAACAGAGAATTTTGCTTATATAGGGGGAAAATTCTGGATGCATGCACACTATTGTTTCCCCACAAACTGAATAAAAATATTTGCCTTTATAGGAACAGAAATATAATGACTTGATTTCATCTAAATAGAATTGTTTAATTAGTTAGATTTCAGAAGATCAGAAGAATTGTAACTTTATAGCAGGGAATCTCTTTTTTCTTTCTACCTGTGATTAAAAAAACACATAACCTAAAACTTATTATCTTAACCATTTTTAAGTGTATGGTTCAGTAGTGTTAAGTAAATTCACATTGTTGTGCAACCAATCTCCAGAAGTTTTTTAAAGATTTTATTTTATTTTATTATTTTTTTAAAGTTTGTTTATTTTGAGAGAGTGTGTGTAAATGGGGGAGGGGCAGAGAGAGAGGGAGAGAATCCTAACCAGGCTATGCATTGTCAGCACAGAGCCCAAAGAGGGGCTCGATCTCATGAATCAAGATCATGACCTGAGCCAAAAGTAAAACTCAGATGCTCTGCCAACTAGCCACCAAAGCACCCCTAAAATTTTATTATTTTATTTTTTAAAAAATGCTCTTTTATTTATCTTGAGAGAGAGAGCATATGGGAGTGAGCAAGAGTGGGGGAGGTGCAGAGAGAGAGAGGGAGAGAGAGAATCCCATGCAGGCTCTACACTGTCAACATAGAGCCTGATGTGGGGACTAATCCCACAAACCGTGAGATCATGACCCGAGCTGAAATCAAAAGTCAGATGCTTAACTGACTGAGCCACCTCAGTGCCCCTTTAAGATTTTATTTTTAAGTAATCTCTACACCCAACATGGGGCCCAAACTAACAACCCTGAGATCAGGAGTCATATCCTCTACAGAACCAACCAGCCAGCTGCTTCACCAGAATTTTTCACCTGGCAAAATGAGTCAAGATCTTTTTACTTGGGATTCCTGATATACCATTAATCTCCCAGTAGGAAGTGGGCACATTTCTACATCTTATTTAAGAAACTGAGGAGCACCTGGGTGGCTCAGTCGGTTAAGTGTCCAACTTCGGCTCAGGTCATGATCTCATGGTTCGTGGGTTTGAGCCCCGTGTTGGGCTCTGTGCTGACAGCTCAGAGCCTGGAGCCTGTTTCAGATTCTGTGTCTCCCTCTCTCTCTGACCCTCCCCTGCTCACACATTCTCTCTCTCTCAGAAATAAAATTTAAAAAAATAAGAAACTTATATAGATGTCTTTTGTTATGTAATTTGATACATATAAAACATTACATTGCAACATCCATGTAATTTATGAAATGCAGGACTGCCTGAATTTTCTAGGATAGTTTAGTGCTCTCATATCACTGATTCATTGTTGACCTTTTCTCGCTACACATTCAAGCCATTGAAAACATTTACTCTTCTATTTCAGCTTTTTTTCCCATGATTCTCTTCTCATTGAGATTTCTTAATCTTCTTTTTAAAGTTTAACTTAGAGATTTCAATAACATTGGGCCAAACATACGAGTAGATGGAGTGGCTACTGCATGATTTAAAGGGTTCTGCAATGCCTCTTGTGGAGCTGAGGCAGGGCTTTATTTCTTTCTGGTAAAATATTGACCCTTCAACTCCCTTTTTGAAAATGCAAATAAGTCCAGGGTATATATAGTCCAATGCCTCTTTCCCTTTCAGTGTGGGTAGTTTTGGGCCAGTGAATAAATGTAGAAATCTTAGAAGCCAAAGGTTTACCTGGGGATTCTTAGGGCTGATTTGGGAAACCCTAAAAAGTTTTGATTCAGGATCTACTTGGCCAGTTACCTCTCTCTCCATTAGTCATGACGGATAGACTATAGTGTGCGGTGTGGGCAGGAAGTCACCCCGGGTTTCCTCTAGCTGGAAGACAAGAGCCCAGAGGGACCGGGGTCCTTTAGGAAAGACAAAGTACAATGGGCAGCGCTGGTCACCCTTCACATTTCTTCTGCCAGACAAGGCCGGCAAGACGCAAGGATGCTGAGGCAGAGGGCAGGCCTGATAGTAACCACTATGTCTGGTCATACCGCTCATTACATTTTAAAATGCTCTTTATGATCAGTAAATAGCAACCGGAATGCCTGCCCTTCTACCCCCAGCCACCCTCCAGGATTTTGTGGACTACCCCCCACCGCTGCCCCATATCCAGCCACTAGAGGGTTAATATTTGGCTCAGTTGGAATGGAAAGCCTTGCAGGCTGTTAAATGGTTTCTATATCACTCCTGGAGAAAACTTTGCAGCAGAGACAAACCTCCTGTACCTCCCATTTCACCAGACCCTTCTGCTCCCTGGCTGTTTCCCATCGTCACGATGCGCCTTTAGTACCTGGTCACGGGGTGTTTCCTGCACTTGGGACAAGGCAGGGGGACTGACGGAGGAAGGTTTCAGGACCATCATTTACAAGGAGGCCCTCCGCTAGTCCCAGAACTGTGGCTAGGGGCGCTGTCCCTCAAGGGAGAGAAACTTCCTGCATCTTCCGAACCAGGGTTCTGGAATGGGGTGGGAGGTGATGTTTGCCCTCCTTCCTGCATACTCCCTTTAGACAACACATAACCTTATCCTGTTGCCTCGGATCTCATCACTCTCCAAGAAAGCCACTGCTCAACATGTAGTTTTTGGGGGCACACCAAGCATCAGAACCCTGGCCAGCTTTCAGAAATAGGGGTGAGGGCAGTTTTTATCCATATCATAAACAGGAAAATTAATCTCCAAGATCTTCCCTTGTAAAGAAATCCTTCGGGACTTACAAAATCAGATCACATTAAAACATTTTGGCTGCTCTCCAAAGCAACATGGGCTTGACCAGAAAAATTCATTGAAAAATATTTTGAATATTGCAAAACAATCTGGCCTTGGGTGACACTGCTTCCAGTAAGGAAAGACATTAATTCAGAGACATTTATCTGGAAATTAAAACCACAATGAGATATCACCTCACACCAGTTACAATGGTCAGATAGCATCAAAAAGACCAAAGATAACAAACACTGGTGAGGACGTGGAGAAAAGGGAACCCTTGTACACTGCGGTCGAGAATGGAAATTGGAGTATGGGGGCTCCTTAAAAAATTAAAAATAGAACTCCCATAGGATCCAGCAATCCCACTTCTGGGTATATCTCCAAAGGAAATAAAATCATTATCTTGAAGAAGTATCTGAGCCTCCATGTTCATTGCAGCAATATTTACATTAGCCAAGACACAGCAACAACAAGTGTTCAGTGATAGATGAATGGGTAAAGAAACTGTCGTACACATATATAATGGAATATTATTCAGCCACAAAAAGGAAGGAACTCCTGCCATTTGCAATAGCTTGGATATAACGTGAGGACATTATGCTAAATGAAGTAAGTCAAATGGAGAAAGACAAATACTGTGTGATGCCACTTGTATGTGTAATCTAAAAAAAACCCAAACTCATAGAAACAGATTGGATTTGTGGTTGCCAGGGGTGGGGTTGGAGAGGTGGGTGGCAGGGGAACTGGGTGAGGAGGTCAAAAGGTACAAACATCCCGGTATAAGATAAATAAAATCTGGAGGTGTAATGTACAGTATGGTGACCATAGCTAACAATACGGTATGGTATATTTGACAGCTGCTAAGAGCTGCTAAGGGAGAAAATCTTAAAGTTCTCATCACAGGGAAAAGAATTTGTGACACTGTGAGGTGATGGATGTTAATCAGACATATTATAGTAAACATTTTGCAATATCAGATCATTATGTTGTACACCTTAAACTTATGCAATGTTATACATCAGAAAGGGACATTGCACCAATATAAATGCAGTGCCATGGAGTACAGTAGTATATTCCTATTATAGTGAATATTTTTAAAATATTGATAAATAATACACAGCATTTACTATGTGCAAAGGTAATGTTCTAAACAGTATATATATATGACTCCTTTAATCTTCACCATCTCCTCATGAGGTCATTGTTCTTATCCTCCTCATTATACAGTGAGGAAACAGGTTCAGAGAGGTTAGGTAACTTGCCTGGGATCACACAGCTAATAAGTGATGGAGCATTGCTAGCTGTTCTGTTGTTCCTAGGTGTCCCCACCCAGGACTAACTGGTTTTAATAATGAAAGGGACTGGGTGAACAGGGTGATGCCTACAGTAGAAGGTCTAGTGTTCACTGCCGGCCGCCACCACTACTTCCGGCCCTGGCCAACCCCTTCTTTAAGAACCCCACTGAGGGAGGTTTTCCCCCCTCAGAATTTCAGACTTGAAAATTGTTTTTGAATCACCATAGAAAGCACCCCGGCTGATTCATGGCTCCCCCCCGCCCACCCCACCTCAAAATTAAATGGTTGTGCAGCCTTTAGTACTGAAAACACTGTTGCACTTTTGGGGCTGCTGTGGGAAGAATGTGCACAGTCGCGTTGAGTCAGCCCGGTCCGGCTTGCACCAGCTGACCGGAGACTTGCGTCTGCCCCGGGTCCCTCCTGCACTCGCATGTTCTGATCTACTGACAGTCATCTCTTTCCTCTGCTGGTGCAAGAGCCTCTTTCTTTCCAGAAGTCCCTGCCACGTGGATGCACATCCTGGTCAACCTTCTCATCTCCTTCCTTCACCACCTTTTTCAAATGTCGTTTGAAGCTCTCTCCTGGCCTTTTCCCACCCAGCGCTCTGAGTTTTGGGCCCTTGCTGAGCTCTGTTCCACACACAGATGTGAGTTCCCTTGTGCTGTGTACAGAATGCCCAGAGAGCAAATGAGGGCAAATTCTTGCCTGGAGAGGGTCACCACCTCCCTTGCCGGAGCCTCCGGGGAAGAACTCAGATAGGGGATGGCAGGTGCCTGGCAGCCGAGCAGCGCTCACTTCTACTCTCCTGGGCTTACAGCGCGTGCTCTGAGTCTGCATAAAGGCCTGGCGTGGGCTGGGAGCGGGCGCGCCGAAGCAAATGGTGTTTTCCTTCACTGGGTTATTACTTTGTTTGGGCTTCACCTCGTCTAGGGGCCAGGGAACAAACATTGATAAGCAGGCACATTTCCTCCTTTGGGCACAGCAGGTGATGGTGGGTTATTCCAGGCCTGAAGCTATTTGGGGAGACACCAGCCAGAGCCACATGATGGCTCCTGAAGAGCGTGATGGGGAGGAGGCAGACTTTTACTGATCTTGTAGCCGAAGTGGCCAGACAAGCAATGGGCACAGGGCAGATGTGTCCTGTAAATGTTAGCTAAGAGTAATGAAATAAATGTGGGTGACACTCATTCTTATGAAAAATAAAGAGGTCAAAGGCACTCTGTCTCAGATGGGCAAACTGGTTGCGAAGGCCAGGGTGGTCTTGAAAGTGTATTAGCTGGTGCAATTCAACATGCATGTGTGTGTACGTGTGTCTGTGTGTGTGTGTGTGTGTGTGTGATACATGCCAAATAACACTCGTCATCTACAGTATTCTGTGGGTCCTTCCTGAGTGCCGGAACCAGAGCGGCCACCTGGGCGGCACTACCTGAAGGCTGAGCCCGCTGGCAGTCTCACCCCCTGCCCACACCGGTTCCCAATGACTTGCGGTTCCATCGAGCAACGTTAGTTTCTGCCAACTTTGTACAAATTATATAAACAATGCAAAATGCGTCCTTAATCTTTACATAGATTTTTATCACCATCTCCTACTGACGGTCCTGTTAACCTTGCGTCACCGTCTGCAGGAGGCCTGAGGTGAGGAAGAGGAGCTTGGGGCACTTACCACAGTGCAGCAGAGGGGCCAGAACCACCAGAGGAGAGCCAGGGCCAGGAGCAGGAACAGGATCAGCAGAGCAATCGCCAGGATGGAGCCATCAGACTGAGGGGCCAAGAAAGAGGATGGTCAGCAGCGTCGGCCATGTGTGCCGCCTCTCCTTCCCCACACTCCCGTCACCAGTATGCAGACTTAAGGCCCAGAGAAAAGCACAGTTTGAAAAAAAAAAAAGGTTGAAACTCTGCCAAGCATTCTGGGCAACATGCTCCACACGGCTGATTCTCACGAGAAATGGATTTGTCTTCTCAGAAGGCCCTGCTCCTCTCTTTCAACGACATTATATATAATATAAAGTTTATTTATTTTGAGAGAGACAGAGAGAGCGAGAGGGGGAGGGGCAGAGAGAGGATCCCGAGCATCTGCACGCTGTCAGCACAGAGCCCGACTCGGGGCTCCATCCCACAAACGGTGAGATCATGACCTGAGCCAAAATCAAGCCAGAGGCTCCAAGACTCAACCGACTGAGCCACCCAGGCGCCCCCTCTTTGAACAGCATTCTGAAAGACCAACCCTGCAAGAACCTGGGCAGGCGGTTGCCCAGGTAACTAGGCTTTGAGGTGGCCTTGCCTCTGGCCAAACCGCCCTCTGGCTGGTGACACCCTCTTACTCCCGGGGTCTGCTGCTGCCGCCACCACCCGCCCTGCACTATGGGCAGTTCCGTTCCGGATTCAGCCTGCTCCCCCCAGCCGGTTCACAGAGATGCCCGGAACCAATCCACGAGGCCAAGTCCAGAGCCAGCTGATAGTACAAGAAAAAGGGCGGATGGATTCCAGGCGTGGGGAGTGGAGCAGCTGATACAGAACCCGGGAGGCAAGGGGAGTGGTGGCTGAGTCAACCCTGCTGTCAGATCAAGTGGCTGTCAAGTTCGGGCCAGGGAGCGTGGAAGGCACCAAAGGCAAATTTTACCCACTTCAAAACATGCCTAGGCCGGTCCTGCAAATAGACACGGTTGCCGTGGCCTGAGATGGTTGGTGACTTTTAGCAGAGATCCCACTCAGTGTCAGTATTCTAGGGCTGCTGGTTCAAGGAAGCGGATTAAAGCCCCCTCCACCCACACTCACTCCCAGCTGCTGGGAGTGGAAATGGGCACAATCTTTCCAGGGTCGGGTGGGGCTGGGCAGGTTGAAGAGCAAATTGCTGTAGGTATTAATTGTCATGGTACCCTTTCTGAGTAAAGCTGGAAATCCCACTTTAAATAATCAGGTATGTTTGCACAGATGACGGCAACTGAGAATAATCATCACTATGGAAAACAACCTAAATGTTGTTTTCAATTAGAGAATGGCTAACAATACATCTTAGAACTCCCATGCAGTTAATTACTGTTTAGACATTGTTTTCTGTTTTCAAATAATAAATGACATGTGAAAACATTTCTGACACATGTGGATTTATATATATACAGAAAGACTGAGGGATATTATTAATAGTGATTTCGCAGGCAGTGGGTTTATGATGATTTTCTTTTTAAAAAATCTTTTTACTTATACTTTTTTTTTTAATGTTTATTTTTGAGAGAGAGAGACAAAGAGAGAGTGAGGGGGAGGGGCAAAGAGAGGGAGACACAGAATCTGAAGCAGGCTCCAGGCTCTGAGCTGTCAGTACAGAGCCAGACATGGAGCTTGAATTACTGAACTGTGAGATCATGACCTGAGCCCGTCAGATGCTTAACTGACTGAACCACCCAGGCACCCCAATTGTTTTCCTTTTTTTTTAAAAAAAAAAAAAACAATTTGTAGTAAGAAGATAAATTACTGAAGTTGCTCTTTAAAAATCTATACTTGGGGCTCCCCTTTGGCATCCAAGCTCACTGGCCTAGAGGTTCTTACCCAGGGCTGATGGACCTTTGGGGTACACAGAGGGGCTGAAGGGGATGCAAGATAGTGACCCTCTTGAAATTACACTCATCATGTTCAGGGCCTGTGTCTTCAGGGGACACCACTGACGGCATGACCAGATTCTCAAATCTTCCCCCCACTTCCCAGTCCATTTACAAGGAGTGAGGTTGGGTGGCCTGTTCAGGGCAGCACAGCAGGTTAATGGCAGAATTGGGACTCGACTGACTCCCAGTCTGAGTGCTTGGCGGAGGCTACTGGAAGCTGTTTAAAGGTAGCTCTTACTCCCTGGAATGTCTTTGACCAAAAAGCCAGGGAACTAAACACCCTGGCCCCTCCCAGCCAAGGCGTGGGAATGCCAGATTGCCCCTGAGGGAGGTGCATCTTCACAGGTGCAGGGCTGGGTGGGGAGAGAGCACAGGGGCTGGAGGAGGGACATGGCCATGGTAGAGGGGATGCTGTTGGACCCACAACACTTACACATGAACTGTGGCAGAGAGGGATGCTCTCGGCAAGGACACAAAGAAATCATGTGTGTTTCCCAAATTTACTGTTAGTCAAGGACAACTCTGTTAACCTCAGTCTCTAAGTTCTACACCCATAAATGGAAATACTAACCCTCAGCTGCCCCACCGCATTGGCGGGAAGACAGATGAGCTACCTCAGGGGCCAGGAGACACGGCCGGGCAGCTGGCATGAAAGCTATCATGTCAAACGCTGCACTGTATGTCGCCCCTCCCTCCCATTTCCTCAAGACAGCAAACACGGTGGGCGTTTCAGATCATAAATCTGCTTGCACTTAGAATAATAAATAGTTTTGGTTACTGCAAGGCTCATAAAACAGCAGTCTTTTGGTATTGAGTTATAATTTAGTAAGGACTACATACAGACTGCATTTACTCACATCATACTCAATCTGTCCCCCCTCCTGATTTTGTTTTCACTTTACACAGAGGAACTGAAAGCAGAAAAGCTCAGATACTGTGGGGGAAATGTTTATACTTCCTTCTGGAAGAAGGAGAAGGTTTCCTGTGAAGCAGGGAGGGAGAACGACCTGGCCCATAAGGAAAGAGAGAAGGCTTCCATTCTGGGGGAAAACTTCCTGGACTGAGACACACCTGTGTCCAGCTTCCCTCCAGCCAGGCTTGGTCTGCCCCTTACCAGCCACAGCTCTCACCGGCTGTAGCAAAGGAGAAGCATGGCTGTGGGGCTCAAGAAGGGGCAAGGGGCAGGGGGGGCAATGAGGATGCACAGGACCAGGAGCTCCCAGAGGAACTTTGTCCTGTTCTGGAGACAGGCCCAGAAGTAGCCCCCAGACACACTGCCTGCTTTTCGAAATCTTCCTGCAACCATACACATATACCAAGTGCAACAGGGTCACCATCAAACTTAGGGTATGAATTTTTGATAAACGTAGATCTGGAGCCAATGTTTTCCTGGGATATAACATGTACATGTAATCTTGAAGTTTCCTTCACATATTCATTCAGCAAACGTTTATTGAGGATCTGTTCTGTGCCCATTGAGCAGACCTCAGAGATGCAGGACTGATTAGACTCATGGTCTGCTCACGGACTGCTGAGGGAGTTCTGTAAACAGCGAACCACATACCAAGGGCTGGGTGTTACTTACCAGCTGTACACTCAGCACCTTTCATGTGTCAGGCAGTGAACAATATAGACAATCTCTATTCTTAAGGAATTTACATTCTGGGGGCACCTGGGTGGCCCAGTTGATTAAGCATCCAACTCATGGTTTTGGCTCAGGTCACAATCTCACAGTTCATCTGGTCTGTGCTGATCGTGCAGAGCCTGCTTGGGATTCTCTCTCTCCCTCTCTCTGCCCCTCCCCTAGTCTTTCTCTCTCTCTCTCTCTCTCTCAAAATAAATAAACATTACAAAAAAAAAAAAAGAATTTACACTCTGGTGGAATGATGATGATGATGATGATGATGATGATGATAATTACTATTAGCACAGCTAATACTCACTGAGCACTTACTATGTGTCAGGAACTAACTATATGGACTAACACGCCTTCTGTATGTTATGTCACTTAATTCTCATTAACAACCAAATGGATTTAAAAATATTATTTCTCACACCTTATAGATAAAAATACTAAGGAAAGGACAGTTGAAGAAACTTGCCCTAGGTCATAGGAAGAAACCAGAATCGAATCTGGGCTGTTTGGTGCCACACTTCACAGGTGTAACCAGCAGTCTATTGCTCCCAGCAAGTGCTAAGAACTGAGTGCTTGGAGGTACCACTTCAGAGGGGACGTGGTGCTGAGCTCTGGGCCTGAAGGTGCAGGAGAAGCTGGCATTCCTTCAGAGAAAGGCACCGGGTAGGATTGGAAGGGAAGTGGGGTCGTCACTGTAAGGGGCTGTGTAAGCTGAGTGGAGGAGCACGGCTTCTGTTCTGAGCCAACGGGGACTCCGGCGCCCCATTATCAGATTTGTTTCTTGGGAAGCAAGTATTTTTGACATTCTGGAGTATGGCCTCAAGGAGGGAGAGATTGGGGGTCAAAGGCCCAGGTAGAGGGCTGCTGCAGTGCCACCCAATTCTTTCAGGACGACATTTTACAGGGTCACCCTTCAGAAATGTTTGTTTTCATGGACAAGTTCAGCACTGATTTTACTAACAATAGTCCGCCATTATTGTGTGCTGCCTACATTGCTGGCATTATGTCAAGATAATATTAGGTATTATCTCATTTAATTAAATGAGCCTTGTGAAAGCAGTCTTGTAGCAATCGTTACTCCCTTTTTGCAGCTCAGGAAAATGGAAACTCAGTGAAGACCTTACCCGAGACCTTCCACATACGTACCACTTATAGACATATTTATATGCCCACACTTTAATGTTGCAAAACTGGAATAGAACCTTCATGGTCTGATTTTAGAACCTTACTCCCCTCCCACTTACCTATTACAATGTAATGTCAGATTGATAAAAATTCACTTAAGAAATATCCGTACTTTATGGGGCGCCTGGGTGGCTTAGTTGGTTAAGCGTCCGACTTTCACTTAGGTCATGATCTCGCGGTTCGTGGGTTCGAGCCCCGCGTCAGGCTCTGTGCTGACTGCCAGCTCAGAGCCTGGAGCCTGTTTCAGTCTGTGACTCCCTCTCTCTCTGACCCTCCCCTGCTCACGCTGTCTCTCTCTCTCTATCCTAGAAATAAATAAAACATTAAAAAAAAAAAAGAAATATCCGTACTTTAAATACTTATTTAAGAATGCAGTATCATTCTTTTTTTTTAAGGTTTATTTTTGAGAGAGAGAGGTGGTGGGGGGAGATAAAGCGCAAGCAGGGGAGGGGCAGAGAGAGAGGGAAACACAGAATCTGAAGCAGGCTCTAGGCTCTGAGCTGTCAGCACAGAACCTGACCTGGGGCTCGAACTTACAAACTGAGAGATAATGACCTGAGCTGAAGTCAGACGCTTAACTGACTGACTCAACCAGCAGCCCCAAGAAATATCCATACTTTAAAGACTAAACCTTAAGTGGCTGCGTGAGAGCTCGACACCACATTTGTAATTGTTGCATCTGCTCCAAGGAAGCTTCACCCACACGGCCCAGCATAGATCTGGGTGTCACGTGGGAGAAACTGCATTTCAGAGTGCAGTGAGAAAGAGACGGAGGCCACGGTAGGGTGGGCCCGCCTTCCCCTTATAGGCTTGGCTTGCAGTTTCATTTGGTAACCTTGTTGAGGGACTGACAACATACGTGAGGATGGTCCAATATAACCTGTTGAATAGGTATCAATATATAGTATACAAATACATACACATCTGCACTGGTTAGTAAATGGTATTTGCTTCATTCGTGAAATTAGTCGCTTCTAAACCAGTTCTTTTGCATCTTTACTAAGTCCCCAAATGAAGAACCCCTCAGGTGCTAAGGAGCAGGCTCTCCCATTGGCTGCAAAGCATGTGGAATGTTTCAGAGCCCACACAGTGGAGCCTGGTGCCCCAGGGCCTGGCTCCGTCCTTCTGCTCTGGTACCAACTGCCTGGACCCCCTCAGGGTCTGGCCACTGGCCTCCCTCCTGTGTCCCAGCTCACTGTCTGCTGGCAGGTCCTGCGGGCCTACTCCCCAGAGTTTATTGTGGGATAATTCCAGGAGGGTCAGGGGCCATCTGTTCTCTCAGCTTGACTTAGGACAGGTGTGGGGGCTCGGCCTCTGCTCTCCCCCTTCACCAGGGCAAAAGATGGCCAAGACTGAAGAGAACCCCCCCCCTCCCTAAGCAGGCCCAGATGGCCACACCACAGGGCTGAGTGGGGCCATTTAGGTCAGTGGCCCCTGTTTTGGAATTGTGTCTGTACAGGCTCTGTTGTGGATAGCCAGGAGGAGCAAGGTGGCTTCTGAGAATGCAGAATTTCAACAGGTCCCAGCCTCCAGGGTGATGTCAGCACACACTCCATGCTCTCTGAGAGTCCTCACTGGGGAGGGGAGAGGACCTGACTTTATGACACAAAGTGAGAGCGGAAGCTGACCTGCCTAGCAAACTGGCAGACTCTGACACCTGCCCTTGCAGGGCAGCCCTTGTGCATAATTTTCCAGAAACCTTCAAAAGATGTCAGAGAAAAAAACAGAGGCAGATAAATAGCCAAAGATTGATTCCTACCATTGCGATTTTTCCAAAAGCCCAAATCTCAACGTAAGTTAAATTCTTGTGTTATTTAAAAAGTGAAAAGTTGTAAAACATCAACAGGGCCCTTTAATTAAAACAATAATTACAGGTCGGGGGTTCTGGGGTGTGAATAGAGCTGAAAGGCAGGTGGGAATGCAGGCAGCCTACGGTGGTGTCTCTTCTAGTTTGGGGGGAGAGGGTAATCATCAGTTTCCTTTGGTGAATAACTTCATGCCTTCTTATTTTATTTTTTATTTTTTCATGCCTACTTAAATATCAGGGCGGACCGTGCTCAGCCCTGCCCCTTTCCTCCAGTCAGGACCATCCCTGAAGGCTGCCTGGCTTGAAAGGCCAAATTCCCTGCATCACAGCTTTCTTTAATTCCTTCCAATGCCAGCTCCCCAAATGAAGGCATCTCTTATAAGACAAAGAGGCATTGTTTTCAAGGATACAGATGTGGAAACTTGAATAATGAAAGCATCTCTTACTTGGTAGGTTGTAGGTCATTTTGGATTTCTGATGCAGGGCATGGGGGTGAGGGGTCTGGTCTGGGCCTGTTGGTGCTGCGATGAGAGAGAAGCAGTCCCCCAGACAACAGAGCATTAAGCATTGCTGCTCCTTCCCATTTTGTTTTGTGGGTTGCATGGTAAAGAGAGGAGGATAACACTGAGAGGAATCAGTGGGAGCCGGGGTGGGGGGCTCAGCTTAAAGAAACTTCGTGCTATTCCCCATCTCACAGTTGGGTTTGGACTGGGATCCTGCCTGCTGCCTTGGCATGGGTTAGTATGTGGCCAGTGAGATGTCTCAGGTAAGGAGGGGGCGTTCTTCCCCACTCCTGTTGGTCTTCCCATGTCGAGGGCTCCCTGCGCTCGCAGGCCTTCTCTTCCGCTTTCCTCATTAGGTAAAGAAGGCCAGAGTAAACCAAGCACGACACGAGCTGTTCCGCCTGTCACTCCCAGACCATGCTGCCCCCAGGAGCAGCTTCCAGGGAGGCTGGCTCCCACTGAACTTGTGAGCTAGCCATCGAGACAGGGCCTTCTCTCCTCTTCTGCAATATCAAGCTGGTTTTGCCAAGAGGCCTGATAATTATACAATTTGGCGGGGGCGGGGGACTCTTTAAGAGAAAGAACATAAAAGTATAATTGCACAATTATGACGGTCCCTCCCAGAGCCTTAGGAGCGCTAGGAGAGATCCGTTCAAATAAGCAACCTTGTAGCTCAAACTTCAGCTACCCAGTAACTCTGCTGCTGGCTGTAAGTCTTCCCGGGACAGGCCCCCTGCCCACGACGAGGCTGGTAAACCCATTTAATCCTGGGCTTCAGTTTCCAGCCAATTTGCTGCCACACTCAGCCAGTCTTTAGCCTACAATAATAAAGTTCATATATCATGTCTCATTCTCTTTGTTCACATGCTTTATTGCCCCTACTACAGTGGCTCTCTAATATTACTTTAACTTCTCCCAGGATGGCCCTGGCAATGGTAACGATTACGTCTGACAACAGCTCACAAGGATTATTAACCAAGGGAGAGCTTCAGTGACGGTGGTGGGTTTGCGGTCACTCTACGATCCACGCCAGGTTTTCCAGATCCTGAGTATTAACACTGAATTACTGAAGATATCAGATCCTTCCACGTGGTTAGATTAGGCTATCTTTTAAACATTTAACACGAAAGAATGAATTAGCAGGTTTATTCTGCCACATTGAAGGGCCCTGAGCCAAACTCTGCCAAAAATATGACAAGAAAATAGCTGATGATCCATTCAAGCTTCTTAAAAGCTGGCAACGCTATTTCCCTGGATTCAGATGGTAAGTGATGATGCCACAGGGCACTCCAGGACGTGGCAAGGTGGGTTTGCTATGGCGTGAGGGGCTATCCGGTGGCCCCTCCTCCTCTCCTCCCTCCACCCTGGCCCCTGGCCCTCTTTCTCTGGTACTGAGTGAGGGTGAGTTTGAGGCACTGTTGGAAAGCCCTGAAGGGAAAATGACCCTTTCTCCAGGGGCAGCTCTGGTCTATGACCTTGTGATCTCACGGCAACCTGCTTGTTCTAAATACTGAAGAGGCCATCGTGGTGAGAGGGAAATGTGCAGAGATAAAGAAACTTGTCCTCTCCAGATGAGAGACCCCATGGAGGCTGTGGGGGGTGGGGTCATACATTCCCTGTTGAGCCCCCTTGGCTCCAGGCTCCTTTCCTCCCTCCCAGGGAACAGGCTGGCGCTTGGGAGGTGTCACATTCCAGGGCTCTGAAGTGGAATATAGATCCATTCTCAGCAGCTGCTCAGAGCTGTTTCCTGCCCAGACAAAACTGGCGGAGCACGGGCAAGTTTTATTTTGTAAGATGAAATTTAAGTCATTTTATTGCTGCTGAGACGTTCCGGAGAGGCAAGTCCCAGAGACCAAGATTCTCTCTCTCATAGCTTATATATTCTAACTGTTATTTCTGGAAGCAACCTTAGCGATTATCTAACATCTCCACCCAAACTGCCCTGCATTTTTATTGGAGTTCTCTTCTCCTGGCATCGGTGACAGCACTGGACCGTCCTGAGCTTCAGTCCTCCTATCTGATTATCCCTTACCCACCTTCCTCACCGCTGCTCCTTGTATGCAGTCCCTTACATACTTGCATGCACCATGGATCTAATTTTTGTTTTTAGAAAAGTATATTTTTATATTATATTATTATATTATTATATTATTATATTTATATTATATTATATTATATTATATTATATTATATTATATTATATTATATTATATTATATTATTATATTAATATTATATTCTGTTTTTAGAAAGGTTTTTAGAAAGGTAGAAGTGTGGGGCACCTGGGTGGCTCAGTCGGTTGAGTGTCCAACTTCAGCTCAGGTTATGATCTCGCAGTTTGTGGGTTCGAGCCCCGTGTCAAGCTCTGTGCTGACAGCTAGCTCAGAGCCTGTTTCAGATTTTGTGTCTTCCTCCCTCTCTGCCCCTCCCCTGCTCATGCTGTCTCTCTCTCTCTCTCTAAGAAATAAATAAAAAACATTAAAAAAAATTTTTTTTTAAAAGGTAGAAGTGTGTCTGCTTTTTAAATTCGCTTTGAAAAATGATGGTGAAAAATATACACATCAAATCTGCCATTTTAACCATTTCCAAGTGTACAATTCAGGGGCATTCAGTACATCTACAATGTTGTGTAACCGGTGGATGCACTCTTGATCTGTGCTGGTTTTCTTTTGTTTTTTGTTTTTAATTTTTTAATGTTTATTTATTGTTGAGAGAGAGAGACAGACAGAGACAGAGTGTGAGAGAGAGAGGGAGACACAGAATCTGAAGCAGGCTCCAGACTCTGAGCTATGAGCACAGAGCCCAACGTGGAGCTCAAATCCACAAACTGTGAGATCATGACCTGAGCTGAAGTCAGACGCTTAACTGATTGAGCCACCCAGGTGCCTCTGTGATGGTTTTCTTTGTGACACGCTCCACGAGTTGTCTCTTCTCCTTTCAGAGTTTAAACTCTCATCTCAATACTGAGGACTTGCATCTTTTTCTCTAGTCTAGATCGGTCCTCATGCTTCAGTGTTATAGTCGGGGTCGTTCAAGTACCTGGCAGGTCTTACTGAAGCCTCAAAGTTAAACTGAGCTCACCATTCTCCCCTTCAAGCCTGCTACTTCTCCTTTCCTGGGTCAATGGCACTACTTACCAACCTACCCTCTTGGATCTGCCTCTGTCTACGCCTCCTCAACACTATGGATCAGGGTTAGAGCCTTGCTATTTCTTTCCTGGACAATGGCAGCTCTCTCTTCACTGGCTTCTCTATCACCATTTTGCTCTCCCAGATTCCATCCTCTCCAGCTGCAACTAGAGTCATCTAACAGCTCCTCATTGTCTGCACAAGGTTGTAACATTTTGAGAATTTGATGAAAGTGACACACCGTTTGTTCAGAAAAGTACACATTCACGTTTATGCACAAGCTCACAAATGTTGATGACAATTTCAGGGCATCCATCAAATCCCCAGAATCCATTTTATGAGTCCTTACCTGAAGGCTCTTCACAGCCTGGCGTCTCTTATTTCTCCAACCTCCTTTCCTCTTCACTTCCCTCCTTATACTTTGTGCTTTGACCAAAGTAAACCTGTGTACACCTTACTGTACTGTTCTCTCTTCTCCCCGAAACACCTTTTCTTCCTTGCATTGTTTGGGTGGCTGTTTCTCATCTTTCAAGTCTTAGCTCAGGCAATATTCCTTTAATTCCTACCTTGCCCACTTACTAAACATCTCCTGTGTGAGGCCCTCTACAGGCACTGGCATAAAAGATGGACACGGACTTTGCAATCACAGACCTTGTAGTTGAGTGGGGAACACAGACAAGTAAATACTACCGAGGAACTCTGAGTCTGGGCCCTCATTTTATATGTCTCCCTCAGCATCTACTGTATATTACAGAAATTATACCATTATGTCCTTGTCTCTCTCACTGAGCTGTAAGCCCCTAGATGACTCAAGTCTGACTTAACTCACCTTTGTAATTTTGAGACATACTATAGTGTTTCAAACATTACAGGACTAGTCACTCAAGTATTTATTAGACGGAGGAAAATTAGAATTTAGCAGGCTAACACCTTCTACAGCTAGTGGGTGGCAGAAGTGGCAGTGGAGCCAATGTTGCCCTAGGCTGCTCCCCTCCCTGACCATGGCCCCATCTCTGGAAACAGCTCACTAACTTCACTGCAAAGAGCTTGGGTTTTGGAATCAGGAAAAGATTATATATATATATATATATATATATATATTTTTTTTTTTTTTTTTTTTTGAGAGAGAGCAAGAGACCATAAGTGGGGAAGAGGCGGGGGGAGAGAGAGAGAGAGAGAGAGAGAGAGAGAGAGAGAGAGAGAGAATCCCAAGAAGATTCCATGCTGAGCATGGAGCTTGACACAGGGCTCGATCCCATGAGCCTGGAATCATAATCTGAGCCGAAATCAAGAGTTGTATGCCTAAGTGACAGCCACCCAGGTGCCCCAGTAAAAGATTATTTAAACCCCAATTCTTCCACTTATTAATATGTAGACTTTAGATAAGTTACTCAACTTCTCTTAAACTTCCCTTTCCCTACATATATGAAATTGAGATAATTCCTACTTCCCAGGATTGATTTGATCCTTAATGAGATAAGAAATGTAAAGCTCCTGGCACGTGGCCATCCTTCAGTAGATCTGATTTCCCTTTCTATTCCCCTCTTGCTTCTGTCCCAATGTCACGTTCCTGGTGATGTGCCCAGGCCTAGCCTAGGCAAATGAAATTAATTCCTGTAAACAATCTCCTGCTTGCTGTGGCTGGAGCGATGGTGTCACTGAGTGGTCCCAGGTTAGGTATTTGGGAAACCACATGCCCTCAGATGTCCATACCAGTGTCAAGGAAAGGGAAGCCCAAGTGGGTTTCCCAATGATAAATTTAATAGCCCTCATTAAAGATGATCAAATATTAATGTTGGTAAAACATAACCAAACATTATGCTTCATTCCTGCTACCTGAGAGGTAATCTGGGCTAGAAATGGCAATAAAATTGATAGACATTGAAGACACCAGATTCCTTAACCCACAGAGTAGGCAGTATAGAGAGAATATTAGGTGAAAATTACCTATGCCCTAGTGGAACTCTTTTTAAAAAGTATGACTATGGGGTGCCTGGATGGCTCAGTTGGATAAGCATCCAACTTCGGCTCAGGTCATGATCTCATGGTTCATGGGTTCCAGCCCTGTGTTGGGCTCTGTGCTGACAGCTAGCTCAGAGCCTGGAGCCTGTTTCAGATGCTGTATCTCCCCCTTTCTCTGGCCCTCCCCTGCTCACACTGTTTTCTCTCTCTCTTTCAGAAATAAATAAAACATTAAAAAGAAGTTTTTTTTAAAGTATGACTATAAAGTAATGAGGCTGTTCTTATAGTGAGTGTAGCAAATCCCCCACATCCAAATGATTCTAATTCCCTCTAAACTAGTGGCTTTGGATGCTGGAGACTCTCCAATGATACAGCCATTGCTCAAAGCTGTTCTGAAACACCTCCCTTGGAACTGTTTCTGAAACCAATTTGTAGGCCACGAAAAGAAAATCTTATACCTTCTTAGTCATGCTTTGCTTTTCACCAAGGAGGCTCCCAGCTTGATAAACTACAATTCACCAGACCCAGTTCCCACAACTATTAGAGGTTGTTTTCATATCAGATGATGATGTTTCCCTATTCCCCTATTAAGGATATTCAAAGTTAGTGACTTTGAAGTTACGGTAATTTCAGAGCAGGGGTGCAGAACATAGTTGGCATTGTGACAGTGTTGTTGGACAAAGTATACGGCTTTCCAAGGTAAATAGTTTGAAGGAGCAGCAATCATTTGGATGTGCAAATTCTAGTTTGCTACAAATCTTATGGCTTTATGCCTTATATGAATAATACCAGAAGCACTAGGTAAGCCATCACTAGTATGAGATCAAGGGGAAGATTGATGCTATATTCCTTCAAACTCAAGCTCTGAGGTCCTTTGTCATGGAAGGACCCTCCATACCAAGGTTTTCCAATATCATCTTGGTCTTCCTGTCACCTGGACCCAGTAGAGACACTTCATCTCACTCACAATAGTAAGGGTGATAATAAGTCTATCTTGGATTCATTCAGCACTTTCCTTTCTCTTCCTAAAATACATAGAGCCTGTTAATCAAAAACAGTTTTTAGAGATTAACGCAGACAAGATGTGGCTCATTAGTACTCAAACTGCCTTAGTTCCTGTGAGTGGGCTGTTGAAATAGGATTAGAGAGAAAGTTACTTGGTAATGTTCAAATATGATGGCACTGGAGAAGAAAGGCCAATTTCTTGTTTTCAGTTTTTGTTTCATTACAGGGACTGGTCTACTTGCCTTTAATGTAGCTCTTTATTTAATGTATGTGCTCAACTGGTCTTTTGGTCATTCCTCCCATATTAATACCATTATTGCCTACTAACAGCAAGTAAGCATACTTACTATATACTGTTAGCTATTGTCTTAGATTATAAACTTGGACAGGTAGAAGCCAGGCCTATCATTTGGGTGGTGCCTCACAGAGAGAGATGCTTACCATTGGTGACCATGATGATTAATTCCTCAAAACTAGGTCTCGAAACTGAATTACAGAGCATCTGGAAACCAACTAATCATTTTCTGTTGAGTTCCTAACACATCGTCAGCAGCCGGAGACACAGAAAGATGAACACAGTCAGCCTCCACTCCTGGAAGATGTCATTACTGTCCAGTTACTAAGTAAGGACTGGTTCACAGGGCTCGCTCAAGAAGCAGTATAGGGTACGTGCACTTAAACTTGAAATGATGCTGCAAATCACAGTGCTTGAGCTCAGAGCAGAGAGCATTCAGGAGGCTTGCCAAGGTCAGTGAGGCATCCTGGGGCAGGTCCAGGCAGTACCTGGCAGGCCTTGAAGCCACAGTGAAATGTGGGTAGGTGGAGAAAAGGAGAGGGCATTCCAGACGGAAAGTGAAATGTGATCAAAGGCACAGAAGGGATGGACATCACTTCATTTAGAGTGAAGAAGTATGGAATATACATTTTTGATCATCATCAAACATCTTTATCTATTAGGAATCAGTGCGTTCACAAATTTTAAGCCTAGTGGGTAAAGGTCACCTGAGGTTGACAGGACTCTATCAGCAGCATTTGTTACATATTCATTTAGGTACGAGTTTGTACTTCAAAACCTTGAGCTTTTAGATACGTTTTTCCAATTCTATGAATTTGCGCAGTGAAGGTAAAATAAATTCCCTTAGCAACTTAATAAATTTAAAATAAATTACCTTTCATATTTCCTTGGCCTGCAAATGAAGCAGTTCTCCTGACTGGGTTGTGTGTAAAAGAAACCCAGGAATATTTTAGTTGTCACTTATTCAAATACTTTTTAATTTTTTTTTAAAAGAAACAAATCATTAAGCCCACTGCTTTGGGCACTAAGCTAACATCTGTTCTAGCAACCACAGTAAGGACAAAGGAATGCTAGTTATGGATGGCCTGTGGCACAGGCTGACTCTTGTTTTCGGGAGATATAAATTAAATCACCGACCTTTGAATTTCCTACTGAATGGGTGAGAGCTGGTTGCTTTGCAAAAGGAAAGGCATTTACACACTCTTATGGGACTTTATCATTCTGTAGGAAGCAGAAGGAAGAGCTTGCCGGCTTTTGGGGAGTGCAAGCGATCTAAGTCCTGTCAGTCCCAAATAACGTCCTGCCTTATCAGAAGACACACGTGAGGACCGTGGCACAGCTTGTGATTTGGTGCAATGTGACTATAAATTGCCAACCAGGATGATATGGTCTGGGTTTGGCTGCTGTCTCCTCCTGTTTTGTGATAGCCTAGTCCACGGATTTTGCCAATTTTGGATCATTTAAGGAAATAGCAATGACTTCAGTGTTGGCAGAAAGGAGATCCTTTCAGGCTCTCTCTTCTTTTTGGCCCCATTTCCCAAACTGTTAATCAATCCTTCCTTTGCTCCTCCTTTCCCCACTCCTCCTCTCCATCTCCTTCTTCTCCTCTCCTCTTCTTCCTCCTCCTTTCTCCCTCCTTCCTCCTCCTCCCCTTTGTCTACCACCTCCTTCTTCTCTCTATTTCTCTCCCCCACTCCCTGCCTTTCTCCCTCTCCTTCTCCTTTTCACTCGTACACACTTTTTGGACCCTCTTTAAATTGTGCCCTTCTTCCTACAACTGTGCCTCTCACAATTGGACTCATTAATCTAGAACACTCAACTCGTAATAATAGGCTCCATAACCCAGGAGCAGGCACAGATGGACACACCGGTCATTCACTAAAGGTGGTGTACTCAGGGCACACATTTTCTCTCAAGTTTTTTCTTATTCAGAGATTAGGACTTCTTATTTTACATACAAATTATAGAAGCTTGGTTGTCTGATATCTGATATCTTGAACTGTCAAGGGAACATTTAGAATAGAAGACACATGTATAATACTGAGAGATGAGAGCCAGGAAAAAGCGGAACCACAAACTTCGAAAACCATAGTGATAGGAAGGGCAAACAGCTTCAGAAATCGGGGTTTTGTAGTAATCTGGAAAATTTTAGCTCATGATAAGAATGGTGGAGAGTAACATGTAAACATTGCACCATATTTTATAACATCCATTATGTGTACCAAGGCTTCCACAGTCCTAGATGTAGGTGAGAGATAAACTCCATCAGCATGTGTTTTCTTGGTTCCCTTGGTTAATGATCTCCCTCCAGCGCTGACCCAACCTGTGATAGCAGTGAGTGTAGCCTGTACCCCATCCAGAACTGACCAGTGATAACACAGTTCTTCAGACACATGTCTGGTTTTTTTTTTTTTATCTACCTTGCCCGCAACTAATAGTTTCCTTTGTTACTTCTTTATATATCTTTTTTTAAAAAGCTTTTATTTCTAAGCAATCTCTACATTCAGTGTGGGGCTCAAACTCACAACCCTGAAATCAAAAGTTGCACATCCACTGACTGCGCCAGCCAGTGCCCCCTTCTCTACTTATCTTGTTTTCTATTCTGTTCTTACTTTCATACTTTTACCTATTTTTTAGAGGGGTTTACTCTGTTGTTCTCTAACGTCTTGAGTTCAGTGCTTGGCTGATTGACTTACAACTCCCTTCTTTTCTAACATAAACATTTAAGACCATAGATTTCCCTCTAAGAACCACTTTAGCTGCATTCACAAGTTTTCGTATGTAGCGTCTTCATAATTGACTAGTTTTAAGTATTTCCTTATTTCCATTATGACTTTGCTTTGACTTAGAAAAAGATTTAGATGTGTGTTTGGTATTTCCACAAATGTGAGTTTTTCCTAAATATGGTAAACCTTGCAGTAGTGCTACTGGCTGTCTCATGAAGTTGGCTATAATGTGGTAGGTGATCAGCTCCTGCCCTCTGTCTATCCCTCACTCTCCAAGATAGAGTGGCTAGAGTTCTCTTTGTCCATGGTGGATGGGGTGGATGGTGGAGAGGAGGTGACTGATCAGTTCTGTTCAGCATACGTTTCTTTTACTTCTGGCACAGTATAGACGATGGGAAATATTTCACTGAATTTAAGATGCATCCTTGTAAGCTGTCATCATCAAGACAGTATGGTATCGGCACAAAAACACACATAGACCAATGGAACAGAATTGAGAACTCAGGAGTGGACCCAAAAGTGTATAGCCAACTAATCTTTGACAAAGCAAGAAAGAGTATCCAATGGAAAAAAGACAGCCTCTTTAACAGATGGTGCTGGGAGAACTGGACAGCAACATGCAGAAGAATGAAAATAGATCATTTTCTCATACCTTACACAAAAATAAACTCAAAATGGATAAAGGACCTGAACTTGAAACAGGAAACCATCAAAACCCTAGAGGAGAAAGCAGGAAACAACCTCCCTGACCTCCACCGCAGCAACTTCTTACTTGACACATCCCCAAAAGCAAAAGAATCAAGATCAAAAATAAACTGTTGGGACCTCATCAAGATTAAAACCTTCTGCACGCCAAGGGAAACAATCCATAAAACTAATAGGCAACTGACAGAATGGAAAAAGATAGTTGCAAATGACATATCAGATAAAGGGTTAATATCCAAAATCTATAAGGAATTCACCAACTCCACACCCCAAAAACAAGCAACCCAGTAAAGAAATGGGCAGAAGATATGAACAGACACTTCTCCAAAGAGGACATCCAGATGGCTAACAGACACATGAAACGATGCTCAGCATCCCTCCTCATTAGGGAAATACAAATCAAAACCACACTGAGATACCACCTCACGCCAGTCAGAGTGGCTAAAATGATCAAATCAGAGAATTGGAGATGCTGGCGAGAATGTGGAGAAACAGGCACCCTCCTACACTGTTGGTGGGAATGTAAACTGGTACAGCCCCTCTGGAAAACAGTGTGGAGGTTCCTCAGGAAATGAACAATAGAACTCCCCTATGACCCAGCAATAGCACTGCTAGGAATTTACCCAAGGGATACAGACATGCTGATGCATAGGAGCACATGTACCCCAATGTTCATAGCAGCACTCTCAACAATAGCTAAAACATGGAAAGAGTCTAAGTGTCCATCAACAGACGAAAGGATCAAGAAGATGTGGATTATCTATACGATGGAATACTCCATGGCAATGAGAAAGAATGAAATCTGGCCATGTGTAGCAACATGGATGGACCTTGAGGGTGTTATGCTGAGAGAAATAAGTCAGGTAGAGAAGGACAAATATCATGTTTGCACATATAGGAGGATTAGGAAGAACTTAATGGAGGACCATGGGGGAGAAGAAGGGGGGAAATGGTGGGAGAAAGGGAGAGAGGCAAACCATGAGAGACTCTTGAATGCTGAGAACACTGAGGACTGATGGGTGTGGGGGGGAGGGGGGAGATGGGTATGGAGGGGGGCACTTGTGGGGAGGAGCACTGGGTGTTATATGGAAACCAACTTGACAATAAACTATTTGTAAAAAAAAAAAATGTATCCTTTTAGGAAAACTGATCATTTTATGAACCATTAGGCAAAATCACGACCAATTAAATGATGATACATTATGAGTTATCTGAAACTTCCTAATTTTAGAGATGTTAAAATGTGCAAAAAGTATGTCTTGGAATTGTTTAAATAATGGTGTAGGTTTTTTCCATGAATCTTGTGATGGCGTAGCCCCTATTTTATGCAACCAAAAAATTTTGGACCCTTTATAGAACATTTTATTGTAGCCTCACTGTGTGCTCACTAGATCATGTTTAATTGCATTATTCCATCATTTATACTTTATTACTTTTCTTTGAATTGCTTAATTTTATAAATTACTGAATTGTATTTAAATCTCTTGTGGTGGTAGGTTTATCAATTTCTCTTTGTACTTCTGTCAATATTTGTTTTATATACGCTGAGGATATATCATTAAGCTCAGACTAGAATTATATCTCCTATGTTGAGTGTTCCTTTTAACATTATGTAATGGTTCTCTTTATACCAAGAAATTTTTTACTATAAAGTTTGTTTTTATCTCATATTAATATAGTACACTAGCTTTCCATTGGTATTTGCCTAATATAGCTTTTCTCATGTTTTTATTTTCAACCTTTCTGTGCCCTTATTATTTTGTTGAATGTATTTTTTATTGTAAACAGCGTACAGTGGCATATATTTTATTTTATTTTATTTTATTATTATTTTTTTTTTTTACAAATAGTTTATTGTCAAATTAGTTTCCACATAACACCCAGTGCTCATCCCCACAAGTGCCCTCCTCCATGCCCACCCCTCCTCCCCCACATCCACCAGTCCTCAGTTTTTGTCAGCATTCAAGAGTCTCTCATGGTTTGCCTCTCCCCCTTTCCCCCACCATTTCCGCCCTTCTTCTCCCCTTGGTCCTCTGTTAAGCTCCTCCTAATCCTCCTATACGTGCACACATATGATATTTGTCTTTCTCTGCCTGACTTATTTCGCTCAGCATAACACCCTCAAGGTCCATCCATGTTGCTACACATGGCCAGATGTCATTGTTTCTCATGGCCATGTAGTATTCCATGGTATAGATAAACCACATCTTCTTGATCCATTCATCTGTTGATGGACACTTAGGCTCTTTCCATGTTTTAGCTATTGTGGAGAGTGCTGCTATGAACATTGGGGTACATGTGCCCTATGCATCAGCACTCCTGTATCCCTTGGGTAAATTCCTAGCAGTGCTATTGCTGGGTCCTAGGGGAGTTCTATTGTTAGTTTCCTTAGGAACCTCCACACTGTTTTCCAGAGGGGCTGTACCAGTTTACATTCCCACCAACAGTGTAGGAGGGTGCCCGTTTCTCCACATCCTCGCCAGCATCTAGAGTTCTCTGATTTGCTCATTTTAGACAGTGGCATATATTTTAAACATAATTTTTCAATCTGTGTTTTTTAACTGCTGAGTTTGGTCCTTTATATTTATCTTGGTTATGGATCATTTGGATTTAACTTTTATTTCTAAAAATAAATTTTACCATCTTATATGTGCTTATATCAGAGTTTCTTAAGAGCATAGATTGAGAAAAATTTTTCCCCTCATTTATTCTCAAAACAAGGAAATTTCAAACTTAGGGAAAACATATTCTTTAAAATACTTTGAGATAAAAATATTGAAAGTCAATTGCTCAAACATCCAAGAAAAACAGATTGGCTGGGATCCTCCAAGACATATTTTAAAAGATACTTTTATGCATACAAGGGTTATCAAAATAAAGATGTTGGCAAACTATTTTTATTTCAGTTCATAAACAACATTCGATATGTGAGTTCTGCCTTCTGATATTCCTGTGGTCTTTTGCCCTTTATAATGACAGTACAAGAAACCACAGGTCACTTTGTTAAAACAACAATAATAAAAAAATACTAGACATTGTGAAAAAGGCCTTAAATTAAGTACAGCTCTACTGAGACTAATAAAAAGATGAGAATGACTTATGACTAGGATATCAATGTTTGTAAATTAGAAGGTGTGTTTTGAGGTTATTTGAAAACAAGATGTTCTCAGCAGGAGCTCAGGAGCACACACTGATATGAAGTATAATCTCTTTTTGTGTGAGGTGGAGGTTGGCCAGTTTGAATTGCACTAAGACAAACTGTCTCCGGTATTGCCAACAAAAGGATGTCGTATTTATTTTCAGAATACAAAAGCCAAACCCAGTTGTTATACTGTATAGGACTGATAATGTTTATGTTACTCCTTCACCAGCTGATTTTTAGTTTTAGAATTATAGACTCTCAGCGTTGGAAGGAGTCTGAGAGCTTTTCTAGTCCAACTGCCAGTCTGATGCATAAATGGCATTTACATAATTCTGCCAGCTTGTCAAGTTCCCTGTGCTTGACTACAGCTGTAACAGGGAGCTCACTCTCCCCTAAAGCAGCCAATTGTAAAGGCCATTAAAAAAAAATTTTTTTTAATGTTTTATTTATTTCTGAGAGACAGAGAGAGAGAGAGACAGCATGAGCAGGGGAGGGTCAGAGAGTGAGGGAGAACAGAATCTGAAACAGGCTCCAGGCTCTGAGCTAGAAGACCATTTTAAATACTGAGCCATAAACTGTCTATCAACCCATTCTAGTTCTTGTATTTATACAATAAAAGCAGACACTCCTGTTTCAGGACAGCCCTGCAAATAACTAAAAATAGCCAAAGTCTTTCCTTGTCTCAAGACCAACGAGTCCCAATTCCATAGAATATTCTACATAACCTACCATATTTGGTAATACTTTTCACATATTCAGTTTCTCTAGGATCTCCCTCGAAGTGTCTTGGTATTTCATACAATACTCGAATGAGATTTTACCTCTACCAAGTTGAGAGGTTCTGCCACTTTCTTAGTCATGGATACAACACTTCTAATAATTCAGAAGCCAAAGCCTGTTTGGAAGCCACATCACTGTGCTGATTCCTACAGATCTTACAACACTAGGGTAAGGAAACTAACTCTGGGTATTTACTGTGCCACCAGGCCAGCTGTGTAAGGGCCAGGATTTCAGCCACCACATTGATCTGATCCCAAGTTTGTTTCCCACTTTTCTTCTCCAACTAGTCTTTCCCCTACATTTTGTTAAGCCACATATTTCAAAGGACATATTACCTATAATTACAGCAACAATAAAGTAAGGGCTGTAGGTTGACCACTTTTGGTACAAACTTCCTTTTAGATAATGTAAAGGTAAAGTAGAGCCTATTCCCTTTTCAAGTGAACACATTTATAAATCAAGTAATCCAAATTAATGCTATTTTGTTAATATACTTGGAATATATAAATGATGGATTGATCTTTCTAAAATATTGCTTTGTGCTTCTTTTGAATGACTTCTCATTGTCCAAACTCTACCTTCTGGTTGTCATTCAAACCCACTTCAAGGTCAGTCTCCTATTTCCCCTTCCAATCCAGTCTCGCCTTACTCTTCGGGGCTATGTGAAGAGATGGTAGCTCAATGAACAAGGAGAGAGGTGGGCGTGGGAGTGAGATGCACAGGAAGCAGAATAATGTTAGGATGAAGAAACCTATAAGGGAAAGTCAGAGTGTGGGCCCTGGTCCCCTCCTCCTTGATTGGGTGATTGGAAGGGACTTGTCTTCTCCAGGGGCCATTTCCTAAATTGGGAAGCAGTTAGGGGAGGGTCTTGTTGGTGAAAGGACACTCATGGGATAATGGTTTTGGGCTGAGTAAGTCATAAGCTGCTTACTTGTTCTCCCTGAATTTCTACAATCGTTTGTCTAGCTGTCTCTTGAAAGAAGGTGGCGGGGTAGGGGGAACACATTCTTGGGTAGCTGTAATATAATGCAGTAGGTCCAGTAAGTAGACACTCTACAAAGCGTGTAGTTCTTGTATCAAGTGATTTATACAAAGGCCTGTGAGGAGGCTGGTGAGTCTTTGGAACAGATGGAGGAATTTCTGATTCCTGTGTGATATTTGCCTTTTGCACCCCAAAGTGTAAAACATTTACCTCTTGGAGTGTACATCCTGCCTTGGCACCTATGTTGTACGGTTCTGGAAGGTATGGACTCACTTTTGTTCGTTGAGTCTTTAACATTTTGCCTATGACTATTTTAATGCACATTGATCCCGATCTGTGGCTCCATTTGCCACCAGCAACCTCCTTCCTACCCATCCTTCTTTACTAAAGAGACCCACATGCTTATAGCTATTGGTATGAAGTATCTACCCTGAAGATAGCTACCTATTTTGATTGATGGACTGTGTTGCTGACCTTGGAAAAGAAATAGAAGAAAAAAGTCTTCTCTGATTTCTACTTTTTTTCTGAAGAGTATGCCATAATATTTTATTATGTTGGAAGGAGAGATTGCCACTCAGCATAGGCTGCTGGACTCATTCCCTACCAGGCTGGTGAAATTCAAGAAATTTTTGGCAAGGACAGCCATGCCAACTGTCTGTTTACCTAGATAGCCGTATGACTACAAAACCAGGCTGGATCTGTATTCACCCAAGTTACTTCAAGGCAATTAGTAACAAAATTACACTGCTTTACAAAACTCAGGAAGGCTCCTAGACAGAACTCTGATGACAGTTCTGGGAGGTGGTCCTTACCCCGACCCTGCAGCCTGTCTTAGGTAAAGCCACTGTAGCCTCACCTGTGAGCTTCAGGGCCAGCCCCGACCAGCACAATCCATGCACCCCTCAGCTGTTGCCGACAGCCTCCAGTCTGGGCAAACTGCCACAGCCTAAGTTTCTGGTATTCCAGTGCGACCTCAGGCCATGCCAATGCTCCCCAAGTCACAGCTTTTCAGCAATTACTTAGATTTTTTCCTCCTGAAGATAAGAAGCTGTTATTTTTTGAATTAGGAAAGATTGGAAGTTAACATGAAAACTGTATCACATATAATGTCTAAATTAAATATTAAAGAAACTCTAAAATGGGGTGGATAAGGAAGGCCTTTCCAACTGGGCCTAGTTGTTTCATCTCTGGCCTGTTCTCCTAATATGCCATCCCAACCAGTCACAGCCATGGTGGCCCAAAGCATGCCTTTGCTTAGGCCATAGCCTTAGCAAATGCCTACTCTCTTCCTGACTTAGTTCACTTATCATCTCTTCTGTTCTTAGATTCCCCCGACACTCTACTTCATGCCATCACAGGGCATTGCTCAATTCTCTATTAGAGAAGTTATCACATTAAATTGCAACTCCTTCCAGACTTGTCTATTTCCCATGTCTCATATCTCTGTGTTCCTTGGACTTAGCAAATTTAGTTACCTAGATTCTGTATCAGTCTCTATGTTTCTGCCTGGCGTCCAGCCTTGTGCTATACACCCTCATGCCCTGGAGGGCTACCTGAATCTCAATCCAGTTGAACAGGCTACTTCTAGACCCCTTCTCCAGGTCTGCACCCCTGACAAGAGTCTGCTCCTAGTGAAGCTGGTGCTGTTCTGAGGAAGCCTTTGACTACTGCCCTGTCTAGGATGACTGGTTGTAGTTTCTTAGCTGGCAGATTTGTTCCTCTTCAATCATGCTCAAGCTCTCCATGCTCCTTGGATGTGCACCTTGGATGGATGGCCATCCTCTTTCTTGCACTATTTTTCAGCCAACCCAGTGCTCCCTGTCCTAATCCTGCTGTGTTCTGGCTCCCTTTCTGTCCTACCATCAGGTACCATCATGATCTCAGTATGACCCTTGACTGAATCCATTCATTCATTCAGTCACCAACTATCTGCTGAATGCTATGTGTAGGTACCATGCCAGGTGCTGGGTTGCAATGGTGAACAAGACACAATCTTTGCTTTTTCTTCCTCAAGGAGCACATGTGCTATGCTGCACGAGGGAGAAATTATTGTTTCCAATGTCTGTGGTTTTTGTTTGTTTTGTTGTTTGTTTGTTTTCCAAGTCTCCACTTGTTTCCATATCTCTGTTTGGCAGCTGGAGGCCCACTTTCTCGTGAGATGTTGGGAGCCATACGTGTTAAAAACAATACTGATACTAACTGGGTTTTCTCTTCCTGAAACAAGAAGCCAAGTCTGTGGCTCAGTAAGCCTTAGTGTGAGAGGCAGAAACAATGGGAAGACTTGGAACATGGGAAAGGGGCATTTGGAGAGAAAGTTTTATAGTCTGTGCCTGCAAAAGGGAGAAGATCCTAGACTGGTCACATTGAGCTAAAATTATCCTTTTCAGCAAATTCCTATTTTTACATCAGAAAATACTGTCCAAAGAAGCAACATAAAAGAGAGGGTCTGATTTTAAAATCTTGGGATTCTTAAATGAATGGGATTGGGAGGGAATCAGAGTATACATCATTTTTCTTAAATAGATTTTAATGATTTTTTTTTAAACTTTGGAGGACAATTTGTGTCAGGTAAGTATAATGGTAAGAGTCCTGTGTGTTCAAGATTTACCCGGCAAGCTTATTAGGATGCAGAATCCTGGGGGCGCCCGGGTGGCTCAGTTGGTTAATGTTTGACTCTTGATTTTGGCTTAGGTCATGATCTCACAGTTTGTGAGATCAAGTCCCATATTGGGCTCTGCATTGTCAGCACAGAGCCTCTTGGGATCCTTTCTCCCTCTCTTCTGCTCTTCCCCTGCTTGTGCTCTCTCCTCTCACAAAATAAATAAATAAACTTAAAAAAACAAAACAAAAAAAAAAGAATGCAGAATCCTGGGCTCCCTCCAAGAAATTCTAATTCTTTAAATTGACATTTTGGACTAGATAATTTTTTGTCATGAGTGGGGGCCCTCCATTGTTGGTTTCTCTCTCTCTCTCTCTCTCTCAAATATAAGTAGAAAAATACTACTATTTACAGAAAGAACAGTGTGAATTCATGAAAATCTGAAGGATAAATGGTTCAAAAAATCCTTGGGAAATTAGTTAATACCCTGTTCATCCCCATAGAAACCAAACCATACTTCCAAACCCAGTGAGTTGGGGCTATTTCAGGGACACTGGAAGACCCAGTGTTTTGTGAGATCCCTCCTGAAGCTGTATTTCTCTTCTGCATGGAATGTTGCCTCCTCTGATAAAATGCCTCCCAACATGCTCGGCATGATGGAACATTTTAAATGATAATAGGAATGTTTATATGGCAATAATGTATAAACCTTAGTAAATACTTGTTTTAATTCATTTTTTGAAATAGTCTAAATATTCCCCTTATGTTACTAGTATCTGATTCGTTTACTGAGAAAATCTTTTTTCAAAAATAGTGAAGAGACTGCAACCTAATCCTATTTGACTTAACCACCAGATCAAATTTACTGGTGTTTCCCCTAGTTAGCCTGCAGGCGACATCCTCAAAGTTTTCCTTAGCCTCTTCCTAGATTACAGGCTTATCATGGACTCAAAAGGAATCATAACTCTTCATCAGGGAAACATTGCCTGTTTATATTCTGCAGGGCATGAGCAGCAAATCTTTTAATGAGACAGGCCATTAGACTTTTACTTGGCAAGGAAAGAGAAGCTCAACAAACTAGTAAATGACTGTCATTCTTTGACTTACTACCAGGGACCTTAACCCCCTTATACACTTTGCCTTTAATCTTTGCAACAACCATGCCAGACGGGCTCAGAGACAAGTTCAGGCAAATGTGCCCAAGATCACCCTACAAAGTGGAGGGGCTGGGACTTGAAATTAGGACTTTGACTCAATATCCTGTCTTCTTAATTCCTCCACTGTGCTACAATTAGAAAGCAGTTGCTCTGGTTGTGATCTCTCAAGGCTGTTTGTGGCATTTTAATTTTCATTCAAAAAGAATTTCTCTAAACAGCAACTTGACACGGGTCCTCTCAAATTTGCTCAACTTTGCTGCCCCTTGAAGCCAGGCTGTTTTCCATATAAATTAGCAGAAAGAAGCCAGGGTTCTCAGGTGACTTAGTGTTGATTTTAGAACTTTATGTTCGGTCTCTCTCCTTTCTTCAAAGATGGTGATGCTCTACTGTGCTGGAAACCAATACAAATCAAAGCCTGATCACAGTTAATAGGGAAGAGCATCAGCTGGGCCTCATGGTACATGCTGTGTGATCGAGGGCATCCCAGGAGAAATGGCCCCAAATTGGAAGGCACTAGAAACTGATACAAAATGAGAGGAAAAGAGAAAAAGAGTTATGGTCCCTGAGAGGAACCACCAACAAACTGTGCTCATAGACATATCTAGTCCTTGCTCAGACTGGATTCTGTTTGGGGGATGGCCTCTTCTCACCTCTTCATGAACTGAAATTAGCATTTTCACATCCCCACTTGGGTTGTCTCCTCCGCAAAGCCCTTGTGTCTCTTCCTGAATTCACCCCTTGTTCCCCACGCCGAAATCCTATCGCACTTACACCTGGCTCACACATTTTTGTTCCTTATTCATATATTCTCTTACATGTTTGTTGGGCTCCTTTCTCCAACTGGATTTTAAACTCCTTAAGGGTAGCAATGTTGTAAAAGTAAATGGAACACTGATGACACACAGGAGTTCAAGAAATACTGGTTGGATGATTCTCTCATTTTTATACACTTTGGTTGGGAAATCATCATACTTGAAGGCATTTACTAAATGAAGACAGTCTTTTCTTTCATGGACACTTCTTTAAGGGGCTGACATTTCCTTCCTCTGCTCTCAAAAGGACAAACTTAAGTATTTCCCCTAAAGCAGCACCATAGTAGTGATTCCTCCCCCATTGATAGAGCTTGGGGAAGAAGAACGGGGTCAGGTAAGACTACAAGACAGGGGGTGTATTTACATATGCTGGTGAAAGAGGACTTTAGATGTTAAACCATTTTCTAGAGTCCTGGAGCTCAGTAAAGTTTACCATTTGTATAGGAATCTTTTAGCTCTTGGATGGAAAAAACTCTTTCCTGTAAAACTTCATGGAATTTCTGCTCCTGGCAGGGGCAACAGTTATTCATTGTGGATCTTGAAAACTGTGGCATGGTTATCCAAATGGGCACCAAATAAAGCCAGAAAAGAAAGGACTCAACTACATATTTTAAAATTATGTTTGGTTCCAGGTGATGGGCTGGGCAGGCAGTGACTGGCACTGACGGGACTAACCCTTTACTCAGACTCAGGGGATCACTTCTGATCTAAAAACCTTGTCCTCCAAACCAGCTGCTGAAGAAACAAGCATCAAGTCCAAGACCTTACTTCATATTCTGGACGACCACACATTCCACCTGCATCTCTGTGACCCAGCAGTGGCTTCGGTCTTAAATGGGAGCTTCTGTGTAGGGTCCTGCTGGGGATGGGGGTTTTATGTTTGAAGATGGGTCCATCTCTTTCTCTGGATGATTTTGGCCATCTTGTCTTCCCCCTTTCAATCACCTGGGCTTGGCTGAGTGACAAACTCATACCCCTAGGGATCCATCTTATCTCAGAAGAGTCCTTTCATTATTATGGGACTCTGACGAGGGAGCCAACCTTCTGGAGAGAATTTCCAATGAGTTCAATAATTTTAACTCAGCTTCCACTAGAACAGCAGCTAACATTTAGGAAGCACTTACTACCTGCCAGGCCTTCTGCCAAGCACATTTTCATTAATGCTAATGATGTTGCTAAGAGAAATAAAGTAGTATTATTCCAGTTTTACAGATTAGGAAATTGATGCACAAAGGAGCTAAATCACTTGGTCAAGGCCACACAACTAGTTGACAGTGAAAGTCAACTTAGAGACCCAGAACAGTGCCTGGCAGGTTATACATGATCAATGAATATTTGTTGAATAAATGAATGAATGGTCCTGGATCTCAAATCTCAGGGTGTTCATAATTTTGTTGTAGACATATAGTATTTTCAAGTGAGAAAGGTAATAGCACATAAGAGGTGATAAGGTGGTGTTTATCAAGCCTCGACTGAGCAGAAAACTTAGCGATGAGGGCGCCTGAGTGGCTTAGTCGGTTAAGCGTCCGACTTTCGCTTGGGTCATGACCTTGCGGCTCGTGGGTTCGAGCCCCGCGTCGGGCTCTGTGCTGACTGCCAGCTCAGAGCCTGGAGCCTGTTTCAGTCTGTGACTCCCTCTCTCTCTCTGACCCTCCCCTGCTCACGCTGTCTCTCTCTCTCTCCTGGAAATAAATAAAACATTAAAAAAAAAATAAAAAAAAAAAGAAAACTTAGCGATGAGTACTCAGGGGAGATATAAGTTGTAAATGGAGGCTGGAGCGGGATGGGAAGGTACAGGGGACTTGGCTCTGAGTTCTTTGCATTTTGCAGTACACTGGGAAGGACACCTTTTCTTCTTGGCTTCCAGGCCTAGGACTTAAGCCATCAGTCATAGTCCTGTATCTGCCACACCACAGGTTTGGTCCTGAGATGTTTCCCTTCCTCCTCCTCATGCCCTTGTGGCCTCAAGGGCATGGCTGTTTCTCTGTGGTATGGTCCGACATAATGAGAAATACAGGCCCAAACTGCTGGATCACTCCAAAGCAGGGAGGAATCTGGAATGGAGTTGTTAGGTTTGGGGTATTTTAATCATTTCCTGCAGGTTGGCAAGTTCCAGAAGGGTCAATTTTTAAAAGAAGCAGGCGGGGTACACTTGAAGTAATTTCACTGCTTCTCCAGAAAGTTTTCATATTTGATCTCCAGATTTGATGTTCCATTGAGGGGTGTCTGAGACTCAGTCATTTCTCAGTGGTGGGGTGGCACTTCTCTGTGATAATTCTAATTTCTTACTTTGGTCAAGTAAAACTTTTCCATTGGGGCACCTTGGGTGGCTCAGCCAGCTGAGTGTCTGACTGCAGCTCAGATCATGGTCTCATAGTTCGTGAGTTTAAGACCCACGTTACGCTCACTGCTGTCAGCACAGAGCCCACTTCAGATCCTCTGTCCCTCTTTCTCTGCCCCTCCCCAGCTTGTGATCTCTCAAAAAAAATTTTTTTTTAAAAAGTAAGATTTTTCCATTTTCCATACCCACTGCACTGGCTTAGCCTGCTTTTAAGAAAGCTGGTTTGCTCCTAACACAGGATGGAAATGTGTGTGTGGGGGCGGGGGAGACAGAGGGGCAAGTTGGGAGGGAATACTGTCCATCATGAGGCTGGATCTCCCGCTTATTTATGAGATGACTCATTTTTATTTTGTCTGGCTTCAGTGCATGCCTGCTAGTTCCTGTCCACCTGTGACAGCATTAGGGATACAAGACCCAATTAGTGAGGGGCTCTAATGACAGGTCCTCCAGTGTCCAGGCAGGAGGTGACCACAGTATCTGCCCAAGTTCACCATCAGGTCAAACACATAAGCTTTTAGAATGGTTCAATGGAAGAAACGCATTCGGTTAAAACAACTGGATATTCAGACAGAGGTTACTTTGAAACTATTCGTGCCAGGTGCTGAAGTCTGTATAAGAGCTCACTTAGCCCCGACAGTCCTCTGATGGGCTGAGCATTGAGATACTGACAGCAGGAGGGGGCAGCTGCACTGGCCCAAGGCTTCCCACCCATGGCCCCAAACGAGAACCTTCCCAGGAGGCCTTGCTACCCCCAAAGCCAGGGCCCACTCCAGACTTGGCTTCAGTTGTTTTGGCATAACTCCGGAGCATCATTAATTTTTTTTTAAAGGCTTCCAGGGGATTTTATATGTAGCCAGAAATAAAAACCACCTGTCATTAAGGATCCAGAGAAGGAGTGTCTGAGGAGCTGATCGAATACAATCCCACACCTGCCTCACAATCCCTATGGCATAGCACCCTCTCCCAACACCTCCACCCTGCTTCATCAATTTTCCATTTTCTCCTGAATTACTTCCACCATCATATTAACAAGCTGCAATTTCTCCCATTCTAAATAAAACTCTCCTTATACTCCATATTGCCTTTTAGTTACTGCCTCATTGTCCTGCTCCCTTTGAGGGGAAAACTCAGAGATGTGTTTTTTGTGTGTCCGTCCAATTTCTTTCTGCACAATTCTTCTTGGACCCAGTCCACCCAGATACCACCCCCCCCCTCCCCGCCCCCGACTACTGTACAGAACCTGGTCCTATCTTACCATCCAGACATGCAGGTGTGTTTAGGTCTCATCCTTGCTCAGTGATGGGGAACATGGAGAAGCCCGATACCTCCTGGGGTCCAGCCTACAGCTGGCCCTGTGGAGCTGGGATTAGACCTTGGTGCACAGAATGCAGAACTGGAAACTTTCCAGGGAAATGACAATGACAATAAAGCCTTCAGTAAAGGGAAGGTGATGACTTACACAGCGTGTAGTGGTGATGATAACAGAGCTGGAGATGAAAGAGAGGCCATCGTTCATGCTGACCTGAAGCGCGGCTTTCCTGCAATGACAAGGGAGCCAGAGATGCTCAGCGGGGTGTGCAAGGAGCAAGGGCTCATGAGCTGACACTGAGGTCCCCTGGAAGCCCTGCTCCTCACTACCTTTGGGGCTGTGGTCTCTTCCCCTGGGGGCCTGAGAGGTCTCTTCTGTAAAATGTAAAGGACGGTCTCCAGGGTCCATCTACTGTAACCTTCTAGAGATGTCAGGACACCCTTGGCTGGTGTAAAGGCATTGTGTTCAGCCCTTCTTACATTGCAGTGAATTGCATTGCATGGGAAAAGCCTGCTGCCATTTAATTTACCTGTTACATGGTCGTAGGAAGAAGTATTCCCAAAACATGGCTCGAGTCTACGGGGATAAACTTGTCAAGCTGTAAACTTCATGTTGCATTGTTATTACTGGGGCTGTCAGGAACTGACCCTGATGAGAGGGTTTGTTACCATCCTGGCAAACTCATGGAGGTGAGTGGTAAGTTACCTTCCACCACCTTCCGTCTCCATGAGACTCACTGAAACCTGAGCTCGCATTCTGCTTGCATTTGGCAGTACGGAAACAGGGCTAGTTTGTGGAATCGGTGGACTTGAAGACCAGTGTTAGGCAACCAGACTTGGAGGCTTTATCATTGGAACAAATGATCGAAAGCAGAATTCAGATGAAAATGTTTAGTGTTGTTTCCTCAAGACCACTATTCTATCTTCAGCCTGTTACAGACATGTTTACAGAGAAACGAGTTTGGGTTCTCTGACAAACACAGCTTCTCTGCTTTCCCAAATAGTTCTTTTCTGGCTTGGGGTGCTAGTGCTAATTCTCTTCCTTCTGTTGAATATTTTCATCACACTTCACCAGCACCTATTATGATCGCACCACCGTGAGATTTCCCACCATAAATTAGTTCACAGAACCCTGTGCAGTCTGGGTGAATACTCAATGTCTGGAGGCGCAGAGGAAGGAGCACTGAGCTTGGCCTCAGAAAGTCTGAACCTGGGATTTTCAACCAGCTCTGGACCCACTTAGCCCCTTTGAACTTCCTTTCTGAGTTTCCTTATCTCTAAGGGGAAGACAATCATCTAACAGGGAAATTACAATGACAGGGCAAGGTAAAGTTTGTGTGAGGAAGTGTGAGAGCTTTCTAGAAATGTAGTTGTGTGAGGCACACATGAAGTGAGACACACCTTTGTTCAAATCTAGACTGTTCGCCGACTGCAGTGTGACCTTGGGCAAACTACTTAAATTTTCCCAGCCATAGATGCCACATCTGTAAAACTGGGATGGTGTGTGTGTGTGTACCTGGTTCTTCGGGCACTTGGGAGGATAAAGTGAGATCCTGTTTGTGAAACATTTATCCTGGTGCTTTGCTCACTGTAAACATCGGCACCATTACCATTACCTGGAGAAGTCTAGACAAAGGCTGGATTATGACAATGAAGACAGACATTTTCTTCTCCCTCTGTTCCCTCTACCTTCTCTCTGGCTCCTCCCTGGCTGTGAGGTTCAGTTGCTGGTACAAACTTACATGCCAACTTCTTTTAAGATAGGTGCTGGACACAGCAAATAAGTATCTTCCACAGTGAAGGGCTTCTCATCTGTAAAAAGGAAGTCAGTGGATTAAGAGGAGTGAAGTGACTTTAAAATTTCATATTCAGTGACTCCTAGAGACCACTGGCCAAATTCTGGGAGACACTAGAAAAACAATAACTCTTTGAAACAGAAACTAGACTTGACTCATAAAACCCACTCAAGTAAACACACTTAGGGTATCCTGCCCGAACACTCGTCCCTGACCTCATACATCCAGATGAGTCAGTCAGGGAACACACAGAAACTGAGCTCTTACCATAGACCAGGCATAACCGAAGGGAAACTAGAAGATACGAGACTGGTCCCCAGGGGGCTTCAGGTCTGAGTCTAGTTTGAGAGAGAAATCATATTCATGGAGTTCATGGAGAAAGTTTGCTGATGCAGCATTGTTTACAACAGCCAGGACATGGAAGCAAGCAACTTAAGTGTCCATCCATGGATGAATGGCTAAAGAAAACATGGCATATATATATATATATATATATATGGCAAAATATGTATATATATTTCAGTCATAAATAAAGTAAATCTTGCCATTTGTAACAACATGGATGGGCCTGGAGGGCATTATGCTAAGTGAAATAAGTCAGATGAAGAAAAACAAATATCATGATCTTACTTTTTTTGTCGAATCTAAAAAAGAAAAAAAATGAACTCATAGATTCCGAGAACAGATTGATTGTTGACAGGGTGGGGGGTGGGGGATGGGCAAAATGGGAGAAGGTGGTCAAACTTCCAGTTATCAAATAAGTCATGAGACTGTAATATACAGCACGGTGGCTATAGTTCACAACACTGTACTGCATACGTGAATGTTGCTAAGACAGTAAACCTTAAAAGTTCTCATCATAAGAAAAAACTTGTAACTATGTATGGGGATGGATGTTAACTAGATTTATTGTGGTGATCATTTCACCTTCTACACAAATATCGAATCGCTATGTTGTATATCTGAAACTAACATAATGCTATTCGTCAATTATATCTCAATGTCTTAAAAAAGAAAAAACCTGCTGACATACATGAGAAGTGGCTAAGCCAAAATACCATTTGGCTTCAGAAGACCGAGAGTCCTCTTTAGGTGGGTGATGTGGTAAGGTGACAGAAAACACAAAACCCAAGATGTGCTTTGGTGAGAGATTAGCAAGAGGCTTTCCTGGTGGGAGGAAATGGTGTGAGCAAAGGCAGAGTGCAAAAATGAAATATTCCAGGGTAGGAAGGAAGCAGGGTTTGAAAGGATCAGAATAGGAAGAAGTGTTGGTCTGAGTTCTTTGAGGGAGACTGAGGAATTCAGACATAAGTCTATTCACCATGAAAAGAACTTTGGAGGTTTTGGGAGAAAAACTTGAAGTGATGATGTTGGAAGTTTCGGCAGATGCCGCTGTGAAAGATCGATGAAAGTGAGGGGACTCAGGAAGTGGGAAGTTCTTGCTTTTATTCTATGGGATGACTGGGGAAATCTTAAGCAGGTTTCATCTCAAGCTCTTTAAAAACTTCATTGTGTCCTAGACTCTGGGGCCAGAAGCAGGGCTGAGAAGTTCCTAACTATAGTCAGTATATAGTACTCATTCCTTGATGGTGCAACATTTAAGGGTGCATGCTCTGTACTAAGAATTGAGGTAGGACCCGTGGGTGAGATGGAGATGAATAACACAAGTCCCTTGAATCAGCTGTGAATATGCATGCCTGCCCCGGAAGACAGAAAAGGATACATGTATCATTGAAGGACAGCATTCTGCTATTGGCATTTGTTATGAAACTGACGTGTCTAATGACACTGGACTGTGCTGACACGCAACTCTGAGTGGGGATTAGGAAGGCTCGTGTCCTCCATGCTTGGGTTGAAGGAGCAGAGCCACCTGGGGTGGGGCTTAAAGGACACGTCTGAGTGTTGAGCACTGTGCCCCCATGGAAGCAGGACATTACAGTCCCCTCTGATGTCTAAGCAAATTTTCAAATGGTGACAAGTCAGGTTATTCCAAATCATTCATTCACTCATTCATTCATTCATTCATTCAACAAATATTTATTAAAGGCCTACTTTGAGCTAGAGACACAGGCTATGAGAAGAGAAACATGGTCTCTGATTTAATGGATTTTACAGGAGCTGCAGGGGGGGATAGCTATTAAGCGCTTTCATTTTTATTAAAAAAAATATTCTTCCAAACATCTTCCACATGTCAGGCATAGTGCTGGGCCTTGCAATGAACAAAACAGATGAAAGCACCTCACTTAAGGAGCTGACATGCTAGTAACTACACAAGTTACACAATTCATTATAATTGTGATGAGCACTAAGAAAGAGAAGGAAGGTCAGGGAATGCTTCCCGGAGGAGAGGCCATGTAAACGAACACCCACTGTCAGGTGAAGAGGACAGGGAGTGAGGCAGGTGGCCTGGCAAAGATCCTGGGGCAGGAAGGAGCTTGGAGTGTTGAGAGCTAACAGGAGGTCAACAAGCCTGCTGAATTTGAGTGAGACAGGGATTCAAAATGAGGGCAGAAAAGGGAGCAGGGCCAGATGGCCAAGGCCTTGTGGGCCATGGTGGGGCAACAGGAAGCTACTGGAGGTCCCTCATATTTAGAACTAGCATTTGCAGATTATGGGATGTTGCTGGGGCAGCGGAGGCATGCTGAATGAAATTACGAAGCTTTATGATGACCGTGCTGGATCACACAGTGCCTTAACTGAGCATTTTTATTTTCAAGGTCTTTCCCAGTCTCTAGTGACAATAATGGCAGTGGGATTCTCCCACGACATCCTGTGTGTCAGCGCTCTCCGTGCACTTCTAGCATACAGAATAGTTGAATTTAACCTGCTAGCCATGCTCCCAGGGAAGGATATTCTTCCCTTCATTTTATTTATTTATTTATTTATAACAAAAAATGTTTATTTATTTTTGAGGAGGGGCTAAGGAAGAGAGAGGGAGACACAGAACCTGAAACAGGCTCCAGGTTCCATCTGTCATCACAGAGCCCGAGGCGGGGTTCGAACTCAGGAACCATGAGATCATGACCTGAGTCGAAGTCAGACACTCAACTGACTGAGCCACCCAGGCGCCCCACTTCCCTTTGTTTTAAAGGTGAGGAACAGACGCAGAGAGGGGAAGAAACTTGCCCAACGTTACCCAGGGCAGCTTAGATCCTCACCCAGGCAGTCTGGCTGCCACCTCTTGATAAGAGCCATGCTTTATCACCTTCTATAAAATCTTGTGAACTAAGGCAAGGCAAGGGCGTTGGGCTCATTTCCCAGATGCAAAACAGAGGCTCAGAGAGGCGACAGTGACCCACAGTTGCACAGCAAGTGAGAGGCAAAGCCAGGACTAGATGTGAATTCTCCGTTATTCTTCCCTTGCCAAGAGTCTCTCCATTCCAGGAAAAGCTTGTATTAGAGAATAAACCAAACTCAGGACAGGCGTGGCTGACGAGAAACTATATTTATTTTCTCTTGGCCATCGCTTACTCTGCTGCACATGAACTAGTAATACCTGGGAGTGCATATCCCTGACCACGGAGCCACAGGGCAGCCACAGAGTGGCCACAGGAGGCCTCGTGACTTGGCTGCATTCTGTGGGAAGAGCCGGTCATGCAGAGTGGACATCCCAGTCGGAGACACAAGGGAGACTCCAGGGTCCAGCAGACCCATGTGGCTGTTAGTGCCCAAGCTACTTCTAGAGCTTTCTCTGAACAGCGTCTTCCCTGCCCTCCATCCCACTGGAAGGGGGTGAGAGGACAAGACTGGACTCTCCCGACTCCCTTCGTTTCCCTTTCCTGCTTAGAAGACCAAACATTTCTGGAATGAAGCAGAGGCAAAGCTCACTGGGAGGGCTGAGGACCCTCTGCTGAGGCTGCAGCGCAGGCTTGACAGTGCCTTCCATCAGTTTATCAGCCTCGGTGGCTGCGGGCCCACTCTGGGGAGCTGGCATCTTCTGCTCGGAGAGGGATTGTTTGATTTGGAGCCTGTTTTCACTTCACCACAAAAATGAGCGACTTTTTTTTTTTCTCTTTTTCTCTCTCTTTCTAAACAAAGAAGGGCCATTTGGTTTCCATAACGCAGATCATCTGACTTCTTCCTGGAATGTCCTCTTGGGAAGCAGGGCACAAAGCCTTCCCCCTCGGCCGAGCCACGTTTGGCCCAGAGGCCATGCCAACCTTGCCGCCACTTCTGCCAAAGCCAGAGGTGCTGCGATGTTTACGGTGCCATAATCCACTCCGAGGACGACTGAGTCCCAGCTCCTCTGTCCAGTGGCAGCCATGTCACTGCTTGTTAGCACTGGGTGGGCAGAGGAGTGGGGACCAGGAGCTAGGAGACCAGCGCTTGGCTTGTTGGCAACAGGGGAAAGAATGATGGAGGGGTGGGAGTTTGAAAGGAGAAGTTAAGGGAATTTTTAGATGATCTGTAAATATACATTTCCTTGCCTTTTACCAAAGATATTTCGGAATTCAGTGCATACAGTCGACATAGGTTAATCTAAAACATCTGTCTTCAAGAATCTAATAATCAAACAGAAGCTTGATATAAACCAGGATTTGGGGATCAATGAGTGTCATTATACTAAGTTGCCAAACACCCAAGGCTTGAGAGCTGGGCGTCCCTGAAGACGAGTACAGAGAGCACACAATGGGGCAGAGTACACACACACACACACACACACACACACACACACACACACATCTGTATTCTCACAAACATCTATACCCACTTATACATCTAAATCCATATCTATATATTTATACTGATTTTGTCTGACACTGTATACTCATGGCTTCCTTTGACATTATTATGATTTATTGTTTACAATTTGGGACACTGTGGCTCAGAGAGATTTGTTAATTGAATTAGTGTTGCACCACTAGTAAATGTCAAACCCAGGTTTTGTTGAAGTGGCTTACCCAAGGTCAACCCAGCTTGTTTTTTTAAAGATGTAATTTAAACTAGTTAGCCATCTTACATTGTCATAATCTCACAGCTAATTTTGAGAAATAGCCTGAAGCACACTAGGAGCTGATTCTTTTTATACCTGACCACTTTGGAGGCAAATGGTCAAGATGGTCCGTGGGTGAGGCTGGGTAACAGTAGGGAGCATGTCTTCTCTTGGAGGGGACCAGGAATTGAAAAGCTCTGTGGTAAGTTTCAGGCACCTTTCGCGAGACAATGATCTACTGTAATGAACCCATGTTCCAGAATCATGCACTCAAATATGTACATTCCCAGGTTTTGACCTCGGATCAATGTAATTCTTTTCAGATGATTGAAGGAATTCCCAGAATTCTTCCCTGCAGTTGGTGACTATCTAATGGATTTGAGATAAAACCAGGATTAAAATGCATTAGCTAATTCAAGCACCAATCACAGTGAATCCTTTTACTGATTAAATAACTCAAATGCTTTTCAAGACTTGGCAATCTTTTCTTGATATAAATATTTATTTCTGGCCAAAAGCACAAGAAAAACCTTTAGTCTTATCAGGGAGAGCTTGTTGAAACCCTCCAAAAGCTGATGTAAGCTCGAAAGTAGAGTTTACATTCCTACTGTTACAAAATAATGAAAGTTAGGGGACTAAATGAGCTCACCCTGCTCTTTCTCCCAATCTCCACTGGGTCTAGAGAGCATTTCATGGCAGCCCTGAGCCAAGCATAACTGTTCAGCACCAATTATCAGCTGGTTTGGGAATGTGACTGAATGAAGGGAGAGGAGACAGGCTAGAGTTAGGCTGGATGTTTCTACCTTCTCACTGAATCCTCAAGTAACCAGCTTTTTAAAAAGTTAAGCTTTTAAAATACTGTGCGAAAAGCTGAAACAAACTGATATTCATCAGGACTCCAAGTTGGTGGAATTCAAAGCCTCTGGATTGAGCTTTCTGGAGCCCCAGCCAGACAGGGGGTGGTTGATTGCTGTCTTGGGGCTCCTGCAATGATAATTCACAAACATGGGGATCTTCTGCCAAACTAAATGGAAACCACTGCTTAGGAGGAGCAGGAGGAGATTAATGGAAGGAGATTAATATTTGTTGGGCATGTACTACGTGTCATGCCCTGGGCGGGGAGGTTTTCATAAACAGATGAGAAAACAAGCCTATCGATATTTTTGATAGATGATAGTAAACATTAAACTCTATATCAGGGGGCAGAGTAGAGATTTTGACAGTGGAGAGAGTGGCTTCTACATGGAAAGGCTGAATAGGGGTTCTGAGGTCAGAGCAATGAGAAACAAGAGTCAAGACGGAATAGGAAGAGATGGTAGTGAAGTGCAGGTGCGCGGGACCAATCTGGGAATAATCTTCAGAACACAGCGAATCCACCGTCATGTCCTCTCATGCCCAGCTGAAGCCAGAGGAGTACCTTTAACGTTGCAGAACTGAATTGGCCACCATCTTTTGCCTCAGGCACGACCCACATCTATCCATCCCTTCCCTGGCCTGGAATTGTTGCAAGGTTTCCTTGGAAGCCCTCACTGGCTACTATTAGGAGATCAGACAGTGAGCTTGGCCCACAGGTTTCAGGTAAGCCCCGTGCGCCTACATATAACTATTTTACCAGTTCCTGTAGGTTACGGGTATCCAGGATATGTCTTTTGGTTTCCCTCCCTGTTTTCTGGGGCAGGTTGCACCAGGATGGAGAAGCAATGAGCATATGAAGAGCCAAGGCTCAGTTCCATCACTGCTTTGCCGCCTGCTGCCTAGGTTACCCTATCTGCAACCCAGAGTTCTCATCTATCAGATGGGAATCATACTCATTTCATTAGCTGTTGTATATTTGAATGAGATGATATGATTACATGCTCAAAACTCAGTAAGCACTTGACATGTCAACTATTATTACTAAAGTGAGGTACCACACGAGGCTTCTTCTCTGAGGCACCTGTAAAACACAAGATGTGAATGTGTGTTCAGACTGAGTATGTCTTATAACTTATCTACCAGCTTGTGTCAGGGCTCTCTGGTAAAGGCATGACGAGAGGAAAGTCATCTATCCAAATAGGATCTGTGGATGTATATATAAAGTAGTGGTCAAGTGATGGGGTGATTTTGTACCTCAAGAGACAGCTGGCAATGTCTGAGACAGTTCTGGTTGTCAAACTGGGGGAGAAGTGATCTTGGCATTTAGTGAGTAGAGATGAGAGATGGTGCTAAATATCCTGTACTACATCCTTCTTTTCCTCAACAGAGAATTATCTGGCCCCATAGTAACAAGGTAAGATATCCTGGTATAATGTCTATCATGACTTTATATATCTACTTTGCCCATTGTAGAGGGGCCTTTAGATATTCCTGAGTGGTTCACAGCCCCCAGAGCACTGGTAGAATGTCCAGCCAAGTTCAGACATGTAAGTGATGGACAGAGGAGGCAGTAACAGCGTGAGTGCCACTGCAAGACACCTGGATGGGGTAAGGACCAGTGCCTCCATGCAGGCTTTCACTGGTCCCGATTTTCCTGGTGGCAAGTACAGAGGATAGTCCCTGAGCCACTCGGTTTGGTGGAGCTTTATGATTGAAATGGGGGCACTCCAGAAGTGGGGCTTAGATTGCTGCCAAGGTTCTGAGCTGCTGTGGGTGGGAAGGCTGTAGAGTCAGAACACCTTATCTATAAACAGTAATAGAGGACTCAGAGCTGAGTACGGTCTTGAAGAAAATGAAGTGAGTTATCCTGGGCACTGTGTACATGAGGATCAAGATTACATCATGGCCCCAGAAGGAGAGGAAGTAAAAAGCAAGGGACCATGAGTCTCATTCCCAGAGGAATGCGGGGATGGGATCCAACAGCCTTGCTGTCTCCAGATTGCCTTTTTCGGGCTTATATATTCTCCAGTCCCACACATGCTTGTGACCTCTGCTGTTCTAGGCTCATCAGCTTTTGGAACTGGCCATCAGCACAATTAGTTTGCTTTCTCAGGATGTAAATTATTTCCTGCTCATATTTTTCTGTTATTTTTATTAATTATAAAAGTAATACATGTTTAGCAATATAAGACTCAGCAGAGTGAAGAGAAATGAGAAGTGAGAAGTCGGAGATATACAGAGAAACTTATAAAAAAGAAATGAAAATCTTTTGTAATCCCAACTTCCAGTGATAAACACTGTTAATGCTTCGGGATACACTATTTCAGAAGTTTTTTCTATGCGTGTTATTTCTTACCTAATGGGACCATAGTACACATAATATTGTAGTATCTGGCATTCGTCTTCATCTGAAGTTAATAGGGGTGGTATAGGTTATTGCAAGAAAACTAAATGAAGGTAATGGGGCCCAGGACTCTTGCAATAAATCTTTTACATCCTCTCAATAAATCTATACCAAGAAAAAAAAATTCTTGACTAGTTGATGTTTATAAAACTTACAAATTATCTTCTAAGTGAAGCATCAGCCTTTAAAAACTGAGGTCAGAGCAAGCGGTGCACTCAGGACAGCTATAATTTACTAAGAATAAATATAGTTTTGAAAGCTTTGTTTTTACTTGGGTGAAGACAATTCAGGATTCATGCACAAGGTATGTGTCTCCAGACACACAAACCCTTGCAGCTGTGCACAGTTATGTTTGGGAGGGTTTTACCTTTGGAATTGGGATTGAGGGGCAAGTCTACCAAAATGGCTACAGCCCTCCATGCAATCATTGACGAATAATTATGGCAAATGCGGACTGCTTGTAAAGAACACAAACCTATATAAAAACTCAAAGAAGAGGTGGGAAGGAGACCCCAGGCACACATTTGAATAGTGGATGCCGGTCAGCTGCTGCAGTGTGCATGCTGGGGGCCAGAGCTGAATGGCATGGGGAAGAGGTCCACAGAGAACATTCTTTTTCTTCCTTTCCCTTAGCTGCACCCAACTTTTCCTCTAAATGGGTGTTGGGCAAATATTTGAAGAAGGCCAGTTTGAAGGGGGCATGGACTGTGAGCCTGCCTGGGGTTCTCACAAGTCTGGGCCAGCTCTGTTTGCCACCTTCTCTTCCTGCATCCTATCGAAGTGTCAAAGGAGCAGTGTTTTGTGAGGACAAGCAGTATTCATGAAGGTCCAGCCATCTCCTGCAGAAGGAGAGGGCTCCAACTTTCCCCAGCAGGATAAGCAAGGCTGAGAAAATGACCGTCTCAGGAAGTTCACAAACAATTCTCTCTTCCAACCACACCTCAAAAGAAGTGCACTGTGTGCCAAGTCCATGTGTAGCTTACAATTTCTGCTTGGAGGCAACTGCACATGTGGTAGAGCAGGGGCAATGTCAAGGGTGAGTCTGTCAGGCGCTGCCGTAGCTAACTTTGGGCTGTGTCAACCCCCCCCGCAAGAAGGTCTTTTGCCCGAGAATGGAAAATCTTTACCACCTAGTTACCCTGTGGTAGCAATTCCTCCTTTATTTCCACCTCATCTGAGATTACCAGGGCTCTTGTCTGACCAAGCAAAACTCCAGTAAATTTCCACTTATCTACATTTTTGTTTGGACCTTAGAGGTGGGAACACCCACTAATAGTCTTGGCAGGAGCCTCTTCAAAATGACTGGCAAAGCCAGTCATTCTCAAAGTGGAAGCAAAAGGGAAACACTGCCAGATTACACAAAACTCCTGAAGTCCAAGAAAAAGAGGCCAGTCACGGAATCAGAAGATGTGCTTTACCTGTGAACATACAGTCAGCTGCACACACTGACACGCTAAAGCCTGAGTTCTTCCTTCCCTGGTCCAGGACTTTTTTTCCTGACCCTGGGTTCGAGTCTTGGCTCCCTACTAATGTGCTCTGTGACCTTGGCCAAGTAGCTAAATCTCTCTGAGCTGAGGTTTCCAGTCTACAAAATGTGGGGCATCATGGGAATTAGTACCTCCCAATCAGGTATACATCAGAGTTATGTGGCCATTTGGGATCAGGGGACCCAAGGATGTGTGGGGATCCTCATTATGGAAGCAAAGTAGAGAAGTGGCCAAAAGCCTCTGGATCACCCAACAATCCATATTGCTTCTAACTCTGGCCATCTGGTTGACCTTGGCATTTCTGAGTTTTAATTTCCTACTTAGCAAAAAGCAATACAAATAACTTGTCCCTCACTGGGGGGCTGTGAGGACAAAATGAGATAGTACAGTGAGTGCACAGGGTAGGTGCGCAGCCATCAGTTGCTGCTATCACTTAGATGAAGCTCTCTGGAAAGTCATGTGCAGCCTGATTCGGGACCTTGAGAGGAGATCCTCCTTTATGTTACACAAAATGGCATTCCACCATCTTCATACGGCATCAGACCATCAGGGATGCATCCAAGTTGCACTAAGTACCTTTGACCAACAGATGCAATACGCTAGCCAGTGAGAAGGGAAACAACAGGCTCTTGTTTGGGAAGTTAATCTTCTCCTTCCCTCTGTCTTCCCTCCCCATCTGCCACCATAGATGCATGTCAGTAATCTCCTTAGGGTGCCCATGGCAGCCCCATGGCCCAAATGCTTTCTAAGATGAAGTATGGCTTCTGGATAATTGGACAGATTTTTAAAAACAAACACACGGGAACTTCTGCATTTGAGTGAACATTGTCTCTCGTCCCCTCTGGAAGCTGAGCCCCTCTTTGGAACTCTTTGAACTGCTTTCATGGCCAATGTTCAGTCTGAAAAAATATCTTCAAAGGAGGCAAAGTTTTATCCTTCGAGTGTGAACAAAAAGTAAACCAGAGCCATGCCTAGTGAATAAGACTGGAGATCAAGCTGGGAAATACTATTTTGTATCAAGAAGTAAATGTGCCTGCGAAACCAGGAAACTGATTTCTCACATGGCCTATAAGTTGAATTTTAGTGACTTTGTTAAAAATCAGTTTCTGTGTTTATAGTCCTACTTCCTACCTTGCCATGGAGCACCAGGATAGTCTAGGCTGTTTTTCATTATTGCATTAATAAAAACCCCATTTTTAATTTACTGTTTATTAAAGTGGATCATTTCTCAGCTCATATCCCAGTGTCTCCTTTTTAGCATTCTGATCTCTCTGCAAACGGATTTCCAATTGAAAGTGGATCTTTTCTTGGCACAATATGTTGAATCCTGGAGTAGGAAAAAGTGCAGCCAGAATAAATAAAGTTTGTGTGAAGATTTCCAAGATATTTTCTTGGCCAGCAGTGAGTTCAGCCTGGTGATTGCAGAACTAACCAAATACTAAACTTAAGATGTGTGCTAGGCCTAAATAATTAAGAAGAATTTTTAAATTAAATTTTAAACAACTGTTGTAGATTTTTTTTCTTGTTACATAAGAGGCACATTGTAGAAAACTTAGAAAACAGAAAAAATTAACAGTGTTCTCATTCAGAGGTAATCACTGTTACCATTTTGACGTGTTTTCAAGTCTCTCTGTGTATAAATGCATGTGCATAAGTCAGAAATAACATGGAGGGACTGTTTTGTAACTATATTATTCACATCTTCCTTGGTCAGTCTTCCCTCCAGTTCTTCCTTCCTCCCGCCCTCCCTTCCCTCCCTCCTTCCCATTTTTCTTCCCTCCCTCCTTCCCATTTTTCTTCCCTCCCTCCTCCTCTTCCTCTTTCTTCTCCTTCTCCGCTGCCTCGGCTTTCTTCTTCTTCTCTCTCTCTCTCTTTCTCTTTTTCCTTTTGCTATCATTCATAATGTCAGGATGAACATATTGTACCCAAGTCCTTGTAAACATTCTCAATCATTTCTTCTTGATGAAGTTGAAATGGAAATTCTGGGTCAAAAATGTAAAAAAGGAGTTGCTTCATTTTAAGAATTGCATTCTAAAAGATTTAATGGTGTCTCACCAATGAAGAATGAAAACACCTGCTCCTCTATATTTTTGCCAATACCAGGCATTGTATTTTTGTTAATCTTTGCCAGGTTGATAATTTCAATTTGTATGTCTTTTGGTTATGGTGAGTGGTTTCCATATGCTTCCTACCCACTGTTGTTCTTGTAAATTTCCTTTTCATATCCTTAACCCATAGATATGCTCACTTTTTATTTTTTTTTTACTGATTTTAAGAGAAGTCTATATTATTAAGGTTATTGACTCTTTGTTATATGTCTTATGAATACTTTTGATAGTTTTCTGTTTTCCTTTAGATTTTGAGGGGGAGGGAACAGAAAAACAAAAAAAAAATATGTACTCAAGCTAGTAAAATTTCCCTTTATTCTACTCCAAGGCTTAAAAAGCCTCTCCCTACTAGAAAATTATGTAAATATTTATTTTTGTTTCTTTCTATAACTTTTATAGTTTCATGTTCACATTTAAATTTTTCATCTGGAATCTGTTTAGATGTAAGGTGTGAGATAAAAATCTAACTGAATTGTTTTTCTAAGTGGTTAGCCAGTTGTCTCAACACCAATTTGGGGGAATAATCCATCCCTTTCCTGCTGATTGTAAAGGTCATTTTATTTTATACTGAATTCACATAAGTGTTTGGCTCTGTCTATGGCCTTTGTTGTGCCTGCTCCAATGCTCAGTTTGCCTTTTGTGGTACCAGTTATACCTCATTGCAATTACCGTAGCTCTTTTATACATCTTAGAATCAGCTAGGGCAAGTTTCCACATTTTTCTTGGCCATTCTTGAATGTTTATTCTTCCATATAAACTTTAGAATTACTTTGTTAACTTAAAAAGTCCCATTGGAAGTTTCATTGGGATTATTTTAAAAGTAAGTATTAATTTGAAGACAGTCGATGTCTTCAGAATACTCAGTTGCTGCCCTATTTAATAATAGTGATAATCATCATTATTAGTTAATACCAGCAGCCAATATTGATTGACTGATTTCTGTGTGCAAGGCCCTGTTCTAAGTGCCACTTTCTACATTTAAACCTCGAAGCAATACATGAGAGAGGTGGTGTTATTGCTATCCTCACTTTACAGAGAGAGAGGCTGAGGCATGGAGAGGTTAAGTAACTTGCCATGGTCACATTGGCTAAGGCCGGATTCTCTTCCCGGGTGACTGGGTTCCAGTGCCTGTGCATGAGTCCAGACTGTTTCTCCATTTATTTACACTTTCTTCATATCCCTCGCCAACTTTTGTGACTTTCTTCTTCTATATCTTCACAAGTTTTGTTATATTAGTTCTTTCTAGATTTTTTTATGTTGTGGCTCTATTTCTCCTGGGATGCATTCTAACTGATTATTACTGAACTCTGGAAAAGCTATTGGTTACTATAAGGGAGGCATTTATTTTGAAATCATCCAGTTATTAAATTAGTCTAGTAGTTTATGGATTTTCTTTAGTTTTTCAGAAGAACATAACCATCGTTTTAAAGTTAGGATGTTTGACCCTCTTTCCTGTACTGACACCTGTCACTAGTTTTCTTGTGTTATTGTGATATCTATGGCATTGCTCAGTACAGTAGTCACTAGCCACCATGTGGCTACTGACATTCAAGTTTAAATTTCATTTAAGTTAAATGAAATTAAAATTTGAGTTCCTCAATAGCACTAGCCACATTTCAAGTCCCCAGTAGCCATATGTGGTTGGTGGCGACCATTTAGCTACCATTTTAGAATATTTACATCACCACAGAAAGTTCTACTGGACAGCTGCTAGAACTTTCAGACCCATATTAAATAAAAATGGTGAAATGCACTGTCCTGCTTTTCTCTTCCCAACTATAAATACCTCTACATAGTGATTTACTATTAAATGATGTTGAGTTTTGAATTCAAGTATCTAGATATGTTTTTTTAAGATGCTGAAGAAGTTTGACACTATTCCTAGTTTTCTAAAGCCATTTATTTTTAAAATTTGGAATGGATAATGAATTTTAATACCTTCTTGGCATGAAAAAGTTTTGCTCAGTGAGAGAAAGTCCTACTCATTCTTCAAAATTGTCTTACCGATGCTGGCTCTTTTTTACATACACTTGGATTTTGTTTGCCAGTATTTAATTAGATGTTCGTCATAAATGAGCTTAATCTCATATATTTTCTGCCTCTAGTATCTTTGTCCAGTTTTTAAAAAATGAAGATTATATTATTATAAAATGAATTAAGATGCTTTTTCTCTATATTTTCTATGTTTTAGATATGGACCATCTGTCCCTTCAAGTCTTACAGAATACAGGTGAAACAAACCTGGCTCTGGTGCTTTGGGTGGACTTTCTTGTCTCTCTCTTCCAGTTCATGCATTTCATCTTCACCTATGTCTAATCACACTGCTAAATCCATGCATTAAGTTGTATTTCAGTGAATACATTTTGTTCAGCTCTAGAATTTACATGAGGCTTTTCTGCAGAGCTGCCTTTGTTGGATATTCTCCCCCTTTGGTCTTTCCATATTTCAAATATGTTTATTGACATTCTCTTTCAAATTGTTCTCCAATCCTTTTTCTCGCTTGCTCTCCTGCTTCTCCTACCCATCTTCATGTGTTTGCTATTTGATGCTATGAGCCCTTCTTCAGAGGGGGTTCTTGGCTACAGGAGTGCTGGGGGTTGGGCTAGCTCTGCATTGCCACTGACAGGGATCAGAATGATCATGGACACATTTTGGGGTTTGTGTCCTGACTTGGTGCTTCTGTATCATGTGGGTAGTATAATATCTTACCTTCATTCCTCTGATTCTTTGAGTCACTGAGAGACTATTCCAGTCCTAGTTAACATGCAGTACAGCCCCTTAGAGCTGCCTTGCACAGGCTGATGTTCTATGTCTGTATCAACATTGGGATCACAGCCTGCAGACCCCCAGGACTGGACCCTCCATGGCTCTACATCCTGCTTACATTTTGCATTCCTTTCTTTTTGTTTCCTATGCCCGAGGGTTTCCTTCTTTTTTTTGGGGGGGGGTTCCTTCTTTTGAGCAGGGGCACACATTACAATTTTTAAAATCATATTTCATCCAGAATTTCTGGATCTATTACATTGAATGCAAGTCCAGAAAATTTTAGATTTCTAAGTGGTTGATTTGTTGACTTTATTTTTAGGCAAAGGCATGGAAAATGGGAGAGAAGTAGGTATTAACCTAAGCTTTTTACTTTCTGGTTATGTTTATCATAAAATAATATATTTAAGTAACTTCTACTTTTTGGCATTAATATGCTGGCATTTTATTTGTTGCCAGTACCATAAATGTTTAAGGCTATTCATAGCCATTTAAAAACATATCTATACATCTGCTCTCTATCTTTAATTTGTTATTACTCATTCAAAGACTTGGAAAGCCGTGTTAGTATCTCCCACTATAAACATAATTTTTCAGTTTGTTCTTTTATGTTTAACAGTTTGGCTTCATATAATCTGCTGTTGTATTATTCATGGAAGGCTCCAGGGCCTGGATCATGTTTGAATTGGCTGGAGCCATAACAGTCCTAGGTTTGTTACTGAGCCATCAATTAATCTTTTTCTGATCAGTAATGGCATTCTATTCTCTTTCTGTTACAAAAGGTAATGCAGCATTTAGGAAAAAAATCTTGAAAGACAAAATGCATACTGTAAAAATGAAAATGGATAACAGTTTGAAACTTGGGATAGAGACATAGAAAAGGAGAATGGGAAAAAGGAAGGAATCTAAATTCGTTTTATTTCACAGAGATGACTCAACAGAGACTGTTATATCCATAAGGTTGAGAGAATAATGTAGATTTGACTATGTTGTATCCTTTATCTTTTATCTATCTATCTTTTATCTTTTCTGTCTACCATATTTCTTGTTCATATTCTTTACTGAATGAAAATGAGCAGGTGAATTAATAAATGAAGGACAAGTGTTTTTTTTTTTTTTTTCAAATTCTAACATTTCCCCCTTGTAATGTTTTTTTTTTAATTTTTTATATTTATTTATTTTTGAGAGATACAGAGACAGAGACAAAGCATGAGTGGGGGAGGGGCATAGGGAGAGGGAGACACAGAATTTGAAAGAGGCTCCAGGCTCTGAGCTGTCAGCACAGAGCCCGACGTTGGGCTCTAACACCCGAACCACAAGATCATGACCTGAGCCGAAGTCGGACCCTCAACTGACTGAAACACCCAGGAGCCCCTTCCCTTTAGAATGTTTCTAATCACCATATGTTTAAGATTAGGAGTGTTGCTTGTGGGATGAAATATGGTTAAATCACTGCCGTCCTCAGCTCCAAACTGTTAGCACTGTGGGGCAAGCACAATTAGGCTTGTGGCCTCAGCCAAATCCCTGCCCCTATGGCCTTTACTTGTTTTGAATATGAATGAGGTGGAGAGCCTGTGCAGGTATTTACAAGTATATATTAGGAAAGAAGGGGAAGAGGGAAAGAGAATGAGCTGGGTTTCCCAAGAAAGAAAATTTCCCAGAGAAGCTGGAAAACAGGCCTTCAGAATGTCACTCTACAAACCCAAAGTAAATCTGCATTTCATGTTATGCTAACATAGCATCTCTGTGTAACCTTTCAGGCAATGGCAACACTACACTCCATTTTCATTCATCTCTAGAGAAGGGTTGGGTCTGAAGGCTCACTTGTGTGTGAAACCTACTTTGTAGGCTTGATGTCTTTGAGGTTAACCCTCAGGAGTTTCTGATCTTAGTTAAATTTGAGATTTTGGCTAAGAAGAGAGGGAAAGAGTGCTTGAAAAATATCACAATCAAAAGGGGAGAAAAAGGACAAACTCAGTAGAGGGCACATGTCCAACTTTCACACTATGACTACTCAGGGACTTTTCAAAATGTTTTCAAATAGCATGTACTTTTTAGATATGTGAGAGCATTTCAAGGCAAGTATCAAGAAAACTAACTGAATGTTTCAAATGTTTGGAATTATTCCAAGGCCAGGAATTCCAGATGTTTGTAAGGAAGCCATGGCCCCTCTCTGTTTAAGTATTTAGGTGAGTTTTAAGATGTTAAGGAGGAAAAAAGACATACCTCTCAAGTCTTCCTTTTTATTTTTATTATTCTTATTTTTTATTTTAGAGAGAGAGCATGACCAGGGGAGAAGGGCAGAGGGAGGGAGAGAGAGAGAGAAACAAAGAGAGAGAGAGAGAGACAGGGAGAGAGAATCTGAAGCAGGCCCTAGGCTCACTGTGGAGCCTGATGTGGGGCTCGATCCCACCATCCTGGGATCATGACCTGAGCCAAAATCAAGAGGTGGACCCTCAACTGACTGAGCCACCCAGCTGCCCCAATTCTTCCTTTTAAAAGCAGAATAGCCACTATGCCATAAGGCTATCAGGAGGTCGACACTAGAGTCAGTGCTGAGTCAATACACATGTGTCTGTCCATGCTCCTTGATCCTTCTACTTCTTGGTGCTATTGCGGCAAAAAAGATGTGAAGTATTTAAAAGGACATAGCATTATACAAAATGCAGTGTATTATTACCGTTTATCACCGCAGATACTGAATCAATAATTATCTGTGTGATGGATATCAGATGTGAAAAATAACCAGGGCTCCTGGCCATCTGTCCCCTCCATAACCAGACTTTCCCAGCTCTCCTGGACAGCTACATGACACACACATGTCTTTAAATTAAGAACTTGCAGGCTACAAATGTCTTGTAACAGTGCCAGTGTTATGATAATTCATTTTTCGCATGAAATACGCTAAGTTTTGCTTCCATCTTCCTGTATTTCATGTCAGGTATTCACCATGATGAGAGTTTCTTGGCTACTCCAGGCAAGATTCATCCAGATTGAACAGACTTCCAGAATCTACACATGCAAGCCTAACAGTTTGGCTTTTTGGTGTATTCAGAATCAATAAATTCAGACCATCTATTTTTCACTCTTGACAGTACCTAGTACTTTGTTAAGGAACATCAAGCTTCCCAAGCTCTAAGCAAGAAGCGCCAGCATGGCCACCAGAGAGGGAGTAACTTAGCGTAGGCATCAGTGGACAGAGAAACAGGTGCCCTGCTGCCTCTCCTGATGGGACACCTTAGGGGTCGCTATGGCTTTGCGGGACGCTTCTTGCAGGGAAGGCCCTTCTCTGTGCGGTCCCCTGTGGGTGGCCATGCTGGCAGATGGAGAGCTGGGAATCCCTTCCCCAAAGCAGGCAGAAGAAACCCACAAGTCTGCAAGAACTTACTGAGTGTGACTGACTCGTTGATCTTGAAGCTGCAGAGAACCCTGTCCACGTTTCGGGCGTGCCGGAAGCCGTTTCCTCTCACGACTACTTGAAATGATTCTGAAAGAAGGAAGGACAGGTCACATCATTTGACTGCAAACCCTTAACCTTAAGTTTGCCATCTGCCCTGATGCAGTGCATTTGTTAACTGTTTCACCAGGCTTAAAATATTAGGAAATTGGTTCAGGTTGGAAACCAAAAGCAACCACGAGGGTGCCTTTTACCACGTCTGTCTCACCAGGTGCACAAGAGGAAGGTGTACGGTTTCTTACTTTAAATTCCCGCCTTCTGGCCTTTGCTCTCTTCCTCCTACCCGGAATGCCCTCCTCTCCGCTTCCCTGTCCGTTCAAATCTTACCCATCTCTCAAGTCTTGACTGCTTTAAAAACTGTAATCCTTGCAGCCCGGAGGGCCACAGAGGAGGGGGCTCTCCACTTCTCCAATCAACTCAGCATCTCTTGTGTCTGTTTTGCATACTAGATCCCCCTGAAAGGCTTTCTTTAGAGCCCAAGGTGCCTCAAAGTTTTTGAAAATCACTGCCTACGGCATTCACGGTCTGTCCTGAATGGTGTGTGGTAAGTGACTATGGAACTGTCAGGGGGTGGTGTCTTTTCTTCCATAACTAGCAAAATGTTGCATTAGGTCACGAATTATTTGATGCTGCTTCAGGTCCTCCTGTCTCTCTCTGCTGGGCACACCTAAGATGACGTAGGAATAGTCGTACTTGGCAACAAATCAGAATCTTGCTTATCCAGTGGTCATTCTCCAGCCTTATCTGCTTGAACTGACTATGGCCCTTCAATGTAGCACTTGCTGTTTCTCTATATAGAAAGAATATATCTTGCAGGTCTCTGGCCCTGCATGTCAATTTCACATTGGCATAATGCATGTAGAACTCATATAGGTTGAGAAAATCCCTATGAAGTAAAAATCATGATCCTTTATGATAGTCTTACAAAAAGAAAAAAACAGCTAATTTATTAACTAAATGTTTAGAAATTTACTTAAGTTTGATAGTAACTAATAGTCCATGCTCTTCTTTCTCTCTCTCCCCCCATTTCTTTTTTCTTTCTGTCATCTTTTGTGTATAAAAATTGGGGCTTAGGGGGTTCCTGGTGGCTCAGTTGGTTAAACATCTGACTCTTGGTTTTGGCACAGGTCACGATCTTACAGGTTTCTGGGTTCAAGCTCCATGTTGGGCTCTGAGCTGACAGCACAAAATCTGCTTGAGATTCTCTCTCTGCCCCTCCCCTGCTTGCTTTCTGACTCTCAAAATAAACTTTAAAACTGTTGGTATATAAAAAAGAAATAGACCAAAAATCAGAAGAAAATGCAATATTTGTGAAAGTGGCTCTTGAACGGTAAATTACTATACAAATGGACATTTTTGTTGGAGGAAGAATGAGATTAAAGAACTACCATAGGGGACTCTTCCAAACTTTAATAAATGTCATGAGTCCACGTCACCTTCATTCCCAGGAAGCTAATTTAGAGATCATGTTTGCCAAGATAACAATACTGGATGCTAATCATGGCCTCACTGTGTGCCAAGTCCTGTGCTCAGCCTTATATGTGTCCAATGTCATTTCAGCCTCAACAACAGTCCAGGGAGGTACAAATGAGAAAGCTGATCTTAGTGAGGTTAAGTAATTCATCCCACACACAGGCTAGCAGCTGTCAGAGACAAGCCGGAATCCAGGTGCATCAGGCATCAAATGCCATCGCCCTAGGACACAGCCATTATGCTGAAATGGATCTTCATCGTCTTGTGACCTATGACCAGTTTCGAGACTGAAGTTGTGATTTTTAAAAAGTTTATTTTATTTTCATTTTAGACAGGTGTGCTGTTTTAAAAACGCAAGCAAGAGAACCCAGAGGCACTGCATGGCCACAAACAGTACAAGTTAGAACAGAATGCTTTGTAGAAGTAAAAAGGACCTTAGCAACATGAAAATTGAGATTTTGACATTTTAAATAACTTGCCCAAAGTCATGTGATTTGTAAGCAGCAAAACTGGAACTCTATCCAAGTGTTCACTGCCTTGGTATTAAACTATGGTAATTAAGATCATGGGCAAATGGTTTTTCAGGACCTCACGTCCTATGAATATTAAGGATTTACATATGCATCTCGATGCAATTGCTAAGTTTAGAAGGACGGACCTGATTTTCTCTCAATGTCTGCCGGGCATGTGACTGATGACACAGTTATTTCAACAAGCATTCTGTTACATGTTAGACATTGTGGAGGAAACTTATGGTATCTTCTTTACTCATTTAAGCCTACAGAAACCTATTTCTGTTTTTTGTTTTGAGTGTCAGACATCCAGGAATCCTCCAATGGGCACTTTTGCTGATGCAAAATGTTTTCGGCCTCACTGCCGTGCTACTTCTCTTGTTTCCTCAAACATCGGTGGAGGGAGACAAGATTCTGGAAATGCAGGCCACATGCCAAGCTCTCTTCTCTAACACCATGTTCTAGCATTACCAGTTTAGCTGCTGAGTCTTCTATAAAAAAGACTGCCCACATGTCTGCTTGGCCTGACCTCAGGGTGTTTAGAAAGAAAGACAGCCGCAATCCATGACGTGGCGATGGTGGAAAGCGAACCATTTAACCCCCTCTGCCCGGGGAGAAGATGGAGGAAATGATGCTCTGGGAACCACACCAAAGCAGAGGCGCGCTCGCTCCCTGCCGGGTATGATTTCTGTGTTCGTGCGCACATTTGGTTTCCAGAAGGGCCCAAACATCTGCCCCTGCAGCCCTACTGGAATGTCAGCTCTTCACACATGCAAGTTATGTAACAAACTCTGTCCCGCGAATCTGCCAGTAAGTGAGAAGCAGGGCAGATGATTTACGTTCATTTATCCAGACAGCCCCGAACCCACCTTTCACAATATGTACAGCCAAGTGTTTTTAGGCAATTGGTCTGTTGGGTAATTGCTCCTATAACAAGTACGTAGGCATTGTAGGGCTTTAGGGAGGAATTTCTACTTGGAAATGATCTTTAGTCTAATCTTTTTAAGGTATATATTCTTTAAGATACATGTTTATTATGATTCCTTCTTCACTTTATTCTCAAGTATAATTTAAACTTCTTGGGGGGCGCCTGGGTGGCTCAGTCAGTTGAGTGTCTGACTTCGGCTCAGGACATGACCTCACAGTCCATGGGTTCGAGCCCCATATCGGGCTCTGTGCTGACAGCTCAGACCCTGGAGCCTGCTTCTGATTCTGTGTCTCCCTCGCTCTCTGACTCTCCCTTGCTTGTGCTCTCTCTCTGCTTCTCAAAAATAAATAACATAAATAAATAAATAAATAAATAAATAAATAAACAAACTTGACAGTAGAGGCCGTCATTTCTATTTCTTTAAAATTTTTGACGGTGCCTAATCCAGGGTTGAGCCAGTCTCAGTATTAAAGAGTAAATAAATGACACATCATGGTACAGGAAGGGAATAAAGAGGAAGGAAAAGAAGGTCATTTAATCATGTACGGTCAGGTCTCATCCTGCTTGTGTTCTGAGGCTTCATAAGGTCAACAAATGAAGAGATGCTCACCACCATTAGACATTAGGGAAAATGCAGATCAAAGTCACAATGAGATGTCACTTCATACTCACTAGAATGACTGTAATAAGGATGGACAAAAACAAGTGTTGGTGGATGAATTAGAACCCTTCGACCTTGCTACTGGGAATGCAAACTGGGGCACCTGCTCTGTGAAACAGTGTGGCAGCTCCTCAAACAGGTAAACATAGAGGTATCTTATGACCTAGACATTTCACTCCTAGGTATGTACTCAAGAGAAATGAAAGTGTGCGTCTACACAAAAACTTGTACCTGTGTGTTCATAATGGCATTATTCATAATAGCAAAAAAGCAGAAATAATTCTAATGTCCATCGACTGATGGAGATGGTATTCATACAATGGAATATTATTCACCCATAAAAGGAATGACGTTCTGACACATGCCATGACATGGATGAATCTTGAAAACACTATGCCACATGAAAGAAGCCAGATGTGAAAGGCCACATAATGTCTGATTCCATTCCATTCCGTTTCATTTCCATATGAAAAGTTTAGCAAATCCATAGAGACAGAAACTCAACTGGCAGATGCCAGGGCTGGAGGAAAGAGGAAAGGGGAGTGACTGCTTAATGGGTATAGGATTTCTTTTTGGGGTGACGAAAATATTCTGGAATTAGATGGTGGTTATGGTTGTACAACTTTGTGTATATAATAAAAACCACCAGATTGCAGTTTTTGAAAGGGTGAATTTTATAGTATGTGAATTATAGCTCAATTAAAAAAAGAAAAAATGAAGTCCATGCATAGTTGGCTAAACTTATTCTGTCCCCTCTTTTTGTTTCTTTGCTTTTCTTTCTTACCTTTTTATTTTTTGAAATGTGGAACACATAGTTTTGCAATGACCTCAATTAAGATCACTTATTCTTCACTGTATCTGAAAATGAGAAATCTTTATATTCTCCATTTGTTCTGGCTGCCTAAGACTTTTGTGCAAAATTATCATTACTGATATTTCACCTTGTGAGTTAGCTTGAATTTGCTTTCCTATCAGATGCTTAATGTGACATGACACACATAAATATAATAAAGACTGGTGTGTATGAAGTACCTTCTGATGCCTAAATTATTCTAGAACTTTTTGATTTTATAGCTATTTAATTATAATAGCTTTCGTGAGGTATAGCTGACATACAATAACTTGCACATAAAGTATATTGCTTGACAAATTTTGACATATGCATATAATCATGGGACAATACCACAATCAAGACAGTGAACACATCCACCACTCTCAAAAATTTCCAAGCACTTCTTTGTAATCTCTCTCTCCTGCCCCTCCCCACGACCATGCAACCACTGATTTCCTCTCTGTTGTTGTATTAGCTTGCAGTTTCTAGAATTTTGTGTAAATGGCATCATACAGTAAATACATTTTTTTTCTGGCTTCTCTTACCCAGCATAATTATTTAAAAATTCACCCATAATTATTTTGAGATTTATGCATAGTCTATCCCTTTTTATTGCCGAGTATTATTCATTATTTGGATAAACCACAATTTGTTTATCCATCACCTGTTGATGAACAGTTGAGTGATTCACAGTTTCTGGCTATTAAAAATGAAGCAGTTATAAACATTTGTGTCCAAATCTCTGTCTGGACACAGACTTCCTTTTCTCCTTTTATTTATTTGGATAACTACCTGGGAGTAGAACGGCGAGGTCATATGATAGGTGTATGTTTCATTTTTAAAGAAACTGTCAGAACTATTTTCCAAAGTGATTGTGTCATTTAACATTTCCGTGAATAGTATATGAAGAGTCCCTCCTCCAAACAGAAACATCTTTATATGAAAAGGAAGGGCCAAGCAGAGAATTAAACAAGCCATTCCCAAGAGGTGCCTAAGGGCCAGGCACGAGCTCTTTGAAAAACAACGAGATGCCAAAGAAATGAAACCACGATTTGATGTTGCTTAAATGTGTCTCTTTTAAGCATCCAATGCTAAATGATAAACATGAAGCCTAAAACGACCTTGTTTCTGTGCAGAGCTACACAGTTTTACTACCAATAGTGGGAAACAGCACAGTAGGAATGGTACAGTTCCTTCTGTGAGGACAATGCAAGGCGTTAAATAGGGTCTTCTGTTTCTGGAGTGCAACAACATCAAATGTAGAACAGTTGGTAGGTTGCACACTTGATTCCAATTAGTTCCTTCCTGGAGAACTTGTTTATATAGAACACTGTGAGCTATTCAAGTTTGAGGCCAACTGAGTGGGACCAGAGAAAAATTATACTTGGGCAAAAGGGTGCATTTCCTGAAGAGGAGCTAAATCAGGCAAGGCCAGTCTAACAAGGGGTTACTCTCCTAATTACAGAGACTAATCAATAAAAATATTAATTAGACACTTTTTCAAAGAGTTTATGTTGGAAGGAAAGCAGAATTATTTAAATGCAGATAATGTCAAAGGTGCTAGAGCAGGTGACTTCCTGCATGTTTTGGAACCGGAACTGTAGATGCAGTGACTTATGCACCCCACTACACAGTAACCACATGCTTGGCCTGTGTATTGGGGTGACAGTGTGGAATGGTGGGGAGTACGGTGAACTGGAAAGAATACATGCTTCTTTTAAAGGGAAGTTATTCAGAATGTCTCCAATAATCTTTACCTTGCAATAAATACAAGCCCAGTGTTACCAGGTATGATTTTTTAAGACAAGGTAGAAATCTGAATTTTTAGGCAAAAATCAGATTTTTAAATGTTAGCAATAAATTTAAGTTTTGGTCTTTTTTTTTTTAATGTAGTGTGGATCAGAAAGAACCTGTGTGCAGGGCAGAGAGGACTTATAGCTGCCTATTTATAATCTTTGGCAGTGGAGGGGTTCTGGGAAAATTCTCTCTCTAAGTAGTTAAACCCATGACATTGAATAAAATCATTTCTTTATCTATTTTGAGAGAGAGAGACAAAGAGAATGAGTGGAGGAGGGCAGAGAGAGCAGGAGACAGAGAATCCCAGGCAGTCCCCGTGTTGTCAGTGCAGAGCCCCATATAGGGCTTGAACTCATGAACGTGAGATCATGACCTGAGCCGAAATCAAGAGTGGGACCCTTAATCAACTGAGCCACCCAGGTGCGCCTGAATGAAATTGTTTTTGATCAGAGCAGATTGATACTCTTCTCACTTCCTTTCCCAATTAAGACCTCATGTTAAAATGTAAACTAGTTCCAGGTATCGGTAATGGATTCTTTGCCGTTAAAAAAAATCAGCCATTACGGGGCGCCTGGGTGGCTTAGTCGGTTAAGCGTCCGACTTTCGCTCAGGTCATGATCTCGCGGTTCGTGGGTTCGAGCCCCGCATCGGGCTCTGTGCTGACTGCCAGCTCAGAGCCTGGAGCCTGATTCAGAGTCTGTGACTCCCTCTCTCTCTGACCCTCCCCTGCTCACGCTGTCTCTCTCTCTCTCTCTCTCACCTAGAAATAAATAAAACATTAAAAAAAAAATCAGCCATTAATGCCTTAACTGGAATTGAATTAAGACTTTAGAAACTTAAAATTATAAAGGACATCTAAGGGGGATAGCATCTGGTGACAGATGGCCACCGCTCACGTAATTCTAAGGGTGGAGAATTCAAACCATCCACCCCACTGCTGGAAAGCTTTAGTTGTAAATGTGTTAAGCCCAAGTTTGCCTCCCTGATTTCCTCCCCAACTTCTCCATGGTGGTCTCCTGAAGCTACACACAGTAAGCATAATCTTTCCTTTCCACATGGGAATGCTGTAAATTTCTGAAGATGCTCTTGCAAGTGTCTCAATCCTGTGTGCAATTCTCCATGGCCACTTCAGGCCTTTCTCATTCCACCAGCATCTCATTAGTGCTCCCCCTGCCCTTTGAGCACATCTCCACTACAGAGCTTCAGGCACGGTTTTGTTCTTTATCTGAACATAAGACTACCTTCCAGAGTAGACTGAATTTCATGGGTGGTTGGGAGCAAGCTATATGCATTTGTGTACTCATGTTTTTTCATGTTGCTTGGTACATACTAGACACTAAGAATTGACAGAAAGAAAGAGAGAAGGAAGTTAGGAAGAAAAGAAGGGAAGGAAGTTAGGAAGAAAAGAAGGGAAGGAAAGAAATAAAGGAAAGAAAAAGCAAGCAAGGAAAAGAAAGAGGGAGGAAAGAATCAGTGAATGAATTCTTAGTACTGTTTTCAAATCCACCACTACCTCTTCCACGGGCATGCCTTTGTCAATGCCATTTTTAAAATGTGGGACTTGAGGCCCTGGTCTGAACATGGAATCGTAAGATATGAAATTAGCTCTCTTATCCTGGAAACTTAGCCAAAGATCTTGTCAGCTCCCCGCCCTCCCGCCCCACCGCACAGGTATTCTTGTTGGCTATGAAGATAGCTATCTGTCCTTGTTTTTACTTTCTTCCTGCATGAACTGCTACTAAGTCAGGTTTCCTTAAATTGGCATTTGAACTCAAGTCCCGCACTTTCTATCTGTTCCATTAAATTTCACCCTGTTATTTGCAGCCTGACATATAAAGATCTGTGTTGGATCTCAGTTTTGCTGTCTGCCCAGTGCATGATCTTGCTGCTTCTCTCGGAGCTCAGTTTGCTGTCAGAACTATGGCTGTTGCTGAGCTGCCAGTGAGAGCCAGCTGAGATCACTGTCTTGGGGGAATGCGACTGTCAGCATAGAATGTCTTGAGCGGGATGGGCCTGGGTGGAGCTCCGCAGCAGGGGCTGCTCTGGGGACCAGGGAAGGGATGTAATTCATAGATAGGGGAGGGGGCTGAGACAATTTCTGCTGAAAGTGAATTTTACTTTTTTCACAGATTTTTCTAGGGCTCAGTCCCACCATTCTACTTTAGAAATGTGAACAGTCAGTTACTTCTTGTTTCTTTTTGCCTCCACACATATTGAGTTAATAATTTTGCAGGTACTCTGAGCTTTATTGACGTACTTCCCAGTTTTCTTTCTGTAAAGAAATCTATGGACATGTTTTTCTCATCTAAGCATGATATCCACATCATGATTCTCACATTGACCTTCAAATCCTCATTCAAATGATGTTGATGATAATGTCACCTTGCTCTGTACAACAGTTTCTGTTTTTCAAAGCACTTTCATGTAAATCCCTGAGTCTCTGCAGTAGTCTAATGCAAATCAGAGAGCGGGTATGCTCAGGTCTACGTGACAGGTGCTCATTGCCATGGACAATGAAATAGGTGCTTCGGGAAAGCCCAACTTACTTCAGCAGAGAATGATCAGCAATATACCTTCAGGGAAAATGAAGGAAGAACTTTTGGTGTAAGGCTATCTTTCAAAAGTTTCCTCTTACAGTTCTGACTTAAGAGAGATGGGAGCTTGCATGTTTCAAAAGCTAGGGCCAGCTTCCAATATTGTGTCTTATCTTTTTTTCTTTATAAAAAGTAAAAGAAACAAAATTTGGTAGTTTACTCTGATACAGGAAATTATTGTCTGTCTGTAAAATATGCAGTATTGCAGATATGCCAGAGATTTTAAAAATATCTAAAGAAAGCTTCCTTGGATTGGATTTACCAGAAATTTGTCTAAGTTATCGGTTCTACCAAAGAAATAGCTCTTGCAGTGATTTATCAGTTGAATTGGTTTCATCTGTTTAAATTTATTAATGCATTTTGATTTTTTGCTTGTACTTCCTTAGTTTAAAAAATCTTTTACTTCATTCTTACTTATTTTTCTTTTCCATTTCATAAGAAACATTAAAATCTATGCATTTGCTGGATCAAATCTTGTGGACTCTGATATTTCTGTTCCATCTTCATCAAGTTTATATACGTGGTATTGTCTCAAATCTCAATGATATGTAAAGGAGATGTTAGTTTACTACTCTGTGATTTAAGAATTATTTTGGAAGATATTTTTCTACTGCCCAAGTAGTTGAGATTTTGTTTTGTTTTGTTTTTGGGTTTTGGGGTTTTTTTTTTGAACTTTTCTCTTTTTATCAGCTATTAGTTTCTGATTTTGCTTCATTTTTAATTAGACAGTTCAAGGGTACTAGGTTAATTTCTTGTCGTTAAGTGAAAGGAATTAATAAGGGTCAAATAGGCAAAAATCAGTGCATTCATTGTTTGTTGCAGAAATAATGAATCAAGATATCCAGCCAACATTAGTGACTGACCATCTATTAAGTGCCAGGTACTCTGTTAGGCAGATAAAATTCTTTCTCTGTCCACAAGAACCCTACAGAAGGGGAACTGACTGTGTTATGAATTAACAAGAATTATACCAATTGTCTTTAAACTTTCTGGTTCACTAAAAGGTTGCAACACATCTAGTTTGCACATTGCTAAACTGCAAGTCTGGGTTTCTTCATGAATGGGGTAATTGCATAAATAAGGAACTTCCCTATTTTATAATTATTTTAAAATGAAGGACCTATAAAATTGGAAAGTCGTTTACCTTGAGCTAACAACTAATTGAGCTCCTCAGTGCACAGACCTCTGATAAGGCACTGGCACTGGGTACATGTGGTCATAAGCTTTTGTCAAATTTGAGAAGGTAGGATTTTTCAGTTCTTTTTCTTAACAGGTTCTCCTGGATCAGCCAAACTTCTAGTCAGAGCAGGATATTGGTGGTGAAGTGTGGGGATGCAGTATTTCTGCAATACTAGTTCCCATGAAAGAACAGAATTTGGACAGACTTTGTCAAACAACTGACATGTTGCTTTTCTTTTTTCCTGAGGAGCAAATTTATTTAGCAATTTCCATTCCTCTTTCCACCCTCCCCCTTCCTGCCCTGTCTCCCTTCCTCCCCACCAATGAAATAAACATGTGTTTTGAACTCAAAATACCATCATTTGTATGAGACCAATTAGCACTTAATTTCAGTTTACCTCCAGCACATATGGTGGATGGTTCAGCTGCTAAAATTTCGATGCAGGACTTCTTCAAAATCTAGAAAGAGAGGAAATCAAAACGTCAAAGCACTACTTATTTTATTAGAAGCTGGGTTTTTCTTTTAGTTACCAACATAAGAAGGTTCAAGGACATTATGTCATAGCGGGTGGGTGAGTGGTAACATCTTTACTAATATTAACATCAAACATTTAATGAGTCAACATTATGTTAGATGCCTCTGGGTGTCCCAAATACCATGAGAATTATTCATTCAGTTGTTCTTTCGGCAGTTACTTAGTGAGTCTATGATATGCCAGTCTTGGTTATGAGACGTTTAGCATCTAGTTGGGGAAATGGGACTTACACTTGAAAAGATAAATAACGATGGCTTGTCATTGGGGTAGGTGCAGGGTGAGAGGGCAGATACTAGGAGCTGTGGACTTCATGGGGAAAACTCCCAAGGGAGGGGTGGTAATTGGGAAGGACTTTATGGAAGAGGTCGGTGCTGAGGGTAGGACTCTGTCAGGTGGACAGGAGTGAGTTAGGGAAAGGTTGGGATCCAGGCATGGAATGGCCTGAGCAAAGGTGAGAAAGTAGAAATATATAAACCTCTTTAGCTGAACCTCTTTCAAGGAGCTTGAAAAGTAAAAATAAAAGAGTGATAATAGATAAAGCTAGAGAGGTAAGATTGAGAATCATTTTCAGATTACTCAGAATTTCCTTTTTGTTAGAAAAGTCTGGAAAGAAGTTTCTAGAGAGGACACTGAAGGCTGCTCGTTGTGCCTCACTCTTTGGACCCTGATAGCCACAAATGAAAATGAAACTGGACTCTTCCCTCCAGAAGAGTGTTGTGTAGAGTTGAAAGTGTCAAGGAACTCCATGACCACACAGGGAGTTAATCAAGGCTGCTTCTGGCCAAAGCAGGTTATCTGACTGGTAGGGCGTAAGCTCTCTTCACCATTGATGAATCTTTGTCTTCTTAAATATTGATTCTCAAATTTCATCCAAGCATTTTAAACAAATATAGGACACTGAGTTAATTTACCAAGTAAATGAAATTTCCTCCCTTACTTGGGCCTTACTTAATTTGGAACTTGAGATGGTTCAGAGGGCTGAAGGAAACCATTTCTCTATTTATGAAAGGGGCATTTGTTGAAGGAATTAATAGTGAAATTATAACATTTAAAGTCTGAAAAAGGAAAAAAGCTCCTTTTGGCTTTGGGAAACACCCATTTATTTGCATTAATGTATTTATATATGCTTCTTTGTCCCAGCTTAAGTGGTACAGACACCATAAGATACAATAAATTACAAAAGGGGAGGGAATGGGTTAAAAGAAAAATAAGGAGAAGATGAAGTAAGGAATGAGAAAAGCCTAGAAAAAAATATACTGTGAAGAACTTACTCCCTTGCTAGGGATGGTTCATGAATTTAGTTCTAAGCTTTCTAGTAGCAAATGAGAAGGACAGGCAATATTTATGAGATTCTCAATCACTAGAATAAAAACAAACCAGTTTCTCAAAAGAGATAATATTTACCCATTCCAGAGAGAGATCTGAGCGTCCTCATAGAGAAGCATTGTGAAAGGAAATGAAGAAAATGAAGACCATACTTCAGAAAATCTGTATCTCATGTGCAGATGACAACACACTAACATTTAGTCATCGAAACAGGCTCTCTCACAATCATGTCTTTTAGGTCATTCTATACACCAAACGTCTTAAGAAGCAGTATTTCTTTCTTTTTTTTTTTGACAATTCTAGAATTCAGATTTTCAGCTACTTTTATTCCTTTCTGCGCTCTTCTACAATTTAAAGGTATTATCCTACATTGATTCCTCTATTTGTTTTCAGCTTCTACATGATTCCACAGTCGGAAGGAATTTGTTACTTTTTGTCAGCATTTGCCTTGTTTCTTTGGCCCCTGCTTTACCCAGCCATTCCCACCTCAAACACAGGTATAGCCTCAGATCTCCACTAACCCCGGGCACTGTTTTGACAGCAGAACAAAGTCCCCACGTCTATGTCCATCTTGGGTAGAGTGAGTGGTCTTCACACACCTGGCTCTAGGGACCTGGTATCACCACTGAACTCCTGAGTCCCCTTCATGGTCATTCTGACGTGGGATCAGTGTCTCCCAAGGATGTATGCGTGACATCCTTATTTCCCTACTGGCTTCTCCACCTTCCCCATTCCATGATTTATCTAGACCTTTATTAGGTCTCTTACGTAGAAGCAACATCCTAGGACTGGGGCTTGCCAGAATCCTGGTGTGCAGGGACTCATATCCCAGATGACAATGGTCCTACTTGAATCATGATGACTGTCCACACTCTCTCCCAACCACGTTTGCTGCCATTGGGCTCTTCCTGACAGAAGAGCCACCTCAGCTGGTGGGTACCTTGACTTAGGGAGGTAGCCACACCTTTCCACATGTCCTCAGGCACAAATCTCCACAAACAGGCCACATTGGAAGAAACAGAATTAACCCATATGGAGAAACTTAGTAAACAGTGGCATCAGAACAAAACAAAGCTATTTTTTTTCAATGTTTTAAATAAAATTCCTCAGGTTCACGGCATCTCTTAATAAATCGTTTTATCATCCACAACTAAAGATTTCAAAATAGTCCAAGGATAAATATTGAGCTATTGGATCTATCCAGTCCCCATTCCCAATCTCCATCAAAACATGTAAATGAAATATTCACCCATGTAAGTTCCTGACTTTGAACCAATATTTTTGATCCAACGTTAATACTGAACCAGGGGTTGGTAGAGGAAAGCACCCGTGAATCTCTGACCACAAAGACACACTAGCAGGTTTTGTCATAATAAACACATGCTGTATTATTCTCTCAAAGCGTCTGCAATTAGTTGATAAATCTAAGGAGTGTATGAAGGGCCAAAAAATGTCAGCCAAGCACTATGATTCAATCCAGTAAAAACACAGCTTTCCCAATCTTAACTTAAAACATCTGGAAGGGATATACTGCAGCCAATAGAGCAAAATTTATCAGTGAGGGGGATGGGCAGGATTTGTCTGGGACTGCGGCTTCTATTAGTTTGAAATGTCTGGTTTCAAAAGGTAGGAAGTCACCATGGCAGTAGGTGGATTTGCGGGGTTCCCTTGGTTATTAGCAGCCCAGACTATAATCAGTCTGTCTGAGCTGCAGGAGACAATAGATCAGCTTAGGGTCTGGATACTGGATGAGAGTGGTGGGGGCAGGAGATCTGTCCCCCACGTGAGCCATGGTAGCCATGGAAGAGTTGCAGATAGAGCACTGGGAAATCAGTTGAGGAAGTGGAATGGACTCATACAGGGGTCAGGGTGATGTCAGAGGTGAGAATGTAACTGGCCTCTGATGGAGACCAAGCTAAGACCACCATATGCCTCTAGTATAATCCAATGTGAGGAGTGGGTCTTTGCCTTGTTTTGTCCCTAACCTGACCTATGGTCCTTGACAAATCCTTTAACCTCTCTGAATGGCAATTTTGGAGAGCTGTTTAACATACTGAGGATAGTTTGGAATCTGGAATTAAACTGCTTGGGTCAAGTCCCTCATGAGCAGTGTGACCTTGGGCAAGTTCCATAACCTCTCTGTGTCTCTGTTTCCTCATTTATAAACAGTACCTATTGCATAAGGTTGTTGAGTTGCAAAGATTAAAGGAGATAATACCAGCAGAGTCTGTAGCACAGTACCTGGAATCCCAAAAGTTCTCAACTAATGGTAACTATTATTCAGAAGAACTTGGGCCTGGAGACAGGATAAGATAGATTTGAGCTTTGAACAGATTTATGTTCAAATCTGAGCTACCACTTACTGGCCATGTGTACTTGGACAAGTTATTAGAGCTCAGTTTCTTCTTCTGTAAAAGGGGGATAAGAAATACACTGACCCTAAAGGGCTGTATGATGGTAAAATGAAATGACTGACATAAATGCAAAGATAGGTAGTTTGTAAATTCAACCCGACTTACATGGTCAAATTCATATTGGATTGGAGAGTCAGGAAGGGAGTGAGTTCAAGGAAAACTGGCAAGGTTTCTGTCTTATAGACACATCTAGACAGATGTGAATGGTCGCTTGATAGGAATTTAATGACTCTTGGGCCATCAGACAACAAGAGTCCTTCATGAAAATAAGGCACCGGGAATGTGCTCAGAACAATCTTAGTAGATAAGCACTTAAGAGAATGTCTGACATACATTTGGTTCCCAAACAATGGTAGCTATTACTATTACTTTTGTTAATACTACTATTATTTCTACTTCTCTCAGGCAAAGACAGTAGTAGCTCATTATACGTTTCTATCCCATCATCCATCCCTGGCTCCTGCTTAATCATATCTGCTGAAAAAGAAACCCAAAAGATGGCTAATAATATTTTCCTGCCACTTTTGGGGCAGATTTCAAAAAGAAGATATATGGGACAGCACATCTGAAATCCACAAAGAACTAGATAAATGCAATGTGTTGCTACTGGTATGGTTACTTTTGCTCATTTCATTAGATTGTCGGGGGAGTAAGAGGAGCAACAGATGTAAAAGAACTTTGCCAAGTAATAAGAGCTATTTAATATAGTTAAAGTGAAATCTATTGTGAACAAGTCCAGGTTGTATATAAGAGTCTATTATTTTTTTGGTTCCTAAAACTGTAGTGTCCTTTTTTATAAAGTTCACAGTTTCTGCAGAGATTTCTCAAGAATCCTTAAATAACTGAGGATATTCACATGGAATTATCAGGAACTCCTCCCTTACAATACACACATTTAAATTTTTTTCCTAATTGCTCTGCCTCCTTGTCTAATTAAACAACCGATTTTTATCTATTTGGCCGTTTTCTGTTGAAATATTTCTTTTGTTGGGGCGCTTGGGTGGCTCAGTTGATCAAGTGTTCGACCTCAGCTCAGGTCTGTGAGTTTGACCCCTGCATCAAGCTCTCAGCTTTCAGAGCAGAGCCCGACGCAGGGCTCGATCTCACAAACGACGAGGTTGTGACCTGAGCCTGAAATCAAGAGTCAATTACTTAACTGACTGAGCCACCCAGGTGCCCTACACCTCCCTCTTCTTATTAAGCACCACCACCGCTGGGCACTGCTTTTCCAGATGGCCTATTTCAATACTTCTATATATTTTTTTTTATGGCTTATCTTCTTAAAACAGTAATGCTGTAGGTAGATCATGTGCCATGTCTGACATCTAGACTGGCCTATTTTGTAAAAGGCCTTTACCCCTTTACTTGGGAAAATGGAGAGGTCTGGGCTTGGGAGATGGGACTCAGGCTCTCACAGAAGGCCACATATACTATTATAGCTGACGGTAAAACACACACTGACCACCACTTGTAGAAAATGCCAGGCAGCTTAGGACATAGAACTGTGTCATCCATGCCTTCAGGACTGGCAATGTTACCTCCATGAATTTTGACTTTATCTGATCTCTAGCAAAGTGTTTTAAAAAAAAAGATAGTCACCTTTTCTAACTAAATTCTACTCCACCTTTAAACCAATAAGCACAGCTATTGTTAACTATGGATATTATCCTAGATCCTTGTCAGTTGTATAGAATCTGCATTTAAAATAAAAGCCTACTATTATACCCTCATCTTTCTGGGATTCATATATGATTTTATGTATAATCAGACATTATGCAGAATAAACACTCTCAGATGCAAGAAACACAGTTTAAATGGATTACTGAATTTTAGACAGGAAGGCTTATCCTCAAACTATGCACAAGTTTTTGTCTGAGGGGACAGGACCAGTTCACTTAGATAAATATGACTCTTCTCTCAGTTAGCTTCATGTTCAGTGAGGGTCTGCTGTGAAGGGTCATAGCACAAACCAGATTTTGAAACTGAGGAAATTCATTTTTCCCCCACTAAACCACTTTCCTCTCCTGTTTGCAGGAGGAAAGCTCAGATAGATGTGAATTCCAAAATGTGGTTTATTTAGTAAGATGAGCTTTCTGACCTCCTGAATATTGGTGAAGTCAGTGCCCTCCTTGAGAGCTGAACCCTGCAGCATTTCACTGGCTTTTGTTCTAAATTCTGGTGTTGCTTTTACAATGGGTCTTAATGGATTCCTAGATATGAGGAGGAACCGCAGGAGGAGTGGGGGGTGACTTGAGGAGTAACTGAACAGCCCCCCTGCAATCTTGGGAGCCTCGTCAAGCTATGGGAATTTTTATTACATTTGGCCTCTTCAATAAGCCAAATAGAAATAATAGCTTAGTTGAAATGGCCTGAATGTCTGCAACGTCTGAGTCTAATTAGTAACTGCTGAGGTAAATGTTTTTTAAAAAAGATTTTCTGCTCACTACAGAAACTACAGTTGATTCTAGTTACATTTTGTATCCAGGCCTGCTAATGTGAATAGAGCCCCAAATGCCATCGTTTATAGACACGATCTTGGAAGAGAGGGTGAGGGGAGTCCCGAGGGGATTTTACAAGAAACAGCCACAAGCTGCCCACTTGTCATGCAGTGTAGGTCACAAATGCTATGCAGCCCTCTGGGCTGCTTTCTAATGAATAAACATGTAAAGCATAGCATTGGACACATTGAAAAATAAAACAAATGGGCAGTCTCTGTGATTGCACTGTTTAGCATCTGACCAGGATGAATGGCCGATAGCATGAAAAAGATCCGAGTGCCAAGCCAATGACGCCAACGGTTAATGCCACTCGGGTTTAAGGCAGGGAGAGTTCAAAGTAGAGGAGAGTGCACGGCAGGCTCCACGGAGAAGACAGGACTCAGCAGGGCCTTGAGGTCCAGACAGCCTTTGGGACAGGATTCAGATGTGACAAAGGAAGAGAAGGGGATTTCCTTCCATCACAAACAGCCTGGCCTAAGAGAGGGGCTGCCGCTGCTGAACTGGGCCTCCCCCTCTGCTAGCTCTAGAAAGAGGGTTTGTCCAGTAAAGTCAGGTACTTTCCAGGACTGTGGGAATACGACGTTGATTTTGATTGCAGGGAAACCCTTAGCAATTCCTGGATAGGTCTCGGAAGAGTAGGTGGGAGGAAAGGCCTGGATGATGGGCTTTGCCTTTTGTCATAGCTTTGTTAGGACCTGGGCCAGATGAGGGGGTACAGGTCTTCCAGTTCCCATGAGCGAAAGGGAGAAATCAGCGCAGACTCTGGTTTTCATTAATAAAATGATTTTCTATGCACCATGAAATAGATTTATTCTTTAGTTTTGCTGATCTTATAGCTTCCTTGATAACTGGCATGTTCGTGCCAAAACTTGTGAGAAATTCCTGTAAATACAGTTAGTTGTGTTTGCTTAATACTTGTTTACTGTTGATCAAACGTGCAGAATGCTCTATGCACTGATTTGCCCTCACTTAATAGGAAGCCCAACACAGGCTGAAATATTTATTCCAGGGAAATACTCCTAGATGGACATGGCTTGGTGCCAGCCACTGGGTTCTCCTTCTCGCAGATTGCACGCAAAGTGGGCGCAGCTGGATGGAGGAGCTGGCATCACCGTGACGAGGCCAAGTGCTGGGATTCAAAGCTGCAGACCTATTCCAGTGGTATCTGAACCCGACTTTCATGCAGGTTCCCGTTTCACTGCCTGCAGCACTTTTGCAAAGGCAAACAAAGACCCAGGAGACTTGCTGGACCTTTGCTTCATATTTTCGCTTGAGGGCTGGCGCTACACTTACCAGTTGTGGTCAACTGAAATTCCCTGAGGAAGCCACAATAAGGGAAGGCCAAGGAATAGTTTCTTCCTTTACAGTTTTACTGGCTTTAAAGGCTACAATCTTTTAACCACCCAAAGTTTGTCTTATAATTTATCAACCATATTCTGCAAAAGCAAGGAGAAATTCTGTTCTCAGAGGTAGAGTCCTGAGCATGTGTGGAAGGAGAGACGTTCTTTTCAGCCTGTGTTAAGCTGCCAGCTTCTCATGGGGATGGAACGTCATCTATTGAGTGGAAATCGATATTTTCAGAAACGCTCCTCATCTAATAGTAGAAGTGAAGAGCTCCCCTGCCCATGCACTGGGGACCTCAGGTCAGACCATGTGGGTTTTGGCTGGCTTCTGGTGTGCCTCTGTGCCCATCATTTCACATTTTTGGTCCTCAGTGTCACCTTCTCTGAAATGGAACTGCTTCCTGGCCCATCCCATTATTGAGTAGAGCCCTTTGGTCATTCACATGGTGGGCATTAGAGATGGAGCTGGGTGTATTCTGGATCACTGCTCACTTGGACAAGCTAGCTAATTTATGTCCTTATGGCATCTACCTCTGTAGAAAGGATAACAACATCCACACTAAATGGTGGTCGTGGGAATCTGATGAGACACCTATGTAAAATGATCTGCACAGTGTCGAGAACCTCAGAACTCACTATCATTTTTACCCTCCTAAGGAGGTAGAGGCAGGACAGAGCACAGACCCCTAACAGCTATGTGCTCTTGAGAAAGTTATCTGAAGCTCAGTTTCTTCATCTGTAGAATAAGAACATTTTCTTCACAGGGCTATTACGAGGCTAAAATGAGATCATATTAAATAGGATAAATGAACAATGCCTGGTCCCAAATAGGTTATCTGTAGCTATTGATTTCTCTCTGCCTTTTCCCTGTGTCCTGATGAAGAAAGACTAAAATGGGAAATGAGAACATGAAAATAACACATTAAACAAATCTACACGTAAGTACTTCTCCCTTAGAGTAGAAAGGACTGGGGAACAGTGAGAGACCAAAACACAGGAACCGGTTTGTAGAAGCAGAGAATCCTGGGACTTTCTGAATCCAGGCCCTGGATAATCAGTTCTTGGTAATCCAGTGGTGGTTTTCCACTTCCTTAGACATTATCACGGCTGAGTACTATAGAAAGACCAGGATCTCTGGAGCCAGGCCGGGGTTTAAATTCCCCCACTCAACTATTATGAGCAGGCAGATTGGGGCAATTTCTCTGACCTTCCTGCACCTCAGCTTCCTCACCTCTAAAACTGGGGTAAGACCTTCCGAGAGTGGCTGTGGAAGTGTGCAGCAGAAATGCTGCTGGACCGAAGATGCTCCATAAGGCATTGTGAGTTTTCTTCCTTCACAGGCCAACGTCACTATTGATCCCGCGTGTGTGCTTATTCGTTGTTTAGAGGAGATACAGGTCAACTGCCATGATTCTAGGTTCCCTGGGAGTCTTCACTTCAAGCATCACTTTTCTATCGTCAGACTTTGTATCTGGCTATAGGTTCCCACCCTCCTTAGAGTGAAATAGCATGGCCTCTAGGCTGTGCAGAGTCGAGCCTTTGCTTGCCTTCTCACTTCCTGTGCTGCCATTCACTTCAGCACTGCTCTCCTTTCGTTCTGCTATGTTCCATCATGGGGCTGTGCTCGGCCAGGAATGAGCATGCTCATGCTCTTCCGGTGGATGGCTCTATTGCTTTCTTCAGGTCATCTCTTCAAAAGGGGGGTGGGATCTCTGGTAACCCCTTTACTCTTCATCTTTAGTTTGTTACTACTTTTATGCCCTTTGTCACAATGTTAACTATACAACATATCTGTTTAGTTACTTGTTTTATGCATCCTTCCCACTAGCTGGTAGGGTCCATCAGGCCAGAGTCTCCATCTACTTTCTTTCGAGCTGAATGGCAAGAGTGTACTCTAGAAGGTGCTCAGTGAGTACTGGATAAAAGAGTAAATATTAGCTTCTGCATCTTGGGGATTTAAACATAAGGTCATTATGGGCTGGAAACCGTATGAACCATGTGAGTTTGCTGAGGGCTGCTCTGTATTCCTGTTTTGGATAATTAAGCCCAGTCCCATTTTATTATGAGAAAATAACCAGCCACAAAACAACATCCATGGGAACAACGTGGTGTAGATGCTTCAGATTGGGGGGGTGGGATAAAACAAGAGCTTTTTTTTTCAGTATCCAGAGGAGAAATGAACCCACGTCTTAAAAATAGCCAACTTTAGGCCCTAATTATTTCTGTCTGGCTTGAGAAAGATGAGCGCTGCTGTGCCTGTCCCCGTTTCTCTGTCCAAGCAAATGAATTAACAACTGCCATAAACATAGGTTTCGAGTGTTGGAAGGACGGAAACCACAAGTATAACTCCCAGATAAAAGCTCATAAGAATGTTATCATTCAGCTCAAGTTTGGAGACTGGAGTCTCAAATTATTATTTTTTCCCTTGTTTTGGGGAGACCATTTTGCAGAAATTCTTTAAACAACTTTGGAGTTATTTTCTTTTGGGGGCGGGAAGAGCTTTCTAAACATCCGGGCTCACATTGAGCTTCGGTGAGTTGCTAAGGTTGAAATATTCAAGGACAACATCAATTTGTGCAGATAAAAACAATTTTAGTCCTTTGGGTAAGAACTGACTCTTGAATGATGGGGGCACATGGCTCATAAGGACCTCTGAACAGGTATGAGTTGTCCCTGTTCGGAATCCGTCCATCCGAAGGCAGGACTGTGCAGTAGCTTCATGCTGCAGTGGGCTCTTACCTCTACGTGGCCCCCTGCCCCATCCCATTCTTCTTCCTAAACACATGGACACAGCCATCAGATTCTCTTCTTACATATCACTTGTTAGATGTTCCAAATGTTTCAGTGATTGTACCCACTAAGTTGAAATCAAAACTCCTTCAAAGCTTTTATCAGTCTGCTTCCAAACCAAGGTCTAGGCTTCTTTCTTATTACTCCTGATCCTTTACCCAAACTCTACCCTCAGACATATAGGTATTATTTTTGTCCTCAGAGTATCTTTTTCTCTTTCCCAGCCTTTGGGCTGAGGTCATGTCATCTCTTCCCTGGTGCTACCCATCATTCCTCCTTGGTCTTTCATGGATTCAGGTCTGTCCCACTTTCTCATGATGGCTCAAGCCCACAACAATCCACTTCTAATCTTCATGATTGGCCCCCAGACCTGCTTTTAATCATGCTTTGCACCATGTGGGTATTGTTTTACATGTTTATTGAACTTCTTGTTGCTTATACTACCAAGTATGCCACACTAATCCCAGAAATTATCTGGAGCAAGGATCCCTTGCTTGGGGACCCATTATTGGGACTGATAATTCTCTATCTCTCAATAATTGCCACTTTCTGAGGAAAGTAGTTTGAATTGGTTTCTATTCCTTGTAAACAAACACATCTTGAATAAGATGACCATCATGTGTACATATTTAAGGTAGGAGTTCCCAACCTGAGATGAGATTACTTTTCCACAATTCTGAAAACTTAAGGTCACATATATCAATGTTCACCTGGGCATTTATTTAAAAAAACAACAACAACAGATTTAAAAGACAGATTCCTGAGCACCATCTCATACTGTCTGCAATAGAATCTTTTGGGGTAGGACCAGAAAATTGGTATTGTGAACACGATTCCCAAGTGATTTTTATGTATGTTCAAGAAAATCTAGAGGTTTGGGGGAAGTTGACATTAATGACCATTTTATGATGTGGAAGGGAAGTGGAAAAGGAAATGATTCATCTATGTTGAATACCTATTATGTGCCTGGAAAAATATTAGGCAATTTTACCAGTGTTATCCCTTTTAATCCTCAAATGGGACTGTGATATAAGTCTTACAAGGAAACAAGGAGAAAACTCATCCATGGATCTACAAATGGTAAGTCATTGGTCCAGCATTTAAACTTAGATGACCAGCTCCAAAGGTCTTATTTCTCACTCTGCAGTTCTTTGCAAACTTTGGAGGGAGGGAAAGGGGGCATGATGGTACAGCCACATTGGAGTTTCCTAGGTCGGTCTGAGGGAACTAGGCAGAGCCCAGTACTAGCTAGTAACCTCTGGATTAAGACCCCCTTGACATCTGAAGGGGATAGTGATCCTCTGAGCTCTGAATCTGTATCTTGGACCCTGAGTCTAGAGCCTGGTGGGCTTCTACTAGAGAAACTGTTGGGCATCTGCTCAATCACAAAACCTAAAGGTGGAGGACACAGTGCTTCTAGACTTCATTACAGGTGCATTACAGATGCAGCACACACACTGGCCTTCTGGCTGTGGCCTTCAAGAACGGCATCATCCAATATTCCAGCTGGACCAAGGGCCTGGCTTATGTATGGAAGATGGAAAAGAGAGGCCATGGAAGTCAGTGTCTTGTTCACTGACAGGAAAGGGGCACTAAAAAACCCCACATTTGTGTGTGAGGGATTGTTCCATCCAAACTAGGTTGGGTTGAAAGAAGGGATGGTGACTGTAAGCCCTGGAGAATAATGAAGCCCTCATATTTGGGGACAATAGGTCTAATGCTGTGGTTCCAAGAACATCCTCTGGGAAGCACTTAAAAATCCTGCTCCAGATGACCTCAGTAGGCCATCAGAGTAAAGAACCACTGGCCAAAAGTACCTCTGATGATCGAGACACAGATTGAGCCTGAAAAATTTTTTTTTCTTTTTCTTTTTTTTATTTCTAGGATAGAGAGAGACAGCGTGAACAGGGGAGGGTCAGAGAGAGAGGGAGACACAGACTCTGAAACAGGCTCCAGGCTCTGAGCCGGCAGTCAGCACAGAGCCCGACGCGGGGCTCGAACCCACAAACCGCAAGATCATGACCTAAGGGAAAGTCGGACGCTTAACCGACTAAGCCACCCAGGCGCCCCGAGCCTGAAAATTTTCTGAAGGCAGTTTGCATTCAGTCATGGTTGAGAAAGCTGAGGTCTTCAGTCATGGTTGGGAAAGCTGAGGTCTTCAGTCATGGTTGGGAAAGCTGAGGTCAAGTGCACATCATCAACCAATGCTTCCAGTATGAGCACTGGAGGCACCTGAAGTTTGGCTTGCTGCCACAGCACAGTTCCCTTCAATTTTTAATTTACCTTGGAGGATAGAATTGGCATAGGAGAGAAGAGACATGTGTGAAAGGCAAGTGGGAGAAGTGAGACATGACAGATAACAAAGATATACAAAGGAGTGCTGCCTCAAGCAGAGAACACCGGAGAGAAGACTGGGGAATTTCCAGTGGATCAGGGGTCAGAGTGTGCCCAATGTCCAGTTATAGAGGAAGTGCTCTACTCACCGAGTGGATGATTCCTTGCAGAGCCTGAAAACCATCATTTACAGGAAACACATGGTCCTTACTGTCCGCAATCCGGGCCAGCTGAGAACACAGCAAGCACACAAACACACATGGAGATGTGTCAGGCTTGGCCACAGAGAATTTAGTCAGGGGGATCCATCTACTTTTAGAGCCCAGAGGAACTGGAGGCCTTGGGCCTCACTGAAAAGCCCTCAGTAATAATGAGATTACCAGCAGCCTCTCTGGAGCAGGGCTAGAGGGTTGGCTCCAGCTTTTACATTTGTTTTATTGTTTTTCTCCTTGGGACCAGAGGTAAGATTGCTCAGCTAGATGAACATTTGGCCTGGGTTGATGTATTCATGGATTTGGGGGCAGGTCATTGGCTCATTTTTCTCCCATTCACTCAAATTTCTGTTGGAAACTGTATTTGAATCAGATAGACTCAAATTTCCTTTCAGGGCAACTTTAAAAATAAATTCAACCTTTGGTGTTGGGCAAAGTCAATGAATGGAGACCCTTACCTTTTGCCCAAATTGCTCATTGAGGAAAGGACTCTTGCAATTGGTTTGGCTCCCCTGCTTTATGGAGCAGAGGACAGGAGAAAGGAGAATCTGATCTGTGGACTTTTCTATTCCAAATCTCTATAGTTCTGTCACTGCTAAAGTCATAGTCAGTGCCAGGACTTTCACTGATTGCAAAAGTAACACATAATCAATGAGAAGTTTCAGAAAATCCAAGAGTGTTATAAAAAACAAAAGTTTCTATCTATCTATCTATCTATCATCTATCTATCTATCTATCTATCTATCCATCCATCTATCCATCCATCCATCCATCTATCATCCATTCTTTTTCTATTACTGTTAATCTGATAGACTATGTAGTCTTTCAAAGTTCTCCTAGCCAAACGTACACATTTATTTTAAAAGTGGACTCCTACTGTTCCCATTATTTTGTAACCCTATTATTCACCTAATAATTTAACATAAACATTCTTCCATGTCTTTAAAACAAAAAGAAATGATGAACTACAATAAGGTACATTTAAATAGGTTGTTAGTAAAATTTCATAATTTGCATATATATACTGGTACATACTTTCTGCCCACTTGCCAATTACAACTGACACTTGAACAATGGGTTTTAACTGAGTGGGTCCACTTACATGTGGATTTTTAAAAAATAGATACAATACTGTAAATGTATTTTGCTTGTGATTTTCTCGATAACATTTCTTTTGTCTAGCTTCTGTGTTATAAGAATATAGTATATAATGCATATAACATACAGAATATTCATTAATCAACTGTTTATATTATTTCCAGTCAATAGTAGGCTGTTAGCCTACTCAGTTTTGGGGGAGTCAAAAGCGGTCCATGGATTTCTGACTTGCCATGAGGTTGGTACCCCACCCCCTGCATTGTTCAATGCTCAACTGTAAATTTATTTTTTCGTGTTGAAAATGTACCAAATTTCTAATGGAAAAAAAAGAGATGTTTGACATTTAAACAAAATTAGATTCATTAAATTAAATGAAAAGATACCCTGCAAAATTTCTAATTTTATTCGGCTCTGTTTTGACATCTTGGCAATTTAATATCTACCAAGAAAGTCCACCAAGGAAGATGCTGCCTGGGTAGTCTGTGTGCAAAAGCCCCAAGTGCATTGGCGTGGCTTCATGTCCCTTACATATCCAGTAAGTCTCGCCGACTCAACATCTGTGGAAAAATAACCTATCTAAGGAGTGTTTATGCTGCTGATATCCCCTCTGCATGGAATGCACATGTTCTCTATCTTCACAAGCTTACTATGCCCCCCAACCTGAGGAAATCCACGACCATACCTGTGTTTCATTGAAATCCTTCACACCGACACAGTACACAATTGCACCAAGATCTCGGGATCTGTTAGCCTGGGTAAATGAAGAAAAGCCATTAGAAAGAGAAAGAGCAGAGCACTGGGTGTTATATGGAAACCAACTTAACAATAAACTATTAAAAAAGAGAGAGAGAGAGAAGTGGAAAACATACTCCTTTTGGATTAACCAGACTAACTTCCATGATCAGGTATTTATTGAGCACCTACAATGTGCCAGGTACCACAGCAGAGAGGGCAACCCATGTTCCCAAGGTGCTCATTCTCTGGTAAACATCACATTCTAATGTAATACACATGGACATGAGGGGAGTGATTAGTCTAGCAGGAAGCGCTAGGAAAGAGCCACAGAAGTAGAGTCTTGATGAAAAGATTTGAAAGACGGAGGGAGGAAAAGGGACTGTAGGCTAAGATAAGTCTTATCAAATATTCTGGGGAAATTATTCTTTTCCTGTGAAGAATTTTTATTGACACATTTTCTTCCTTTGTAATAGCAGCGTGATATTAGTAGAAAAGATGTGGTCTTTGGAACACCTAGGTTTGGCTTTGCTCTGCAAAGAGTTTGGGGATTCAATGGTATAACATGTGCAAAACTCCTTCCCTACACAAGGCCTAGAACAATGCAGATACTTATAAATATCAGCACCCTTTGTGACTAAGGTCTCTTTCATTCCCATAGAATACATTGGTTTAATGGTATGGGAATTACAGTCTATATTTGAATTGGTGAATTCATGACCTTCTTTACAATTATGTATTACGAGAGGAACATAATGAATTAACATCCAGGTTCTGGCTTGATTTAATATTTGCTTTAGTAAGCTCCGATATCTTATTCCCAGGTTCTTCTATGTTTCAGAGTAGAAAACAGAAATTGGAAATTACTGAAATATGCAGTTGGTGCTTAATAAATCATTGGTAGTAAACATGTAGTAGGTGCTCGATGTATGCATACTGATATTAATTGTGCTCCTCTCCCACTCCCCACCTTAATTTTCAGACCTACTTGTGACTGAAACATTCTGCAACATGGCATGTCAGAAGGGACAGAAACATCTATATCTTTTTTCCTTCATGTTACAAATATGGCTTTGTTGCTTTAAGGAAAAAAACAAATGTTTAGACACAGTCTAGCTCCAGACTTATCTTTAATAACTTCTGTGACTTTTCCCCTCTAGTTGGGCTTTGTATAGGATTATCAAACATGGAAAGATTCATTTCTTTATATATCTTGGGCTTTATCTTTCTTTTTCAGAAAGCCTCCTTCTCTTGGCACTGACGCTCCAAATATTTTTCCAAGTTTGTATGCGCCATACCTAAAATTCTTTTCTACTAACCCCTATATTAAGCCTCTGACATCCATCATTTATTTTATATTCAGTTATTTCCTTATTAGGGTTTTTACTTTATTTCATGGTTGTTTAGCACCCAAAATAAGCCATTTGGCATTCCCATTGTATAGTTAGTGTCAACGTTAGAATATAGAAATGTATTACTTTCCAAATGCTCAGGCAGGGTCTGTCACATTTACTTGTGTGTCTCCCCATCACACACAAAAATATCTTCTGTACTAGTTATGGGGGGGGGGGAAGTAATGTGTTTACCTACATCATTTCTTCATGCCCTTTCCCAAATGTCACTACATAGTAAGTGCCATCAGGGCAGCAACCATATCTTCTTCACCTGTTTCCCTAGTATCAGGGAAGTGCCTGGTACATACTGAGCTCTCAGTTAACACTGAATGAATGAATGAATGAATGAATGAATGAATGAATGAATGATTACGTCTTATTTGTCAAGGGAGCTGAATTTAAGTCAAACAATGGTCAAGAACTTGAGGTAAGCGTCATGCTCTACTTAACTTCTCCCCCAGAGGCGAGAATCTCCTTCTTCACTGCCTGTCTTCCCCATTGTATTTCTTTCTTACTTGGTCTGAATGAGCCTTTCTTAGTTTGTCAGTGATGCTCAACTAGTTTCTTGGTCCAATTATACATGTAGCTCAAATCTAAGGCTTAAAAAGAAAAGATTTCCTAAATATAAGCTATACTTTTTAATTCCTGAATAAATACATAAATATAAAAAAGTTTCCTGAAACTCTTGAAGGCTTCATTTAGAGAGAATCTTTCACTTGCTTTGAAGAGTACTTTTTGAGAACATAAAGGAAGGAGAAATACTGCAGGAGGAATTACAATTTACTTTGTTACCAATTAATATTTAACTTTGATTCTCAGAGTAAGACTATCCATGATTAATACGTTCTGACAAGATTGGCTCTTGTCAAGTACAAAGAAGTCAAGTACTTCTTTTCCCTCCTGTTTTTAGTAGAAATGGAGGGAAAATGGTACCAATGTTTTTTCAAAAGTGATATATTGTAGGTCAAAACTGCCAGATAAATAAGTGCTTTCAATAAAGTCACTCCAAACACAGGGTAATAGGCAAGTATTTTGAAAGGGGAAAAATATTTACCAGGCGTAAGACACAAGAGTTCACTTTAAAAGAATGAATTATTATTATCTTTTTACAAATGAGACACTATTTGATCCAGGGGTTTTACAAAGAACACTGATCATGTTGTCTGAGTAGAAAGATGGCAGCCCATTTGAGGAGGAAGGAGCCCTGTTTTCATGTCTGTGTAGATATAGGCCAGGCCATTGCTTACCTCCCTCTCTGAATAGAAAAAGAGATCTTCATGGAGTTCCCCATCGGTCAAAGCAATGATGACGCTGGCCGTCCTGTATCCTGCTCAACACAATACAGACCCACTCAGTCCATCCCGCCGCACTCAGGGAAACCCCTCTCAGCCCTGGGGGTTGATCTCTTATAAGCTCAATCACCCCAGGTCAGTATTGTGAGAACCAGTAACTTTTCTTTTGGGACTAGAAGCAAGTCCAGCATGAAGAAGCATGCATCTTCATGTGGGGACAGACTCTTGGGAAAGTAGGTTTTGTTTGTAAATTTCTCAGTCTTATCTCAATAAATGGTCCCTGGATTCATATCTGGGAGTAGCGTCGGTGAATCAAATTTCTATTATTTTCTACTAGCAGTCCATGCGATTGAGGTCAAGGGCTCGGAGGAAACTCTACAACTGTTCAGGAGTCTTTCTCACATGCTGTGGTTGACCTTATATATCACCCCTTGAAGAAGTGGGTAAGGAGTCAGAGCCATCATGATTTACAAGATGAATGGAAGTTATCATAGCAGTTGGCAAAACTTACTAGAATACTTTCAGTGATTTTTAGACTTCTAGTAAAATCGCTGATGATTGGTTTATACTAACAAGCGTTTGTGTCAATACTGGGTCTGTTCTGTTTGTTGTAGTTGAGAGGGAAATGGGAAGTAGACACCTCAACAAGCTTGGGAGAAAAGTCCCCACTGTAATATTGAACCTCTTTCAAAAGATTTGTCTCAGATAAAGAAATACTATCCATGAAGGACACTGCAGTAATCATAGTAACAGCTAAAATTATAATGACAAGTATTCTTTTCTATATGGTAAGTAGTCTGTTAAGTACATTGTGCACATTTTTCTCATTTAAATGAAGCAGACTTTAAATCACACTGGTAACTTCATCTTAATATCATATCCAATCATAGTAATGAAGAGGCTTGGAGCTTGGGAATGGACAAAACAAATTAAATTTGACATAAAAATCCAAGACTTTACTAACCTATCCAAGTACTTATTAGTTTAATGAATTCAACATGCAAAGCTGTTCATGAGCATTATAGACCGTGGCCCATAATGGGATCCTCATTATTTTTATGTAACTTTTTTTTGGCATTAACAAGACAGTAGAATTTGACCCGGTGCGGGTCATCTTGCTATACATTCCTTCTATGTGATGATGTGTGCAGGGTTATGGGCAATATCATATAAGTCTTTGGTAACGTGAAGTTACTGAGACATTTATCAGAAGCAAACACAGAAAAAAAGTTTGACAATTCATATTATTGTCTCACCTTGACTGTTTTCATAATAAATCTGCTCACTGGCCTGAAAAACACATGGAAGAGACATTAGACATATAGCCTCTGTTTGCTATTCCAAGCACCAGAGTGGGCAGTGGGCTCCGGTGCTGGATATATAGGCTGGCTCAGTCTTGATTCTTTGTGTAATTCATCCAGGCTTCGCTCAAATCTCAATGGATGGCATTCATTTGAAGTTACTAATACACCTGTGAACACGGATCATGTCTTACTTGTCACGGATTGCGACTTGTTTTCCTTAAGACTGAAGTCACTGGCATTCTGTCTCAACCACAGATGCACCGTATAGAAAGGTTTACCTTGGGAATGCCGAGGACTTGAGTGTGGCATGAGTCATAGTGTCAGCCAAGCATTAGGTATACAAAGCATTAGGTATACAGGCCCTGTATTGGGTCAGGGAAAGATTAAGGACACTCACTTCTTTTGGATAGAGTTATCAGTGTACAAACTTGTGGGAAAACTTTGTTTGCCACTGGGTGCTGTTCTGTTACATGTGCCTTATCTCATCAGCCATCTTTATGTTAATGTTTCCCTGTCACATTTTATATTTAGAGTTGAAACTGTTTTAAAATTACCCTTTCAAATCCTTCATGCATGTAAGTGTCTCCTCCCGGCAGGACCTTCTGGAGTTCTTCTAGGCCCTGACGGATCTGCTCCCTGAAATCCAAATACAACCTGTTAGTCTTCTCAGGCACAGTACGCTTTGCTGTGGATAGGCATGTGCATTAACTTTTTTCTTACCTCCGTGGATGCTGCCGTATTATCCCAAGGGTCCCCCAAAAGCCTATCAGGGGGAACGTCTTTATAGTACCTTATCCTTTCAGGGTCAGCCATAGTGCGGGGTAACTGAAGTCTCAAGGATTGAGAGAAAGGAGCCTTTTTCAGGAAATACCCACCTGCTCATAAAAGTTTTCTGCCCTTAACAGGAAAAAGTTTTCATTCTACATTGGAAATGAATCCTAAAATGCAACTGCTCCAGAGGGGACACATGACAACTCAGGCAACTTTATATCAAGATACAAATGGCTCATGGGAGCTGGAAAGAGGGGAATACCAAAAGCCCGTAGCCGCAGGGACCGCGGGTGGGAGGGACAGGCATCTGGAGCAAACTCTGCCACCCGCACGGATGTGCCAAAGGAAACCGTGTAGTCAGCTTTGAAAATAAAAGCCCGAGCAATCTACGCTTTCCAGGACAACCAAGAGTGTTTTCTGTGGGCTGGTGCCTGTGTTTTCTTACTCTGGTTGCTCAAGGTGGTGGAGGAGGGTAGAAAGTGGAAGTGGTTATGGCACTGGTGGTGGGAAATGTGGATGGTATGGGGACCAGAATGAATCTTTGTGGACCATTCTCTCTGGTATTTAAGATGTTTATATCCATGTTCTTGTCTTTTAAATAGCTCTATACCATGCTCAAAGGGCAAGAAAGTGTAATTCCTTCCTTCCTTCCTTCCTTCCTTTCTTCCTTCCTTTCTTCCTTCCTTCCTTCCTTCCTTCCTTCCTTCCTTCCTTCCTTCCTTCCTTCCTCACTTCCTCCCTCCCTTCTTTCTTCTTCTTTTTTTTTGTAGACAGAGAGAGTGTGAGCAGGAGAGAGGCAGAAGGAGAGAGGGAATCCCAAGTGAGGCAGGGTCCGAGTTGTCAGTTGGGAGCCCAAGGTGGGGCTCCATCTCACCACCGTGAGATCATGACCTGAGCTGAAATCAAGAGTCAGATGCTTAACCAGCTGAGTCACCCAGGTCCCCCTGTCTACTTTTCTTATCAGTGCCCAGGTATCAGACCACATGCCCAGCTGCCCATCAGAAACCAGAAGCCTTCCTGGACTCTCCACATTCACTCTCCTCTCTCCTTCCTCTCCCCTACATAAACTGTCATCAAGTCCATCAGTGCTACTCTAGACTACTTCTCTACTTTTCTATCTCTTCTGCCAGTGCCATGGTCTGAGCCATCAGCATCTCTCGCCTAGACCATTAAGACACTTGCTATCTTTTGACTGCCCTCTTGCCCTTCCTCCATTCATTTTCCACACGGCTGTTGTAACAGTCATTATTAAAATACAGATCAAAACATGCCATTCACTCCCCTGCTCAAAATCTTTCAACAGCATTTGATTACACTTACTATAAAATCTGAAATCCTTGCCATGGTTTTCCAAGATCTATATGGATGGCTCCTCTGCATCCCTGTTCAGCCTTATCTGTATGACTTCACCCCCAGTTTCCTCACTTGAGCCCCGTGCCCCCCACCCAGGTCTTCCCAAGTAGCTTTCTTCAACAGGCCCTTGACACCTGCAATCACTGCTGCCTATGGACTGGAGATACCATTTGCCTAGCTCTTCACTGGGCTAATTCTTACCCAGCCTTCAGCCCCAACCTAAATGTTAGTTGCTCAAAGTAATTTTACTTGACTTCCCCTCTTCAGATTTAGACTTTCTCATGGCACCCAACAATTTTTATTTCATAGCACTTAGGACATTTTATAACCAGTAACATTTGATTGTGTCATGATGTGTTTAGCTACTGTCTGCCCTGACCAGTTCTAGACTCTAATTCAACGCTGTTGTTTGGCGATAGGAAAGGGCAAAATATCTGTGCATTAGAAGGGCAGATAAAGATGAAAGCAGTGTCCCCCATCACTGCCGCCATTGGGAGGGGATAGGGTGGCATTATCAGTCAGCCGGCAGGAGGCAGTATTGCCCTGCCAGTCAGCAGTTCTGTGAGGGTAATGACGGTGGCAATGTGGTGAGAGGGTGAGGCTGGGATATGAAGGTGAGGTTGGGATAGCAAATGGCAGTTTGTTCCTGAGCACACAGAGGTGGCACATGGAGCCCCTCAGAATAGTTGGGGCACTAAGGAGGAGGGGCTAATTTCTGATAAGTAGGTGAGAAGAGACTGGGCATTAAAAGCAAATGTGAAAAAGAAAAGCAAATGTGGTCTTATCTTGGCGAAGTTTGGGACATTTTGACAACACTAAAATTGGAATATTGCGTTAAGACTGAAACTTAAAAAAAGAGGGTTAAAAAAGGCATACTGGGGGTGTGGAAAAGGTTCCTTGGCATCCTTGTATTTTTTCTTTGCCAAATAAAGTCTGGGAACTGGGGTGTTTTCTCTAAGCCTATTTCCTTTACTTAACAAGTATTTTCTTGAGCTTTCTATTTTTTTGGTACCAGAACAAGCAAAGGCTGTTTTGGAAAATGTCCTTCTCCTTGACACTTAGTGTCTGGCAAGATAGGAACTCACTAGTCCTGAGCAGTGATCACAACCTCTCCATAAAATACCCTTTCTTATGAGAAGATCGAATGACTTACGGCCCCACCTCCCTACGCCCTGCCCATTCTCTAAGCACCTACAACATCTAAGAAAACAAAACAGATGGTTTCGTGGGAAATGTGGGTTGGTTTTAACTGTGGGACAATAGAACTATTAATAAGGGCCTATTTTTTGAATGCTCTCTTAGAAACAGAAGCAAACTGGGAGAAAGATCTTTGAAAGGGGGTGATAAGAACCTCTCTGAGGATTTGGTTATTACCAAATGAAATGTTATCTTCCTGGGAAATGAGAGAGGCGGGGAGTTCTACAGAGAGGCTGCTATTCCTGTTTTCCTTAGCAGTTTCATGTCTGCCAATGTTCCCACATATAAGTGAAGTGGTTTCAGGCCACATGTCTTGTGTTTCTTGTACCATCTCTGTAACACTTAATGATGGGCATAGAGTAGATGATCTGTTGTCAAATGAATGATTCCAGCTTGGATGCATCCATGCATCCATGCATCCATTCATTCATTTCCCCAAGTATTTGTTGACCATGCACCATGTGCCCATCGCGGCCCTGGTTGGTGGTAGTGGGAGGGAGGATCAGTCACGGTGTCTGCTGGACTTTCTGTTGCCCTGGGAACAGGGAATTTTCCCATACTTGATGAAGATTACTTTCTGAGATTCTGGTTGTGATGTGACATTTCGATAATATTTGCTGATGAAAACATTAGGGATGAACACACATATGCAAGTCAAGAAGCACTTCATTCAACAAGCTTTCCTCTTAAGTATCCTAGTGATGTTCCTACTGCAAAATTCTCCTTGGGTTTATGCAATGTCTACCACATTTTCAGTCTATAAAACAATCTCCACTGCCACCCCAAAATAATCCAACATCAGCTCTGCATTGTCGACTTTTTGCTTCTTAGTAAAAGAGCTTCTGTGGAATTGGACTTCTCTCAAATGTCCGGCAGTTATTGGCTTTGGAGCTTCAACTTATATTGTAAACACACATCACTATTTATTACCACTAATGCTGCATTTACAGCATTTCCAGATGGCCTTATGGCTCTAGTTGCTGAGTACCAAAAATATGGAGTGAACAGAACAAAAGATCATAGATTAATTAAAGACATTTTTTTGCTACTTTTGGAGTCATAATGTTCAACAGTCAACCCTACTCATTTGTTTACAATGTATATAAATCATATTCTCTTTGGGACTTTTACCTAAGGAGAGGCGAATGTGATTAATAATTTCATGACGCATGCTGAACCAAAGATCTTTTCCTCTCTCTGTATATATTTTTTAGTGAGCTATAATTTATATAAGTCATATGTACAGATATTTATTCATTTCTTTATAATTGCTGAATTTCTTTCTATAAAGTTGTCATAATATTCCTTTATTACCTTTTAACATCTGTGGGATCTGTAGTAACATCTTCTCTATAGTAGTTGCCCTATGGATTTCAATTTTCATCTTTATTTTATATAACAGGCTACCATAACTTAATATTATGCCACTTCTCATTTAGTGAAAGAACTCTTTAATATTCTCCATATATCACCTCTTACCCCTTATGCTACTATTGTCATATATTCTACTTTTTATATGTAATAAACTCAAAAATACAGTTATTATATCTATCTTAAACAATCATCATTTTATGAAATTAAGAAAATATTTATCATTTCTGTTATTCCTCCTTCTTTTTTTTTTTGTAGATCTAGTTTACATCTGGCATCATTTTCCTTTAGCCTGAAGAATTCCTTTAGCAGTCTGTTGTTGTTATTGTTTCAGTGCAGGTTTGCTGATGATAACTTTTTCAGTTTTTTTTAATGTCTTAATTTTTGCCTGTAATTTTAAGGTTATTTTCACTGGATATAGAATTCTACGTTGTTGTCTTTATTTCCTTTCATCTTTTTAAGGACATCAATTTGTTGTCCTCTGGGTTGCATGTCTTTGTTTTTTTTTTCTGATGAAAAGTAAGTGATTTTCATTGTTGCGTATTTCTTTGTAATACGTCTTTTCCCTTCTCCCTAAGTTTTAAGATTACCTCTTTATTCTGGTTTTCAGAAATTCAACTATTTCGTACTTAGATGATGGTTATTTATTTATATACTTATATATATTTGTCCTGCTTGGGATTCTTCGAGGTTTTTGGATCTTTGTGCAGAATACCATGTTCAGTACTCCAATTATACATATATTAGACCACTTGATATTATCCCACAAATCATAGGAGCTGGTCCATCTCCCCCCTCTGCCTCCTCATCATTTTTTCTGTCTCTTTCAGTTGAAAAAATTTTTAAGTTTATTTATTTACTTTGAGAGAGAGACAGCGACAGAGAGACAGAGAGAGAGAGAGCACAAGTGGGGAAAGGGCAGAGAGAAAGAGACAGAATCCCAAGCAGGCTCCCCACCATCAGCACAGAGCCCTGATGTAGGGCTAGAACTCACAAATTGTGAGATCATGACCTGAACTGAGATCAAGAGTCAGATGTTTAACTGATTGTGCCATCAAGGTGCCCTGTGTCTCTTTCAGTTTAGATAATTTCTATTAACTTGTTTTTAAGTTCATCAATCACTTTTCGGCAGACAATTGTATTTTTCAACTCCATAGTTTCCACTTGGTTCTTCAGAACTTTCTCTTTTTTTTCTTTCTGATATCCTGTGTCTCCATTATATTCACCTTTTCCTGTAAATTCTTAAACATGTTTATAATAGTTGCTTTAAATCCCTGTCTGGTAATTCCAACCATTGAATGACCTGTGGTTTGCTTCTATTACTGTGTTTTTCCTTGATTATGGGTCACATTTTCCTGCTCTTTTCCCATGCCTCATAATCTTTTAATTTGTGTTTTAAACACTGTGAATTAAAAAAAAAAAACAAAACAGTGGAAACTTAGGTACAACACTGATTTGGTTTGTTCACTCACTGCAGAGCCTTCTATCTTTGTGAGCTATGGTGGAGGGGGCTGGGAGAGCTGATTATTTAGATTCCTCCTTGAGTTAGGTTGAGCTTGGGATGGGTCACAGCTTTAATTAGAGTATGTTCCCTGTTATTAGCCTAATTCTCAGACTTCTGCCCTGCCCTGTCTTTGTGGTCTTTTCAGCCTTTGAGTTGGGAGTGAGCTGGGTGCAGCTTCAGTTATTCTTGTTTGACTTTTGGATTCAAGCTTGATAGAACTCCAGAATCTAAGCATCACAAAGGATCATGCAATTTCTCTTTACTTTTCAGCAAAAAGGTAAAAAGCAGTTCTACTGCTACTTTCTTGGGAAAAATGTAGAGGTGCTGGTGAGCTGAAGAACTGTCAGTCAGATTTTTTTTTTTCATTTGGGACTTCTTCAGATAATCCATTCCTCTGGCACACATTGCTGATTAAGGTTCAGTTGACTTTTCCTCATCTCTGAAAAGTCTCTGTCTATGGCTAACCTATTTTTTCAATTGCTCATACCCAGACCACATCCAGCACCAAGTATGGAAGCTTCTGAAGATTTCTGCTCAACTATACAGGACTTGTTCACCAGTGCTTCCTGTGTGTCTGCTAGCCCCATAGAAACATATGAATTTTATTTCGTTAGGACTTTTCTGGTTGACCATGGAAATGAAGGTTCTTCACATTCCTCTACATCGTAACCAGAAGCGGAGATACTGTGAAGTCTGTTTCTAAACGTTTGTGACTACACATTTGTTTCAAGTCAGGAAGAAAAATTCTAGAGGCTGATTACAAGCATATAAATATACTCTAGTATCTCTCATCTTAAAAAAATAAATAAGTCATCTCTGACCCCACATCTCCCTCTAGCTATTGACCAATTTGTTTGCATTTCTCTTCATAGCACAACTTCTTGAAATGGTACTTGCTTCCCCACTCCCCTATCTTTCCTGGTGGAGACTTTCTTCAAATATAGAGTGATCTCTGGCTGTCTGTTCATAGCACATGAGCGAGACAGAAAAACTTGCTGAAAGCTTTGCATGAATGGTGGGGCATTCCAACTGGTGGATGGCCAGCTTTTCTCAACAGGCTCTTTTGTTGGGGACCCTCAAACATCAGTGTATGTGCATCCCGCCCCCTTGCCCCTGTCCCGGGATATATATTTCTACATAAAAATAGTTTCCAAACTCTTTCCTTAGTTGTTAGTCTGGAATTGAAAAGGGGGAGGGCTGGAAGAGTCACATTTGCTATGCAGATGTCTTCATAACTTCCCTTGGCCTGATGTCTGATGGTGAAACCATCCTTGTCTAATTTTGCCAGAGAAAATACTTCTCTTCTCTGGTGTAGTTAGAGAAGAGGTACTTTTCAGAAGTAGTGAAGGTGGTGGTTCTGAAGGTTGAACAGCTCCTAAGATAAACTCTTGAACAATATTTCAGTTTTCACCCTGTTAGCCCTTCCTTGCTTTCTGCAGTATCTGACAGTTCCACGTTTTGATCTTTCTAGGGTTCTTCTAGGCTACAGACTTGTTTCTCTTCAGCATCTCATTCCACAGGATTATATTTGACTTTTCTCCACACAGCTTACATCATTTGTCACTTCTCTGTCCTCCTTCTGTCCTGATATGTATAGTGGTCTTATGGCTTACATATTTCTTAGTGTCCTCAAAGATGGGCTTTATGGTTTTGTTTCACATTCTCCTGGTTCTGGGGTGCTTTTTGTGACAGAAAGGTTAACAATGTCTTTACCCGCCATTTTAAAATGGAAATCCTTCCCTTCTAACCCATTCTGCTCTGATTTTTGTCTCCAGTTTCTGTTGGTCCCCAACCATCTCCATGTTGCCAACCCAACAGTCACCTCTCTGGCTTCATCTTTCTCAACCTCTTATAGCATCAGACACAGTTAGCCTCTCCTTCAAGTTAAAATGCTTTCCCTAATTTCCATTATGGGGTGCACTCTCTATCTCCTTCATCAGTTGTTCTTTCTCATTTCAGTGTAGGGGTTCCTTCTCTTCTAGAACTCTGAAGATTGGAGTGGCCCAGAACTCCCCTCAGACTCCCCCCATTACACTGTTTTACAAGGTAATTAATTGTATTCTTCCCAAGACTGTAGTGCTAATCAAGGGAGCATGGCCTGTGGAAGAAGATATACTTGAGATTAAATCTTAATTCTGCCACTTCCTAAGGATGTCAACTTTAGGTTTCTCAAATGTAAAAACGAAGGTGTGGAATTATAAGATCTAGCGGCTCCCTTTGAGCTCAGAATGCCGTATCTGATTTTATGTAGAGCCCAAAGAGTAAGCATCTGCTGGGAACTGGAAAGGCTACATTTGGCAGATAAGAGTAGTTCACAGGGTGGCACAGGGTCAGGTGCAGACCCATAACTGAAGTTTACTAAGAGGAACCCATCAGGGAATTTCCAAAAGTTGAAGGCTAAGCTGGATAAAGGATAGGAGTGATGGTTTAATCACAGGGCAACATGATGAATTTGTCCAAACAAACTCCTCTTTATACAACTCTGCTTTGGTTGTTTACTCACTCATCCTGTGGTTTTCACCATGCAGTTTCCTATGGTACCACTTCACTTTCAAAGTGAATCTCTGTAACTTTCCCATCACTAACCCTTTTCCCCTATTGAGCCAAATTCTGAAGGAGATGGGAATGGTTCTGTATTCAGGGTTTCCAAAATATATTGCTTTCTCTTATGAGAACCTTCTGTTCCATGCTCCTCTTAGTTCAATAGGGAGTAGGTCTCTCTGGGTGCTGGTAGAATCTAAAATGGTCAGGTTGATGTACTTAAGCCCAATACCACTGACCACAATAAGTGTTTGCAGGGGCATAAGACAGAATGACACTCTGCCAAGTCCTGTGCAACAGAGACTGTGGAGCCCAGAATCATCCTCTTGGGTGGAAGCTGAAAGTACCCCAGGGGGGATGATAGGCAAGCATCTTCTGTTTTGGTCAGACCACATTTCTTTAAGTATAGCCTGGTGGAAGTTACAGTTCTTCCAAAGATAGGACTTCCCTGTCACACTTTGGAGCAATGTTGGGTTGGGGTGGGAGGTATGTACTATGCTCATACCAGATAACCCCACCCACAAGTCATAGGTAGGCACAATCTGTTTGAACGGAAGACTTGGAGGATCATATAAGATGTTGAGAGACAATGAGAACTCTTATAAATCACTAATGGGAATGAAAATTGGTACAGCCCCTTTGGAGAACAATTAAAACATGCCTAGTGAAGTTATACATTCACATATCACAAGATCCAGCAATTCAATCCCTTGTTGTATATCAGAGAGGAATTCTTGCTTTTCACTCCCCAGAAGACAGGTATAAGAATGTTGACTGCAAGTTTGTTTACAACAACAAAAAGTTAGAAATTAACTAACTGTCCATGAAGAAGAGAACGGATAAGTACATGATGGTACATTATTACCATATAGTATGATGCAGGAGAAAAGTAGACATTAGTTAAGATAAACCAACCACAGGTAGGTGTATCTTTACAGAAAAAGCCTTAAAAACATGATTAAGTGTAAAAACATGTTGAAGAAAAATATATACAATAAAATTTCATCTGAAAAATATAACGTATTGCTCACAGATATACAAAAATATTCAGCATCTGTTAAAATGATAAGCTCAAATTCAGGATGGTGATGATCTCTGGTGAGGAAAAAGAAAGGCAAGTGTACACAGAGGTGTCAATCCTTGTAACGTTTTGTTTCATAAGCTTGGCGGTGGATAATGAGTCTGCTTTTCTTGGTGTACTTTTACTACATTTGAAATATTTAATAATTTAAGAAATTGTGAAGGGTGAGCACCAATGGCTGAGCCTGAGGTTCATAAGGAGGCAGTCAGAGCTGCTCAAGGGTGGCACAAAACCTTAGGCTTAGCCCTAGAGGCCAAGAGGCTATAAGGTGATGGGCAAGCGGTGCTGTGGAGATAGCCTATGTCGACCAATAGTATTTTGCTATTGACAGGCCACCAAAAATCAGTTGGTTTTGGCTGTCTTTCTTCAGATCTGAGCATCCTACCGTTCTCTGGTTCCACTGACCACTTCGGTCGTTTGTCCTGCTGGCTTCATCCTGACGAGAATGAATGTTTCTGCAAGCTTCTCTGTCGGATTTTATTCTTTATATGTGCCTGACACACACGGGAGAGTAGGTGAGGAAGGATGCTCATTTCCTGAGCATCTGGGCCATGCCAGGATCTCTGCCAGGCACTTTCCATACAGTAATTTACAAAAGCCTCACAGCAACACCAGAAGGTGGGCGCCATTATCTTCATCGTCCATTTGAGGAAACAGATTCAGAGAAGTGCAATAACGTGCTATGCTGGTGGAGGCCAGCCTGGAACCCAGACTGATCGGGGTACAAAGTCTGTATTGTCTCTACTGCAACTGGGGTGTCCAGACTTGGGCTAGAACAGTGTACTGTACACAAAGACACAGGGTACACACACACACACACACACACACACACACACACACACACACACAATGTATATGTATTTTTTTCAGAGAATAAGTTATATTCTATAATTTGGGAAAGGCCTCAACATGATTTTTATATAAAAGCAAACATTGGTATATTATTAAATAGGATACAAATGCACATGCATTTTAAAGATGAAAGGATACTGAAGAAAAAGTTTGCTTTTGATGAGCCAACTCAAACTATATGCTAAGACCCCAGGGGTATACTTTACTTTCTTCTTCTAACAGAGGTACCCCCAGAAGAAGATTATGAGCAGTACTGGACCTCACTACTCTCACAAATCAGGCTGCTCCAAGAATAGCTGGATTGCTTCAGGTGGGTTCTTTTTACCATCACTGAGACGCAGTATAAGGAGCCCTTAGACAAACTTCCTCTAGAGACATTGCCTGTGTGCTCCTGTCCGGAAGAAGTCTCGCTAGAAACATTATACAAAGGAAAAAAACCCAAACTTTTCTCTGGCCTCATGCTGAAGACTATATCCCTCTGTATAGGGATAGATTGACCAAATGTTAGGAACTTCAGAGAAGGATGTGAGCCACAGAGAACTGGGGGCTCGCTCTCTGGATTGTAGCTGGGTGTGCTATGATGATTTGAGTAGGGTGGGTCCAGGAGGATTTGGGGTGATTCCTTAGCTGTTTGTCTAAACCCCAACCACAACAGTAAGTAACAACACTTACAGTGTGCCTGGCATTGTTAATCCTTCCATCAGTTCTATGTGCTAGGGTCTATCATTCTATTCTTTGTATAGATGAAGAAACAGGCACAGAGAAGTAAGGAACTTTCCCATGGACCCAGATCCTGGGATATTCTCTCTGTCAACAGGACAAGAGAATAATAAATGCATGCCTCCTATTCCTCTTAATTTTCTCATCCAATCTTCTGGTACCTAAATAAAGTGTACCTAAAAATGGAACAAATCCAGGTTCTTTCAAGCGCAAAGTATCTGGAGATTCTTTTTCTCTCATGTTATTTTTAAATTTAGAAAAGGCTTTTAGAACTATGCCTCTTGGTAATGACAGCCTGTAATCATTCTGCTCCAGGAATCAAGCAATGTGTTCGGAATATGTCATTTTCCCCTGTGACACTAATGGCAAAACCACACTCTCAACCAAACCAAAGGATGACTGAGAGGGACGGAGAAGTATGGTCTCTTGGTTTCCACTCAGCAGTTTGAGCCAAGAGTCCTTGGCTTTCAATCCGACTCCTTAAGCAATAGGCAAAATACTTAACCTCTCAACCCCATCTGTGAAATGCTGATGCTACCTCTTTACCTCTTTGTGAAGAGTATTTCCAAGCTCAAGTTGTTACAAAATCCTGAAGATAAAATGTGTAGAGGGCATATATTTTCAGAGACGTGTTTTCTGGAAGAAGTCTGAGGGTTTGGGGTGGTGAATTGTCTATGCTAGGATTTGTTTTTTACTGAAAAGTGCATATAATTGTAAAATTGTGGGAAACTCTATAGTATAATGATTAAGAGTGTGGACACTGGGGACATCATGACTGGTTCAAATCCAAGTCCCTAAACTTTTACAGCAGAGTAGTCTTGTGCCTTCATTGACTTAGTATCCTCATCTACACAATACGTATAATAAATGATTCTCATAATAACCTAACAAGGTAGGTATTATCAATTTTCTCTTAATATAGTTGAGAAAAGTATGCTAGGTTATTGGTACATGTAGGTCATTAACAAAGGTTTCTATATAGACACCAAAGTATGTGTACATATACATAGTGGTTGGTTCTGTTTAAGTATTCCACAGACAAGAAACCAAAGATAGCAGCATGTATCCAGACACAGTAAATTGGGTGGATTATGTAATAATGTAGTAGGGAAAAAATCACTAGATCAAAAATTTTTAATTTTGTTGGTTAAAAAAAATCTACCACCACTGGCTACTTGTATGAACTTGGGCAAATAATTCAATCTCCCTGAGAATAATTTTCCTGAGTAGTGATATGAGGCCATTGCGAGAGTTGGATAAGATGTAATAATTCTTTGGCCTATGGTTGTTTGGTTATGCTTTGTTTTTTAATCTTGCAAAGTTTAGAAGTAAGGTGAGATTTCCAGGTGAAAACCATGATTTGGGTCTACACATTTTAACTTCCCCCTTTTTTCCTCCCAAATGCTATAAAAACAGCGGAACTAGTATAATATAGGGAGGTGTTTTTCCATGGTGGAAAATAGGTAAGAGTGCCGTACACATGCCAGGTACCTGGGATAATTCCTGCAAGAAGTAGAGTTGCTGAGATCAGGCTGATGAAGGGCCTAGCAGCCTGGAATTCTACACAGAGAATGAGTCCGTGGCTGGTGGTGGATTCATTTCTTAACACAGCGATCCAACAACTACACCTGACATTCTTCTTTTGGCTCCAGCTTCCTCCTTACCTTGGACACACTACTAGGTCTCTGCTATTTCTAAGCAATGATTATACTATATCTAAATTAGCCCATTGTCTTTCACCTGGGATCTTCAGCTTTTCAACAAAGATTTTTCATGATCCCTGACAGAACTCACCCCCAACCCCAGTATTGAAAAACCCAGTTGCTCCTCTTTTGAGTCACTATGCTAAGGAAAGTCTCAGAAGTTAGGAAGAAGAGGACCAATTTGAAGAATTTAAGAAAACTTCCCTTTGAAGGAAATTCATTTAAAAAACAGGGGAGCACATAAAGCAATTCTAATTCATGTTCATGATGAAGATATTCCACCTCCAACACAATAGCAGGGTACCACACAAATACACAAATGGAAAAATTTAGGTTCAGAAGAATATTCATAGGGTTGAAAGAGATTATCTGTCAGGTAAAAAATGCAATGGCACTGAAAACAATAAATGAAAGATGAAAGAAATTAAAGAAAGCATAAATAAATAAATAGCCTGTGCTCATGGTTCAGAAGACTTAAAATTGTTAAGGTGATAATACCACTCAAAGTCATACACAGATTCAATTTAATCCCTATCAAAATTCCAATGACATCTTTCTTCAGAAACAGAAAAACTTATCCTAATATTTATATGGAATCTCAACAGACCCCAAATAGCCAAAACACTTTTGCAAAAGGAGAAAAGTTGGCAGACTCACACTTTCTGATTTCAAACTTACTACAAAGCCACAGTAATCAAAACAGTGTGGTATAGGGATAAAGAGGTATAGAGGGCTCAGAAAGAAAACTTTGCATATATAGTCAAGCAACTTTCAAGAAGGGTGCTAACCATTCAATGGGGATAAGATAATCTTTTCAACAGATGGTCTGGGAAAACTAGATGTCCATTTGCAATAAAATGAAGTTGGACACCATTTAAAATCATATACAAAAATTAATTCCAAGTGGATCAGGGACCTAGATGTAAGAGCGGAAACTAGAAAACCCTTAGAAAAATCATAGGGAAAAGACTTCATGATGTTGGATTTGGCAATTTCTCAGGAACGCCAAAAGCACGGGCAACAAATAACAAACTAGAGAAACTGGACTCATCCAAATTAAAACTTTTGTGCATCAAAGGGCACCATTAACAGAGTGAAATGGTAACCCACAGTATGGGAGAAAAATATTTGCATATCATATATCTACCAAGGGATTAATATCCAGAATATATAAAGAACTGTTAGAACTTAACAACAACAGTAAAAAAATATTCAATTAAAATATACGCAGAAGACTTCTATAGACATTTCTCCAAAGAAGATATACAAATGTGCCAATGAGCATATGAAAAGATGCTCAATATCACTAAACATTAGGGAAATATAAATTGAAACCATAATGAGATACCATTTCACATCCATTAGAATGACTGTTTTTTAAAAAACAAAAACAAAAACCAGAGAATAACAAATGTCATCAAGGATGTGGAGAACTTGGAATCCTGTGCATTACCGAGAGCAATGTAAAATGGTGCAGCCACTATGGAAAACAGTCTGGTGGTTCCTCAAACACTTAAACATACAGTTATCATATGATCTAGCAATTCCACCTCTAGGTATGTGCCCAAAAGAACTGAAAGCAGAGACTTCAACAGACATTTACATGACAAAGTTCATAGCAGCATTATTCACAACAGCCAAAAGATGGAAATAACCCAAATGTCCACTGACAGATGAATGGATAAACAAAATATGGAACATACAATGGAATATTATTCTGCCTTAAAAAGGAATGAAATTCTGAAATATACTACAACAGAGATGAATCTTGAAAACATGTTAAGTGTGTTATATGAAAACCAACCTGACAATAAACTATTTGTAAAAGAAAGAAAGAAAGAAAGAAAGAAAACATGTTAAGTGAAATAAGCCAGAAACAAATGAACAAATATATAAATCCACTTACACGAGGTACCTAAAGTAAACAAATCCATAGAGACAGAAAGTAGAACAGAGACTAGAGCTTGGGGCAGTTTCAGTTTGAGATAATGAAGAGTTTTGGAGATGGAAAGTAGTGTGATGTCTGCACAGTGTAAAGCCAGTGAATTGTATGCATAAAGATGGTTAAAATGGTAGATTTTATGACACATATATTTTACCACAATAAAAAAATTTTCAATGGAAGCTGCAAACAGCAAGTTGAATACAAACAAAACAATTAAAAATTGGTGAATTATGGGACAACAATGAAAAATTCTCTAAGAACTCAAAGTAAAATGATAAAGATTAAAAAATTATACTTAGAATACAAAAAAAGTTGAGAATAGATTTAAGAATCCAAAGGACAAAAGAAAAGTAATAATAAAAAATTATAGAAAAATATTTCTTAAGCTGGGGATATTTGTTATCAGATGGAAAGGCTCAAATCCTATACAAAGTATTATCCAAAATTAATGAAAGAACATACACCTAGATATCTTTTCCTGACTTCTTTTCATTCCAAAGATGAGGAAGTATTTTTTTTTTTTTTACAAGCATCCATCCAGAAGCAGAAAACAGGCTACGCACAAAAGAGAAATGTACTAAATTGGCTTTTTTCTGTATGTAATGTAGAATAGAAAATATTCAAATTGGCATAGGGGTCATTGTCAGTAAATTTAGGGGAAAAGATAGAGTATAAGAACCTAAGTTCAGCTTGGAAAGCTTAATATTCACATACCTTTCAGGAAAATTTTGTCTGAAAAAAGATTCAGCCAACTAAGAAATTAAAAGATAAATCAGATAAAAATTTCAAGTACTGGAAAGGAATTATGTATGTGTATGTGTGTATGTGTATGTATTTATGAGACATAATGCAAATAATTCTTAAGAAATTCAGCAAGGAAGGGCGCCTTCGTGGCTCAGTTGGTTAATCCTCTGACTCTTGGTTTTGGCTCAGGTCATGATTTCATGGTTCCTGGGATCGAGCCCCATGTTGGGTTCCATGCTGACAGCACTGAGCCTGCTTAGGATTTTCTCTCTACCTTTCTCTCTGCCCCTTTCCTGCTTGCGTGCATGAGTGCTCTCTCTCTCTCTCTCTCTCTCTCTCTCTCTCTGTGTGTCTCAAAATTAATAAATAAACTTAAAAAAGAAATTCAGTGAGGAGAATAAATATTACTTAATTCTTGCCATTATAAAGACAAGCAAAATTTATTGGGAACTGTTACTAGAATAAAAACTAAATTATACTTTTTCAAATTACTGGCGGAAAATTAAAATATCAAAGAAAGGTAAAAGATAAATGGATGGACAAAGATATAGCAGAAGAATGTTTTTTAAAATCTAAGCTTATCAAATTTTTTTTGACAAAGGACTTAAAAAGCATGGAAGGTGACAGAAACGTATTCTATGTTGATTAGAAATATAGTCCATAACGAAAACCCATGTGAACTAAACAATATGGCATAAATTATAAAGCAATGTGTTGGAGATTCAAGTAAAGCAGTGCTGGTAGAAAGTTTAAAAATACTTCTCTGTCTTCACAGGTCAAGTAAACCAAAATATAAGATATTTGACAAATGTAATCAATATATTTCTTATATAAAAATTTTTATCCATCAAGTATACATATGGTCTAATATCCATGGATGATAAATAAAATTTAATCACATACTAGTTAACCAACAAAAATTAATAAATTTTAAAAGTAGAAATTATATAATCCAGTAACTTAGAAAATAAAACAAACAAAAAAGAAACTCATTCACAATGGAAGGAAAACTTTAAAATGCCTAGGAAACTAATTAATAAACATTATGAGACCAATTTGAAGAAAACAATAAAACCTTAGTAACACACATAAGTGAAGGGATATATCTTTAAATAAGAAAATATACACAATAAAATTGTAATGCCATTGTGCTAAGGTGGTTCTGTACTTTCCATACAATTCAAGTGAAATTCCCAAGAATATTTTGGTACATTAAACAAATTATTTAAATTCCCATGGTAAACCAGGCAAACAAACAAACAAACAAAAAAACTACTAAAGACCAGGGAGAATTTCATTCATGATAAGAAGTGAAGAAGGACTGGTCTTTCTGATGGTAAAACCAATAAAATTAGTGTGGCCCTAGCTGGGAACAGTCAGAAATGCAGTGTATCAGAATAGAAAACACAATAGTGGATCCGAGTCTATGAAAGAATTTAATTTTTCAAATTGATAGTAAATGATTATTCAGCAAATGATGTTAGAAAAACTGGCTAAGCACTTGGAGAAAAAGGATGGATCTTATACCTTACACTAGATGAATTTCTAGAAGTAATGATCTACATGTAAAAAAAAAAAAGTATAAAAAAGACTGTAAGTAAAAATAGTCATAAAAGGACAATAGCAGTCCAATCACAATTATGAATACTGATGTTAAATTTCTAAATAAAATGCAAAACCAAAGTTCAATTCTACATTAAGATAATATGACAACCAAGTGTAACAAGAAATGCAAGACTGATCCAATATTAAAAAATCTTTTAAATGCATTTCACTGTGTTAGTAGGTCAAAGAAAAAATACGGTCATCTTAATAGATGCCAAAAATGCACTTTATTAAGTTGAATATCTATTCCTGATTTCTTTTAAAGGAAGAGTTGGACTTCCTTGGCATGATCTCATTCCAAATGATGAAACATCTGAAATATTTAAATCAAGATCATGAAAAAGACTATCCAGGGAGTAAGTAGGGAATCATATGCAGTAGTAAACACTAAAATATTGTATTCCAATGGTACTTAAATTAATATTAGATCTTTTATTATGCTGTGGAAGAAACCTGAAAAATGTGTTGCAGTTTATCAATCATTTTGCAAACTGATGAAGCTATGAAATCTTGGAAGAGCAACATGATATAATGCAAAACACATGAGTCGGAATGATTCCAGAATCCAGAATCATGAAGCTAATTCTGCCACTTTTGTTATTTGACCATAGCAAGTTACCTAAAATCAGATTTTCAGTGTCCCTTATAAAATTGAAATAATAGCAGGCAAGATGAAGTAAACTTCCTACTTGCTATCTCATCTCTCCTGGTGATTATTACCAAAACCTCTGAACAAAATAAGAAAGCAAATCAATAAGGACTCTGAAAAGTAAACAAAGCAGATGGATTGGGAAGAGTAGTTAAAAACTGGACAAATAACCCAGACAAGAATGAATTCCACATTTCCCCCCTTCTTTTCTTTCATGGCTTTAACCTGAAGGTGGGTCTCAGTCAGATGGTAGTGGCATGAGAGGTCACCATATGTCCGCCCGTTCAGAAGGGGGGCCCCTGTGATTCAAAGAATGTGGAAAGAATCCCCATTTTCATTTCTCTTTGATTACTTCTAACTTTGCCCCATGGGTGACCTCAGTAGAGAACTACACGAGGCAACGTGGTAGCCAAACTCCAAGATATACCCCACTTTTCTTGCTAGAGGACTTGGAAAGGGCAGCCTCAGTAGGGAACATAGTGTGTGGGGAATCCTGCAGAAGAGAGAGCTGGAGAAGGGGGTCCCGATAGTTCTGTGTATGAAGCTGTATAAGTCCTGGGCTTATCTCTGAGCTGCACATGTGTAGGGCAGACTTCAAGTTGCTTAGCAAAGGCTTTGAAAACTGAACTGAAATAAAAACCACCACCCACGGAAGAAGAGATAGAATGTGTAGTCTGAAACTTGTGCAAACCAAGAAAAAAGATTAATAGTGTCCAGAGGATTTGAAAATGACTCGAGTCTGAACAACCTAATATTAAAAATTTCTAGCATATAATCTAAAATTACTCGACATACAAAGCACCTAGAAAACGTGGCCAGTTCTCATGAAAGAAACAATTAAGATGCCAATCCTGAGCTTATGGAATTGTCAGAGAAAGAATTTAAAGCATATAAGGTTTATATGTTTATTTTATAGTTTGTATAAATTATTTTTTATTATTTTGTATTATAATTATATTACATAGTTAATCTCATAAATATATATCTCATATGTAATCTCATTGTATATCTAATATGATATATTTATATGTTATATCTTATTATATATTATATATTTAAGTATTTATATATTTATCTTATAATTATGCTCCCATGAGGTAAAGGTAATTATGTTTGGAATAAATGGAAAGATAGATGACCTCAGCAGAGGAATAAAATTTTTAAAAGGAATAAAATAGGTACTTTGGGACTGAAAATCACAATGTCTACGATAAATAATTCAATGGATGAGCTCAGCAGCAGGATGGAGATGACAGAGGAAGGAGTCTGTGAACATGAAGCCAGACCAACAGGAATGATCTAACCTGAAAAATAGCAAGAAGAAAGATTGGAAAAGAACTGAACTGACCTTCAGGCACATATGGAATCATATCAAAAGATCTAACATCTGTGTCACTGGTGTCCCAGAAGGAGAGGAGAAAGTGTTTGAAAATTGGGACAATTGGACAAAATTGTTGAAAAATAGGGTTGCAAATTTCTCAAATTTAATGAAAGACAAATTATAGATTCAAGAAGCTCAGCAAATCCAAAATAGGAAAAACTCAAAGAACCATGCCTAGACAGATCATAATCAACCTGCTGAGAGCTAAAGAAAAAATCCTGAAAGCAACTAATGATAAATAGTATATTCCATATAAAATAATGAGACCCCATTAGAAATTGAACGGTTATATGAGGTTAAGTGAGAAATGATATGTAAAGTGCTCAGCAGATAAAAGACACAAATGGTAGGTACTGGTCTTTGAATCGTAATTCCTTTACTACCTCTCAACATGCCATATTTATTTTCTATTGTATTTCTTCAGCCTTCCTGTGGTTTGCTTTATATGGATTTGATCCCAAGAACTGGATGCAAATACATCTTTGATATTATTTGTTTTGGTTTACCCACAATCTTTTGCTCTTGTGGAAAGGAGAGTCTCTCTGAATTCATGTCCTGTTTTTGAGCAAGTTTTTTTAACTTACGTGGTTCCTCAGTTAGTACATCGCTAAAATAAGGCACTTATTACTGTCTTCTAGGGATATTGTGAAGCTCAGATGAGATATAGAGAAAAACATAAACATTCCTGTGACTAACTAAAATGCTAGAAGTCACATCTGTCAGAAAAAGTACCATCTTGGAAGCTCTGAAAGCCCAATTCTTTTAGCAAAACTCATGAAAAGGTATTTTGGAGAGAAAGGCTTATCCACATTTTCCCCCAGACTGATAAGGTTGGGGATATGTCAGTAATCCATTCAAGCTTTGCCAGCTGACCCATTGGTTAGGCCAAGCAGTCACCACATGAAACCCAAACAGCCTTTTTTGCAAGGCGTTTTTTTGGCTGTTTGAGGCATATTCAGCCCTTAAATATTAAGTGCTGCTTCTAGCAAAGTGGAGATCCTAACCTCTGTGTTCTCCTTGGTACAGGAAACTAGGAGTGATGAAGTTAAGGCATAAAACATTAGATTCAAATGAAAAACATTGGACTCAGATGACTAATTTGAACAAGCATAACCAAAACTAGCATAACAAGTGTTTTAACAACATTTATAAATCTGTGACTTCCTCGGCTGCCCTCCCCTTTTCCCAGAGGCTGTGAGCAATAGCACACAAAATATTCACAAGAGATGTGAGATCTAGGTCTTTGGGCCAAACTCAAGCATGGAGTGAATGGAGTCAGCACGAAGCAGTACCGGGCAGCCTGGGTTGTAGGAGGATGTGGAGAATGGGTGAGAAGGGAGTCTTCTCTGAGTAAAAGGCATCTGTGCATAAAGGATGTCATCATGTAAAGATTGAGAGAGAGCAGGAGTCTTTCATGGGCTACAGACACTTTCTCTAAGCTTCTTAAAATCCTTGGCCAATAGTGACGGAAAATCTCACACATTTCTTGGGCTCTAGGATTCTCTGTTTAACAGAAAGCAGCAAGAGAGACTGCAAAGAATGTGGGGCCCACATCTAATGTGAGTTCTGTTAGGTATCCTTAGGAATACAATATGGCCTCAGTTTCTTCTTCCTTTAATAGGAAATAAGAAACCCCTGTTTTTAAAATGGGGCTTCAAATGGCATGTATGAATAATAGATACGAGAAACAGGACTTGAAAACTTCTAAATGGTACAGAGTATTCTTTTAGTTACACACAGGAATCAAAATGTGGAGAGAAACGAGGACTAACTCAGACTTGCTGTGTTAGTGCAAAATCCAGAAAACCTTACTCTATCTTGTTAGACCTATTCTGATTTCTAGAAGAAGAACGTTATAAAGTCTCCCTGTCCTCTGTGCTTGCCTTTCCTCCTTTCCCTCTCCTTACACATCCATATGCAAGTCTGCCGATAGTCCCACATGTGTCTCCCTGACCCCGTGGTGTAGAATTCTCTCATGTCACTACTGCACTTTTTAAAAAAGTGGACAAAGGTGTTACTAACTCAAGAAAACTGTTATCTCCACTCCCAACATACCATCCTAACTACAAACAAATGGCCTGTCTCTATTTCTGCTAGTTTTCACGGGTAAGTGGTAAAACCCCAGATAATATCTTTGTTGAGCTATGTCTACGTAAGCCAACAACATTTTGCCACACCTGATTCAAATTTCCTTTTATACCGTGGTACCATAAATCCTCCCTTTCTATTCCCTGCCTTGGTAATTATGTTTAATAATATCTTAAGTTCTTACTTCTCTCATAGTATGCTTATTATATCTCTGAAATCTTAATCCAAAACCAAATCTAATTTAAATAAATGAAACTATAACCCCCCAAGGATTTGGCCTGCTAACATTTTGCTTGAAGTTAGCAAACTGAGTTGCCAATCAAACGTAAGAGTTACCTTAATGTGATTTAGCCATTTATGGAATTTCACCAACATCAGGAAATTCTATCAGTCATCACAGAGTAAACTAGCAGATGGGTCAATGTACAATGTTCAAGACTTCAGTGGAAAGAGAGAACTATATGATTAAAATGACTGATGGGGTACTTGGGTGGCTCAGTCAGTTAAGCGTCTGACTTCGGCTAAGATCATGATCTCTCAGTTCTTGAGTTTGAGCCCCCTGTCGGGCTCTATGCTGACAGCTCAGAGCCTGGAGCCTGCTTCAGATTGTGTCTCCCTCTCTCTCTGGCCCTCCCCTGCTTGTACTCTGTCTCTTTCTCTCTCTCAAAAATAAATAAACATTAAAAAATTCTAAATTTAAAATGACTGCCAGTCAAGGCCAGCACTAGGGCACAAATACCAGAACTACCCAGGAAACGGTGGGCTTTTTAGTGACAGGGAAGGGAAGCATCCTTACCTGTCTTCTGTTAGCTTCATTAAGGTTGTTCCTCGAGTGGAGAAGACAATAAAGGACATTCTTAGCTGTGGGCTGGAAAGAAAAAGAAATTCTATTAGGGCAAATAGAAAGACTACAGAACGCCATTTCCTTCCAGTGGTCTTCCCTGTTTTTCCTTTCCTCTCACGGCCGCCAGGGCTGAGGACCTACAACCCTAAGAGAGACTCTGCGGCTGGTGTTGCAAGTATTCAGCCAGCAGCAGACTTGAAGCTGTGGACCAGAGGGAAGATCTGCATTGTCTTCCTGGAGGCTGCTTCTGACCTGACACCACCACTCAGTGAGGGCAGACGACAGGTAGAACAGCTAACATTCATCACTGCCCCGTGCTCTGTCTGAAGAAGTGTGGCCCTGGAAGATGGCTGGTCTGCATAACGTTTATACAAAGGGGTCCCCGATAGGTAAAACTTGATAGCGTCTCCACAGCAGTCAGGTGTATCCTCTAATGAGGGGAGTGGCCGAAGCTGTCGCAGCTTGGTGCCATCAGCCCCTAAGATCCTACCACAAAACTCTCTTTGCTCTGAAAGCAGAATCACCATCAACTTTTAATTTCTGCTTGGTTTCCCAAGGAGGTATCCTATGAGGAGAGAAGGCGCTGGTGGGCCACAAGAATATCTATTCCGCTTGGTAGTTTTATACTTCTCATTATTAATGAACACAGTGGCAAGGCTTGTATATAGCAGTGCTCAGGAGCTCTGTCTTGAGCAAAAAATCCACTCTTGGAGAGAGAACAACTCTCAGCTGAGGACCAAATGTGCTTCTCTGTCTGCAAGATGGACTGTCCAGAAATAACAAAAGCAAAACAGACATTTAAAAAAAAAAGAAAGAAAAGAAAAGATGGGGCGCCTGGATGGCTTGATCAGTTAAGCGTCCCACTTTGGCTCAGGTCATGATCTCATGGTTTGTGAGTTCAAGCCCTGCATTGGGCTCACTGCTGTAAGTGTAGAGCCCACTTCAGATACTCTGTCCCCTTCTCTCTTCACTCCTCCCCTGCTTATGCCTTCTCTTTCTCTCTCTCTCAAAAATAGACATTTAAAAAAGAAAAGAAAACGTGGACTATCAGACTGTAGTGGATTTACCAATAGAGTGCTGTCTGTCACAGGCTCTCTCTGGAGAGGGCCAGTTGGTTCATCTGTCACAACATCAACCTGTTCCTTCACCATGCGGTGGCCCCCATCCCTGATCTGGTCCCAGATCTTATAGTTCCCACCTCCTCCAATGTTTCCTAAACCAGCCACCTTTCCATTTCTTAGCTTAGGACTTTGCCCTCAAATTATGTGACCACTACAATTTTCTGGCTGGTGACCTTGTCTGTCACCATGCTTTGTTCCAATTCATGCTACACACTGCTTCCTGAGCTATTTTCCTAAAATATAAATCAGACCTGTCACCCATCTGCTGTAAAAATCTCCAACAGCTCCTACTGCCTCTAGGATAAAGCCTACATTCAATACCATATGTCTGATGTATCTTTGGACCCCTTATCATGGCGTTTAATACTTGGTAGGAGCCCAAAGAGTATGTGGTGAGTTGAATGCTGGTATCTTGAAAGAGACCTGGGTTCTGTGTCCATGACACAATTCTGCCTATTACCACCTCACTGCAGCTAATCAGCAAAACACCATCATTATCATAATAATGTAATAACGGCCCACTTTGTCAAGTGCTTACTATATGCCAGGCACTATTGTAAGTGGTGTGAACGTATTATCTCATTAAACCAGTAACAACTTTATGAGATCAGTACTATTATTATTCCTATTTTCCACAAAAGGAAACTGAGACTCTGAGGACAAAGTAATTTTCCCAAGGTCACACAGTGGGAAAGTAGTGGGTCTGGGACTTAACACCAAGTTCCTAGTTCTAGAACTCAGGCCTTTAAACACCTTATTATACTGCCTCTTATGTATAGAGTTCAGCTCTAGAAAAAATGAATTTGAAATGTGGGTAACGTAGGGCTCCACGAGGCAACTGGTATGCTTGATATATGAGCCTTGGCTAGAGCCATGATTTGGGAGTCTGGGGCATACTGACAGCAGTGGAGTTGTTCCAAGACAGTGTCAGCAGTGAGAAAGGAAGTGAGCCACATCTAGAACCAACACCAACATTTAAAGGCCTGGGTCTAGTCAGTGAGATGAAAGGAGAACCAGAAGGTGGAGGAGAGAATTTCAAGGGGAGGGAACTTAATCAAACGAGCTCCTGTATCCCGCAGAAGGAGCACTGCAAGACACTCACTGTCTTTGTCCACTTAGGGCATTAGTTAAGGACTTTGACGAGAGCAAGCAGGTGGGGAGGGTGGGGATGAACGTCAGATGGCAGTGGGTTAAAGAATGAATACGAAGTAAGAATATGGAGATATTGAGTCTTCAAAGATATTTGAATAAGAAACTAGCAAAGAAATAGGTATTTATAGGATCTATAGAGGAATATATGGAGATTTGTTGTTTTCTGTTTTTTAAAAAATTTTTTCCAAATATGGGCAGGAGAGATTTGTTTATGTCTATTGATGTAGAAATGGCAGAGAAAAATACAAGAGAAAAACAAAGACCTGGGGAAGATTGGAGACAATGGGATAAGATGGAGGGGTCACCATCAAAGGGGGAATACTTGAACCTCAGAGATAAGGGGAAGGACACCCCTGCATCTTTTTCAAAATGTTTTTTTTTTAATTTATTTTGAGAGAGAGAGAGACAGCATGAGCAGGGGAGGGTCAGAGAGAGAGGGAGACACAGAATCCGAAACAGGCTCCAGGCTCTGAGCTGGCTGTCAGCACTGAGCCCAACGCAGGGCTCGAACCCCCGAACCGCAAGATCATGACCTGAGCCAAAGTCTGACACTTAACCGACTGAGCCACCCAGGTGGCCCCCCTGCATCTTTTAAGAATAGGACTGGAACTTGAGGAAATCACTTTTCTGCTATTCCCAAGGTTCTTGGTGAAACAGGAGGTGAAGTTCTTTGCTGAGAGTGATGGGTGAGAGGTATGGGTTGGGGTCTTGAAGGAAACAGAGAAGAGTGAATAAACAAAACTCATTCATTCTTTTTCAGAATCCACCCATTTATGTAAAAATATTGATTGAGCATGTACTATGTCAGGGACTATTATAGGCACTTGGGCTGCAGCAGTCAAAATACAGTCCCTGAATCTTGGAATCTGCATGACAGTGATGTCTTGGTGCTGTACTCTGAGGGGGTCCATATCCAGAAAGGCCAGAGGAGACAACCAGAGGAAAGTGTCTTGTGGTCTGGATTAAGCCATGTCAACTTCTCTGGTTCTCAGTTTCCTTATCAATAAAATGAAAGGATTGGGTTAAGTGGTCTCTTAGTTCCCCCAACCCCTACCTCTCAGTGTCTTTGATTCTAAGACTTTGAGGCATCTGGAATTGTTGACGGAACAGCGAAACAAAAAGTGCTGAGTGGCCACTCTAAGCCAGGTACTGGGCTAGTTGGTTTGCACATGTTTTCTCCTAATTTTCACATGCAAACCAGGGTTCAACCAAGGTGAGTAAATTGCTATGGTTGCACAATGGAGCTTGGATTCAAGTCCACATCTGCCTAACTTCAAAGCCTTTTCCAGTAGACTCCTCTGCTTCAGAAAGAACAGAAGACCAGAAGGGCAAATAGAAACAGAGTAGGTACTGTCAAGTGTCTAGGGGCAGATTTGTTTTATATCACTCCAAAGGGTGTAATGGACATAATGGACGGGAGTATCGGAAAAGACATGTTGGCTCAACAACAAAAAGGCTTTTCTGGAAACTGGAATTGTCCAACTATTGGGCTGTCTGCCTCCAAAGGTAGCAGTTTCTCACCAGAGCTATTCAAGTTAAGGGTAGCAAGTGCCTCTTAGGATAGTTTGGGTAGTTGTTGTTTTCAGTTGTAAGCCTCTACAATTCTTTCAAATACTTTGCTTTTAATATCACTCATGTATTTGCTTCTTTCCCCTTCCTCTCTCTCCTCTTGGCATCTGCTTTTCCTAAGCATCTGGGTTTAGATGCTACCTGCTGCAGCTTCTAAATTTTGGCATCACAGAGAGGACACATCCTAGCCCTTCCCCTCCAATCAGGTAGGCAGGTAAGAGATCAGTAACTGAATTCGGAGGGAATGCATTTGTCATTATATTGGTCTCAGGGGACAATTTGTCTTCAGAGATAAAGAATTTTATTCAAAGAAGTTTACAGTTATTCACATGGGCTGGAAAACTCTACCAATGCCATGACACAGGAGTGGGGCTGCTTTAGAGTTCACGATGATCAGAACAATTTTACCAAAGACCTTGACAAGTGGCTTCAAGCACATCCATGAAAGCTGTCACAGCTGTGTCATCCCTCAGAGGCTGTATTCAAGAAGGGCAAAATGACCTCCTTTCCTTTACCAGTGGGAATCTATACTTACTGGAAAGTAGGACCTCTGAGGCTCTGCAACATTTATAGTGCAGTTCAAAACTGCATTGTCCTCCCTTGGAACGTGGGGTAAAGAATGCTCGGAGAATTCTACCTGTTGGGACACACAGCCAGGCTGACCAGCATGGTGGTTTCCTTGGGACTGAGGAGAGCTCCCAGAATGTGCCATTTTCAGCGCTATAACAGGGAAAGTTCTGGGCACAATGGAATGAATTGGTCACCTTTCACCCTACACCTTTTACACCCGAGTCCAGCTAGAATAAGCCAAATGGCCCAGTGTGATGCACTGTGAAAGAAAATGTTAATGATCCTTCTGGAAGAATATATTGTTCCATGAGACAGACAGCAGTAAAATTTTGGTCTTACAACCAAATCAGGGTCCTTCTGCAAACATAAAGCCAAAAGTTATTCTAATATGTGGCAAAGATTAAAACAAAGTCAAGTCTCTGGTTGAAGATCTGAGAGTCTACCTTTGTCAAAAAACATGCCCAAAGTAGTTAGTAATTAGGCTAGTTTTACTCATGGCAGTGCACTATACATTGTATTTCTCACCTGATGAATTTATGAGCCAACTGTTCCACAAAGTAATAGATTTCATTCCAGTGGTGCAGCACACTTCCTGACCTAGGAAAACAAAAGCAGATGGTACTTAATCAGGTGTTCATTCATCTTTACCTTGTATCATTTCTCTTTATGTTCTATAATTTCACATTCAACCTATACATTAACTGGGCTCATTATCAGAAGCTTTTATAACTTTGGAAATCATTTGAAAGGTGTTTAGACTCGGCTCAGTTCATGATCTCACGGTTTGTGAGTTCGAGTCCTACATCGGACTCTGCTGACAGCTCAGAGCTGGAGCCTGCTTCAGATTCTGTGTCTCCCCCTCTCTCTGCCCCTCCCATGCTCTGTCTCTCAATAATAAATAAACAGTAAAAAAAAATTTTTTTAAAGGAAAAGATGTTTAGACTCAATGTGAGCATTCTTGAAAATTGTGTTAAAGAACCTTCCTTCCCTCCCTATTCCCTCCCCCTCCCACCCCTTCTACCCCCCACCCCACATACTAATGCACTAAAATAATCCCTGGGCCTACCCAGATTCACAGGTAGGTTTCAAATCTTTAGGAAACCATTGTTTTTGTGCTATTTAAATTATTCATCGATTAGGGAAGAAAAACAATTCCAGTTTATTTAAAAGAGATTAGCACAAACTAGATGCCCAAACACACGAAGACAGACAAATCCCCCTCTTCAAAGAGACAAATTTCATTTGTAAATAACAGATGCAAAATCTCTAAATAAAATGTTAGCAAGACAGATCCAGCAGGAACTCAAAAGAATAATAATTAATTAACCAACAGAGTTTATTTCAGGAATGTAAGAATGGTTGAACATTTAAGAACATTTAATGTAACTATTCATACTAATAAAAAAAAAAACAAGAGAAAGTACACAGCCTTTCATTATATTAAAAAGGAATCTTCCTCCTAAAAAAGAGGGAAACATTCTCTAAGACATATGGAATTACAGAATTTTAGATTTGGAAGGGAGCTTCTTTATTTCTCAAGATTGACTTCTGTTTTATGAATACCATTTATTACCATTTCAACTCAGCTTGTATTTTCCACAATGCCCATACCCAGTCTGTTGCAGTGATGTCATTGCAGGTTTTTATGTTCTAACTCATTCTTTCTGTAGCTACGATGCCACTTTCCTTTCACTTGGGATACATTTCAGCTGAGCGCTGCATTTCTGACTGTCACTGTATTAATTGTTGAGATTAAGAGTTTGTTCCTTCTACCCTGACATTTTGTACAGTTTCCACTGTTTCAGATTACTTTTATTTTTTATTCACTCATTTGCTTTAATTTTAACTTCTAAAGAGATATTTGTTGATATTCTTTCCTTTGTTTCAGGCTATTCTATAGATTTTTTAATGTTTTTATTTTTATTTATTTTAGATAGAGAATGCACACAGGGAGGCGCAGAGAGAGAGAGAGAGAGAGAATCTCAAGCAGCTCCACAATGCAGAGCTCATTGCGGGGCTCCATTCCATGACTGTGAGATTATGACCTGAGCTGAAATCAACAGGTGGATGCTCAAACGACTGAGCTACCTAAGGCACCCCTATTCTACAGATATTTAAGATGATTCTGTACAATAAATTTTGTGCCCAAGAATAACCCAAGAATTCTCATTCTTATTGAGTGTATTCCATCTCTATAAGGAGAATTTATTTGTCTGCTCCACATCCAAAAATAATATGTTTATCTGACCTGAAGAAAGGAGCATGATATATTATGGTCATACAGTGAAAGACTCGTATCATAAGGCCATCTCATTTTCCCCAACTTAGTATATAACTTCAATTCTAGGAAATATTCTGAAAAGATGTTTTGTAAAACTCAAAAACTGACTTTAAAAATGAAATGAAGATTAAAAGTCTAAAAATAATCAAAGAATTGCAAAAAAGAATAATAAAGCTAAGAAGCTTGCCCTATCCAATATAATGACCCCATATGCATGACACGTAAAATAACTGTGGAGCCAATGGAGTAGAACAGAGAGCCCAAACCTCAATCTACATGAGGTCTTGCTATATAGTGAAAAAGGGGATTCAAACTGAGGACAGAGAACTAACCCTTTAATACATGATGTTATGACAGTGGATTTCTAACTGGAAAAAAAAAACGGTTAGATCAGTGTCTCATACCAAATGTAACCCTAGATGTATTAAAACCTAATGGGAAAAACAAAACTTTAAACCATTGAGTGAATTATAGAAGAAGACTTTTATGTCCTTAGGTTAGTGAAGAGTTTCTTCAGCGAGGTACAGAAAATAGGAATTATTTTTCATGAAAATGATCATTTTGACTACCTGAACAATCTACAATTCTGAATGACAAAATGATACCATAAACAGGTTCAAAGACAAGAAAAGAATGAAAAAAGATGTCTGCAACAAATAAAAAAGGCAAAATTTTGTGTCCAGGATATGTAAATAATTGGTACAAGTAAATATTAAAAAGGCAAACAGTAGGAGTACCTGGGTGGCTCAGTTGGTTAAGCGTCCAACTTCAGCTCAGGTCATGATCTCATGGTTTGTGTGTTCGAGCCCTACATTGGGCTCTGTGCTGACAGCTCAGAGCCTGGAACCTGCTTCGGATTCTGTCTCCCTATATCTCTGTCCCTCCCCCACTCGTACCTTGTCTCTTTCTGTCTCTCAAAAATGAATAAATGTTAAAAAATTTTTTTTAATTTTAAAAAGGCAAACAATAGAAAAATAAACAAAGGATCAGAGCACACAATCCCCTAAAGGATAGTAAATCAGCATTTGAACATTTAACTCTTCTAGTTAATACAGAAATACATATTTAAACAATTTTGGGGGAAGAACAAGAAACTTCCTCTGGTGGCAGCATAGAGTCCTGCAGAGTTGAGAGTGAGGTGATGGGTAGATGGAAAAAGGAATCTGGGCGAGGAGGGGGTCCTCTCAAAAATAAACCTTTTCCAGTAATCCTTTTCCATTCTAGGCTCTCAGCCTTTATACATATTCCAGCTGCTTGGGACACTCCATGTCCACACTGGCAAACTCTTACTCATTCTTTAAGACTCAACTCAGTCTCTACCTCTTGCCTTTGATTAACACAGATGGGGCTCATTGCCCCTGCCCCATGCTCTCAGGGCACCATGTACATCTCTCAGTCATTATTATATGCTGTGTCTGTGAGGGATTTAGGGATTATTTGCCGCTCCAGCATCAACCTGTTTGTTCAGTGGAAGAACGAAGAGCATGGAAAGAAGCCTCAATTGCTCAAGGAAGCCTCTTGATCTTCTGCCAGCTGGACATCAGCACTTCTGCCCTCATTTAGATAAACACTCTCAATTTGGTACTCAGACAGCTCCAGCCAATTCCTGTGACTCTGTGTGAACCTGAGGAGCCTTCCCATATGGGCCAACTTTAGAGCACAGCTCCTTGGTGAATGTACCTACCTAATCATCAACAGAAGAACATAATGGTATCTCCCAGGAGTTCACCATAACTGCATATCCTATAGTCCTGGGATTTAAAGCTTTGGAAATCCTCTTTCATTAGAATCCAGGACATCACTCTGGACAGGATTCACTTGTATACTTCAAATCTCAAAGACTGCTCCTGGCTGCTTTCCTTCAGCCATGGGGCAAATGGTCTGGTCCTGGGGTTACTGGTGTGGGCCAATGCTATGTAAGTGCCTCAGAAGAGGCAACACATAACTGGTGATAAGCCATAGTCCAATCTAGAAATCTACAACTCCTTTCCACTGGAATCAAGAGATTCCTTGAACACTGGTCATCTGTGCCCTCTTCTCAAATGTAGTGTTGTACATTGGTTCATAAGACCAGGACAAGGGCTATCTGCGGGGTAGTGTAAGATGCCTAATGATTAGAGAGGAAGCCTCATACCTCCTTCATCCCAGGTTTGATTTTCACATTAGTAGAGAAATCCTACAAGGTGGGAATTCTGTAGGAGGAGGAGGCAGAGTGTTGGTGAAATAGGGATTGAATCAGAATTGAGAGGCTATTCTTGGATGCTTAACTAAGAAGCAGAGGTTTGGAGTAAATTCTCAGGTTACCATTTCTTTGTTTTCAAGGATTGTCCTCATTTAACAGCTACAAATCTATTTGCATTCCTTTACTTAAATAGGATCACTCAATAATAGCTCACACTTTCACACTGTTTGTCTTAAAACATTCCTTTTTCACGATTCTTCTCTCTGACATGGAAAATGTACAGAATTTGGTACTCATGTGATTTGTTGATGCTACGTATAAGGGGAAGATCTGAGAAATTACCTCGGGTGTTAAAGAAAAGTCTGTATCTATCTGGAAACCTTCTTGCTAATGAGTAGGGACTATATTTTCTTAAGAAAATGAGACCCCTAAGACAAAACTGGAGGCAAGGAGATATTTAATAGGCTTGCTTCTCCTATCCCAACTCTGCTAATAATTGCCCCGAGACTGTTGAGGTGTGTTGTTTCATACTTACACATGATCACTCCTTATGCAATTATATAAGCCTTGACCAAAATATACCTTTTTGGGGGCACACTTGAAATGTACCTAGTCTGTTAACACCTCAAGTGTGGGTAAATATAAGCTAAGATTCTGGAACCAAACTGGTTTTGTCTTCTCTGGGTTACCATGGGATCCCAAGGGGTCTAACCTACTCAAGGAGCAGAGGAATATAGGATTATCTATTTCTGTACCTTGGAATCCTTCTAGTCCTTATGACTGAGTCTTCTTAACTGGTGCATGCACACTTTGTCCCACCCCAAAGTCATATTATCCCTTGGGAAAGGAAAGAGCCCCATGTCAGCTGCTTATAGTTTTAGCATGGAGGTGAGCTTGTTGGGGGTACTGCTCATAGTTCTTTAACCCAAATCTGCAGGAGCCAAAGGCTTACCTTCCTGGTGCCACAGTCCTGCTCCCTGCCTCATCGCCACCCACTGGTCATAGCTAGACTTCCTAACCCTGAACTCTAAATACCTCATTCATGGGTCCTCTGGAAACTATCCATGGTGACCTCATCCAAACTTCTGTCTTTCTCCCACAGGGATCGATATGTTAGGATAGATATGGGTCTTTGACTCAATTTGAACTTTCTGTTAAAAGATGCATGTCTCACTTGTACTTTGCCTTATAAGTTGGTTTTCTGGTTTGGAATATGCTCTAGTAGGTACTCCCAGAACAATCAACACAGGGTGGTGTGTCCATATTTGGATCATTGGCTTCCTCTCAACCCTGAGAGGATTAAGTGGATTCCTGGTCACAGCCAGAAGTAGGGTGTTAGATGGGGAAATGGCAGAGAGTGGATTCAATTCCAGCTTCCATCCACCCTACGATGTGTAAAACATTGCAAATAATTGTACCAACCTATTTAAGAGTTAATGATCTTAAAATCCCAGCTATGGAGTCTTGATGTTCTCTTCAGGCAGTAATGGCTCACCCAGGCTTTGTTACCAAAGCTCCAAGGTAGAAATAAAAACTGCTTCTTACCCAGATATATGCAGTACTTGCAAATGTTTCATTGGACTCTGTTATGGGCTTTTAAAAAACTGTTTTTAAGACAGCCATTGGCGAACTTTAGTCACAGACAGCTGAAATGTCCATGTTCTAGAAAATCAGCAGATGTGAAAGGTCCCTGATATTTGACTCAATTAAATCTTAATTCAAATACGATTCTAGCCCCTTAGGATTTCCATAATCCAGTTGGGTATCAGGGCAATGTGGATTCAGGCTCCTTATTGGGATTTTGTGCCTTGGTTCCACAAATATAAGTCACCAAAATTTGGAATTCAAGGGGCCTCCAGAAATTCTGCTTGAACACACTCCTACAGAGTTCTGTGCTTGAAGGCCCATTTAATATACTTGGGTCTACTCAAACTCAGAGTCAATGCCTTCCCACACCACTTTCTGACCTGACTTTGAGAAGGGTTTCCCAGATCATTGGATGGCAAAAGCACCAGTCCTCACTACTAGCTCCACAAGAAGATAACTGTTGGGAGGCAGCTCCGAAATTTACTCGTTTTTGTTTTTCTATGCCCTCTCCAATGTTTGGAACATGGTAAGAAGTCAACAAACTTTTGTGACATTGCATTCATTATGAGTTCTCAGCAAGGGATTTCACACATAACCTAGCATTACCCTCAGATTACTGCTCAATTACTTCCAAAGGTCTAATATGCAAAGAGTAGGAGCAAAATAAGAACTCTAAATCTCATTCTGATTTGTTTTCTGAAATACATTCTTTTGTGCTTATGTGAGTTTCCCAACCTCCCTGTGGTTAAGCTCCTTAACAGGCTTAACCATTAGCCAGGCTCTTTCCATTAGCCACACACACAACCAGAGTCAGAAAGAATCAAGTGGGCCAAACTGAATTTAAATCGTCCCCCCTTCTTTTGCACGAGAGTTAGAATAAGGCAAAAGGGAAAACAGAGCTTGTATTTGAAGCCATCACCCACAAGTCTTTTAATCCTGGAAGAGAGTTGCTCTAACGATAGAAATTATAAAACCATCAGTCCCACTTTTCCTTAGCTCCACCCAGCTGAGGTCACTGATGTCCTAAGTGACCCACCCAGGTCCCCAGCTAATCCTGGAAGGGTGCGCAGGCTCAGGCGCCACTCAGTGGGACAAGCAGTTAGTTCGTCCATCAAAGGCCCAGCGTTCATTGTCCCCCTCCCTCTGCTCCCCAGCTTCTCCCTTGGCTTTCCTCATTCCTCCTAACCTCACGATGCACTCAAATTGGCTGGAGCCCAAAACCCAGCCCAGGCCTTATCCTCCTTTTACTGACGGGGGTCATGGCCAAGCCTTCCTCAGGCTTAAAAAGCTTGACCTTGACTCTTGCCTTTATTCCAACTTCTTCAGATACCAGTCCAGACCCAAACCAAGAGCACTGCACTTTGAGTTTGGGGGCTCCTGTCTGTGTTGTGGAGACCCCAGCCCAGGACGCCCAGCCCCACCCTACTGACTTGTGAGGAATTTTCCCTTTAGTCAATCTGACTGATGGCTATAAAAACAATGACTTTCAAGCTGCAGAATGCAACCTATTAGTGATTTGGGAAATCGTTTTGGTGGGATGTTGCCAGCATTAAAAACAAATTGAAACAGAATGGAACAGAAATATTAGGATCTACTGCATGCTGTAATAGAAAGTAATTCTGTGTGAAACTTTTGGTCAATTATATGTAAGTAGTATGATAGATGGGTAGATAGATAGATGTAAACTGTATTTTCTCTTGTGAATCAGAACAAAAGGATATTATAGCAAAAAAATGTACTCCCTTCACTTCAGTTAATTTGCCTTTTCCAGCACACACACACACACACACACACCAGGAAAAATCTAAAATATTATCTGATATCAACTTTTCATATGTTTGGTGAAAATTTACACAAAACTATAGTTGTTAGGAAAACAGAAACTGGTTAGCTGTCCAAAAGGTATCTCCCCATTAAAATGAACACCAAGACGTGATAGGTGAGACCCCCCCCCCCCAGGTTACCAGGCAAAGCCACCAATGTGGTCTGTGGGTGACCACTAGGTGACCATGACCAGACAAGGACAGCAGCGTGGCTGCCAGGGAAGTCAGAGGCCCCCTTTGTGTGCATGCCATGAGGACACAAGGCACGTGAGTGAGAGACGTGGAGGGCGGGGACGGACAAAACCTCAAACTTGATTTACTGATTTTTAATTCTTGCACTGTGCTAAGATTTCTAGTTTGGAAAAAAAGTTGTCTCCTCTCGTCACCACACCTGCACCCAGCAGGAGGGTATTTCGTGGATTAAAAAAGCAGCTTTAAATTATTTTCTATATATCCAAGTATAGTGAAAATGGGTTTTTTTCTACCCTGGGATTCATATATTTGGAATTACTGCATTTCTTTATACAGAAATGCGGAACAATTTACTCTTGAGGCTGTTCAGATCGGCAGTTACAAGCACCGACTTGGTGAGCGCCCATGTAAGTTCAAACTCCTGATGTGAATTCAGACTCCTATTCTTCCACTTTCTAGTACGACATTTGAACGAGATGGTTTGCTTTCTTACGCTTCAGCTTCCTCCTTTATACCATGGGGATAATAGTATCTATCTCATGAGGATTGTTTTAAGAATTAAACCTAATGATCTTAAGGTGCTAATATATCTTGCCTGGAACGCAGTGAGCACAAAGGACATGATAGCCGCTCTAACTCCCTTCCTGAGATCATGATTATTAAAGTCCCTGTGGTAAGACCTGAAGTGTTCGTTTTCTTATCCATCACCGACACCTGGGATTACCTCTTTCTGAAATATCTGTAAGTTTTTGTTTGTTTGTTTGTGTTTTTAATGTTTTTTATTTATTTCTAGGAGAGAGAGAGAGACAGCTGAGCAGGGGAGGGTCAGAGAGAGAGGGAGTCACAGACTGAAACAGGCTCCAGGCTCTGAGCTGGCAGTCAGCACAGAGCCCGACGCGGGGCTCGAACCCACGAACCGCGAGATCATGACCTAAGCGAAAGTCGGACGCTTAACCGACTAAGCCACCCAGGTGCCCCATGAAATATCTGTAAGTTTTATAGATGAAAATGGATCTTCACTGCAATTTTTATTTGGATGGACTTACAGATTTGCCACAGACTTTTTTCATATTTATTGTTCACTTTTTGTTTTTAAAACATTGAGTACCAATTAGTGTTCTTTTCTCTCTTTTTTTTAATGTTTATTTTTGAGAGAGAGAGACAGTGGGAGTGGGGAAGGGGCACAGAGAAAGAGAGTCACGGAATCCGAAGCAGGCTCCAGGTTCTGAGCTGTCAGCACGGAGCCTGACACAGGGCTCAAACCCACAGTCTAGGAGATCATGACCTAAGTCGAAGTCCAACACTTAACTTAACCCACTGAGTCACCCAGGAGTCCTTTAAAAATCAAGGACCAACTACATAATTTGCAGAAATCAGCACAAAATGAAAAGGTTAGCCGCTTGTTCAAAAATTATTAAAAATTTCAAAACCATTAAGCCAAGCGCCAGACCTTTGTAAGTGCAGGCTCCTGGGTGACTGCACAGGTCCTGTGAGCCCGTGAGGCTGACCCTGCCAGCAATATCCTTTGCCCATTTTCTACTGGGGTGCAAATGTTCTCTTAGCCCAGGGGTCAACAAACTCTCTGTAGAGGACCAGGCAGTAAATACTTCAGGCTTGTGAGGCTATGTGGTCCTCACAGCAACTACTCAAATCTGCTGTTGTAGTATAAAAGCAGCCACTGAAAGCCATCACTGATAGTACATAAATTTAAAAAGTGTGGTGATACTACAATTTTATTTACAAAAACAATCTGCAGGCCATAGTTTGCCAACCTCTGTCCTAGACAGTGACTTTCTTTTAGTTTTCCTCATCATAAAAATCTGTACATTTTTCCTGGTAGCTGAAGTTTTAGTGTACTTTCGCTACTCATTTCCTGTTATTTATTGCTGAGAATGTGGACTGGAAAAATTGTGCCTTGGGATATATACGGAGGCATTCTTTGTGACTTAATAAATATTTCATGGGCATTTGAAAGGAAAGTTTATTCTCTGTGGGGTATAGGGTTCAAAATATATGTATTAAAACAGCCTCATTAATTATTATTCATACCCTCTATGTCCTTTGAACACTTAAGTATTCAGAGAGATATCTTTTCAGGTTCCACTGAGAAAATGATTTGGTTTTCATCTTTGGCAGTCAAGAATAGAGAGTTATCTTAATACATTTCCTAAACATTGAAGCACCCTTGCATTTCTAGGATAAATGTTACTTGGTCTTGGTATATTACTTCTTCTACTACACTGTTAGTTTTATTTTGATGATACTTGATTTTGAATTTAAAGTTTTATTCAGTTTGGTCAGAGTTTTGCATATGAACATGTTCTCTTTAGGAGATATTGATATCAGATATCTGCGAGCTTCCTAAAATACACTGGGAGACTCCATCTTTTTCTGTTTTCTGGAAAAGTGTAATCCTGAAATTTTCTGTTCCTTGCAGATGAACTTTCCTAGAACATTCCACCAAACTCCACTGGTCCAAAAACCAAAGGACCCACTCACAAAGGCAAATTAGTCCCTCTCAAATGTCCAGATTCTACTGGAGGAGGGCAAAATTGGAAACATCGAGCATTTTGCCTAACTGAATTTTCTAAAATCACATTGGACTCTTATTAAATCACTTTGGTTCAAAATTTAGGGATTTCCGTATCTCCTACTACCCAGCTGGTGGACCTGGGAGGAAGAAGAGGGTTTTGGGAGCTGAAGGTAAACTACATTTTTGCTTTTTTGTTTTTTTGTTTTTGTCTTGTTTGGTTTGGGGGTTTTTGTATATGAATGTTAGTAGGAGTAATTTTTTTTCTATCCTGAGTAGAAAATTTCCATTTTTCACTTCCTCTTTTGAGCATCTATTCTTTAAGTTTTATGTGTCTGTATAGCCTCATATTAACTTCTCCAGGGCCAATTACCTCTGTTTCTTTCATACTGCATCTTTTTCTTGTTCTGTATTTCCAATATACTCTCCATTTTGATGTCAATATTTTCTAGCAATTTTTTTCAGTAAGGGTATGTGGACGGCATACATTTTAAATTTTGAAAGCCTAGTTATGGAATTTAAATATCACATTTCACTCAGAACGCTATAATTATTGAGGGTTGGTTTTTTTTTTTGTTTTTTTTTTTGGAGCATTTAATATTGTAGACTAAAAGAAAAAAATCTAATGTCTGTCTGAGTCTGGCTTTTTTTGCGGTGGAAAGGGAAACCTATTTGTTTTTCCTTTTTGGAGGAATGTAGATATTTCTATTTAATCTTATATTTTAAAAATTTATCTAAGGTTGTGTATATTGCAGGTCCTTTTAAAAAAGTTAATTAGTTTGAGTATTTGGTTAAGTCTTCTGAATGTTCTCTTTTCTCTTGCTAGAATTTTTATAGTGAATATATTTTGTATAGTTTTTGTATATATATTTTTTACTGTGTATATATGTGTGTGTGTGTTTATATAGCCTGTTTCTAGCCTTTGTAGCACCTATCTTCTGTCTCATCATTTTCGACTCTGTATTCTTTGTGCTTGAGTCTGGGAAAAGCTTAAAATGTCTTCTGATGAACTGAATTTACTTCCTGTAATATTCAGTATGGTGGATTTGAATAGTCAGAAATAGCATACTTCCTCTCCAAAAGCTCATTTTCAGCTTGTCCTTTTTTGTGACAGGCTGCTCTTGTTTGTTGATGCATTATTATCTGAAAATTTACTGATGATACTAATTAGATATATATTTGCTTAAATGGCTTCCATGGTCATTGCCATTTCTTTTGTATAACTATTATATTTAAAGTTTTCTTTAATCTTGATTTTCTTTTTTGGTAATGTCTTGAAAACTATCCCTACTCCCCTCTTTAGAAAAATCCATACACATTTAAAAATGTTTTCCTTTTTTCTTCTCATATAAGTGACATCTTTGCTAAATATAACATTTCAGGTCATAAATTTATCCATCAAAGTTCTCCACCATTTAATGTGTCAGAACTTTTGTAGGTAACCTGTGTCTTTATCACTCATAAAATTCTTCTTTTGTCTTTGAAATTAAAAATAATCACATGGAAATGCCTAACTATTCATCTCTTTTAATTAACTAAATTTGATTGCTACTTGATAAGCCTATTCAATCTTCATTTTCAGGTTTTTATTTATTTATTTTTTAATGTTTTATTTCTGAGAGAGAGAGAGAGAGAGAGAGAAAGTGTGAGCAGGGGAGGGTCAGAGAGAGAGGGAGATACAGAATCTGAAGCAGGCTCCAGGCTCTGAGCTAGCTGTCAGCACAAAGCCCGATGTGGGGCTCAAACCCACAAACCGTGAGATCAACCTGAGCCAAAGTCAAACGCTTAACCATCTGAGCCATCCAGACAACCCCCTTCAGGTTTTTCTTAAATCAGGAAATTTCTATTCAGTCTTTGAATGTTTCTTCTAGCCTATACTTAAGCAACTGAAATTATCTGGTATACTGGATATCTATTTTCATCATTCAATATATCTTACCTTCTCTCTTATCACTTTATCTAACTCATTTTCCTATTCAAATTTGGAGAATTTCTCAAACCAGCTTCATAAATTTGTTTCATTTTCTGCATTGTCGGTTTCACTCTTTACTGCTTCCAAGGTGACTTTACATCTTTCTCTATTATTCTGTATTTTGTTAACTGTTCCAGATTCCTTCTCTCCTCATTTCATATTTTATTGATTACATAGATTTCTTATCTTATTTAGCATCACGGAAATTATAAAACATATGGTACGAACACTGTCCTCTTTTGTTTTGAAAATTCTTTGTGTAGAAATATGTTCTTCTTCCACCTTGGGGATTTTGTTTAATCCCCTTTATAGGTTGCTGAAATTTTATAGGCCTTATTTTCATCCTTGAATGTGGGAAGGTGTAGCTGGGTCTGGTATTTGCTTCCCACATGGTTTCTTGTGGTGCTTTGTTTTGCCTCATTTCACACTCATAAACTTCTCTAAGATCTTAATCCAGAAGAAGAGAATTGCTTTTGGTGGCTAAAGTAAGCTTATGATATTGTCCCATCACTTAAAGGAGAATAGGGAATGGAATAGACCCTCATCATTTGCCACAGATGAATTTCATCCTCACAAGGTTTGCATGTTTTTCTCTGGACATGGTTACATCCATTCCAGCTTGCCGTTGGTAGGGGGTTTGGGCCTGGTGTCCACTTCAGGTCCATATTTTGCTGTACCTGACATCTTTCCTGATCCCTATTGTATCCACAGAATCAAAGAGAGAACTCTGCCATTTCCCTTGAGATCCAGGATCTATGGGGAGGACTCAGCGAAGCTGGACAGAACCACGGTCATGAAGATGCCTGGGGCTCATGGGCTCTCTCTTGGGGCTTAATTGCCCCTCCCTTATCCAGTGCAGTGGCTTCTGCACGATGCAGAAGGCCTCTATGCAGATGGTTCCCATCACTCTTATGTCCCACTCTTTACTTCAAACTCACTTACTAGATTTGGGATTGTTCTTGGAGCTCCTACCAAATCTTCCTCTCCATGTTTTCTACAACTTGGCCGCAGAGTTGAAAGTAGACCGTGGCTAACATCCTTCAAACTCAGTCCATCTGCTTTATTTCTGGTGGAATTTCTTCTAAGTGTGCTGCATGTCAGTGTCACTGTCTTTAATCTTCGGACCTGATGCAGGCTTCCCCCAGATGCCTCCTTAAGACTTTCTCTTTAGGGGACTGGACAGCTGTAGATGATAGTGAGGGTGTGGTGTGGTGAGGGAGAAGCTGTGTATGTTCAGCTTCCTTTTCAGAAGTCCTAAACAAACTTTCCTATCTCCCACTAAGACCCTCAGCTCCTTAAATTTTAGTTCCAGCATTTATGATGCCCTGAAAGCACACTTCCAAAAGTCGCCAATGCTTTACTTCTGCTAAAGTATATGGCCTTTCTCAGTTCTCATCTTGCTGGATGTATTTATAATATGGATAAATACAACACACACTACTTATTGTTTCAACAAATAGATTTTTGAATGCCTACTAGGTCCTTTGAACCTATAAAGATTAATAACTCCAAAACTTGATGTCTATTAAGTACTTACTAAGCAGCAGGTATTGTGGTGAGCGCTGTACACGCATTGCCACTTAGTAATAGCTAGCACTTCATGAGCACTTTCTACATGCTCATAGAATTCTGCTCTAGACACAACCACCCCATGTAATATTATCTCCCTTTTTACACATGAGGAAACTGAGTTCGCAAAGAGGTTAAGTAGCTTGCTCAAGGACACGCAGTTAGTTAAGTGGTAGAGTTGGAACTTGAACTCAGGTGGTCTGCAGAGCTCTGGAGTCCACACTCTTAGTCTAACCATGATGTTCACAGTCTCCTTTCTGGTGTTTAAACCTGGGCTCTTAACACCTATGCAACACTGCCTCCCCATGGAAGGGTCAGGAAATGCACAATTACAATTTATACTGCTAGGTGTTAACATAGTGAGAAGTACTAGAAAACCTCCACAAACTCTTATGGGAATGTGGCAGTGGGTATACCAGGAAAGGCTTAAAATTGGTGCACTTGACGGCAACCAGGAGTGCTGAATTTGTTGACCATTTTAATGGAGTAAAGCGTACAAGGAGCTTCATCAGTTTGGTCTTTAATCATCTCCCTTTTTGTTTCTTTGATATTGTCTTTTATGACATTTAATAATCAGGATGGGCATATATTTTAAAATCCAAACAGAAACTTTCAAAAGTAAAATAAGAAGCCATTAATAATTGTGCGGGTACAAGAAGCATAAGCCAGTAATGTCCTGGGCCATGATTTATTGCTTAGTGGTTAGATTATGGCTGTCCAATGGCATCCTGAGTTTCCTTTTATTATTTTGACGTGTATAGTTACAATTAGGATACTTCATTTTTTAAATCGGCTATGTGATTTCCGTAAACTTGGCATCTGCATTATCTTGCATGTGAGAAATGATGTCAGAATGACTATGATTCTGATCATAATCCTTTGCCACCAAGGTCTGGGAAAGCTCTGTTTCAGGTGGTTCCTACAGGTTATTTATTAACTGGAGCTATACATGGTTGAGCATCAGGGTTTGAGGCAAAGAAGAGAAGGCCACTGAATGAGTCCCCAGAGGACAAACACTAAGGGTTATTCCTCTCTATCTTTTGATAATCAACCATTCTGCTGCTTATCATGCAATATGAGTTGTTATGGAATTGAGACATTCTGAACAAGGAAAGGGTTTCGAATGAAGATGTACTGTAGAGAGGTGATTGTTCTTCTTTATTTATACTACAGGGAGCCCACAACAAGTGATGGGTGGGGGGGCAAGTACTAATGATCATCTCATAAGGGTGTGAAGGTTTCACCTGTGTAAAGACGGGAGTGGTGATAAAGGGCATAGCTAAAAGCAAGAAAGTGCATGGGTTAGTTCAGGGAACCAGAGACTACAGTTTTGTTGGAAATTACAAGGGTGTAGGGTGTGGTAAGAGATGAGGCTAGGGAAACAGAGTGGCCTGGGCAATAAGGCTCTTGAATACCTTGCTACAGAGTTCACATTTTATTCTAAAAAAGTTGTAGATAAATGTTTAAAGGCTAAAAGGTGTGGAAGATGATTCAAGATTAGATCTGTGTTCTAAAAAGATTAATTTGGTGCCACTGTCAAGAATACATGGTTGGGGGATGGGGGGAGGGAGAAAGTAGGTAGAGAGACCAATTTAGAGAACATTTCAGTGGACTGGTTGGGAAAAGGGAAAGGCCTGAGCTAAGGCACCAAGGGGGCAGAGAATGGGGCCATGTGGGATGATCACAAGACAGATGTCAGAGCAGGTGCTGTCCAGCCTTGCAGTACGAGAAAGAGGATTACTCCCAGGTCCTTGGTGTAAGTGCCTGGAGATTATGGTGATGTCATTCACCAAGATAAGGAAAAGATGATATAAAGGGGTAAGCTGGATTATTCTTCCACTGGAATTCTCTCTCTCCTTGCCTCAGTGGTACAATTCTTCACTGGTTCTCTTCTGACTGTTCTAGAAACTTCTTCTTGGTATTATTTAGTGGAGTTTCTTCTTTGGCACAGATATTCCTGCTGGCAATTCCTCTAAGGTTGAACTCTGGCCATCTCTGTCAATAAACTCCACCTCTTCTTGACATTTAAAAAATCCTGAGATTATCTTGATAGTATCTCAGTATTACTTATTATTCATATCCACATTTTTTTACTACTACCCTTGGGCTAACAGTACTGAAATCTTTATTCTCAGTCCCAAGGTATAAATCCAACTGCCTGCTCAGCATCTCCACCCAAATGTCCTACATGTTCAGACTCAACACGTCCACACCAAACCCTTTCCTTCTGAAACCTACTCCTTACTCTCTCAACTCTTTCCTCTTCCACATCCCATATTCATCAGGTCCTGTTGCTCTCCACTACAAAGAAGCTCTCAATTTCATTTATTCTCTTCCTCATTCCTTCTACAAGAATAGGTGGGATATAGAAAAAAGCTTGACACTTTGTCTCTAGAAAACTTTAATCCCATAACCTATTGCTGACATGAAAAAATCCACTCTTCCTAGATTCTCTCCCTGTCACTCTCCCTGTCATGCTTACATCACAAGGGAGGTGGGTCACTCTGCTAACCTGTATGTTACCCCTTTGCCAGCAATGTCTTCTTCTTTACTTGGTTACCTGGCAAAATGCTGCTCAATGTTCAAGTTTCAGATCCAAAGCTACCTCCTCTATGAAGCCTCCTAGGCCTTTCACATCTCAACCAAAATGATTTCCAACTCTGTTTCCCTAGCCCTTTGTCTCTTCTACTAAACTGAAATCCTTGAGAACCGGTGACCTCTTGGGCATTTTGTAATTCCAGAAGTGTAGCACAGTATGAAACGTCTGCATTAAACTGATGTATCCCTTCCCCTAACCAGGCAGTCCTGCTTGGAATCTAAGGAGGTGCCTTTTCTTAGAGAACCACATCCTCTTTCCCCAAGGTAATGACCACCAGCAGCAGCACCACCATCACCATCACCATCTGTCATCTGGGTCCTCACATACCAAATGCTTCATTACAGGTTTTAATCTAGTGTTATTTACAACCCTTCTGTGAGGCAGAAATTTAATACCTATTTTATTGGTAAGAAGACTGAGGTTCGGAGAGGCTAAGTAATTTTCAATGAGGTCACAAAGCTTGGTGAAAAGGTTAAGCTGCAGTTTAAAGCCAGAGATGTCTGATTCCAAAGTTGACTCTCTTATTAACCCTTATGCCTAAGCCTCGGTTCATTCTCATGAGGCACTGGAGCCATATTTCATTGTGAGGTCTTGCCAGAAAGGGAACAAAGGACTGTACTGGCACATACCATGGCTTAGGTATGTATGCACACATGATAGGGCCTGGTAACACCAAAGGGCAGTGCATGGCCTATCTGACCTCTGCTCTTCCTTCTCCGTGTCAGGTGGGGCTTCCCTACTGCTGTCTAAAGTAAGAACTCTGCTTGGTGTCCGGTTCTGAGGTGCCTGCTGCCTCACTGACATCGTCACCATAGAGGAGAAAGGCCATCATTATGGGGCAGCTTTCCTTGTCTTCCTGCTCAATCTTACTACTTATTGTGGGAGGGAGAGACTCACATCAGAATTACCTGGGAATTCTTTCCAAACTATACATGCTTGCCTTGGCCTCCTCAGGTTCTGATCTGGCCCTTGGTTAAGAATACTGGCTGAACACGTTCATTTCCAAGGACTACAATCTCCACTTGTCCTTATCAGTGAAACCCTCCCATTTCTTCCAGACAAAATGCTCCTTCTGCTCAGATGCAGTCCAGGGTGCTAGGAATCAACACCACTGCCATGCCTGGCTCCACCCTACCGTCTTTCAGTCGGGGGTTCTCGACCTGGGTGGCACTAGCTCATAAGAAGGCATTCAGAAATAAAAGTAGAAGCATTTATTTATTGGTTATCACAGTGATCAGGAAGGCTAATGGCACTTAACAAAGTAAGAAACAGTCCCCCACAATGAAAACATGTCCTACCAACAATGTCAACAGCAACCTCACTGAGAAACACATTTGGTGTTTGATTTAAGTTTTGAATCGGTTTCTGCAGGACATGGGCATCCTCTGGGCTCAGCTGCTGCAGTCTTCCCGGGGCTGCTCTCCCTTGCCAGCCTCCCGAACTCCCTCATATCCTACAAACTATGGAAAAAGAGATTTAGTGTTCAGATGTTCGTGAAATACAATGGTGGCAGGGAAGCTTGTCTATCTCCATTTCTGCCTTCCATTTAATCTAATTTAACTCCCGACCTGCTAAGACGTGGGAAGAATGGAGAAGAGAGAAAAAGAGCAGGAGCCGTTGCTGCCTCATGGGCAGATTTGAACTATTGCATCTGACAGGAATCCCAGGTTGATGAATAAACCAACCCTTTCCCATCTTCTTATGTATCTCTGTCCTCTCTCAGTGACTACTCCTTTCTTGCTTACGCAGGCCAAAGCCATGTATAATTATAGGTTTGCAGTAGAGGCTTTTCATGCTCACCCAGATCTGGCTTTCCTCTTCTTTTAGACATGGGAAGATGACATTTTTCACTATCTTTCCATAGGCTGAGGCCAAGTAACTAGTTCGGACCAATGGGTTGTGAGTGGAAGGATGTGTATCAATTCCTGCTGGAGCATTTCATTACCAGTGAGAGACCTTCCGGCATTTTACTCTCTTGTAGCTGTCATGGTGGAAGCTGGTGTTAAGACGTCTCCACCAGCTTGGCTCCCAGAAAAACTACTCTGTGCAGAGTACCTGCGGACCCCCATCCAACATGTAGGGAAGGCAGAGGTTATAAACAAATGTTTATACCTTTGTTGCTTTTAGTCACTGAGATTTTGGGAATTGTTTGTTATCACAGCGTAACTTAACCTATCCTGATTGATTCAACGTTCATTTGCATGTTTAAATTTTTTTCATCTTTGTGCGTCGATCGTGAGTCAGAGTGGCTTGGGTCTGAGGCTGAGTTTCACCACTTAAAGTGACCTTGGCTAACCTTTCTAAACCTCAGTTTTCTCATGTGTCAGATAGTGATCATGACTGTACTAACCTTATGTGGTTGTATAAACGAAATAGAGTATTACGAGCAAAGCACTTACCACAGTGTCTGGCAGGTAGCAAGGGCTCATTAAATGTTACTTATCATCTTTGTTATTGATCTAAAATTGACTTTACTTGCCCCCTACCCCAAATCCTCAGGAGCTTTTAGCTTTGGCTGCCTAGAGTCCTTCTAATATCCTTCTGCCTAAAAAGCAAATAGTCTGGAACTGCTTCCTGATTCTTTTACATTCCTTGCAGCTTCCAGAACAGGACATTGCTTGCAATAGACACTGCTACCCATATCTTTAATTGAGTACACACTTGTGATTGGAATGGAGAAAGTATGCCAAATGAATGAAAGAATCAGCCAAACTGAAGAAACCTGCTTACTTTTTTTCAGTATGAAACTGGCATGTCTGGGAAACACGTCAGGAAATGTCCAAATACTCACTTTGTCTTTTGTTGCTGAGTGATCGCTGGGAAAGGCAAAATCCAGTCTCTTGGCCACACATCAAAAATAGACACACATTCCAAATTAGCAGAGAGCAAATCCCATTTGCATTTATGTGACAGCCAAGCCTTGCTAAGGGATCCCAGAGTTTGTTTCTGGACCTCCGGGAGTCCTTTAGCACTTGGAGATAATTACAGGTTATCTTAGGACAGGCGCCTTCCTCCAACACTCCTGGATTCTGTTCTCAGCTTGACACTGGGTTTTACCAGGTCTCCAGAACTAAGGAAACTAGAGGCAATTATTTGGCTGATCCAGACAGAAATACAAAACAAAATACTTATACCTTATTTATTTTTATTTTTGACCCATATACCAAATCTTCCAATTTGTAGGCAGTTCTACCAACTATTACCTAGTCTAATAAGTCCTCTCCAAACCTGGAGTCTAACTGGAGAAACATTTAAAACCAACCATAAAATCCATTTCATTACAAAAAGATTAAGAAAGAAAAAGAGAGAGAGAGAAAGAGAGAAAGAGAGAGAGAAAGAGAGAAAGAGAGAGAGAGAGAGAAAGAGAAAGAAAGAAAGAGAAAGAAGAGAGAAAGAAAGAAAGAAAGAAAGAAAGAAAGAAAGAAAGAAAGAAAGAAAGAAAGAAAGAAAGAAAAGAAAGAGGTAGGAGGAAGGAGGGGAAAAAGAAGGAAAGAAAGGAAGGAAAGAAAAAGAGAAAAGAGAGGGATAGATTGATTCCTGGCCCCTCAGAAACTTTTTTTTCCTTTAAATGATGCCTCTTATAACTATTATCATATTTTCAAGATATCTTATAATATCTTAAGATATCAAGATATCTTATAATGGGTTTTTGTTTTTCTTATATAACAGAGCTAATTTTGCAGTTTTATTTCTCAAAGCCATCTTTCAAGGTATTCCTGAAAACAAGCTACATCAGAAAACATTCAACACATCTGCAAGAGTTGAACTGCCTTTTTCCATCAGATTCAATCTGAACAAATTAACAGTTTATTGGACCTTTAAGTGCACCCTAACCAGATGTCCTGAACGTACCTTAGAGTCCTATCCATCAGTGAACCCCTCATCTCTGTGGGCTGCAGAGGGCTGGAGTCCTTGAAACTTTCAATCAACTATAGCTGATTTAGCAGAGCAGTAGCTCCTCAATTAAGTAATGTTGGTTGCCTTATGTACCATCATTTACTGAAACTCTGATGCAGGGATTTTTCATTCCTGGAATCCACCCAGTTCCTCTAGTTGGACTGCCATGTGCTTCTCATTATAACCCAAGTACACAGGGCAGCGATGAGTGGAGAGAGTGGGGCTGGGAGTCAGAAGCAGACATCAGCCCAGCTCTGTCATGAGCTAATCCTAGGTCTTCGGGCAGGTCACTTAATCCAGTGGGTTGAACAAAGGTTTAACAGTTTGCTCATCAGTAAACTAAGGACACTAGTGAGAATGTGTAAGAATCAGGACACTTCAGTTCTGACTCTAAAGATTTCTTTTGTAAGTTGGTAGTTGGGAACCCAGAGGTATTTTCTCAGGAAAATGATACCATACCCGGTGATGAAGTTCCCAGTCTAATGCTACAAAAATCTGTTTAACTGCCATGTCCCTGGAGTATAACACATGGTCCTACTGATCACCACCACTATGGGATCATCTGATTGTGATGCTGAGAGTGGAACTGAGTCCCACTCAGTGAGTGGCAATGGGGTCCCCTTGTACAGGCAGAAGAGAAAAAGAATTGGTACCAAACAGAAAAGAAGTAGCAGAAAGAGGAGTTTAGGGGCTCTAGTGGGAAAAGTGGAAAAGGAATACATGCTGAGCCTGTGGAGAGCCTTTACAAATGTAAGGATATATTATTGGCTGTGGCTTTGAAAAGTCCTATCAATGAATTTATTTGGTGCGTACTGTCCCTTCTATCCCACTGTCTCCTCCACTCCTCCTGCTATCAACATCATCCTATATTTGAAGGTTTTTTTAATTTTAAAAAATGTTTACTTTATTATTTTTTGAGAGAGAGAAAGAGAGTGGGGGAGGGCAGAGAGAGAGACACACACAGAATCTGAAGCGGGCTCCAGGCTCTGAGCTGATAGCACACAGCCTGACACAGGGCTCAAACTCATGAACTGTGAGATCATGACCTGAGCCGAAGTCAGATGTTTAATCGACTGAGCCACCCAGGTGACCCTATCTGAAGTCTTTATCTGAATATACCCAGCACTTTCCCAAGACTCATGATGGAAAATCCACTTTTTCCATTTAAGTAACTAACCATTCATTCTCTATAAAATAGACAAATATACGATACATAAACGTACAGTATCACAACAGGGGAGCCCTAGGAGAGAGGAAAGGTGCATTTACATCCGTGGGCCACTCAACAGGATGCATGAATCTTAGAGGACCCTTGGAAAGCTGAAAGGAAGCTAAGTTGCTCCTTGTTTTTCTCTGGATAGAGCTTTCCAACTCTGACTCCTCAAATCTCTGATTGAATTCCCAGCAATCTACTTTTCCTGACTGTAACCAGAAAAGCATGTTTAAATGAACATGAAATTCCATCAGTATAAAGCCTTGTGAAGCCCAGTCCACTAGCCCCATTGCCAACGCCGCTAATAATGCCCTATTGTGTTACTGTGGTAGTCTAGGTTATCATTATGAAGTCTTGCTCCTGGTTGGGAAAACACAACGTTCCATTAAATGTATACTCTGGGTTTTCTCCAGGCCAGAGATACATCCTGCTAAAAGGTGGAATGGGCTGAGTTTTAATGTCATGGAAAAGAAGAGAACCATTCACCGGCGAAAAAGGAGTTGAGGGAGAAGAACGGTGAATTCAGTGTCCTGGGATTCCTTACTTCCAGCCTACAGTGTCTAGCCAGCCAACGTATCTTAGATGCCCCAGGAAAAAGTGAGTCAGCATTCTTTTCCCTCCCGCTCTGCTGTGGTTGGGTGCTGGACAGCACTGTCTGAGAAGGTTCTTTCTAGGACAGAAGACCATGCCTTAGGGACCACCAGGGGCCTCTTTGCAATCACTGCCTTTGGACTCATCCACCACCTGTGTTCAACAACCGTATAAATTGGCCTGGATCAGGAGTGCAAGCTGAAGGTGTGCACACCATCAGCACTAGCAAAGTTTTCATTCATTCTCTTCAAGCCCCTGGACAACTAAAAGAAGTCAGAGGAGTCCACCTAAATATAAAGGTAGGTGCCTGCATAGGAGCCCCCATCATTTCTCTCCTGGAGCAGTTTTGGGTCCCCAATATACTGCAGAGCATCCTATGATGCATTTAGAAAATTTCTCCAGGTTTAAATACAAAAGAAGCAGCAGCCTCTATAATCATCATATGTTTGGAGCTCAGCACACTGGTTAGAGACCCTCCTCACACTTGAAATAATTTTTTTTAAGTCAAAGCCACTTGTTTTTGTTGAGTATAAAAGTAACATATGCTCACTGTAGAAAAATTTGAAAGTTCAGAAAAACACACACAAAAAAAGAATTTAAAAATGTTATCCTCCAGACAGGAATACTATTACATATTAGGTAAATCAAGAAATACACATGTGTGGGTTTGCCTTTTTTTTTTTTTTTTAACAAAGATAGATTCCTAATGTACTTAATATTGGTGATGGTATTTTCACCTAAGAGTACATCATGAGCATTAGATAATTCTCTTAAAATATCTTATAAGCATACACAGTATGCATATTCGATGCTTTGCTATATCATGCCTTATTTAATAAATCCACTGGTGTTAGACATTAAGGTAATTTTGAGCTTTATTATTATAAACAGCACTACCATGAACATACATGTAGATCACTTGCTTGAGACTATCTTGGATTTTTCCTTTAGAACATAGAATTGTTACATGGAAAAGTAGAACCCCATTTTTTAAAAAAGCATTTGATACATGTTGCCAAACTACCTTCTTGCCTGCACTATCCAATACAGTAGCGACATGCTATTTAAACTTAGATTGATTAAAAATAAATAAAATAAGACGTTCACATCCTTGTTCACACTAACCACATTTCAAATGCCCCATAGCTATATATGGCTACTAGACACCATACTGGCCAGAGCAGGTATAGAACATCACAGAAAGTTCCCTTGGACACCTCCGGTCTAGAAAGACCATGCAAATTTGTATTTTCCTTAGTAAGATATGACAGTGCCTACCTCCCACAAGTTGGCCAATACTGAATACTGTAATTTTAAAAAATCTGTACTAACTTAATCAAAATTACATTCTGTTTGATTTTTTTCACTTCTTTGATTACTGGTGAAGTTGACATTTTTTGTTTGTTTACTATTTTTTATATATTTTTTGGTGAATTATTACATTTTCTCCCGGGATCATCTTTTTAAAACTGCTTTTTATATATTAAGGTCAATCTTTAAGCAATAATTTATTTTGTGAAAGTTTCGGTAGCTTCTTATTATCTTTTATTTCTGACATATGTTCACTTATAGAAATGGAAAATTTGAACATATTTTAATATTTTCGTAGTTTTCATTGTTGTTTCTATCCTCCTGTTGTAAAAGCTCTAAACCTCAGATTACAGTAATATTCATTTAAATTTTTTTCCAATTGTTTCATCCTTTCATTGCAAACATTTAAATTTTCAGTCTCTCTAGAATTTACTTTGGTTTGTGGTATAAAACAAAATGTCACCTTTTTTTCCCTTCATGTTACCAACCATTTGTCCAACAATCATTTTTTAAAATAACAAATTAATTCCCCACTGACTTGAACTTCCACTAAATGCTCACATGTTCTTGGATTTCCTTCTAGATTTTCTATCCTATATACCTGTTCTTTGGCCTTTACCATCCTGTTTGTAATCATTTGTTTTACAGTACATTTTAATATTTGGAGATATAAGTACTTCTTCATTATCTTTTTCTAAAATTGTTTTACTTCTTTTCAGTAGTTTTTTTGTTCTCTAAGATAAACTCAGAGTCATTTTGTTAAATTCCTCTCACTGCCAAAATAAATTCTTTCAGAACTCTGGTTTAAATGATTAATTCAATTCAAATTAATCTGGGGAGAACTGATTCTCTCCAATGTGAAGTCTATCCATTCAGGGGCATGGTTCTATCCATCTTTTCAAGTCCTCCTGTGTGTCCTTCTGAACTGGCTTTTTTTTCTTTTTTTTTTTTTTGCGGGGGTGGGGGGTGGGGTGGGGAGAAGCCCCATGATGGGCACCTCCGACTGTTTTTAGACACAGTCTCTGAATTTGTGAGCTGCTGCCCCCAGCCACTAGAAGTAACAAAAGAAATTCCATTTCTTAGTACTGGAGTATATTTTCAGTATCCACCTTCTCATAAATCTCTAAGAAAGAGATCTCACTTTCCATCCAAAGAATCTGGAGTTCAAAACAGCCCTTACGGAAAAATCAAACTCCAGAGGCAACTGCAAAGCACATTTGGTGTCTAGCTGGCCAGCTTATTTTGTGGGACTCTTTTTCCAACTCCCAAATACTTTCCAGTCTGTGAAATCCATCTCCTCACCACTGTTAACGGCAAGCGCCTCTCCTGGCACCAGAGAGCTCACATAGTTTTAATGAGCATGGATCTTCTCTGAGGGGCTTTTTATTGTTGAGGCTGGATTTTAGTAGATAGCATTAAGCTTCCTGGAATGACTGTGGGCTTGGCAAATCTAAGGGCATTTGGGAAGTATTTAATTGGACAGAGTTCAGCTCCCCCTTGAGCACACACAGACCTGAAGCCTACCCACTATCCTTTTTGTTAAGGAAACCAGGGATCCTGCACCTCCCAGGGAGCCCACCAGTGAAATTACCAAGAATCTGAACCGGTCTGCATCGGAGGTCCCAAGCCCAAGACAGGCGGACGGGACTTTACCCACAAGGGACTTTTGGCACTGTCTGGCGACAATTTTGGTTGTCACCAATGAGGGACTGGGGGGAAAGGGGGCAGAAGAGAGGGAACATGGAGCGGGGAAGTACTGGGTTACTGGGAGAGGCCAAGGGTGCTGCTAAACATCCTACAAGGCACGTGATGGTCCCACAACAAAAGATTCCCCAGCCTAAAACCCAAGAGTGTCTAGGTGGAGGAACCCGCCTTATATTTTCACTAATTGCCTAGTCAGCGTGCACCGTGTTATTAGGAACAAAGGCAATGCATTATGCAGGACAGAATGTGGGTTTTGTTGTTGTTTGTTTTCAAAGACACGACTGACTTTCAAAAGCCCACTCCAGTCTTGCCTGGAAGTTCTGCCTCTCCAAAGCACGCCCTTCTCACCAGGTTTCAAAAGCAAATGGAAAGGATTCACAGAAACGATATTAGGTCAACAGCATCCTCACACTCCCTCGCACGCTCCTCGTTCACAGAAAGCAAGGCGGAAAGTAGGTTTCCCCCCTCGAACTCCAAGCAACGCCCCTGCCGGCTCCGGCGGCAGCGAAGGATGAGGAGGCGCGCTCCGGGACCGAGGCGCAGCTCGGGGCCTCGGCCACCCCCCGCGGTCCCTCTGGGTCCCTGGAGACGCGTACCTGTCCCAAAGCCTCGCTGCCAACAAGCGCAGCCCGGCAGCGGGCATCATCAGCTGAACCCAGGGTGCAACAACTCATGGCACTTACTTGTCCAAGATGAAGTACAGGTCAAATCCCCCGTAGCAGGCCGGACCCCCTTCCTCCCTGCGTCCCCCTTGCCCGGCGCAGATGAGCACAAAAGTGGCCAAGGAGAGACACTTGAAGCCAATGCCGAGGGCTCTCTGCCTCACGGTGGCCATGACCTGCAGCCCAGGGAGACGGTACGGTCCTCGGCTTCCCACGCGCCTCGAACTCGTCAGGACCCTCAGGGACGCGCCATCCGAGGGGCCCTGCTCGCGGGCCCTTTATTCCCCCTCGCGCTCCTGGAACTCCCCGGAAGCAATTGTCTGGAGGAGTTCAAGGTTTTCCTTCTGGTTTCCGCTTCGATTCTGTTTCTAGGTTTCAGGTTTCAAGAATCCCAATACTGTACTCCGCGTTTTTAAAGGGGCTGCTCCTGACTCGGCGGCGGACCGCTCCGGAGGCTGCGCTGACGTTTTGCAATGGAAGCAGCTCCGTCCGGACGCTTCTTTGTCCCGGCTTTTAAATATTATGGGGTGGGTTTTCAAATTGTTCTTGGTTGGGAGAGTGCCTTGCCTTTTCTCCCTCCTCTTGCCCCCCTCCCCTCCCTTTCTCCTTTTTTGGGGGGCGGAAAGAAAGTTCAAAGGGTGCCACCTTGTGGCCGAAGACGGAGAAAGCGCTCTTCGGCCTTCGCCTGAGTGTGGCTGTGCGTGTTTTCTCATTCCTTACGCACCTTCCCTTTCTTTCTCCGTTATTTCCTACCCATTCCTACTTCTTGCTCACTCTCTAGCCTTTATCCATGTCCTCTCCTTTCCTATCCTGCATCTGTTGATAAGGTCACTGTAAACATTTGTTGAGAAATTACTCATTCCGAGCACCTTGGCTCCAACCCCGGGGCCGGGACCTTTGCAAAGGAGCCATTGTGCAAATGAAGCAGAGAAGAACGGGGCCTTTGTGATCTAATTCATCCCAGTGACCTTACTGCACTATTAGTGCAGATCATAAAAGAGACTGCTGGGGTCCAGTCACGTGACCGGGAATAGCATAAACGGTTCCAAAGAAAAGGCTGCTCCCGGCCTGGAACAGCGGGCACTCTAGATTGTCTCCATCTCTAGATTTGAGAGACTCTGAGAAGTTCTTCTTTCCAGCCTGTGAACTTTGACTTTTTTCACCCTATCTTCGATTTGGGACAGAGGGAGTAAACAGCTCACAAGGGTATAGACCTTCCAAATAGTTCGGGACTGGCAAGGAAGTCCTGTGCTAGCCTTTCTGAAGTGAGGCATCCTCTTTAGAGAGGATCCAGGCAGGAACTCAGTCTTAGCTTCATAGATCTTCCACCTGGGGAGTCCTCAGTGCACGCTTATGCTCCATTTTCCAGCATTATTTCTCCACACACTCATCTTCCCCCTCGATTTGTGATCCTCTAAGATGCTTACCATCCATGGTGGTTTCCCCCAACCAGGTGTGCCATGGAATCCTCGTGTCTCGGAATGCTTCGTTAAACAATATTTTTGTTGTCAGATAAGTTTTGGGGATTCAGAAAGCATAAAGCATTGCCCTGCCTCCAAAACGATCCTCAATGGCCCTCCTTTCCTGATATTCAAACACACCCTCCCCTCCCGCACTGACTTTTATGTAGTTGATAAGGTATTGCAGAAATGATGTGTGACTTCTGAGGCTACATCATAAAAGATATTGTGGTTTCCTTCTAGCTCTCTTGAATGAGGAGCCCACTGCCATGTCAAAAGTTCACTCAAACAGCGGTATGGGGGCGTCCATGTGGCAAGAAGCTGGGATGCCCTGCTGATAGCCAGCAACAGTTTGCCAGTCATGTGAGGATCTCGTCTTGAAAGTGGACCCTCCAGCGCTAGTCAGGCTGACAGATGACAGCAGCCCCGGTCAGCATCTGGACTGAAGGCCTATGACAGACCCCAAGCCACAAGCACCCAGCTAAGCCAATCCCCGATTCCTGACCCACAGAAATTATGAGATAATTATTGTTTGTTTGTATTTTAAGCCTTTAATTTGGGGGGTAATTTGTTATGCAATAGTAGATAACTAGAAAATGCCTATACACTAAAGTTTTGATAATTTTTTAAAAAAAGTTTAACTGTATTTCCCAGACTTACTCAGCCCTGAAACTGTTCTTTCCAAGTAACACCTATTGACACCTACACTTTGGGACTCACTGCTCTCAGGAAAAAATAATTGGGAGAAGATTAAAATACTCTAAATTGCATGACTCTTGCTTTTCCATATCTTTAAAGTAGAATAAAGATATCCAGAGTCACTAACAGGGGTAAATGAAGCTCTTGGTATACTAGCAATATGATGGCTCAACAAGTCTGCAGCGGGAGACATTATCAGTTTCTTTGCACTGGCAACATTTTCCTTCGGTTGTTGGGGTATTGCAGCCTTATAATTAGAGCATGTAGGGAAATGTTGAGGGGGAGAGTCTTCATTGGCTTCCTGCTAGCATTTCCCAGATTAATGTCACAGCTAAGAGACATCCAAGTATCAAATGCCCTAATGCAAATGTTATTTGCTGGAGCGATCTCTCAATGCTATGATTCGACTGAGAGGTCTGGTTTCTTAATCCCTTCCAAGGACTCCCATGTTCTGGAGGAGATTGATTGACTTTCCCAAGGTCCACAGAGATAGATACATGAAGTTTGGAAGCAACCCCTCTGCCCTTTAAAGTCAAGTCAGTGGAAGAACTGTATAAACTGTGATGTTGAGGCTATGGAGAAAAGTTTCTGGAGTTGGAGAAGTGCAAGGGCAAACTAATCATGTACGTGGGAAGTGTTTGAATGGTAACCTGGAAACCAAGGCAAAGGAAAGTTTCTCAGAGGAAGAAGCAGTCAAGAGAGTCACATGTTGTAGAAGTCAAAGGCATAAACCCTGAGAAAACCTCAGTGATCTGAAGTATATCATCATGTCACCAAGGAGATTCCAATGAAGTAGTGCTTGTGGATGTTGGACTGCACTGGGTTATTAGGAAAGGAAACTTCTCTTTCAAGTATAAAGTGGGATAAGTGGTAACTTGTGAATGTTTGAATGTTTCAATGCCATAAAGAAAGATCCCAGGATACTTAAGGATACCAGGAATTTCAAGCTCCCTGCCTTCCAAAAGAGTGGAGAGTTTGCTTTACAAGACTGGTCATCTTAAGGGTTTAGTCCTGCACTACTGTTGTAATTGAATTTTCCAGATTCCCTTATTTGAAGTAGAAATTAATTACTAATGACCTGCCTGTTTACAGGCCCCCAGCGACTTGCTGTCCCATACTTGCCCCCCACCTCCAATATATGACTGAGCCCCGTTTGTCAAGCTGTCAAAAACAAATTTTGCTGTCTTGATAACATTGCCATCTAACCTTCAAGAGTCTCAGGGGACACTTACCCATTTGTCTGTGTTCTTGACAAAAGCTCTGGAAAATGCTCCAGATAAGAAATCTTGGGAATTTTTTTCCTTAGAAATATTTGTCCACAATAAGAATAGAATATGGACAGATCTGACAGCCTCTACAAAATTTTGAGTCAACCAATTTTGAGTCAACCAAGTAGGACGAATGTTTGCCAAGCTCTTGCTAGTCTCATTGGTCCTTGGGCCTTGGTGGCACCCCAAAACTTCCTAAAGCAAAACATCAGTTAGTAAAAATAGTCTCTTTTCATTGCCATGAGATTTCCTTTATGCTCATCCTCCATAGGACTTCTATTTACAAAAATCCAAGGCTTTTTGCAAACCTGTAGACCATTACAGTCTGTCCTAAGTCACATCCAAACCCAGCATGAAGTTTAATTACCAACCTGCTCTTAGCCCAATCTAGCTAGAGTCGAGCCAAAGCTCAAAGCTTAACACACCAAGCACAACACAGAAGATACATTCCTACATCTCAACCAAGAGAATAATCCATAACTCATGCCAACATCTCCTAAAAATCCATCCCAGATCCTCATAAAGACTCAAAACCTTACTGAATAAAATGTTCATTTCATTTAGATCAGAGGCCAGGCCAATCCAACCTAGAACCCAGAAGAGGGATAAAATGGACCAGTACAGTCTAGGGTCTTGACGAGCCCAGAGCTTACAAATGTCCAATGGAAGATGGAGTTGTATCAGACAAGTCAAGGCTAGCAAAAAGCCAAACCTAAGACCAATTTAAGTCCTTTTTTTACCTAGTTCTGCTTAAATCTGGCATATTTAAGCATATTCAAGACCAGGGTCTTACTCAGAGACCACAGACCAGTTTACTGTGGAAGATAGGAGAAGAAATCTACCTAGGCCTGCCATGCCCATAACTCCTTTGACACTTTTGCTAGTGTGTCCACAGCCCAAGCCAGAGAATCTAGTGGTTCTTACTGTGTGTGAACACGTGTATGGATAAGAATATTTGGAAGGAGTACTGTGAAAATGGGGGCAAAGAAATTTACTCAGTTATAACCAATGGAGATTTTTCCTTTTTTTATTTAAAAAAATTTTTTTAATGTTTTTTATTTCTGAGAAAGAGAGACAGCGTGAGCAGGGGAGGGTCAGAGAGAGAGAGAGACACAGACTGAAACAAGCTCCAGGCTCTGAGCTGGCAGTCAGCACAGAGCCCGACGCGGGGCCTGAACCCATGAACCGCGAGATCATGACCTGAGCCGAAGTTGGACACCTAACCGACTGAGACACCCAGGCGCCCCTCACTGGAGCTTTTTCAAGATAAATGTATCTGTACAATGTCAGAAATAGATAGAAGGGTTTAAGAGACACGCACAGTCTTACAGTAACTAATTGCCTTTCCCTCTGGCCTCACCACACAACTCTGATTAGATTTATTGTAGAATTAATGGTAAATCCCATAAATTGTTTAAGTACTGGTCAGGAAAACATACTAATTAACATTGTAATTGCACACCAGCCTATTTAGGGCAAATTACTAACCAGGTGACATTACTAATAAGTTACATGACTTGTCCATAACATAGCTTCCCAGTTGCAAAATGGGGTTAAAAATGTTACCTACCTCATTAGGTTGTGTGTGGTTTCAATGAGATAATGCATGTTATGTGTGGCCCTCAGGAAACACACAATAAATGTTGGCTTTCATTGTTATTGTGAGATTCTGGGAAATAATGTGTGAATTTCTTCTAGAGATGAGAAGAATAATTTAGAAGAACCACTTTCAGGATGTTCGATTTTTCTACCACCAGTGAAACAAAGCTGTTTCTGTACCATGGACATTCATATTACCAACTTTGAAAAATGTAAAGGTGAAGATTTGGGCTCATCCAAGAACTACTGGGAATTGAAGATTTCCTAGGATACATGCAGAAAACAAATAGAAAACATACTTTGGAGCTATCAAAAATCTATTGGCAGCAATGCTGTTTCTGCTAGCCAAGAATGCTACATAGCTAAACTCTAAAGAAATGTCTGAGAAAATGGTTATCATCAGTGGCACTTTTTTTTTGATGCTGGTTTTTGAGATTTAATGTTATAATAATTGACACTTTTTCTGATGCTGTTTTTTTTATATCTAACAATCCATAGAAAAGAATAGAAAAGAATGTCTCTTTATTAACTCATTCCTTCATTTAAAAATAGTTTTTGGATATCTACTAGAGGGTGAGCCCTATGCCTACACTGAAAATGCACAGATGGATGAAACATGGACTTTGCATAATTTGCTTGGGAGATGCAAATGCACAAGAGGGTATTGGTACAACAGTGTGGTTAATCTATCTTCTACGGGAAACTCAACACGTCCCTTCTGCCCTACCATGCCAAGTCCTAGGACAACTAGTTTTGACATAATGGAATCTTCAGAGGTGCACTGTTGAACCGTAACTCTTTGGATTGTCCCAGGATGTGACTGAAGTAAGACATGACAAACGTTTTTTCCTACTGTTGTAATGAGATACTGCTTCCTTAAGTAGATCCAAAAATGATCAGGAAGGAGCCCATGGCAAAAAGACCAAGGCCTGGGCTACTTGAGGAATCCCCAGGATCCTTGTCCCTGGTCATAATCCATCACAGCTCTCCAGGGTAAAGAAGGGTTTGGGGGTTGAGCTGTAACTAGGAACAAGGTATGTATTCACCTCATAAGTTTGCCTCTGAGCATTGACTGCTTAGGGAACTGCTTGGCAGGTAGTCAGACCTGGGTTAACTTTCTGGCATAGGTTTTCAGGCTCAATTAAATGTGTGTCCAAGGTAGATATCTAAGAAGCAGGTTCATTCTGGAACCTCAAATGTGAAAGCATTTGCCCTTACTGTGACCAATGTAACAGTGGGGAAGTCCTGTGTCATTCACTTTGAGAGGGACTCTATGACCCCTGGGACAGGATTGATTCCTGAATCTAGAGAAGTCTCCTTTCAAAATAGGTAGAGCTCAAGACATGGATAGTGCTATTACCCAGGTTTGTTTTCTTTTCAATCATATTTGTCATCAAGGTTTGAGGACTGACCTCTGTGAAATCTTAATCATGATTATAAATTTAGATACTTAAAGTGTGAGTTTAAGCCAAAGAACGTAGCAAAGTCAATCAATAAACCCACGAAATGGCTAAAATCCCCTACAGCATAGAAGAATTATCATCTTGAGTTGAAATGGAGGAAAAATCCAATGTCCTTGTTGCAAATCAAAGAGCTAACAAGGAAGAAATAAAACCCATTCCCAGAATATTGTCCTCTACAAATCAGATTTTCTCAGAGGCGGAAGGAAATCAAGTGGTAGATAAGCAAGCTTTATAATTTGGTGTCTCAAAAACAGAAACTATGAAATTGAAGTGTAGAGGGAGTTCATCACAAATTTAGTAAGCAATGAGATCAGCTTAAAATGCTATTCTTAATCATGTGGTCAATTCAGAGAGTGTGGGAAAGAGAAATAAAAAGAAGAAAGACAAACATCCAAATCTGGCAAATTCTATGCATATATAGTAGCATTTTTGGAGTACATCTTCCACGTTTTGATAGTTTCCTGTAAATTAGGTTCTCCTAACATGAAATTCAAGCGGCAATAGGTATTTTCATCACCACGATAGTTCAGATATATACTGGTCCTACTATGTGTCTTTAGTTGGGTTACCTCCTTCCTCTCTGAGAAAGTTTTCTCAAATTTTCATTATTCCCTCCTTCACTCTTGATTGATAGGCCTGTTTCATATTTAATTGGAAAATTAGGATCTGAAAGACACTTATATATGTGATTCTTACACACAGGGATTATGCCTGGACTGAAGCTATGAGTGTATAAGTGGAACTTTGCATAAAACCCTGGGCTACTGAAGAGAATGATAAGAAATGAGAGTCAAAGATGGAGCCCAGGGGAATATACCAGCATTCTTACAGAGCTCCACAGAGAGGAATTAAGAAGGGAAATAAGACATTTTAGAAGGGAATAGTCATGAGTCTCAGTTGGGATAGGGAGTCTGAGAAGATAAAATCTGAAAACTATTCATTAGATTTAACAGCCAGGGGGGAGCGCCTGGGTGGCTCAATCAGTTAAGCGTTCAATTCATGATTTCACAGTTTGTGGGATCAAGCCCCGCATCAGGCTCTGTGCTGACAGCACATGAAGTGCTTGGGATGCTCTCTCTCCCTCTGTCTCTGCCTGCCCCCTGCTTGTGCTCTCTCTTTCTCAAAAATAGATAAATAAACTTAAGAAAAAAAGATTTAACAAGGAGTTCTTCAGTGACCTTCATGAAAAGAGCTAGGTAGAAATGATGCCAGGAAAAAAAGAGCATTCAGAGAGAGAAAGAGAGAGAGAGAGAGAGAGAGAGAGAGAGAAGAACTCTTACAAATTAAAGCACAACTGTAAAATTGAAAAAAAATCAACAGAATAAGTGAAAAATAACCTTGAAGACATTATTTTCAGGAAGTAGAGCAAATCAACAAACATGAAAACAAATACAATAAAAAAATGAAAAACAAAAACAAAAACTCTAAACCAAAAAGCAATGAACAAACAAACAAAAAGTAACAAGATGAAGATGACAAGAAAACATAAGCTAAAGAATAGACAAAGGCAGGAGTTCCAATATCTGAATAACAGAATTATAAAATGTGAGAAAAGAAGAAATCATGACAAGGAAAATTTCCTGGATGAAGAACGTAAGTTTCCTGTTTGGAAAGGGCCGCCTGAGTCTCTGAAACAGGGGCTAAAAATAGATCTACTTAAAGCTCATTATTAAATTTCAGGACAGTTAGGACAGACATAAGACTCTCAGGGGAAAAATCAGGTAACACACAGAGGAAAAGGAATCAGAACGGCCTTGGATTCCTCAACAGTAACATCTGAATCCATTAGTTAATGGAACCTTTGAACTTCTGAAGACAATGATTTACAGCCCAGAATTCTACCCACAGCCAACCATCAATAAAATCTCAGCATAGAATAAGACATGTTCAAACATGGAAGATCTCAAGAAGTTTTCCTGCCACATATTTATATACTTTCTCATGACGGTACTAAAGGAGCTCTGCCAACATTAAGGAGGAAACCCAAAAGGGAAGACGTGATACTGAGGAAACAGAGAGCCCATCTGTGATGGATAATTTTATGTGTCAACTTGGGCAGGCTATGGTGCCCAGCTGTTCGGTCAAACATCAGTCTAGATTTTGCTGTGAAGGTATTTTTTAGTTGTAATTAACACTTAAACCAGTAGACTTTGAATAAAGCAAATTACTTTTCATATTGTGGATAGGTCTCATCCAATCATTTAAAGATCTTGAGAGACAAGATTGAAGGTCCCTGGAAAAGAAGAAATTCTGCCTCCATGCTACCCTGGGACTCCAGCCTGCTGGCCTACTCTGCAAATTTCAGATTTTCTAGCCCCCACAAATGCATGAGACAATTCCTTAAAATAAATGTCTCTATCACTCTCTCTTTCTATATATATATATATACATATCTTGTTGGTTTTATTTCTCTGGGGAACTCGACTAAGACAAAGACAAAGAGGATTCTTAGGATGACAGCAAAGGGACATCCTAGGATGCTGATGGTACAGTTGGTTTAGAGAGGGAGGAAGAGAGAGAGGGAGGGAGACAGAGGGTGGGAGAGAGAGGAAGAGGAAGGGAGGGAGGGAGAAAGAGGGAGGGAGAGGGAAAGAAAGAGGGAAGGAGAGAGAGGAAAACAGAGAGGGAGGGATGGAGAGAGGAGGAAAGGAGAGAAGGGGAAAGGAAGAGAGAGAGAGAGTAAGGGAGAAAGAGGAAGAAGAAGAAGGAGAAAAAAGGGTACCGGGGAGAGAGACGGGGGAGAGGTGGTGCTGGCATGAGGAGGAAGGTGACCTTCAGAGCACAGAAGGAAAGCTTAGCATGGACCAAGGAAGTGAACTAGTATATGGCAGGAATTCCATTAGGAGGGCACTGATGCTATATTTCATGTCACACTCATAGCAACTGTGACTTTGACATTACATCCTCATTTTGTGAATGAAAACCTGAGACTCAGAGTGGTCAAATAACTTTCTTTCAAAATCTATGCAGCCCATAGGCAATAGAGCTGGGATGCATGCGTGTGCTTTTTCAACTATTCTCCTTCCACTGTGTGACCCTTTGAGACAGTGGGAAGATGCGGACAAGTCTATAAGAGGGAAGATGAACTGAAGAAGTTTTGAAAGATTAGGTTTAAACATGATAATCTTTTTTTGTGCAATTTTCATCCACTACTTGAGTTTCTGGGAACTTGTTTTCTGCATTCCGTTTATAGCATAGTCCTTTGGCATAACGAAGTGTTTAACTTTAACATTTCTTTCTTCTGCTGCCAGGATGTTGGTTTTGTCTCATCATTTTACAGTCTACCTGAATGTTTTCAATCATTGAAATGACTGTCTTGTTTAGGTAAGTGGATGAAGAAATTTCTTCTTTTGGCTTATCTGAGGGCCGAAGACCCTTGAATTCAAATGTGGAGTTGCTGCTTTCTTTACTGTAAAATTATTTCTGCAGAGCAGATATACAGAGCAAGCAAACAGGGAGGAGCCACTTGAAAATAAGTGTTCTAATTGCATCAGGTTCCAGGAATGTCAGTGGGTTCCTGTGCACAACCCCTCCCCTACCCCTAGTCAGACAGATGAGGCCTCATGGGGTCTGAGACACAGCCAGATTCACCAGGGCCTCGATGGCGCTGTCACACGCTCTGTGGAGCCCAGTATGCCTGCACATCAATCAGCCTGTGTTTCTCCGAGCTTGTATAAAACAGCAGAGGTCAGCGTAGAGTTCTGGAGAATCAGATTCTCAGAGCGCCTCTTGAATATGGCAGTAAATATGCGTGGGGTTAACTAGGGGTCTACTAGTTAAAAGCCTTAAGGATCATTTCAGTCCATCTGAGACCAAGGCTTCCTGTAGGAGGAGTGGCGGGGAAATGCACATGCTTACAGAACTCTCCACAGCCATCCCTTTTCAGCTCCCGGGAGGACGGAACCTGTGGGTGTCCGCTTGTCCCTGAGCTGCTGCCAAATGAATCCCGTTTACTCCTCCCGTTGTGGACACTGTCCTTATCTTAGAAGTAAAATGGCTGGAGAAGGAGCTGAGCTGGTGCTAATACTTTGTCAGGGGGCTTCACAGGCTTTGGCAGTCCTGTAAAGAGGAGGCAGGACCAAAACCAGGAGTGAATTGCGGTGGGTCAGCGATGAAAAGGAAGATGATCCTTTTCAGCCAGGTTCCCTGTCTACCGTGGTCCTACCTGACTTCTGTGGCCAGTGGAGATATTACCATTGGCCAGCAGCCTGGTTATCATTGATTACCATTGCTCACAGCTCTGTGGGTGGACTCAGGCTCAGCTGGACATCTCTAATTTGGAGTCACAGCAAGATATCAGCTGGGCTGCAACCATCGAAAGGATCACTTGGGCTGGAGGTCCAAGATGGCCTCTTCACAAGACTGGCAAATGATGCTGGCTGTCGGCCGGGAGCTCAGGTACACATGTCCTACACAGGAGGCGTGGACTTCCTGGTGACTGGGTTTTCTGAGAAAGTGGTTCAAGAGTGAGCATTCCAAGGGACTCAGGCAAAGGTGGAAAGTCTTCTTATAGGTGACCCTTAGAATTCTCAGATTTACTATGATTCTCTTCTAATTTACTCTCTGTTGGTTAAGGGAAGTCATTAAGGTCAGCTTCGATCTGAAAGGTGAGAATTAAGCTCTACTTTTTGAGTCAAGGGAAAGCATGCCTAAATAGTGAGATCAGGAATTGTTGGAGGCCATATTTCAGGCATCTACTGCAGCCTGAATAAACTTCAGTCAGAGAGTAACAGCATCTGTATGGAATGGAATGAAACAAATGGTCGTCAGATGCTCACGATGCAGCAACACCTTTGCATACATTATTACATTTAATATTTTCTTTTTAAAAATAGTTTATTGTCCATTTGCTTTCCATATAACACCCAGTGCTCATCCCAACAAGTGCCCTCATCCATGCCCATCATCCCCCTTCCCCTCCCCCACACACCCATCAGTCCTCAGTTTGTTCTCAGCATTTAAGAGTCTCTCATGGTTTGCCTCCCCCCAGTCCCCTACTATTTTCCCCCTTTCTTCTCCCCCATGGTCCTCCATTAAGTTCTTCCTAGTCCTCCTATAGTGTAAACATATGGTAGCTACATTTAATATTTTCAACAGCCCTAAAAAGTAGTGTGGCAGGCTGATTTTTTTTCAATTCCAATTCTTCACTGGGCCCTGGGTCCAAGTTCTTTGGAATGTAACTTTTCAGTGCCTCTCACGTGAGAAATACAGAGGGGATTATTTCCCTGTGCAAAACTGCAGGGCTTGTACGTCCCTGTACCTCCTTGACTTTTGGCTTGGTCATATGACTTACTTTGGCCCATGGAAAGATAGGGGATGTCATGCAAACGGGGGGTCGAAGTGTGCTTGCAGTGTTTCTGAGAATATGGTTGGCTAGGCTCTGGTACTTTATCTTCACCATAAGAATTCCTCCCAGGCAGGTGGTGCGTCTTCCACCTGGAATGGACACATGGAACAGACTATAGGAGCCAGCTGGATTCATAACCTGAAGCAGAGATGCTCAACCAAGCCCAGCCCAGGTCAGCCAGTTCCCAGCTAATTGACCATAGATGGGTGAAAATAAATGCTTGTTACTGAATGCCACTGAGGTTCTGTGGTTGCTTGTCATTGTTGAGTAATAGAGTAGGCATTATTAGCTCCTTTTTTTTCCCCCCTGAGGCCCTGAGCAGTGTTTAAATCTAGCTAGGCTTAATCTAGCAGCCCATACTGTCTGCTACACTGATACTACAGAAAATGGGCTAAGGTAGTGTGACCAAGCACTTACCCAGCCCTGGTGGACATGGAGCCAGAGCTGCAGGAGATCTAAGTGGGAAAGCTCCTCTCTGTATTGTTTCCCTAGGAAGTTCTTAGAGATTGCTGAGCACTTTTATCTTGGGGGGGCGGGGGGGAGGAGGTGTGGTTTTAGTGGGGGTGCTGCTATACTTAGTTTTGTTGTTTTCTGAGGAATTTCCACTGAAGAGATGAACAGCTGAGGAGGGAGGACCCGTCTACAGAGCTCAAGCATGAAAGACAGCTTTGTTGATTTGACCGCCTTGTGTGGTTAACTCAAAGACTCAGAAGGCCCTGGGAGGGCGTTGGTCTCTTAAAGAATAACTCTGTGTGTGTGAGAGCGGGAATTTATAGCTCTAACATTGATCCTCTACACAATGAGAATAAACAGAGGAACTGGTTTTCATCTAAGACTTGGCTTTTAATATTTATGCAGATTAAAGCTCTCATTTCCATATCCCATGCTTGCTCTCTTAGTGAATGATGTTATGTAACTAAGTGTATGAGAGAAATCCCTTTACCTGGGTCTGAATGAATGCTTTAACCTCATGGAGCCTCAGTTTCCACTCAGGCATCACGATGCCTGCCTTAACTACCTACCACCATGAAGGACAAACGACAGCCTGGATGGAGAAATACAACCTTCATCATATTGCCAGTGGATGAGGGACTCTGTATATTTCTGGGAAAAAAATATTGATGGGTATCAAGAACCCAGAAGGATGATTTTTAATTATCTTATTTTTGCATTAAAAAATAATTTAAAAAATGCATATGAGGCTTGCCTCTGTCATTACCTGGCCACAGTCTGTTCAGGCCAATGTTAATGTGGTCACTGTCCACCGAAGCCAGGTAAGACCTGTAGACAGAGTCATCAGCCCCTCCAATAATTATCCCTCCCATCTCTCAGCTCCAGAGTCACCACAGGTTGTCCAGGTGCTGGTCCTATTGGCCATTTGCCATCCTTAAAGCCCCTTGACAAGGCCTTGGTGGCATCTGACATTGGCTCAGCTTCCTCTTCAGCTCTTGGTCCAAGGTGGCATTTAAAGCCTATATATTGGCTCCTGTCTCCTCCATGTTCCCTTTTCACTGAACAGATAATCCAAAAACTTGAGTTTTAGAGGCAGCAGAGTTACTTCTAAACCTCACCTATCTATCTCTATGGACCTTGGGAAAGTCAATCAATCTCCTCCAGAACACTGGGGTCCTTGGAAGGGATTAGGAACCCAGACCCCCTCAGTCCAATCACAGCTTTGAGAGTTCCCTCAAGCAAATGGTAACATTTGCATTAGGGGATTTGGTACTTGAATGTCTCCTTAGCTGTGACATTAATCCGAGAAATGATAGCAGGAAACCAATGAAGGGTCTCCTTCCCAAGTCCTCCTCCAACCTCTAGTGTTTGTTTTAGTAGTAGAAAAGATGGAAGGATGTTGTTACCTGTGCTGTGATAAAGAGAAGTACCCACCAATTCATGATTCCAGCAAAGAAAAGAAAACATTGTCTGCACAGTGCGTTTATGGGACATAAAGAAATATTCATATCCAGGAGACTGGATAACTCAGGAATGGGTCCATGCCAGCCCAAGAGCAGCTGACTGCAGTAACAAACCCAGTTTCCATTTCACTCAGATGGCTTGCAAGACATTTCAACAGCAGGCTTGTAAAGAGAACTGCCGTTCTAGGCAGGGAAGAGTCCAGTGCCCAAGCTAGCTTCAGCACTGCCACCAAAGCCTAGTAAAGAAACATTTGGCAGAGTGTGGACATTCCCAGAAAGGAGGCTGCCTCTGGCCAGATATCTGTCCCAGTGCAAGAACTGCCATGTTCAAAATGGTGGAGGATAGACCAGAGAGCAGGTGCTCCGGGCAAAGCCGGTCTCTGCCAGCTATTTCAGGGTTCTCAAGAAGAAAAGACATACAGAGTGTGATGGGCTTTCACACTCATGCCAACCAGGTAAAGCTTGATAAGAAAACAGGTATTTCAATTGCTTCAGTGATCCCCTAACTAGAGAATCCTATTAATTAGAAGACCCAGGGAACTGCAGGCAGTGAAACATAAATGGAAAACCCGGTGCCCAGTTGAGATACCCCAACCATGCCAAGGTTGTGTTTTGGAGCTTCCTCCTTACTACTCACAGATAACACATACAAAAAAAGTAAAAGCAAACAAACAAAAACAAAACAAGAAAAAAATTGTAGGGGAATTTTACTTGTCAAAACTAAACTGGGGGAAAACTCCTACTAAAGTCATTTGCAGGGATGCTCTGTGAACTCTGTTCAGTTCTTTTTTTTCTTTTTAAAAACTGTTTTAAAATGTTTTTGAGAGATAGAGACAGAGCACAAGCAAGGGAGAGGCAGAGAAAGAGACACGCACAGAATCTGAAGCAGGCCCTAGGCTCTGAGCTGTGCCCACAGAGCCCAGTGCGGGGTTGAAACTCACAAACCGCAAGATCATGACCTGAGCCAAAGTCAGGTAATTAACTGACTGAGCCACCCAGGAGCCCCCATTCAGTTGTTCTTATACCACATGCCATGAAGTCCTTTGTGATTGTTTATGGTTTTTCTGAGTCTGGATACTTACTTGTTTTATTTTTTTTTTTAATTTTTTTTAATGTTTTATTTATTTCTAGGAGAGAGAGAGAGACAGCGTGAGCAGGGGAGGGTCAGAGAGAGAGGGAGATACAGGCTGAAACAGGCTCCAGGCTCTGAGCTGGCAGTCAGCACAGAGCCCGACGCGGGGCTCGAACCCACGAACCGCGAGATCATGACCTAAGCGAAAGTCGGACACTCAACCGACTAAGCCACCCAAGCGCCCCGATACTTACTTGTTTTAAACATAAAGATACTTTGTAATGACTTACTTTGCACTGCAACTTACAGGAATGCTGTAAATTCAAGGAAGACAGTACTTTCTTAGTTCGGGAATTGTTTGCCACTTGAGAATAATCATGTCACCAATGCTCATAATATTCCCACTATTGGTTGCAGATACTTATATGAGTCTGCATTTCATGGTGATTATATGTCCAGGTGCAAATACATAAATATTAAAATTTTTCATATTTTCTTTTTATGTATTTGATCTGTCAAAAATGATGGATGTGATAAGGTCTCTCCTCTTTTGTAGTTCTGCTAGCTTCTATTAGCATTTCCAACAGGGTTTTTTGTTTGTTTTGTTTTATATGCTTTGAATCTACATAACTTGGTCTTTAACAAATGTTATGGTTGGTAGGTCTTCAATGTGAATTGCATATTTCATCACCATAAATGAGTATTATTTTATTTACTGATTTTGCCCTAAATTGTACTTTTTTGACAATGTTAATGCCCTTAACTGTATTATTTTGTAGCAGGATTGTCCCAGAGAGAGTCCTGACACTGAGGCTTTCTTTTTTTCTCCCCAGGAAGCAACTTTATTCCTGCCGGCACCGCTCAGTTGGCTTTATACACAAACAGCGGAGTCCCAAACACCACGTGGCATGATTTTTTATTTTTTTTTTTATTTCTTTGTCTCCCATATGTGGCTACACACAAACATGCAGTCTGATTAAGTGGTCTCATGTTACAAGGTCGTGAGGGATGTTGTCACATAGGCGAATAGCAAGGTTGCCTTGAGATGGGTTTTTTTTTCTTTCCTTAGGGAGGGGACCCTACCACAATTTAAAATGTACTTTATATTTTTGCCATTTTTTTCATGTATCAGTATTTCTTTTAGTTTTATCTTGTCTGATACCTGAATTTTTAAACAAAATCTGAGACTTTATCTTTTAATAAAATAATCTAATCTGGCCACTTAAAAGTGTTTATTTTCAAATAATTTTTGAGTTTTAGAGGAGTGTGAAGATAGTACAGAGAGTTCATATATACTCTTCACTTAGGGTCTTCTGATACAAATAAACATCTTTCAGAGCCACGCACAATGATCAGAAGCATGAAATTTATGTTTAGACAACATTAAAAGGTGCAATTAAACAATTTAAGAAACTCACATTGGTACAACATTATTAATTAACCCACAGAATTTATTTAACTTTCACCAGTTTTTCCGTGAATGTCCCCTTTCTGTCCCAGGATCCCACATTGCACAAGTCATCTATCTCCTTAGTCTCCTGCAATCTGTGACAGTTTCTCAGTATCTTTGGAGTAGAGTGAATTGGGTCTTCCAAAAAGATATGGACATGCTCTAACCCCTGATACCTGTGAATATGATCTTATATTCTTTACAGATGTAATTAAGTTAAGGATCTTAGGATAAGATCATTTGGGATTTAGGACGGACCTGAAGTCCAATGACTGCTGTCCTGATAGGAGATAGGAGAGGAAGATTTGAGACATAGAAACAGAAGGAAGAAAGCCACGTGAAGACAGAGGCTGAGACTGAAGCGATGCAGACACAAGCCAAGGAACACCAGGATCCACCAGAAGCTGGAAGAAGTCAGGAAGGAGTCTTCCTACAGCCTTTGGAAGGAAGTAACCCTTCTAAAATAAAATTAAAAATAAATAAAGAAATATTCCTGAATGTTTTAAAAAATTGTTCATAGCCTAGGTTTTTTAAAAAGCTATTGGGATGCCTGGGTGGCTCAGTTGGTTAAGTGGCCGACTTTGGCTCAGGTCATGATCTCACAGTTTGTGGGTTCGAGCCCTGCGTCAGGCTCTGTGCTGACAGCTCAGAGCCTGGAGCCTGCTTTAGAGTCTGTGTCTCCCTCTCTCTCTGCCCCTCCCCTGCTCACTTTCTGTCGCACTGTCTCTTAAAAATAAATAAAACATTAAAAAAAACTATTAATTTCAGTTAGTAGAAATTTCACAAGCTACATTCATTTCCACAATGAAATAAAACTATAAATTAATAATTAAAGAACAAATAACATTAAAAAACTGAGAATTTAAGATATTGTCTTACAATATTTTTTGTCAATAAGGAAATAAAAATGTAATTATTTGTTATTTAAATAAATAACTACAATGTCAATAATACATATCAAACATTAAGGAATAAAGTCAAATTACATACAGGAAGAAATTAATGATGGTAAATGTTTGTATTCTTTAACAAAGAAAAGAAAGGCAAAAATACATTCAGCGGCCACCTCAACAAATTAGAAAAGGAACAAAATAAGCTTAAGGAGAGTAAGAATTCTCAAATAGTATTTTAAAAAGCACAGTTTGATAAATTATAAAACAGAAGAGAAGGAGAACTAATAAAGAAACCTTAAAGCTAATCTTTGGTTTGGAGCAGAGCGTAGCGCTTATATAACACATACTTGTAAAAGTCATCTGAATGAACTAGATTGCAGCTTCAGCAGGAATCTACACCAGGAGCCAAACCTTGGCAAAGCTACAGGTTCGGCCTTAGCCTCACATCGGACAAGTTTCAGAAGACACCTCTTCTGAGTATCCAGCTTTTCATATCAGAACCAGACCTCCTGTTTGGGGACAGTGGTAGCTGTAATTCAGTAAGTTCTAGTAGCCATAGAGGAGTCTTCAAGGCTCAGTGAGTCTGGACCCTGGTTCCATGCAGAAGTAAGAGTAACCAATAAAGCCCTTTAAATATGAGGACACACCCAGCATGGGCAAGACACAGCAGGGCAAAGACTCCATGGAGATAAAAAGATTGGGATTTTGCTAATGTTAGAAGAGGATTTAAGTATGGTACTTTGAGATATGACTAGGGAGCCATTATGTGCACCTTTAACAGCACAGCCAGATTATGTAAGAACAACTCATTAGAAACCATAACCCATTTCTGATTAAGTCAAATGTTTTTATCTTGCATTGTGAAACAGACTTTTTAATGATGCTGAAATCATAAAAACATTTTCCCACTTGACCAAGGTTTTATTCTCCTATATCGCTTAAGATAGTTCATTCCAAATATAAACTTTTTAGAGCTTATCTTACAAGTTTTTTAGAGCTTATTCTTCTTTCCTAAGTTAAGGCAATCTAACAATTAGTACATAAATGAGACAAAATAAGCCTTCCAATGTATCTTTGATAAACTGGTGTTTAGCATGCTGTTTAATGGTGGAAAAAAAAAATGGAGGTATAAGTTGAGGATATCTGCAGTCACCTTTGTATTTTACATTGCTCTTAATGTTCTAGCCAACACAATTGGGGGTGGGGGAGAGAAAGAATATAAATAATGTAATAAAGAAAGCAACATGGTCAAATTTGTACATTTTATTATCTCCACAAGATTGACTTCACTTCAGATATGAGCTCTGAGTTCCAGAATTTTCAGGTCATTTTCACTTCTGACCAATTGGCTACAAATTTAGCAGTTCCCACTACCCCTACAGATTCAATAATTCACTAGAACAACTGAAGTCAGCAAAGCATTATTACTGTAACAGTTTTATTATAACAACAGGATACAAATCAGAAACAGCCATAGGAAATGCATTGGGCAAGTCTGGGGAGGGTCCCAGATATGAAGCTTTCTTTGTCCTTTCTCCGTAGAGTCAAAGTTGTCACCCTTCTGACATTGACATGGAGTATTGCCAACCAGAGAAGCTTACCTGAGCTTTGGAGCCTCTGGTTTTTATTGGGGTTTCATTATGTAGGGATGATTAATTAAATCATTAGTCATGTGACTCAGCCTCCGGTTTCCTGGCTGTTATCATGTGACTCACAGGCCCAGCTGTCTAATCACATAATTGATCTTTCTGGCATAACCAGCTCCTATATTGAGTCATGTCATTAACAAAAATTATCAGGTATGGTCTGACAGGACCTCTATCAATAACAAAGATGCTCAATCATTTAAAAAGCACCCCCCAGGACACTGAGACAGGGGCCAGCCAAATTCTTTATTATACACCTACCTGTCAAGTACAAAATAGCAACCTTCCCCCATCTCAACGTTCTACTGATGGTTCCTCTTCCCTCATATGATTCTGTTCCATTCTTAAGAGTTTTCATCATTATTCATATTGTGTATTTATGTATTTATCATTTTTCTTCACTACTGGGTGTAAACTTTGTGAAGACAGGCACTTTAATTGCTTTTTCCCCATAGTTTATCTCTATGCCTAGAAAAGTCTATCATATAGGAGGTGTTTAATAATACTTGTTAGAGATAGATAGATAGATAGATAGATAGATAGATAGATAGATAGATGGCATAGAGTTGAAATGGAATGCGCTATTGATAATGCTCTTAGATAAGGAAGCCTAGGCACGATTTTTGTTGTCTGATTTGAATCTTGTGGTCCAAAGCAATACCAGGAAAGAGGACAGTTAAAGCCTAATATGAACATCTGGGTAGCAGTGATTTAACTGTAAGGTTTGGCATACTTTTATTTTAATTTGGTGGTATTTGCTGATATTCTTTACTGGTTATTTTGGATATTTGGTAAGTGTAAAAATACATTAATGGGTGCATGTGTCTATTGATATGAATGTTCCTTGAAAAATTTGATTTTAGTTAAAATTTATTAGTTGATGTTCTAGAAGGATCGATCGCTAGAGGTTTGGTTTAAACTATTTAATTACATCAGAAGTGCAGTTGGGAGGAGAATGAGAAAGATATTCTAATAATGGGCAAAGGCTTGTGACAGGATATTATTGGCTCCCCTCTGGTGCCTCTTGGGGTTATGAAGTCACTAAAATTCCTGAGGACCCTGCAAGCCAGCCCTGCGTGCTCCCTACTCTCTTCCTGAGCCCAGTGGGCCGAGGCGCCTAGGGTGAGCCAAGGTTTGGTGTGAGTCACTCAGGTTATCCACAAGGCAATCACAACTGCAAATGAGAAACTGCCTGGCAGGCCTCCAAGCAGCGATTTCGACCCTTGCAGAGGGCAGGCTTGTCACTAGCACAGCACAGGGACAGTGGCTTCTGTCTGCAGACCTCTTGGCATCCTGACGCTGAGTGAACATATTTTCACTTACTTTACTCTTCCAGGGACATGGCTCAAAGGCTGTCTGTTTGGAACCACAAGCCTCAGAGCTGAGCAAGAGGTGAGAGGTCTCTGCTTTATGCTGGAAAGAAAGAGCAGGGATCCCTCCCCACCGAAAGGTCTACCCCTTCATTGTCTTCATAACATTATCTTACTTTTTGTGCTTTTAACTGTTAAAACTTGTCGTTAAGTCTTGAGTTAATGCATAGAGCTATTTAGAAATATAGGCCAAGTATAAAAAAATAATGAATGACAGAGCACATACCCATGAATATGCCTCCCCTCCACCTAGGTTGAGAGAGAAGGACGGCATTACCACTACCTCGGAAGCCTTCCATTTACCCCCTCCATGAGCTCTTCTCTCCCCCTCAGGGGTGCACAATTATAGTGAGCTCTGTGTTATCATTCCCTTGTTTATAGTCGCAGTTTTAGCACATTTGAAGGTATTTCTAAAATAAAACACATGCATTGTTTAGTTTTGCATGTTTTTGAACTTTATGTAAATATGACTTACTTGGTAGGCTCAACATTGATTTCCAGAGCGTCATCCATGTTGTTGTGCATGGTTGTGATTAATTTGGTTTTCTTTTTGTGATGTTTAGTATTATGCTAAGTAAACATATCACAATTTATTTCTCTATGCTTCTATTGGCAAAGATTCAGATTGTTTCTAGTTGTTTTGTTTTGTTTTGTTTTTTGCTGTTCCAAACACTGCTGCTATGAGCCTTTTTGTACATGTTTCTGGATGCCCATAGGCAAGAATTTCTCTGGGGTATGTGCCTAAGAGTGGTAGTGTTGGATCATAGAAAATTCACATCTTCAGGTTATTAGACAATGCTGAATTTTTTCCAAGGCAGTCATACCAATTCACACTTGCCCTGGCCACGTATTGTCACTCTACATCCTCTCCAATGCCCAATATTAGACTTTTTCAATTGCCAGTAGGTTGAGTATAACATGATCTACTGCTATGATTTTAATATACATTTTTCTTATTACTAATGAAGTTAATATCTCTTCCTATATGGATTTACCATTCGGGGTTCCTCTTCTAGAAACATATCCGTGTCTATTTTTTTATTTCTTATTCATCTTTTTCTTGTTGATACTGTAGGAATTCTTGATGAAAAAAATTTTTAACATTTATTTATTATTGAGAAGCGAAGAGAAACAGAGCATGAGCAGGGGAGGGCAGAGAGAAGGGGAGACACAGAATCCAAAGCAGGCTCCAGGCTCTGAGCTGTCAGCGCAGAGCCGGACGTGGAGACTGAACCCACAAACTGCAAGATCATGACCTGAGCTGAAGTCGGACGCTTAACTGACTGAGCCACCCATACGCCCCTTCTTTATGAAAAATGTTAAACGAAATTTTATCCACTTTATGTGTAGCAAATATCTCTACTAGTTTGTGGTTCATCTTTCCCCTGTATTGCTGGTGTCTGTGGATAAAAGGACACTTATTTTTAATGTAGAGAAATTTATCAATATTTTGCTTTATGGCTAGAGCTTTTTCTGCAAATTTTAGCAAATCCTTCCCTCTGTCAATAGTCCTGAAGTTATTGTTCTATACTATTTTCCAAGGCCTTTTATTTTACCTTTTTTATTTAGGTTTTTAACATACATGAAATTGATTTTTAAATATATAGCATAAGGTAGGGGAACTGGTGGTATTTCCACATTTCTTTGTATTCCATATGGCTACCTTATTGTAACATCACTTATGGAAGAAATGCATCTTTTCCCCCACAGATTTGGAATGCAGTTTACATCCTTTTTCAGTCATCTATAGATGCGTAGATCTGTCTGTGGACTTTCTATTTTATTCCACTGATATATTTGTATATCTCAGCTTTCACATTGCATTGTCTTAATTACTATGTCTTTGTGATAATTATGATAGGTTAAGTTCACTCTTTTTGTTGTTCTACACCAGTAACTTGGCTATTCTTGGCCCTTTCAAGAAGGGTCTGAGATTTTACTCTACTTGAAAGCTGAGAAGTTGCCTGCTGTAGTTTCATGGTTGATGACAGAAAACATGAGCCCCCTGGGTAAGAGACAAAGGGGTTTATTAGCTACAGCACAGCAAGTAGTATGAGCTGGAGTAGGTCTGTGTCAGTGTCCCTTGTCCACAAGCTTCACAGGGCAATGCATGTGGACCCAGAGGGAAGCTTGCACACACAGTGGAGTATATTATATAGTAGAGTGTAAGCTTACAGAACTCAAATCTTTTATAACAGGTAATGAAGGTGGCTACTTTTTGCTCTCAAAAGAGATACTATCTCTGTATTCCAAGGCAGCTTATCATATAAACATTTTTGCAAAAAGAATTGAGAATAAAGAGGAGTCAGTGCCTCTACTCATAAGATGTTTAGAAACATCAAGGATGTACAGAGAATTGTCTTCTAACTGGCTCCTTGATCTTGCATGTATATTCTAAATTTGCTTGTTGTTTTTTTTTTGTTTTCTTTTTTTACAAATAGTTTATTGTCAAATTAGTTTCCACATAACACTCAGTGCTCATCCCCACAAGTGTTAAATTTAGCTTGTTATTTACCACACACATACATGCACACACTTGGCCTTCTGGGAATTTGTTTTGAATCACATTGAATCTATAGATTAAGGAAGAATTGACATTCTTCTAATAACAAGTCCTCTAATTCATGGTCATCGTTTCTCTGCATTTACTTACTCTGCCTTGATGTTTCTCAATAAAGTTTCCAGAGAAGTCTAGCACATCTTTTGTTTAACATATTACTTGGTAAGATCACATCCTATCTTGGCTCAAATTTCTCCTGTGGAGTTGACACACAATGTTACATTAGTTTCAGATGCATAACTTAGTGACTTGACAAGTTCGTGCGTTATGCTTGGCTCTCCACAAGTGTAGCCACCATCTATACTGTCATATCGCTATTATAGTATCATTGACTGACTTCCTTACTTTGGGCCTTTTATTCCTGTGACTTATTCCTTCCAGAACTGGAAGCCTGGACCTCCCGCTCCCCTTCTCCTATGTTGCCCAATCCCCTACACCTACCCCCTCTGACAAAGATCGGTTTGTTCTCTGTAGTTCTAGATCTAATTCTGCTTTTTGTTTGTTATTCATTTGTTTTGGTTTTGGTTTTTAAATTTATTTTTATGTTTTTTTTAAATGTTTATTTCTTTTGAAAGAGAGGGAGGGGCAGAGAGATACAGTGAGAGAATGCTAAGCGCTGTCAGCAAAGAACCTGATGTAGGGCCGATCTCATGAACCCTGAGATCATGACCTGAGCTGAAATCAAGAGTTGGACACTTAAGTGACTAAGTCACCCAGGACCTTCTGGTTGTTTTTGTTTGTTTGTTTGTTTGTTTGTTTTTTCTTTTTATTTCTGGTCAATTCTACCTAAAGTTTATCAAATTTATGCCTTTCCAAAGAACCAAGTTTTCACTTGTATGTTGACTCTTACTATTGCACATTTTTCTATTGTATTAACTTCTGATATTGTCAGTAGTACTTCTTTCTTACTACTTATTTTAGATATGTTATGCTTTTCCCTCATTTAAAACTTTTTTAATGTTTTATTTATTTCTGAGAGAGAGAGAGAGACCGCATGAGCAGGGGAGAGTCAGAGAGAGAGGGAGATACAGAATTTGAAACAGGCTCCAGGCTCTGAGCTGGCTGTCAGCATAGAGCCAGACACGGGGCTTGAACCCACAAACTGCAAGGTCATGACCTGAGCCAAAGTTGGACACTTAACTAACTGAGCCCCCTGGGTGCCCCTGCTTTTCCCTCATTTAAAAAAAGTTTGTTTGTTTGTTTTACAATGTTTATTTAATTTTTTAGAGACAAAGAGAGACAGAGTGTGAACAGGGGAGGGGCAGAGAGAAAGGGAGACACAGAATCTGAAGCTTCAGGTTCTGAGCTGTCAGCACAGGGCCCAATGCGGAGCTCAAACTCACAGACTGCAAGATCATGACCTGAGCCGAAGTTGGTCACTTAACTGATTGAGCCACCCAGGCACTCATTTTAAAAGCTGAATTTTGGACTCAATTTTCAGCCTTTCTTCTTTTATGAAAAATACATTTCAGACAATAAATTTTCTTTTATCCATTGCTATAGCTGCTACTCAGAGGTTTTGCTCTGGACTGCTCTCCTTATTGCATTTCACTTTCATCATGAATTTTTCTTTGGTTCATTTGTTATTTAAAAATATGCTGCCAAATTTCAAAACAAATGTAACAATCTTGTTTTATTTGGAAGGGGATATTTGTTCTCTTAATTAAATTGAAGTTAGAAAAATGTGTGTTTCATAATGCCAGTCATTTGAAATTTTTTGAGATCTGACTTATGCCTTAGCATGTGATCAATATGTGCAAATGTCCCATAAGTACTGTAGAGTAATATGTATTCTGCAGTGTTCTACATATGTTCAGCAAAGTAAGCTTGTTTCTTTTGTTGAATGTTTTTACATCCTTAACCGCTTTATCTGTAAGTTATTGAAAGATATGTGTTAAAATCTTTAACTAGAACAGTGAGGCTATTAAATTCTCCTGTAATTCTTATAATTTTTTCTGTATATATATTCTGAGAAGTGTATATAATCTAGAATTTTTGTATCTTCCTAGTGAGTTTAATTTCTTATCCTGAAATAGTGACTAAACAATTCTCCTAGGAAATATGGGATTCATCAGCTCCTGTAAGGCAGTTACATGACACTGTTTCCAGTTTGTGACTCACAGGTTTCTCTGTCTCTCACAGTGATAGGGCAGTATCTATGACCTTGATCTTTGATGGATTTCCACATTTCATGGCTTCAGGGTACTTTGGAAGTTCCACTGCTCTGTTAGTACACATCATATGAACAGCAATGAAATTGCCTCAGGATAAAGAAAATTATTACAACTGCTTCCCAATAAGGCCTGGTAAATATTGCATTTTTCCAAATGGTGAGAATCAGTGTCTTCATTTTTTTGTTGTTGTTATGGCTATTTAGGGGTATCTGATATGAAAACATTAGAATGGATTAGATATCCTGTCATGGCATCAGGATTTAAAAAGAATGCATGGGAGGTTTTTTGTTTTTTGTTTTTTTTTTTATGAATGGTAGTTTCATACTGTCATACACAATATTTGGAGTCTCTATTTTTTTCTGAGATCTTTCTCCTTCAGTGGCCACCACGTTGTTGTGGCTGTGCCATATGACTTCACTCCCCTGGCCAGTGAGTGGAGGTTGTGGGCCCTTGAACTAAATAAGGTCAAAGAAAATTGGAATTGAGATTCAAAAGAATAAGACATTGCCTCCTGAGCTGGAAAGATAAAAACATGGGAGATGAGGCCAATATTTTTGTTAAGCCAACTTCTGCCATGATAAGCAAAGAGCCATCTGCAAGATGGAAAGACAAGAGAAGCAGACTTTAAACATTTATTTATTTATTTATTTATTTATTTATTTATTTATTTATTTATTTTGGAAGAGTGAGAGAGAGAAAGAGAGAGAGAGAGAGCAAGGGAGGGGCTGAGAGAGAGAGAATCCCAAGCAGGCTCTGTGCTGTCAGAGCAGAGCCTATCTCAGGACTCGATCTCATGAACCATGAGATCATGACAGGAATCAGAATCAAGAGTAGAATGTTTAACAGACTGAGCCACCCAGACACCCCCAAAGAACATTTTTTAAAAATTTTTATTGAAAAGAGAAGCAGAACTTAAAGAGGAGCAGAGAAGAACTAAAACGTGGCTGCCAGGAGAGAAGAGACTTGGATCTTCATCTCAATATAGCTCCTGGTTCCAGTGTCTTTGATTTTCTTGCCCTAAGACTGCTTTAGATACTCCAGTATCCTTGCAGTAAGCCTCCCTCTCTGGCAGAAGCCTGTTTGAGTGGATTTCTGCCCTTGCTGATCTGAAATGTTACTGTGCACATCAACTGTGGAACAGTTTTTAGAGCAGTCAGATTGTCTTGGATTCATTCCCAGAACCGTGGTTAGTAGTATCCAGAGCATCTGAAGGGGTTCTTTATAAGGGACAGGACCTGAATATAGGCTAACAGTTGGGTCTAATGCACTTGGACAGCCTGCCGCCACCACGTTGCACTTTTGATCCTATGCATTCTAAATAGACATCATAAGGAATTTAGTGCTAAGTAGGTTTATTGAAACTTAAAGAAGCCAAACATAACTGGAAAAAAACAGTTCAGAATGACATGATAAAAACCTTTAGAACCCAATTGTTTTGCATAAAATATTCTGATGATTAAATTCAAAGTGACTTTTTTTTAGAAGTCCAATTGTCCACAGAAGGAAAGTTTCAGAATCCAGAGTACATCAAGACGGGCGCATGTTCCTGAGTAAAAGAACAGGCTTGCCCCTGATTTAAAAAAAAAAAGAAGAAGAAGAAGAAACTGATATCAATGTCTTTTCAAGGACTGTTTTTTTTTGAGTGTCATAGTTTCCAAACTGGCTCTGCACAAATTTTAAGATCTATCTATCTATTCATCTATCTATCATCTATCTACTTAGATTAAATCAATCAATTCAGAGATCTGGGAAGTTGCCATTAGGTTAAGTAGGTGGATACTTTGTTTTATGCAAGTTATTCTTTGAAGGCCCAGAAATTAAGTCAATGAGCTATTAACAAGTCAATGGATTCTACCAGCATTCTTTTTTCACTGGGAAATTCATGCAACACTGTAAATATATTTTGTGGTAACTCCAGATCCACTCTTGAAAGGTCATATTTCCAAATGGTGAAGAACACAGAACCCAAAGCCAAAATGCATGGGACTGACCCAGACAAGGGATTTGTGATCTCTCCCTGTGCCTCAGTTTCCTCTTCCAGAAAGCGGAAATAACAATAACCTGTCATGTAAGACTGCTGGCAGGAGTTAATAATTTAACACACTTAAGCACAGAGCAAGTGCCAAGTAATTGGTGTCTTCTGTAGACATGATCTAGAATAGTCTGACCATAGCAGCAGCAGTAACTCACAATGCACCATCAAAAGGCTACTCACCTTCAAGCTCATTAGCTATGTATGTTGGAATCCCTCTGCACATGCCAGCGATGGGTTTTCCTAATTTTTCCAGGTCACTGACTCTTTCAGGGTTGACTGAGTACATCAGACTCCTGGGAGGTGGCTCCTCTGGTCCTTTACCCTGAAGTCGAGTGTGGAAAGGAAAAGAGGGAATGAATGCCCGTCCCAGTGGTTTGTTGAATGAGGGATGGGTACAAGGCCAGTATGGGGTCTTTCTTGGCTACCGTTTTTTCATAATCAAAATGAAGAAGCCAATTCCAGTGCTGTATATCTCAGAATTTCTGTGTCCCAAAAGATTTAGCTGGTGTGAAACCTCGGTTTCTCATAAAAAGCAGAAATCTGAGGCTAAATTATGCTGAAGCATGGTCATTTTGTGTTTTTTGGATTGAGCTATATAATAATCAGATTCTGAGAATGGAGTTTATTTTCTTTACCTTGTCAGTGAAAGGTACCTATTTGTCAGTTACAGAAATATGAACTCAAGCAAACATTTTAAAGAGCAGTGGATCTCCCGTCTCCACCCAAAATAGGGTTGCCAGATAAAACAAAGGACACTCAGTTATATTTAAATTTTAGATAAACAAATCATTTTTAGTATGTCTTAAAAATTGCATAGGATATACTTATGCTTAAAAAAAACCCCTACCCATTGTTCATCTGAAACTCAAACTGAACCAGGTATCCTCTTCTTTATTTCTAAATCTAATAACCCCAACCCAACTCTTATGGAAAAACGTACTTGGAGAAGTGCGGGTGGCTCCCATTGGCTTGAGCAGAACTTTGCTCCTCGAATAATAAAGGCAGGTATGAGCCACAACACTGAGTGTGGTAACAACTGCCTCTCCTCAGGAAATTACTAGTCCCTTTTCTCTTTTTGTGCTGCACATTACACCGTACTGTGGCCAAGAGGAAATGACTGTGATCTCTTATTTACTGGCAACCAAAAGACCTCCCTTGAGCAAAATTAAAAAAACTTGTATTTATACCTTCTTTTCCTTGACCAGTGCATCAAGAGCATGAAGAGAGGGCATGGCATCCTTATTCATTCTGTGCACAATGCATACCTTCTTTTTAAAGATTCTAACTGCAGCAAAGTTCTGTTAAAGAAGATGGGAGATGGAAGGAAGTAGGTTCTCCAAGGAGCTTTTCTTATCAGACATCAGTTTTACCAGCAGAGGGAAATAGAACTCAAAGATTATGATGAACCTAGATAAGAACATCAGATCTGGCCCTGTTTTGCAATCATGTCTATAACTAACATTTGTAAGAACCTAGTATCTAACTCATTGCTTTATGTTCAGGTTATAGCATGGAGTCGCTCCACATATGTCCGTTTTGCTGAAATAAACTTTAAATTGCTATCACGTTTTCATCTCGTTTGATCTTCACAACATTTCTAGGAGACAGGTAAGACAGGGATTAGTTTTCTAATTGACTGCATGGATAAAACTGAAACAATAAAGAATAGGCTTTTTACAAGTACAAAATGTATTACATACAAAGCTGGTAAGTGCAGACTGGGGTCTCCTAACCAGAGCCAAGTGTCGTTTTTGTTTGGTTTTGGTTTTGTGCTTCTCTTACCAGTTAATATTGTCACTTAAATTTCCTTTGTTTGTTTTTTTTCTTTTGAGTTACAGGTGAAATGTCCATCCCTGTCTTTTTAGAAGGAAGTTAAAGACAGACTGAGATAGGCAGCACTAATATTGTGCAGGTCTTTCCCTCATTCCTGCGGTTATCCTGAGAGAAGGCAGAAGGTTGCTCATATTTTTCTAACAGCCCCACAATTCTGTAGACATGGTGGGTCCTAATTATGGCTCATTGGTTTGAATTTTAACTGACTGTGGGAAACATTAATAGTGTTATTGCTAGCCGTGAAACTGGGTGACCAAAGTAGGCCCTTTGACTTACTTAACTCTATACTTATGTGCAGTTAGAAATTATTTTATTTTTAATTCTTTTATGGTTAGCAGCCATTTTGTTGGTGTTATAAAAAAAAGGAACATCGTATTTGTAAAGAATGGAAATTGCGTGTAGGTTACGTACAGTATTATAATCCCAGAGGACATGCCAGGAGTCCCATCCGTTGTTATTGTCAACGTTGGCCACATTATGTTCATTGTTGACACTCACTGACTGCTGCCCACTTATACCACTGTTGCTGTCCCCGCCAATGTTAATATCCTAAAATTTACAAGAAATTGACAGTGATTTAGTACCACATTTCTTTGCAAATGCATTTTAGTAATACACTTTAAAACGTTTAATACTCACAGTGAAAGCAAGGGCTGGGGTCAGGAAGACTCCAAGAAGTCCAGCAAAGACAATCTAAAAATCATAAATAACATCGGTCTACCACCACATCACAAAACAATGTCCTCTTCTTTCTCTATCCAAGGTTATAAAAAATACCAATTGTACCACTCTCTCGAGTGATCTTTCCTACTTCTTTGACCTTGTATTTTTTTTCAACCATAGAAAGTTTTAATGACAATGTAAGATTATAGGTTAACTACTGTAGTAATCATGTTATTGTGGTCTATAGTTTTAGAATTGTTAATGGAAGGGCACCTGGGTGGCCCAGTCAGTTAGGCATCTGACTCTTGGATTCCCCTCAGGTCATGACCCCATGGTTCATGGGTTCGAGCTGCAGATTGGGCTCTATGCTGACAGTGCGGAGCCTGCTTGGGATTCTCTTCCTCTCTCTCTGCCCCTCCCTTACTTATACACACACTCTCTCCTTCAAAATAAATAAACATTTTTCAAAAAATGAAAAAAATTGTTAATGTAGTCTTATAAAAAACTTATATAGTACCAGTATATTGAAAAATATATTTGAAAATGAATAACATACACAATATGAAGATGAATATAGGTTCTGAGAATTAGGTCTGAAAACGATTTAATTTTACTCTTTGATCTGGGATGCTTTCCTCCCATCATCAACCTCCTGATAAAGAAGGACTCTTTTTATCTAAAAAAAAATGTTTTAAAGCAATGGGTTGTTAAGCAGGCTGGTTGCTGCTACTGAGAGACCAAGGATGGAGAGGTCTGGCTGTCAAGCGTGGTTAGCAGAAAGGAAGTCAGTAACTGCCCCAGGATACCTGGGTTAGTCATTTGTCATCGGGTACCTGACATTAGTTATCAGAACACAGAGCTTTATGCAGGTCCCTGATTCTGAGTACCTATTCTCATTTCCTTTACCTGGGACAAAATGGTTTGAGATCTCCCCTGGTGATTTAAGGTAATTCTTTTATTTGCTTAATTTTTCTCCTGATAACTTAAGAAGGAGGTAAAAATTAGTCTCCTAAACAGTGAGAGGTGGGGGAACTTTTAGATATCCACCAGTGCAGGGCAATCCAGTCACATAAGGAATTAGCTTCAAATGTTAAGTAATGTGGCCAAGGTTATATCAGCTAAGATTGTACCCCTTGTTCCCAGGAAAACTAGAAGAGAAACAAGATCTGACCCAGGGTAGGAAATCCTTTTTTCTTTTTTTTTAAATTTTTTGACTGTGCTGTTATTAGAGCTTATTTCTAGATAATTACCTTACATCTGCAACTCCACTACGAAGCAGAGGCTGCTGTAAAACAGTGTTTAGTATATTGAAATATGAAAATATTCATTGGATTTCTAGCCTCTCTGCATCTTGTTATAAGTGGCACACAATACCACCAGTTACTTTAGTGGGATTTTGTAGTCTACCTACTCCACTCTTAGCTTTTTATCTGGAGCCACAGGCGAGAGGCTGCACTAGCTTCATCGCTTCAGGTGTTTTCATGGGTAAATGACTCTGGATAGGGTTCAGGCAAATCTTTCTTACCTGGAGATCCACTTCACAGCCCAGGATGTGACAGTAAGTCTCTCACCCATCTGATTTGATCATGAGCTTTTATCTTCCCTGAATATGCTCAGGAGTTTGGTCAAAAGAGGGATTTGGCAATGTGGGGAAAGAGCAGCTATTTTCTAGGGCTTAGGGACTGACTGCTGTATGACCAGGACTGAATAAGGAGACCTGGAAGGTAATTGTACTCAGATAGCCTGGTATGTGACGCTCGCACAGCGGTCTGCTCGCAGTATAACTATGACTGTCCACAGAGATGCTTTTAATTGCCACAATTCAGTGAAAAGGTAGGAGATTTTTTTCCAAAACAAATTTTCATTATAGAGAGATTGTCATAAGAAGCAGACCCACTTAGGTCAGAGTATTAACAATCTCTAATCATCAGATAATGAATTCAAAAGGAAAAATCTACTCACTGTGAGCTTCATCTTGGCTTCACCAAAGCAACAGAGTGGAGGGGAAGGCAGGCATGAACTCAGATGAGAGCCCTTCTCATATTTGTACTTAACCAGCTTTACTCAAACTAGGTGTGTCTAGGTGGGGTCAAAGATTTATCTTTCTCTATTTTCCATATCTGTGACATGATCCAGCATACCAGGAAGCCTTTGGGAATATCTCCTTGATTAGCAAGGCACTTTGACATGGAGCTGAGCTGACTCACCATTTGTTGAAGTTGAAGATATCACAGTCTACTCAATATGATTAATGATAACCTCTGGGCCAACTGAGGCTGTGGGTGTGCGTATTTTATGTACTGGTATCGCTCAGACTCAGGAGAAGAATAATCCCTAAAATCAAACAAGACTGCAGATGAGAAATTGTGGGCACCCTGGGCCTTGCAGATAGCAGCTCCTATAAAGTTGTCGGGATGGTTTTCTCTTTGTACCTTTACGTGAACCCATTTTGGTGGTATTGCTGAAGCAAACTATGTTCTACTAGCTACTTCGGGGACCTATATCCTTTTCTGCCGTCTTAAGCTCTCTCAGTGGTTCCATGTACCATACATAGTACCTAGAGGGTACCACACTTGCAGCAGGAAACCTGGGGGCTGTCTTCAGCAATTCCTTCTCACCACCACATCCAGTCAGGCACTAAACCTTGTCATGTGGTCTCAGACTTGCCTCTCTGGTCTTGCCTACAGCTTCCTTCACCAGAACGTCTCTAATAGTTGTGTGATGGATCACTCTGGCCACCAGTCTCTCACATACCAGCACATGTTTCTCTATTTTTCCTTAAAGTTATCTTTCTAAAGTACATATATAAATAAACATGACTCCACTATACTTAGAAAAGCGTTCACTGGCAGCCTGTGAGATGAACATGGAACTCATTGGAATGACATAGAGTGTTGCTTATAATAAGGTTTCCAAAGCCTCCTCAGGTGTATCCCTCCAGCCACACCAGAGCTCCCACTATTGCTGGAACCTTCAGGAGATATCATGCCTCTATGCCTTTGCACACACTGTTCTCCCACCTTGGAGAGTTACCCCCTTGCCTTTCTCTAGTTAGTAAATTGCCTTTCCTTTGTCAAAGCCCAGCTTAAATACCACTGCTCCCAACAAACCTCCCCCATATCTCAGGGGGGCCTTCCTTTTCTTCCTGGAGCTAGAAAAGCAATCTCTATCCTTTTATTCACTTCTAGATGCTTTTCAGAAATTATGTTAATATAATTTAAAAAATGTTTTCATCAGAAGCAGAGAGTAGAAACTGTCACTTGGGCTCACAAGGAAATGCTCAAAACAGTCCCAGAGTTGAATTAAAGTTTAATTTTTTTCTGCCTTCTCTGGTACACTGAACCTAGTAAAGCAAATTGCTGAAGAGGAGAACTATATTTCAGTCATCACTGTTTTATAAGTTTCCTCTTTGAAAGCCTTTTTGAGCTCATGATTGTGTGTGGATTGGAGCCTTAGGATGAGGTTGCATAGTTATAAATCTTGGTTCACTTGCAACACCTCTTTGAAAAGGTAAGTGGATTAGTATAGCTTTGGTTAGATTTCGTTCATATTTTTTAATGTGTTCACTAATTTCTTTCAAACTTATTCTTTAGCTGCAAAAGATCAATAAGCATACATGAAGACATATGTGAAGAGATTTTCATTGGCTTTAGGAACTGTCACATCACTGCAAAGTCAAAAAGGGGACAGCATGGTGCCTTTAAGCCCAGCTCACTTTGGTATACAGATACACTCTAGTATAATTTTCTCATGCCATACCTTACCAAAGATTCAAGGTTGACATTTTTTGCCAGTAGGTCTGTGAAATGCTGATGTGGAGGATACTCCATGAAATAGATAGGCAGTAACATAGATAGGTAGGTGGGGATATAGGTAGCTACATAGCTTGCTAGCTAGCAATGGTGTTCAGAGTCCAATAATGCCCCTCTTAAGACATTAACGATTTACATGTATCAAATTTAACATAGATCAAATGTGTTACGAAATCTGTAGGGGAAAAATCTATGTCATGTTGTTTCATCTATGTTCCCCTAAACTTAACTGACCATTGAACCTGGTTGTTTTTCTTTTTTATTGATTTATTTTTCCTAACACCTATTAACATCCCTGGGGGGGGGGTGTGCCTTCGTCAGGGAAACAAGAATTGTGCTGCCTCCGAGGCTGCATCCCAGATGCAAAATCCATTTGGGGAGCCACTGGCTGGACCTAAGGGCCAGAAGACCTAGGTTCTGTTCTGCTTCCTTTCTATGAGTCTCCTTTACGCTCGAGGCCTTAGTTTCCTATGGGTAAAAGGGAAGAAATTCCTCCTTTATACAATATTATTTCAATGACTCCTGAAACCAGAACTTCTTGCTCTGTACTTTGTGTGGTATTTATAAATGTGCCAGAGTTGGGGGAGGGTGGAGGGTAAGGGGATCAACCCTAACCTCAACCCTTGTCTCGTCTAAGACCGAAAGTCCTAAGATGTGAGCAAGTCTCTTGCTCCTTCCCACCTATGTTTGTATGTTTCCTGTCCTTCCATGGGAGAAAGACAGAACGTGAATTTTTTTGTCACCTTCATAAAACCTAGAATATACTGGCACATGCATGATGCAATGGCAATTTTAAAAATTAGAATTGCATAAAGGAGGTGCTTGGGCTAGAAGAATGAAAAGTGCATTATGCTTACTTATTCTGATTTTGGAGCCAGCTGAAGAGGTGCTGTCCTACACGGGTCATGGTCACCTGCCAAAGGAGTCCCAGAAGATGGTGTGGCCCTGTGCCCTAGGATTAGTGTGAGACAAACCAGCCCATGAGTAAATAGAGCCTGCCCTACCCACAGAGCTAGATGCAGAGCCACACCAAGAAGCAAGCCCCTATCATCATTTTATCTCACGGCTCACACGCCCAAGGCCTCACTTTACCCCACACCCTGTCGTGTCACGCTGGGTGGGAACTCCCTGTGTGAGGAACAAACAGGGAATGCAGTCTGCTTGTGATATACTCATCCCAGAGATCCGGAGAGCCTTTCAGAACTTCGCCTGGAAATCAACCTTTAGTTTTCCTTCTTTTTCTCTGAGTAGAAGAGAATGTTTACTGACAGAGCCTTTTTCGTCATTAAATCTCCTTATTCAAGATTCCTCTCCTGTGTAGATGTGTCAACGGCCTGACCTTGCAGTGCTTAGCATCCGTGATGCCCTTCATAGTCTTGTTTTTCCCTTTAACCCTTCCTCCCCTTTCCAAAATTTAGGGTTCAGCTAGCCTGTAGCCTGTTTGACCTCCACTATGATTTATTGGCTCAAGTGTGGAAGCCCCTTCATGCAACGATTCTTTTTCAGTTGCTTTATTGTTGTTTTCTGAGCACACTGAACACCCATTTGACATTCCTGTGACAGTCCCAAGTCAGATGGTTGATTGTGAGCTCTGTCACCCCCGGGGAGTGGGAAACTCCTGCTACTCCCAAGGCCTCGCTGTCTCAGCCTGCAGCTCAGACCCTCGTTATGGTTCTGTGGGGCTGTGGCCAGTGCTGTTCGGTGTCAAATCTTCCATGTGCCGATGTGGCCAGGAACGCCACGTCTGAAAAAACGGCAATAGGGACATGTAAAATAGCATATTACTAGTCATTGCTAGAAAGCTTCTAACTCCAGAAAAGCCATACTTATTACACAATCATTTTTGTCTAGGAAAGAAATTCTTTTCAAATTACAGCAAAGTGGAGGAGAGGAGGCTCTCCCCTGCGGCATCTCAGAGCCCCCATTTTTGTGTTGCCAAGAGACCACCACTGCTTTCCAAAATATGTGCAACTCTGCTTTTCTGTTGTTGCTCGCATGTCTGGCCAGTTGCATTTGCCAGACCTTTGAGATTCCCTTCGAGGCAACCCATGATATATTACGCCTCAGATCTGTCGTTAACCTTGAGCGTAAAGAGTATTTTGAACATGGTCTGGAAAATTCTTGCTAGAAGAAGGTCTCCTGAGTGATGACATCATCTGTTTAAAACATATGCACTAGAGATAATGAGAAAATTGATAAATCACTTCATTTTTCATCATCATGAAGGATAATCGAAACTAGTTAAGTACTTCCATCCTAAAATGGAGTTGGAGAAAATATGACCATATGAGGAATAGAATCACAAAGTGATAAGTGACCTGTTTGTGTTTATAATTCCCTCATAGCTAATTCAGAAAGAACAACAAGTATTCCCTGTTCAGTGTTTACCTTGAAGCAATTCAGAGAGAGTGATGTAAAAACACTCATGTGGAAGGTGTGTCCCTTCAACCACAGCAGTGTGAAGGGAAGTGTGGAAGGGCTGATCTCAACACTGGAAGATGCAAATCTGATCCCAGATGGGGAGGACCACCATGCAGCAGCTGTGAGGGCCTCGCCTGGGGCCCAAGTCTTGTGAGGACCCAGCACCCCTGCACTGAACTGCCCTCCACAGCTTTCCTGGCAGAAGAAGGCCAAAGTAAAAGACTTGCCCTGGGGCCACTGAGCAGCTAAGTGTGATTTTGTGAATCACTGTTTTCTGCAGTGACTTACCTAAACCGGTTCCCTTTCCACATCTCAGGTAGAAAGTATACACATATGTGAATATATAGAAAATATACACATAACTTCTGGAGGAGCACATGCTCAGATGAAGATATTGGATATTCAGAGATATCTCAGGGAATTCTGAGCTCCCATATTTATTCAATGATGTACTCTTTCTACCCACACTCCAGCCTCCAATTCTTGGAAATGCTTAATAAAACTTATCCACTGGGGCTTATTCTGGAATGTACTTCTTCTTCTGAGGCCCCACTGGGTTTAAATAAAGAGCCAACTCCTCTCATCCAGGCCAGGAGAAAATTTTCATTTGCTGCTCAGCAGTGGGTCTATAATCCTTTTATTCATTTTCTTATACTGAAAAACAATCAATTAACAACAATTCACCATGCTCCAGCTAATGCAATGTGATAGATGATTCAAAGTTGCCAAACAACCAGTGCTCATGCTCCAAGACCCTGTAATCCATATGAGAGACAGGGCTGGCTTCACGGGCATGTGAGCAGTATAGTCACATGGGGCTCACACTCAGAGCCCCATACTTGAGTTTAATGCTTTGCAGTTGCCATCTTGAAATTTTTCAGAATTTTAGTTTTGGATTTATGTTTTGTAACTAAATCCAATAGACAATAGAGGATGCACCAGGGGCTTGGAGCCTAGACCCATGGGTGGTCCCACTTTCTGTCTCTTCCACTGCTGATTCCCACCTTTCTCCATCAGGTAATTGTCTTTGTTTCCCCTCAAATTTCAATGTCTGCCTGTCGGTTTGCTACTTCTTTTTGGTTTGTATGGAAAATCTCCCCAATACTAAAAAAAATGAGCCAAAACGAAACATAAAAACCTCCCCTTAACTCTTCCTTCTTCATGTAGAAAGCTTATTTCTCCTCTTCTCTTCACATCTCTTAAAAGAATCATGTAGATTTTCTGATTCCATCTCTTCACCTTCCAGTCACAGCTGGTGATGTTGGGACTCAGAGTGAGCAGGACAGGGAGTCTGACCCTGAAACCTCAGAGGTGCTGCGATTTGTTCAGTACTCATGCGATTCGACCTCTTTCTACTTTTTCACCCTGATCGTCTCTTCTTTGAAATTCTCTTGTTTCATTTTAAAGATAATCAAAACCTTCCCTCCCCCCAATCATAAAAGTAACTCTTGGAAATTGTAGAGAATATAGATAATTATCAAAGCAAATAGTTGACATATCATTTTATAATGCAGAAATAATCTTCACTAACTTCTTACTATATTTCCTTTTAACTTCTTTTGAGTCTCCTTTTAACCATGTGTTATGTAGAAGTGTATCATTTTGGCTTCAAATATTTGGAAATTTTACAGTTGCCTTTCTGGTATTGATTTCTGACTTAATTCCACTGGGGTCTGAGACTATACCTTGTATCATTCAACTCTTTTAAATTGTTAAGTTGTGTTTTATGGCTCGGAATATGGTCTTTCTTGGTGAATGTTTCCTATGAGCTTGAGAAGAATGTGTATACTGATGTGGAATGCAATGGTCTGCATGTCAATTATATGCAATTGATTGATGGTGCTGTACAGTTCATCTATCTCCTTATTGATTTTATGCCTGTTTGATCTATTAATATTGAAAAAGGGGTAGTAAAGTCTAGAATAGTGGGTTTCTTTATTTCTCATTGCATTTTTCTTAAGTTTTTATCTCTTGTATTTTGATATTCTGTTAAGTACATGCATATCAAAGATCATTATATCTTCCACATTTATCATGGTGTGATACTCCTCTTTATCCCTAATAATGCTGGGTTTTTTTTTTGTTGTTGTTGTTCTGAGGTTAGCTTTGTCTACAGTTAATATAGGTACCTCAGCTTTTTTAAAAAATAGCATTAGATGGTGTTATCTTTTTTCACCTCTTTACTTTAAACCTATCTATGTCTTTATATTAACATGGCTTTGTTTTGTATATAGCATAAGTTTGGTCTTATTTTTATTTTTTTATTTTAAATTTCAGTATTGTTAACATACACTGTTACAGTAGTTTCAGGTGTACTATATAGCAATTCCACAATTTCATACATCACCCAGTGCTTGTCACAAGTGCCCTCCTTAGCTCCCATCACCTATTTCACCCATCCTCTACTCACTTCTCATCTGGCAACCACCAGCTTGTTCTCTATAGTTAAAAGTCTGTTTCTTGGTTTGTCTCTCTCTTTCTCTTTTTTCCCTTTGCTATTTGTTTTGTTTTTTAAATTCCACATGTGAGTGAAATCATATGGTATTTGTCTTTCTCTGAAAGACTTATTTTACTTAGTACGATACTCTCTAGGTCCATCCATGTAAATCCATCTTTGTAAATAGCAAGATTTCATTCCTTTTTAAGGCCGAATAATATTCCATTACACACACACACACACACACACACACACACACACACACGCACACACACACACACACATCAGTTGTTCTTTATCCATTCATCAATCAATGGACACTGGCTGCCTTCATATCTTGGTTATTATGAATAATGCTGCTATAAATACAGGGGTGCAGTTATCTCTCTGGATTAGTGTTTTAGTATTCTTTGGGTAAATATCTAGTAGTGTGACTTTTTGAAGAAACTCCATGCTGTTTTCCACTGTGGCTGCACCAGTTTGCATTCATTTAGATCTTATTTTTGGATCCATTCAGTCTTTGCTTTCTACTTGGTATATTTAGATCATTCATGTTTAAGGGATTATTGATACAGCTGGACTATTATCTACCACTTTTAACAGCTAGACAGTCAAGTCAGGTAGGTTTGTAATTGTTTTGTACTCGTTGCACTTGGTTTTTGTTTCTTCTTTTTTGCCTTCTGTTTTTTATAACAGTTTTCTTTAGTAACTTTTTTATTGAGAGAAGTTTTAGGTTAACAGGAAAATTAAGCAGAAGGTACAGAGATTTCCTATATATCCCCTGCTCCCACATGGCCCACGACCCACGGCCTCTCCCATTATCAACATCAACACGAGTGGTGCATTTGTTACAATCCATGAACTTACACCAACACCTCATTATCAGCCAAAGTCCAGACTTGGCGTTGTACCTTCTATGAGGCCGGATCTATAGTTGGGTGTTAGTCATTAATTTTGGAAAGTGCTTGGCCATTATTTCTTCTAACATTTCTTGTGCTCCTTTCTCTCTTTTTTCCTATTTTACACTTTTGAAAATGTCCCAGAGGGGAACCTGCGTCCTATAGTTTGTGTTCTCCCTCACCTTTGTATTTCTCTAAAATCTTATTAAATAGAGCCTGGATCTTGCAGTTTTTTTTTGAAGCTGTAATTCACTGTTATTAAACTTGAACTCTGTTAATGAAGTAGTAAGACGCTCCAAAGGAGAAGCTTTCTATAATTGAATCTCGGTCTTTTAGTGGGCCTGGGTCTTTGGGCAGTGACCTTCACAAGTGTTTCGTAGCTTTTTTTTCCCCCTCTCTTTTGCTTTTTTTTTTTTTTTTTAAGTTTTTAAATTTATTTTGAGAGAGAGAGAGGGAGAGAGAGAGAGAAGCAGAGAGAGAGGGAGAGAGAGAATCCCAGGCTGGCAGCGCAGAGCCTGATGTGGGGCTCAAACTCAGAAACAGTGAGATCATGACCTGAGCCAAAATCAAGTCAGACACTTAACCGACTGAACGACCCAGGTGCCCCAGGTTTTTCTTTTCTTTTCTTCCTTAGAAGAGATAAGACAAGAAAGTGAGAGGGCACTGGATTTGGGTATTTGCCCTCTTCCGTTTTGATGAGATGAAGCTCTGGAGAAATTTTGTCACTGGAGATCAGGCCTTGCTAGAGAGAATGCTCGTGGCATATTTCAAAATGGTTACTTTTCCTCTCTCCCTGACAGAGAACTGAGGTGGTTTTCTTGTCCTTCCCCCATAAGAGCCTGGTATGGTTCCTGGAGTGAAAACCCACAAATGGTTTTGGTGTTCAGGAATTTGTAACTCTCACCCTGGTCCACACTCAGACTCCAAAAGCTTGTGAAAATCACCACTTAGATGTTCCCAGCACATTGACTCTGGTGGCTTCTGCTCCAGGTATGCTCATTTCAGCTGTGATTCTCTGTGTTCACCTGTCTCTTCCCATTTTGGCACGGCAGTGTGCCCAATGACTTCAATTCTCTGATGGGTGCAAGAAAAGGTGGTTGATTTTCAATTCATTCAGCTTATTCTTACAAGGAGAGGAGTAATCACATCTAGCACTTTATATGTTGGAATGAAAACCAGAAGTTGCATATTTTTTTTAAATCTGATTTTTAGTATGTGCATACATATGTTGAGTGTGTGGTATTTTTTATAGAATTAAAACCAGCGGTATCTTATTAAATTATTGACTTTCAATTTCTTAACAATTAATGGGATTGAATGTGTTTTATTTAGAATAAATATTTGTTTATAATAAATAGACAACATTTATTGTGAACCTACCGTGTTAGCTGCAATTCCAAGTCTTTATATGTATGACCTCATTTAATCTCTACAGCAACCTTGTGAGGAGCCATTTTATTGCTTTTTATCCACAGATGAGGATATTGAGGTACATAGAGCTCAAATAACTTGCCAGAGATCACACAGTGAGTACCTAAAAAATTGAAATTCAAGTAGGATGTATCAGAAGCCTCAACTCTTAACCATCTCTTTTTATTTTTGCTTCCTCAAATCAGTCACTGCCCATTAAAATAGAACTACATGTGTTCATTTTTTCCCCCTATGGATTTAGGAAACATTTTGCAAGTTGAGGATATTACCATTTGTTTCTTAGATATGTTGAACATTTCAGTTTTCAATTTGTTTTTAACTGTTGGTTATTTTTTATACTTAATTAATCGTATTTTTCTAATCGGGTTTATTGAAATAGAATTTATGAACAATAAAGTGTATCCTTATGACTATAGTTCTGAGTTCTAACAAATGAAGACAGTCATAAACCACCAGCAAAATCAGAGCAGAGCATGACAGCACCCCTACCCTGCAAAGCTTCCTTGTGCCCCTTATAGGTAATCTTACCCCTCATCCTCAGCTCCTGTCAACCACTCCTCTGTTTCCTGCCCTTTTCTCTTATCTTTCCAAATTGTCATATAAATGGAATTACACAGTAGGGAATCTTTTTTGTTCTTTCTATTTTCCAGTACAACGCATTTAAGATTCAACTATGTCGTGGATCATTGGGTTGGTCCTTTCTTACTGTTTCATTCATATCACAATTTATCTCTCCAATAGTCTGTGGAAAGGCATTTGGGTTGTTTCCTAAACTCGGTGGTTACAAATCAAGCTACTACAAATATTCACCCATGGGTTTTAATGTGCACATATAGTTTTGCTTCCCTTGGGTAAACAGCTAGAAGTGGGATTTCTGGGTCTTATGATAATTACATCAACTTCCTGAGCAATTGCCAAATGGTTTTCCAAAGCGATTGTAGTATCGCTTGACAACACTTGGAATGTTCACTTTTGTTTGTTTGTTTGTGATATTAAGCCATTCGAATAAGTGTGTAGTGGTCTTAATTTGCATTTCCCTAATTACCAATGAGGCTAAGCATCTTTTTATATACCTATGTGCCATCTGTATACCTTCTTGGATTTATATGATACCATCATAAAAATCTGCTGCCTATTTAATTTTTAAGTTTATTTATTTATTTTGAAAGAGAAAGAGAACCACTGGGGAGGTGCAGAGAGAAGGGGACAGAGGATCCAAAGCAGGCTCTGTGCTGACAGCAGCGAGCCTGATGCAGGGATTGAACTCCCTAATTGTGAGATCATGATCTGAGTCAAAGTCGGATGCTCAACTGACTGAGCCACCCAGGCGTGCTTGCACATGTGAGCAGGAGAGGGGCAGAGAGAGAGAGAGGGAGAGAATCCCAAACAGACTCCTTGCTTAGCGTGAAGCCCCACATGGGGTTCGATCTCACAACCCTGAAATCATCATGACTTGAGCCGAAATCAGGAGTCAGACACTCAACCAACTGAGCCACCCAGGTGCCTCTTGTGGGAAAGCTCTTTTTTTTAAGTTTATTTATTTATTTTTTTGAAAATAAACTGCATAAGTGGGGTAGAGACAGAGAGAAAGAGAGACAGGATCCCAACCAGACTCTGTGACATCAGCACACAGCCCATCTCAGGAGTTGTCAGATCATGACCTAACCCAAAATCAAGTGTTGGACAGTTAACTGACTGAGCCACTCAGGCACCCTGGAAAGCTTTTAACTACAAATTCATTTCTTCATGGATATAGGCTCACTAAGGTATTTATTTTTTCTTGAGTAAATTTTGCTAGTTTGTGTTTTTCAAGCATTTTGTCTATTTCATTTAGATTGTTGACTTCATTTGATTGTTGATTTTGGACATAAAGTTGTTTGGAATATTTTCTTATTATTCTTTTAATGAGTATAAAATCAGCACTGATATATTGATGCTTCCTTTTTATTGGTGGTATTAATAACCATGCCTTTTTTTCTTGAACAGTCTGGCTAGAGATTTATCGATCAATTGATCACTTGAACAAACCATTGGTGTTTTTCATTGACTTTTTTCTTGTTTTTATTCAATTTCACCTATTTCTGCTCTTATCTTTATTATTTCTTGTTTTGTGCTTGCTTTAGGTTGAATTTGATATTTGTTTTTAGGTTTCTTAAAGTGAATATTTTGATCATTTATTTTAGGCCTTTTTTTTTTCTGATATGAGTATGCAGTGCTACAATTTTCTCTTTTAAGCTGCATCCACAGATTCTGATATGTTACATAGTCACTTCCTAAACTTCAAAATATTTTATAATTTCCTTGTGACTACCTCTTTAACCCATGATTTATTTAGAAGTGGTTTTAAAAACAGTGTTCAGGTAATTAGGGATTTTCCAGATATCTTAGTTCCATTTCTATTTAATTTAATAAAGTTGCTTGAATTTGCAATTCTTTAATAATCTACAAGTTTCAACATGTTTTACTTACAAAAATAGTGTTAATAATATTGGATAAATTTTATTGCAAACTTACTTTGTGCCGGTGACTATTATGAGTATGTTGTGCATGTGAGCTCATCCATGTTCCCAAGGAGGCTCTGAGGAGGCACTTTGTTCTCCTTCTGTCTTCACGAGGATTTTGAGGCATATGGTGAAATCTTAGAGAGCTTGGAATTCAAATCCAGGCGGGTTGCTTTCTGAGCTTCAACTCTGTATCATCTCCTATTAATGCCCCTTCCTGTAATCAGGCTCTTTGCCCATTAAAAAAGCATTGCATGCATTCACTATTTTCTTTTGAATTTATAAAAGCTTTTTGTAAGTTGAAACTGTTACTTTTTGGAGATTTTTAATGAACATTTGGCTGTTTATTAATAATAAAAATTAAAAAGGTTAGTCAATCCTAAAAAAAAAACAAAGAAAATATTTCTCTTTGTCTTTCATATGTGTTAAAAGTATTTTTTCCTGAGTTTTAAATGTGCCTTTAATTTTTTTAATGTTTATTTACTTTTGAGACACAGAGAGAGAGAGACAGAGCACAAGATGGGGAGGGGCAGAGAGAGAAGGAGACACAGAATCCAAAGCAAGCTCCAGGCTCTGAGCTGTCTGTCAGCACAGAGCCTGACTCGGGGCTCAAATTCATGAACTGTGAGATCATGACCTGAGCTGAAGTCGGATGATTAACTGACTGAGTCACCCAGGCGTCCCAAATGTGCTTTTAATTTTTTTAAAAAAACTAATGATCATTTATATATTATTAGTGAGGCTTATTCATTTCTTTCTTGTTATCTATTCCAATACTTTTAGGCTTAGAAAATCTTTTGCATTGTGAAAATCAGATCAAAGTTTACCTGCATTTTCCTCTGTTTGTTTTTTTTTCTTTTTCCTTTTTTTTTTTTTTTGGTTTCTTTTACTGTATGTACAATGTTTATATGTATTTAAAAAAATAACTTGGAATTAATTTTTTTTCTTATGGTAGGCTCTACATTAGCTTGCCCAAATAACTACACCCTCATCCCAGGGCCATTTAGAATGGAAAATATTTCCACCTTAACAGCAGGTTTTCAGCCCTTAGTTGTGGCAAACATGACCTGGTAATGAATTCATTGACTGCACCATGAAAAAAAATGGCAATAGTCGTAATAAAGAAAGGATAAGATCATAAAAAAGAAGGTAAGAGTTGAAATGGGTTTCAGTTTATGTAAAGGTAATTAACCAAATAAAAAGTTGGGAATGGATTTACTATTTGGTTTGAACAACAAAATAGCAAGAAGACATTAACTAAGGATGTGTTTATGATACTTGCAGATATAAGTGAAGGCATTACATTTGTAAAAAAAAAAAAAAAAAGAACAAGAAATAATAAGAACAAAATCGGCAGAAATAGAAGAGCATATTAGTGTGGAAAAGAAAAAATAAGAAACATTGCAAACATGCGATATCAGGTTTCACATCAGCCACAGTGGGTGCCAGTAGGGAATGGAGTAGCATCTTTAAAGTGCTAGAAGGAAAATACTGTCAACCTATAACTACAATTCTAAAGTGAGAAGAAAATAAAGACATTTTCTGCTGACTCAAAGGGGCACATGAACCCCAATGTTTATAGTAGCACTATCAACAGTAGCCAAATTATGGAAAGATCTTAAATGTCTGTTGACTGATGAATGGATAAAGATGTGGTATATATATATATATGGTGGTATATATATATATATATATATATATATATAATCGAATATTACTCAGCCATCAAAAAGAATGATATCTTGACATTTGAATGACATGGACGAAGCTAGAACGTATTATGCTAAGTAAAATAAGCCGGTCAGAGAAAGACAAACACCATATGATTTTACTCATATGTAGAATTTAAGAAACCAAAGAGATGAACACAGGGGAAGGGAAAGAAAAATTATACAAGATAAAAAAGAGAGAGGGGTAAACCATAGGAGACTCTGAACCATAGAGAACAAACTGAGGGCTGCCAGAGGAGAAGGGGGTGAGGGATGGGCTAAATGGCTGATGAGTATTAAGGAGGGCACTCGTGTTGAGCACTGGTTGTTACATGTAAGTGATGAATCACTGAATTCTACTCCTGCAACCAATAATACACTATATGCTATATGCTAACTAAGTTGAATTTGAATAAAATCTTGGGGGGCACCTGAGTGGCTCAGTCGGTTAAGTGTCCAACTTCGGCTCAGGTCATGATCTTGTGGTTCACGAGTTCGAGCGCTACATTGGGCTCTGCACTATCTGTTTGGAATTCGCTCTCTCTCCTTCTGTCTCTCTGCCCCTCCCCTGCCTGTGCTCTCTCAAAATAAATAAATAAACTTTGAAAAAAATTTTTAAAAAATAAATACAATCTTGGAAGATAAAAAAAAGGTATTTTTAAACATAAAAAGACAAAAAAATTAGCATGTGTTGGATTTCAATAAAAGTACTATAAAAGATATACTTAGGTCAAGAAGAAACAAAGTTTTGGGGATATAAAAAAGTAAGAATTAACACAAAAATTTGATTAATTTACTTATCTATTGATGGGAAACAAGTATTTTTGTGTTATTCTTTAATGGTGAAAGTAGGAGGCACCGGGGTGGCTCAGTGGGTTAAGCATCTGACTTTGGTTCAGGTCATGACCTTGTGGCTCTTGAGTTTCAGCCCTGCGTGAGGTTCTGTGCTGACAGCCGAGCCTGGAGATTACTTCAGATTCTGTGTCTCCCTCTCTGCCCCTCCCCTGCTCACACTCTGTCTCTCTCTCTCTCAAAACTAAACATTAAAATTTTTTAAAAAAAATAAATAAAGGTGAACGTAAAATGCTGCACAAATATAACAATATTGGGATGGGAAATGCTCAGTAATTAGTTAAAGGTTACTGAGTTCTTGTCTTTGTTGAGAAGATCAAAATACAGGATACCTTTTGGATTTGTAGGGAATGTGAAAAATTAAGTATGCATGCTAAAATCTCAAAGTTAGAACTAAATAATAAAAAGTTGAAAACTTCCAGAAATAGAAGGGAAAAAAGGAGAATGTAAAATCTTTATCAATACAAAGAAGGCAGACAAAAATAGGAAGAAATGAGAAGAGTGTAATACCATTGTCTGCCTCAGGTGTGGGAACCGGCTTGCTTTTTGGGGTCTTGGGACCAGATATGGGAGAAAATTTACAGTTGCACCACCAAACTGTAATCCTTCTTGCTGCCAGTATCTCAAAAGTATTTAATAAAGCAGCACATTTTCCAACGCACGCCAACTAACCAGCCAGGGTAGGGGAATTCCAGTAAAGTAGGTAACCCCCCAAATGCCCAATGTCTGCTTTTGCAAAGCCTCTTTTTTTAAGCAGCTGGTTAGGAAGTCATTCTAGCTGTAGAACAAGGACATCACTTACGTTATTTCTCTGATGACCATAGTGATTGTCAATATCTAACAGTTTTGCCATTTACAGGTATGGTTTGTTTTTCTATTTCCCTACCTTCTGAATTAATGATCCCACTGTAACACTAGCCCAACACTTTTTATTGTGGTGTTATAAAAATCACACAAATTCAAATTTTTTCTATTTTTTTATTTGAGAAATTTTCAGTGCACCTCAGGATAACTAGAGATACATAACTCATAGTTTTTATAGAGTTTAGGGCAATGTTTCATGTAAAAATTTGGCTGACCCTGGTAATTGGACAGAGTGCTATCTGAACCTTGTTCCTCACGAATCTCTGGAAATTGGGACCGACCTCAACAGGGAGAAGAAATAAGGTCATAGGGGCCCCTCAGCCAGTGTCCACCTCTTGTCTTATGTCCAGTCTTTGGGTGCAAGTATTCAAAATGGAGGGCAGCCCTGAAAAGACATTGAAGACCCATCTCAAGTCTTAAGGGAGGATTTTGACATCAGGAACAGATAGTAGGACTGTGTCCTTGTATGCCTATGAGATGTTGGTGTAGAACAAGCATCTTATAATATTTTTAAAGGGTGGAATTTGAAATCTTAACTGCAACATAATGCAGATAAGCAAGGAATATTTACGGAGTGACCAAATGGTAAATTTTTACTACTGACTAATGAACTTTATTGATATCTGGTTATGTGACTGGGTCTCAATCCTGATAACGGAGTTTGCTGGGGTGGGTCAGAGATACAGACATGGCCTTTTCCAAATTAATTGTTCCGGAAAGAGATTTCCACACCTTAAAGCTAATATAAAGGGTAGAAGTTGCACTGGTAGCCTCACTTGCTTGGGCACCTTCTTCCCATCAGGCAAAATGAAAATCCTTGTGAGTATTTGTTTATGTTTCGTTATACTCTTGTGGCTTTTGCAGAGAATGTTCAAATCCAATGCGCCTTCGATTTCAGAAGTCTTAGATGAATACTGTGCATGTTTCTAAGCTTCTGTGATTGAATTAAATAATGTCTTTGGCAGCGACGGTGTTGAATATTAAGTCAGATATTTATTTGTCCATTGTCTATTTTCTGAGATGTTTATTAAGGAATGCAAAGAAAGCATTTTGAAAATATCTAGAGAATTTTGATTTGGAGAATTTTAAATAATCACAAGTTTGGGAAGATTGTAGGCATTTTAGGACAGCAGCATTTACTATTTTAAAAAAAAGTGGTAATTTTAAAAAAAAGATAATAGCAGCTGTCATTTTTCTAAGTGCCTACTAGGTCCTATGCTACAGACTTCACGTAAATACTTTTATCTATTCAGTCAACAATTCTGTGAGCTAAGTAGTATTACCCATTCCACAGATGAGGAGACTGAGTCACAGAGGAATGTGATTTTCCCATGCCAGTAAATGTGAAGTTTAGACTTGAAATGTAGCCCTCTCAGACCCCACTGACAGGAGCATTCTTACCATGACCACGTCTCCTCCTGCCAATCCCAGCCCTGGTCTCCGTCTCCCACGGCTCCACGCTGCAGTGCTCCATGAACACAGGACTGTGTTTTGATCCAGAATGGAACTCTTTCCAGCAGTCATATAGCCCCTATTCTCATTTAGTTTTGAAGGGAAAAAGCAAAATGCTAAGTTCCTCTCCATCAGATGTTCAAGATGGTTGACTTAAAGAGTTCCCTCTCCCGGGGCTCTCTTGATTTTCCAAGAGGAGATCTATCACTGAAGCAAAGTGGTAACCATGGTGTATTAATCATGGTGTTGGGTGGGTGGCTATTTGGGTGTAGGGGACACTTCTTGAGCTCTCTCTAATTATATCACTATGGTGGTCAGTCCTCTACCAATCTGTTCCAACCTCTGTAGACCCATTAAGTAGAATACAAAGAAGTGTCAAAGATTACTAGAGCTGGCCTGGAGTCAGAGAAGATGTGTGACAATGCAGGTAGGCAGGTCGGATATCTCCATACAGGTTTTCATCAGACACTTCATCCCCAGTCATCAGAAGAGAACTGTTATTAGTGACTATTCTACTGATGGTTCTTAAAAATATCTGCCACCCTGCGGACTCCCTCCATACGTGGTTTGCAACGACAGTGCAATACACTGTGATGTTCAGAAAAGCCAGCACAAATCTGGGATCAACATGTTGGATAACTCTTAACATAACTACAGCAAAACGTCAGAACTGCCTCAATGTCAGTCTCAGCTGGTTAGCCTAACATTTGTCTGATGGAATCACTAAGGAGAATATAGAACTTTCCTTGATGTCAGCCTCAAAAGCTAACCATGCCTCTAAGCATCCTATTGTCATAGCTTTCCTTGGGAATCTATTGTATCTCTGTCACTCATGAATCCATTTTAAATCTATTTTACCCTCTCAGCCCCAAGGAATTAAATATATATATATATATATATATATATATTTTTTTTTTAAACCAGAAAACAAAACCTGACTCCTATAATCCAAATCCAGTGTTGATTGCACCTGGGTATTCCCACAGTAAAATAAATCCTTCCTCACTGTTGGCTTGCTCCAAGTTGTTCCTGGCATAGGAACATATGCTCCCCAGAAGACGATAATGTTGGAAAGGCTGGGAATTGGGTGTTAAATGTAGAACCTTGTGTCTGACAAATAGCATGAACTCTATAAATGTCTGTCAAATGAGTGAATGCGTTTTCACATTTTGGAAATGAACTGTTGACCATTCATGACCACCCACCTGTGTCTCTAGGTGTGAGATACTTTGTGAGATACTTATATTTGTCCTGTCCAGTGTCTCCTTATGCCTCTGCCCTCAATGGAATGGATGCAACTGGTCTGTTTTTCAGGTGGTGTGTCTGGTGCTGGCCATCTTTGGGACACAATCTCATGGATACGAGGTAAGTTGGTTCCTAATGGACTTTATATCTTGGAGATATTGGGAGAGAGAAAGGAAGATGAAAGATAATCTGAAGGACAGGAGAGAGCCTTGTTTGGGATGGAATCCCAGAAATAACCAATAGTGCAATAAATAAGATTGGTTATTTCTTTACAATTGTAATACCTTAAAAGATGCAACCCTTTGCTGTAAAATGTGGTCAATTTCATTTCTCCTGTGATTTCATTACTTCTCCCATATATAATACAGTAAACTAGGAAGAAGAGCTTCACCTTCTTATTTAAGCATGGGCTTTTGGTCTAGGATGCCACTGAGGAGGTTTCAGGCTTCAATCTCCTCTTCACAGCAAGTGGATGACTTTACCTGGAGGGTTGCCTTTCCAATGCATATGATTTATGGAGAAACCTTTATGTCTTTGTTGTTAATCTAGGTTTATAACATCATCAGCCCAAACAACAATGGTGGCACTCTTCAGGAGACAGTGACAGTCGACAATGAAAAAAATATCGCCATCGTTAACATCCATGCAGGATCATGCTCCTCTACCACGGTTTTTGACTACAAACATGTAAGCAGCAGGGGAATTTTTACATTCCTCAAGACTGGTTTCCTCAAGGGTGAAGAGTTAGCCATTTATTATGCATTTGAATTCCAAGAACTATCCTTGCAATGCTTTTGAAATATCCTGACTTCTGCTTTTCCCTTTAGATAACCAAGCAATTGACAGTAAAACAAACAAAACCATTTCTAACAGAAAAGTGTGACAGGAAACACACACTTGATTGACCTTTTCAGGTGGAAAATTGGAAGCATAATGATACTGTCTCACTGCAGGCTCAGAAAGTGCCTAGAAGGGTGACCCAAACCTAAAGCAAGCCCTGGCACACAGACTCTCAAAAATATTTGTTGAATGAATAAATAAATGACTTAGGGCTTCTAATACAAATACTTATGCAGAAAAAAATGATTATGGAATAAACCACCACAGAATAGCAGAAATCCAGAACAACTGTACACGTTTAACTATATAAGTAGGATATGCAAAAAATCATACTTCTTCAGGAAGAAGGAAAATATATTAACCAAAAACTCCAAACTATTTCCAAGTTTCTGTTACTGGTATTAACAAGTCTCAGAAACATGCTCAGGAAAGTTACTCAGTCTTTTATCCATTTATTTGTTTGTTTGTTTTTCATTTGTGCCACTTGACTAGGGGCCTGCAGGAGAGAGCTGTGCACTGTGGTTGTAGACCATCCAACTGGACATTTGAACACGCTTTTTTTCTCCTTTTCTTGTAGAAACCCCCTTACATTCCTCTCCCTCATTGGCATTGGGAGTTCTAGGACACATTTGAAAGTATAGAATTTTTGAAAGATACAGTTTTAGAGGAAGTTGTATTGAAATTGTTTTCTAAAAGCAGATTTCAAGGAAATCCCCAAAGCGTCTTTAAAAAGAAAAAAAGAGTGGTAAGGACTTGGTTTTAGCCATTTCCACTGTCATCAGGCTTTGCCTCAGTCTATTTTTGAATTTTAGGAACCAGCAACTTGCGAGAATTGAAAAATAGGAACTAGAAGAGTTTCATTTTTTAATTACTTACAGTCTCACAGACTGTATATTTATTTGGAATTCCATAGAGAAAATTCCGTTTGGGATGAAGATTAGATGGCCTTCGGTTCCTTCTGGCTCCATGGCCCTCACTCACTGCTGTTGTTTTCATCCTACCTTCCTCCAGCTCATACCTGTCCAGCCAGCTTGGGTCTGAGGTGGAGAAAGGATGGAGAGAAGACAGTGGAGGAGGGGAGAATAGACGAAGCATGTGTGTGTTAGCAGTCAGTGAGTTAAGGACAGCAGCACTGTCCACTAGAAATTTCTACAATGCTGGAAATGTCCCATATCTGCATTTGCCAGTAGAGAAGGTACTGACTGCTTGTGGCTACTGAACACTTGAGATGTGTGACACAGAGAGTATGTTTTAAATTTTATTTAATTTGAATTTCAATTTCAATTCCACATGTGGCTAGTAATTAACATATTGAAGAGCACAGTTCTAAAGAATACTCAGTTTACTCCAAATTGAGGAAAAGGCAGAACAAAATCAATAGAAAGAGAGAGAGCTGCTTCTTCCTCTTTTAAAAAAATATTCATTTTTGAGAGAGAGAGAGAACACAAGCAGGGAGGGAGGGGGGTAGAGACAGGATGCGAAAGGCATTCTGCGCTGACAACAGGGAGCCCATTATGGAGCTCAGAACTCACAAACCGTGGGATCATGACCTGAGCTGAAGTCACACCCACAACTGACTGAGCCACCCAGGCTTCCCCGGAGCTGATGCTTCTTAATTGTTAAACCCAAACTACAGGCCCTGGTTACAAAGCATGACAGGTGGGGCACAAATCATGGGTTTGCACAATTTCAGAGATGGAAAGGGCAAGGGAAAAAAATTAAACTACCCTGTAAAAGAAGCCGTGACTGGAATGGATGGCAGATTGAAAAGCAGTCACTTGCACTCACTGTGCACACTCAAGGCTCAAACGCCATCCCCACCAGTTCGGAACCCAGGGAACCAGGAAGGCCAGTAACTGTGCTCTTGCTGTCTCAGGGCTACATCGCATCCAGGGTGCTCTCCCGAAGAGCCTGCTACATCCTGAAGATGAACCATAAAACCATCCCAGCTTTGGACCAACTAAAACGATACATCTATGAGAGGAAGGTACCCTGGAGTATTTCCGGTTCTTGAGCAGCGGGAAAACTGGTACCTGTATGGAAATAAAGACAGTAAAGGGGAAGATCAGGATATTATATCTTACTGTGGATATGTACTTTCCACCTGTTAAAGTGTTTTCACGTTTATTGTTTTGGGGATAGGAGTGTATCTCTTTGCTTGATTTCTGGTTTTATTTATCCTGAGAGAGAGAGAGAGAGAGCGAGCAAGGAAAGGGTGGAGAACAAGGGGGTAGATTTGCAAGCACACTCCATACTGTCAGCACTGAGCCCGATGCTGGGCTGGAGCTCACATACCATGAGATCATGACCTGAGCTGAAATCACGAGTTGGGAGCTTAACCAACTGATCAACCTAGGCTCCCCTCTTAGCTTGACTTCTACCATACAGCCTTCAAAACATCAGCTTATAATAAATCCCAGTGTTTTTGTAGAAAGGACTGAACAGCAGGGCTCTCAGAAACAGTGATTGGCAGAAAAATGAGTAAAGTTATATATAATATCCAACAACACGAAGGGCAAAGAAACAGCATAGGGTAGTGAGAGTAAACAAACACGGCACGAGGCTGGGAAGCTGGTGTTTAACTCTTCCTCTCTAATTTTCCACCTGTGCCACCTTTGTCATGAGAGTCACCCTCTCTGGGTTTTATTGCTGCCCCAGGAAGATAACATTGGTAATAACGAGGCCCCCCTGCAGACTAAGTGCTCAGAAAGTGATGGTCTCTTGAGATTCCTGACTGCCTTCTGCTTACTTAAACGAAAAGAAAAAGTCAGTTTAGAATAAGGCACAAAAGACTATGTCAACTTACTTTATCTTAAGCCCTTCTATTCTACTGCTGTAGGCCATGCAAAACATGGACTCCGACAAATACATCTGGGTCAAGTACAACCCGCTGCAGTCTCTGTTCACTCACATAGACTGGTTCCTGTTCGGCTCCCCCATCAAGCAGCTCTGCAGTCATGTCCCCCTGTATAAGGGAGAAATGGTGGAAAAGACACGTGAGTATCAATAAATTATTCCTTCCTCAAGTACTTTCTGAAAGCCCTCATGTGCAGGGCACTCTGCCAGGTGTACTGCAAAATGCAAATCGACGTGGAACGTGACCCAATTCGGTTTACTTTGGAAATTTCATACCTGCCATGTGGGGAAATTGTGCTAAATGTTAGGGAGGCACAGAAATGAATAAAACTCTGCCCCAAAGGAATACATAGTCTGCTGCAGAAGTTGATGTGTTAACACAGAGGATGAAATTTTTAAATGTCCTGGGTGCCAAGGAAAAACTATTGTATTCTCTAATGTGAGGCATGGTGACCAGAGTCAAGAAAACAGTATTGTATACTTGAAAGTTGCTGAGAGTGGATCTTAAGCATGCTTAACCACACACACACATACTAACAAGTATTTATGTTAACTATTTGAGGTGATGGATGTGTTATCTTGATCTTGGTAATCATTCTACAATATGTATGTATATCAAATTGTCAACTTGTACACTTTAAATCTATACAAACATATTGGTCAATTATTCTTCAAAAAGGTTTTAAAAAATATTTAGGAATCTAGGATAGTCTTAGAAACTAGTCTTAGAAAGAGCAAGCAAAGTGCACTGACTGACAGGTGTAAACCCCGATTCATCCAGATAACATGTATCACTGCAGTCATTACTAGTATTTTATACAAAGTTTCCAAACATGAAAGAGTGACCAGAGGGAAAGAGAGGCCAGGCCATAGATGGAGAATGAAACAAGGAACATTTCCCAGAAAGGCAGAAAGTAGACAAAAAAGTAAATAATTAGCATTTATTACACTTTTATTCTCCAGAAAAAAAAATTAAGACATTTTTCTTTTAGTAGGGTCATTAGTGCTCCTAAGTAAAAGCACACAGGCAGGTCACCAATGCAACAATCAAACAGAGCCCGACAGCACTTCTATGAATTCTCAGTCTTATTCAAGCTAAGATATTACTATCCTTGGCAATACGATGATAGCTAAAAACTTGGAGAACATGAAAATACATGTACAGACCCCCTGGATAAAACATTAACAGAAAAGTCATTGGTTTGCTGCACTCTAATAATATATTTCTTAATGCTCTTTCTTTAAAAATGTTTCCCCTTTTCAGATAATGTTCGAACTAAAGGCTGTGCAAAGGCGGGACTCCTGGGTATCTTTGGAATCTCCATCTGTGCAGATATTGATGCTTAGGCATCGAGCCCACTGGCTCCTCTTTTCAAAGACAAATGAAGCTCAGCAGCCAAATGAAGCTCTTTCCCAACACCCCAACTAATGTTGAGACTAGTAGTAAAACATAAATCCTATATTTCCAGATATCTGGGTGTTTGCTTTTTTTATAAACAGCAAAGGGAAGCCAAACAATGTTGATGTCAACACACAGAAGAAAAGAATTTGCTGGGACTTCTAGTAAAGCACACAAGGTGTGAAGCTTCCCAGATAATAAAGCTGAGTCATTGCAGGCTGGTCATCTGGGTACAGGCGTCTGTCTTGTGTCTGCGCACCAGACCAGCTGCCCATCTGTCCACCAAAATGAAGGGAGTTAAGAGCACACTTACCCTGATGAGTACTGAGGAATGTATAGAATTACTGAAGCAGTACATTGTACTCCTGAAGCTGATATAACACTGTATGTGAATTATACTTGAATAAAAGAAATAATATAACAAAATGTTCATTAAAAACAAAAACCAACCACTTGCACAGCCTGCAGGAGGCATGGGCCTCCAGCCTGGGATGTGGGGGGCGGTTGGGTTTGCTGTAGTCTTATCAAACAACTTGACCGCTCAGGTGAAGGAAACTATGCCCTATGACAAGGCACCCAGTTTGGAGGCCACTCACCGGCCTTTCAGAAAATGCCTTTTAGCTCACCAAAGCACTAGACTCAACCTTAGTAAATACTATTCTAATGTATTTGGTCTTAGAGTGAGAGGAGAGGTCATGGGGAACACCCATCACCCAGCAAAAGATGAACGTTACTGAAAATCTTGACAGGAGTGAGAAACTAACTGGGAATGCCAAGTCACTATACGGAAGGAAAGCAATTCCCAATCTTCCAAATAAATTGTGTCTTGTGGGCACCTTCCCAGATCATAGGGCTGGTTCTCCTATGGACTGGCCACCTGGGTGCAGGTTCAGAACACAGAGAAATTACTTTAACAAGAATTTCTGTTGTCAACTGCTCCTATTTCTGATGCTGTGCATCTACTTCATAATAACCTTTAATAAATATATTTAAAGCACTTAACCATGTGCTCAGCACTGGGATCGGTATGCTGGCCAAACTACCATTGTCAAGGAAATTATTTTCTTGTTGGGAAATGAGACATTTGTGTGTAAGCATTTGCTAGCGACAGTAAAAAGTGTATAACATGCCAAATGAGTGGCAGAGTGCACTAGCTGGGAGCTTGGCGTTAGCAAGTGATGGAACGTAAGTCAAATTAACTAAGGCAAGGAGGGTGGAATTTATTGTCCGATTTTGCCTTAGAAAAACAGGGATATTCTCATCTTGGGTGGCTAGACCTAGGTGCCGGAAGGTGGCCAGACTCTTCTCCATCTCTGACTCTCCTCCCCTCTGCATGTCAGCCTCAGTATCTTACATGAACTTTCTCCAGGATGATAGAAACACCACCACTGGGAGCCCCAACCTCACTACCTTCCCAGTATCATCATCAGAAAGGAAGGGACTCCTCTTCATTCTAAGTTCAATTAGTTTTAATTTAAGAATCTTTGGAAAAGAGCCTGACTGAATCATCTGGGAGCACACTCTTTTTTTTTAATACAAATAGTTTATTGTCAAATTAGTTTCCACATAACACCCAGTGCTCATCCCCACAAGTACCCCTCTCCGTGCCCCTCCCTCCTCCCCCCCACATCCACCAGTCCTCAGTTTTTGTCAGCATCAAGAGTCTCTCATGGTTTGCCTCTCTCCCTTTCCCCCACCATTTCCCTGCTTCTTCTCCCCCTTGGTCCTCCGTCAAGTTCCTCTTAATCCTCCTGTACATGCAAACATATGATATTTGTCCTTCTCTGCCTGACTTATTTCGCTCAGCATCACACCCTCAAGGTCCATCCATGTTGCTACACATGGCCAGATTTCATTGTTTCTCATTGCCATGTAGTATTCCATGGTATAGATAAACCACATCTTCTTGATCCATTCATCTGTTGATGGACACTTGGGCTCTTTCCATTTTAGCTATTGTGGAGAGTGCTGCTATGAACATTGGGGTACATGTGCTCCTATGCCTCAGCATTTCTGTATCCCTTGGTAAATTCCTAGCAGTGCTATTGCTGGGTCATAGGGGAGTTCTAGTGTTAGTTTCCTGAGGAACCTCCACACTGTTTTCCAGAGGGGCTGTACCAGTTTACATTCCCACCAACAGTGTAGGAGGGTGCCCGTTTCTCCACATCCTCGCCAGCATCTAGAGTTCTCTGATTTGCTCATTTTAGCCACTCTGACTGGCATGAGGTGGTATCTCAGTGTGGTTTTGATTTGTATTTCCCTGATGAGGAGGAATTGGGAGCACGTTCTTACTCCTGTGGCCAGGACTGGTAGGGGTGTGGTGGGTGGAGGGAGTGTTATGATTGGCACCCCACTCTGGAATTTACTGCTTGGGGCTGTGTTATCCTCATTCATTTTTACAAAGTTAGTCCCATTTCTAAAGCAGAACTTTTGAGTTCTGCTTTTTCCTGACTCTGCTTTCGTTAGGTCAAGTAACCCTGCTCAGTGCTGGTGTCATGCTGCATACCTGTTAGGGACAGCAGGTAGATGGACCAGCACATGTCTAAAAGGAATGTGTCCAAACGGAAGTTACAAGGAAGGCGGGGCTCCATTAAACTTTCTTCAAAAAGAGCTCCTTCTTGGGGCACCTGGGTGGCTCAGTCAGTTAAACGTCCGACTCTTGACTTTGGCTCAGGTCACGATCTCATGGTTTGTGAGTTCGAGCTCCACATCGGGTTCTATGCTGACAATGTGGAGCCTGCTTGAGATTCTCTCTCTTCCTCTCTATCTGCCCCTCCTCTCCTACATGCACTCTTTCTCTCTCTCTCTCTCATTCAAAAAATAAATAAACTTAAAAATTATTTTATAAAGGAGCTCCTTCTTAAGGGCTGGGGAGGAAAGATGTCATCTATTTTCATTTCTGTATGTCTTGAGATATTTTCTAATTTCCCTTTGACTTCTCTCTGATCATGTTGTTATTCAAGAGTGTGCTGCTTAATTTCTGTGTACTTTCCTGTTTTCCTTTTGTTAGTGATTTCTAGTTTCACTCCATTGTGGCTGGAAAAGATACTTGAAATGATTCTTAAATTTGTTAAGACTTGTTTGGTAGCCTAATATATGATGTCTCTTGGAGAATATTCTATGTGAGCTTGAGAAGAATCTTATTCTGTTTTTGTTGATGGAATGTTCTCTGCATGTCTGCTAGGTCCATTTGGCCTATTCAAGTCTGCTGTCGTCTTATTGATTTTCTGTCTGGATGATCTATCCACTATTGAAAGTGAGGTATCAAAGTTTCCTGCTATCATTGTATTGCTGTCCATGTCTCACTTCAGATATACCCAGGTTTACATTTTATATTTAGGTGCTCCGATGTTGAGTGTACTTATATTTATAATTGTTATACCTACTTGGTGAATTGACCCTTTTATTATTATGTGATGGCCCTCTTTTCTTTTGTGACAGTTTTTGACTAAAAGTCTATTTTGTCTGATATAAGTATCATCACCTCTGTTAAGTCACTGTATGCCCAAGGCCACTGGGGAGGAGAAGGAAGTCTGGACCCAACACAAGGTATCAAGGCTGCTGGAAGAGCTGATCTAGCTACCAGGGCTAGCCTGAGAGAGCAGGCATGGTCACGGCGTGAGTGTGCCAACGGAGGACTGGTAGGAATCCTGGTAAGCTTCAGGGTGGGGGCCTAATTTCCTAAGACATCTTGCTCCTCACAGTAAATGATACATCCTGTAGACTCAGTGGCCTACTTGAGGTAGAACTAAATGTAATTTGTTCATTCAGAGCTCCCAGGAGTAGAGTATGTGAGCCCAGCAAATACTTTATTATGCGAAGTCTTTGTTTAAACAACTGATTGAATGAGTTTAAGCATTAGTTAACCCAAACATAATAAATATAAACTGATGGGCCCACAAAAGTATTGAGGCTTCTAGCTTCTGGAAATGACGAATTAACTCATCGTATCAGGCTAACCCTACTGACATAACAATTACAAACCTGGATAAGACATTAGAAAAATAGGTGTTTGAAGGCACTGGAGAGTGACCCAAAGCAGCAGAAACTAAAGAAGATAAGACCTTTGAAAGAAATGTTTATCATCTGTTGGTTTTTAGGTTTATTTATTTACTGGGGCACCTGGGTTAAGCCTCTGACTTTGGCTCAGGTCATGATCTCATGGTTCGTGAATTTGAGCCCCATGTTGGGCTCTGTGCTGACAGCTCAGAGCCTGGAGCCTGCTTCAGATTCTGTGTCTCCCTCACTCTCTGCTCCTCCCATGCTCATGCTCTCTCTCTCTCTTTCTCTCTTTTGAAAAGAAATAAACATTTGAAAAATTAAGTTTATTTATTTTGAGAGAGAGAAAGAGAGAGGGAGAGAGAGAGTGCATGAGCAAGGGAAGGGCAGAAAGAGAGGGAGAGAGAATCCCAAGCAGACTCCACACTGTCAGCACAGAGCCTGATGCAGGGCTCAAACTCACGAACCATGAGATTATGACCTGAGCCCAACCCAAGAGTCAGATGCCTAACCAACTGAGCCACCCAGGCACCCCATCATCTACCGTTGATCAGAGTTTTCCAGTATTACACGGCACAAAAATCCACTGAGTACTCATTCCCCATGTAGTCCCCATTCCCCAGCCCCCCTTTCCTGCTAACAGAACCTCCACTTGTTCAAATAGCAGCTACATAGCAGTCAGGGGTGCCGAGGGTGAGCAGATCTAGGCTCCATCTGTCTTGTTTCCCTTAAGAAGATAAAGTAAGATAGGCATCTTCAGTCTGTGGCTGGTCTATGGGTGACCTTGTTCTGGTCAAGGAGCTCTAACTGGAAGTTTGCAAAGTGAGACTTCCAGGAAGGGTCTTTCTTTCCTGATAAAGACAGGTGGGCTCAGCTGACATGCAAATCTGCCCTTTCTTCTCTCCTATCACCCCTCCTTTAACATGGACAGGACGCTGATTCCAGAAGATGCATCTGCTATTTGGGGACCACCAGGCAATAGTCCTGCAGAGGAAAGTTTCAGGAAAGAGAGAGCCAGAGTGTTTATTACATCATTCTAAAGCAGTTCCAGCTGGGACCATCTTTCCCTGGAGTCATATGACACAGATCAGTGTCTTGCTGCTTGAGTCACCGTGACTGCAGCTAAAAGCCTTCCTTACAGATACACATGAAAGAGGTGGAATTAATCCACTTGACACACATATTTCAGGACCTGGGTCCAACCCAGCACTGGCACTTCCACTCTGCTCACCCCATGACTCCTTTGGAAATTCCAGGTTCGCCACATGCCTGCACTCACGCTGCAGAAACCCAGCGCTATGCACTTCTCACGGAAAGACTGAGAAACAAATTGTACTCAGAGCCCACTGTCTAGCTCTGCCTGCCTGCCGCTCCCTCTGTTGGACCAGACACCATCCCCAGCTGCTCCCTCAGCTCCAAGACATATGTGTGAGCCTGCAGCACGTCTTTTGCAAAGGACACAGGACACATGCAGGAACCGAATCAAGCACTTCTTGGAGTTCTGGAGTCTAGGTATACCCCCACTGTAAGGTGGTAGCCCACTTTCCCGGCATGCTTTTAACTGCAAGGGCGGACTCTCTGGCTGGAGCAGGGGTCCCTCCTGCTCATGCTGTAGCATGTGACATAGTGAAGCGATCCCCTCAGAAGTCACCCTTCATGCTTTTAATGATGCAGACCACCTCTCAGCCTTTCTCTGAAAAGTTACCTTTGCCGCATGCATAAAGGCATGGTCTTAGGTACATAGTACGATGGCCAATCATCCTGTTTTCTTATTAACAAACTTCGGCAGCCTCACTTTTCTCCCGTTTGACACAATTCAACTGTTATAAGAAGGAGAATCCTGGGGTAGGTGCCTGCCTGGAACAGTCTGAAGTTGGCCCCCACACCAAGGATCCTGCCAGCGTGTGTTTGACTTTTGCCAGGAGACCCTCAGGATATTCTATTCCTGGCCTTCTCCACTCCCTTGGGACCAGGGGGTGGGTGGGCATTGCCTGGGAGCAGCAGGAAGGAACTCTCTGGAGTGGTGGGAACATTCTACATCTTCATCTAGGTGACAGATACAAGGGTCTCTTCATGTACAAATCCATTGAGCTGTGTGCTTAAATCTATGCACTTTACTGTACGCTTCACCTCACCAAATGTGTGTGTGTGTGTGTGTGTGTGTGTGTGTGTGTGTATTTTAAAACTGAAGTGCAGTTGAATATAGAGAAGGCCCACCCAGCCCGCAGCAGTCTCAGGAGACACCACACGGTGGCCGCTGCTGGCGGTGGGCCACAGCAGCACTGCAAGGCTCATGCTCATGCCTGGAGTCAAGCCAGAGCGCTGAGTGCGGGGGGTGGGGGGGGTGGGGGGGTGGTTATGGGCCAATGGGCAGCAGCAGCTCTGGCCAAGGATGGCTGGGGGGACAGCCTGCGTGGAAAGCACCACCAAAAATGGCGCCGGCCAATGAAGAGGCTCCATAGGAACAGTTGCCAAGAGAGCTCGGTGAAGCGCCGAGGCCCGTCTGTCTGCCCCCAGCAGGCCGCGGGACGAGGAGACCAGGCACGTTCCAGGCAGGATAAGGGGCTCCAATCCCAGTCCCTTGGGAACCCGAGGCATGGAGCAGGCAGGGAAGCAGGGAACAAACATGGAGTAGCTACTACCCCTGGCTGGCGAGCCAGCCCCCCGTACCCTCAGACCTGAGGCTCAAGGCCAGGTGGCTCCTCCCTCGGCTGCAGAGAAGAAGGGTGATGGCAAGAGTGAGGAGCACCACTGCCCAGGGTGCGAGGACAGCAGAGGGATAAGACTGTCCCCCTAAAGGGAAGCCTGCACGTGGAGTGTCCCTCCCCAAACAAGGAGGTCAGGGCACTTGACCTCTGTCTTGGATCTCGTCTCTCTGAGAAGTGCCTCGGGTGCAAGGGTGGAGGTTTTCTAAGAGTCTCAGCGGTTTCTTGGAGGGAGCATTTTGTGTGGTCGCAGCTGGGATTTAGTCCTGACAGAGGACTTCTGGCGATCCTCCCCTGTGCCTGTTTGCAGGAAGATGAGGACAAAGCCCAGGGAGAGCTTACACTCAGGAAAGAGGGAGCTGGGCCACAGTCCCAACCCAACCACAAATCCGGGATGAGAGGGAGCAATGCCGGGCACATTGCAAGGCCTCATGCTCAGGTTTCTCCCTTGTGGTCCCCAGTGGGTTGGGGGCCTCAGGGTGGTGAGTGGGGCTGGGAGTAGAAACCACAGAAGTGACAGAATGGAAAGCCTTTCTCACTATAGTTTCTCTAAGAAACCAGGCACACGGTGAGGCAACGCGAACAATTGACACCAAAGCGTGGGGAAGATGCCATCTCCTGACTTCTGCTGCTCTGACCCCCAGAAGCTCCCCAGTCGGGGGCAGGCATGGCAGTGTCATATGCGCTGACACCACACAGCAGGTGGGGAGACAGCTCAGCTGAGGGCCCTGGGGGCTGTGGGTTCCTAGCCCCCTTCTCTCTGTTCTTAGAGGTCAGTGACAACAAGTGCCCCAAGAAAGGGGAAGAAAAAAGGGAAAGAAAATAGGTTTGCCCACTTGGAAGATCAATGGGCGAATTCCTAGCCATTTCTTAGGCACTGCTGGGGAGGCTCAGAGATTAGTACAATGGACTTGGCGGGAAGAATGAGTTCTTCCATCACAGGTGGACGACACCATCTGTTATTAATGACAGTGTGATTGTATTTAAGACAGAAGGCTGGGGGCTTTGATAAACATGGAATGTGTTTGGGTCAAGGGCACTGGCTTGAGATTCAAATATGGTAAATTTTATTGAGTGCTGGATTGGATGGTCTCAAGGACCGACTAATGCTGACAGTGGTCATCAGCACAGTGAGGGCTGTAGACTGAATGTTTGTCTGTACAAAGAGAGCTCTCACCTGACACCCAATCTGCTGGTACCTTGATGTTGGACTTCCCCACCTTCTGAATTGTGGGGAATAAATGTTTGTCATTTGTAAACCCCCAGTGCATGGAATTTTTAAATTTTGCGCCCCTCCACCCCCAATGCCAAATCCTAAAGGACTAAATCTTAGTGCATGCATGGACAATTCTTCATAAGATAAAAATTGAGCTTGTAATCGGAAGGGCCAAATTCTACCCTGAGAAGCCCTGTAAGGTCTGGAGGACTGTGCTTGCTGTTTCTTGGGACAGAGCTGTGAGAGCCCAGGCCCTGCTTTGAGATCCAGTCAGGGCCTCTCGTTGACCAAGCCTCGGCCTGTCACAGGAGATGGTTCTGCCCTGTATTTACACATATAACCCCACCTTGCTTGCCCTCGACAAGCCACATGTGACCAACTCTACAGGTTCGGAGCCTCTGGCCTGCTCCTCCTGACCCTATGTAAGCTCAGTTAGAGGTTTATCTCAGGCTTTTCCTGTTCATGAATGTAGGTGGCCACACCACATCACGACTCTGAGACCTGGTGCTCAGCGCTGTCGCCTGCAAATTGATGCTGGGACCACCCAGACTCCTCTCTGTGCACACATACCCCCACCTCACCCCCCTCAGCCCCACCCTATGTAAAGCCCTCCAAACTCCAACACGATCTTCCGTGGATATCTGTCTGTATCCCCAATACTCCTTCCTCATTTATTCTTGCTTCTGAGGTGAAAGGAGCCAGGGAAGTTCTGTGTGGTGCGTGGGGCTGTCTCCATCCCTCCAGCTGTAGGAATGGGCAGTTAAAGAACCAGTGTTAAGAGATCAGATCCCTTTTTCATTGGTAGCAGAGAGAAATACCCAGGGGGCTATCACTAAGGGGTTTAGACCAGTTCCAGAGAGAGGTCTGAGAGGCCTCATTTCACTTGGATCTCTCTCGGGACTGTCATGGTGCAGGCTGGGCCACCACAGTGAATAGGCTTCTGCAGAATCTTGGCACCAGAGACAGAGATGTGGTCCCAGACCTAATGGCTTAAGTCTGTGCTATGCTCCATCTTTCTTTAATTCTCAAGGGACTCCTCAAGGGACATCCCAGAGAGAGGTCCTTAGAAAGGAGCAGTTCTCGGAGCAGCACCTCCTTCATCACACTGTGCTGGCAAGCACTGCCATGGACCGCACGCGTTTGGGGAGGCTGGTAACTCGAGAGAGAGGAGTGCAGGTCGGGGGCACTCATCGAATGATGGACCAGTGAGGCAAGAAACTTTATTGTTCCAACCTGGAGGGAGAAAGTGTACCCACTTTTCCAGATTACAAAGCTGGATCTGGGGTCAGAAGGAAAAAGGTGGAGGACTGAAGCAAGCAGTTTCCCATCAGCAGAGTTGGGGCTGGGGCCCTGAGTGCTGGTTCCAGACCTGTGGCCCCCGTCCAAGTGGGTCATCCTCTCTGCCACCTTCCTGGAGGTTCAGAGCCCAGATATCTACCACAGATGGAGAGTCCCACAAAGGACAGAAATTGTATTATGAATAGGAACAAGGATCAGTTGCCAATGCAGTACCTTTAAGGAGAAGGAGAAGCATTTTATAAAAAAAGATCATTTAATTGCTTTAGGACCCCAAAGTAGAATGGATATGTTTTGAGTTGCACCTAAATCTGATGAGGTGATCAGAACAACTTTACTATCAAGAGGCTGTGGGCCTGTAATGGAGGAACCCTTCCCCCACACCCATGTTGCAGTAAATGGCCTCACACCATTCTTTCTATTATTTCTATTTCTTTTTTAAACATTTTTAAATGTTTTTATTTATTTCTGAGAGAGAGAGAGACAGCGTGAGCAGGGGAGGGCCAGAGAGAGAGGGAGACACAGAATCTGAAGCAGGCTCCAGGCTCTGAGCTAGCTGTCAGCACAGAGCCTGATGCGGGGCTCGAACCCACGAACTGTGAGATCATAACCTGAGCCAAAGTCGGATGCTTAACCAACTGAGCCACCCAGGAGCTCCTATTATTTCTATTTCTTTTACTGATGTGTAATCGTCCTCCTTGACTCCCCCTCTCTCAGCCCCTCAAGTTCTCCCTGTTCTCCTGTTGGACCCTCTTATTATGAAGAAACTTTGTTCATTAGGTTAATTTATACTAAGATGTAGGTGACTGCAACAGCCTAATGGAATACTGACTATATCTGGAATAGCAGGCAGATCTTGAAGTTCTATCCTATAGCTTTCCAAGCCAGTCACCACTGATCTCCCACCATCTTCCCAGCAGGGATGCCGTCCACTGAGACGTTCCTTTCCCAGTGGGATCCACTATTAGGGTCCTGCCTTCCAACCTCCAGGCAGCATGAGAAACAGGAGGACCAAAACCCCCAAAGCAATGGGCCTCTAATGGCGGGATGGTAATGAAGCTTTGGGTCAGGGGAGGGTATCAACCAACCGTCAAATCCCATAAATGAGAAGGCTGTCCTTGACCTTCTGGCAAAGCTAAGTTAACTCTGCCTTTTGCTCTCAATGAGCCCTGGCTTCAGGAAGTCATTTCTGCCATCAGAGACAAATATATCCCAAGCTACACTGTTTTTATACCCAGTAACAAAGAAATACTCATTAGGATTTGCCAGTGACCTAAAAATTATACTGCATTTTTTGTCTCTCCCATGGTCTTCGGTTTCTAGTCAAGGTATTAACACACCTTCTTTCTGCTGCTGGGTAAAGTAGGACTTCTTGGCTCATGTCCTTGATAGGCATTCCCTACTGGGCTAAGTTCTTGACTTGGCTGAGTGGTGAATATAGTGTAGGTCAGGCCACAGGTGCATGGCTAATGCTTTAAAACCCAGAAGAGGTAACATTTCCAAATGGCTAGACAGTATGTAGAAGTGGCACAGCAAGGAGGAGGAGAGAGGAACATATTCCAGTGCACTCAGAGGATTCAATCTATAAAAATTGGTAGGAACTCACACTTGCCCTTGTTTGGTCTTTAGCAACCGTGTCCTTTCTGGCCACAAGGTGGCAACCTTACTCTAGAACAAAAAAATCTGCTCATGAGCCTGGGCGGTCTTGTGACTCCCTTTGTATATTCCCTTTATCCTTAATTTCTCAAGTTTCCCAATGTTTTGTTCATCTCTAATGACAACATAGAGTGGTTTTAAATTGTTTTTGCATCTATATTGTTTTTACTTGTTATAAATCAGATGAGTGGAATAGTTTCTTTTAAAAATTGATAATTTTTTTTTAGGTAAACTTAAATACTACAAAAACCACCCTTTTAGAAATGACAAAATAACTCTACAATAAATATATATTTTTTATGTGACCTAAAATGAATTTTTTTTCTCAAGAATCATTGACCCTCTTGCCATGGACATTAGTGCTGTCCGAACATGCTGGCCAGGTTACTTAAGCAAATGATAGCAGATTTCAATGACTTGCCAAGGATTTCCTGTTGATGTTTCATTTATTTGACTACGGTTGTCATGTAAGAGACTGAGAGGAGGAGAGCTTCAGCAGTCTTGGGCTTAGTTTCAACCAGAGATAATATATGTGTATGTGTTTAGACAATGTGCAGGGGAGGAGAGATGGGTGAGGGTGCAAATAAATACTCTTAGTTCATGCTAATATTTATATTTAACAACTTATGCTCACTAACATGTAGCTCACACCCTTTTGGAGTACAACAAAATTATATCATCCAATGGAATTCTCATTGATCCAATTATGGTTTAACTTCAATAAATCGTGGACTAGCCTCAAGGTCCTTTGCAAGATGGTGGGGTTTCACGGGCATTAAGAAGAAGCATAAACTGAGATCTCCCTATGTGTCCAGCATCATCCTAGCAGGTCTGGATGCAGAGTTGGAAAGTACCAAGCAAGGAAGGGGCCATAGTGAGCTGGTCTCCCTTACAAGGTCCAGAGCCTTGTCAGCCAAAGTTGGGAAGGAAGCTTGGTCCATCTGGGCCAGGACACAGACCATCTTGCTAAAGAGCTTAGTCACCAAGAGGTCCTTAAAGCAACACAGCAGATCCATGTCATTCGCTCAGTCACAATATTAGTGGACTCCTACTCACCATCAGTGCTGGCACATAGCTGTTCTTTAGACTGTGATGCAGAACACTGGGCAGAGTGTGGCCCCTGCTCCCCAGCAAAGGGCGAGCAGCAGGACTGGTAATACACACAGAGCCCTGCTGCTCCTGGGGCCCGTGGTCCTGTCCGGTGCTGCAGGACGTGAGACTGGAGGATGGTGGTCAGGGGGAGGGGGTGCGAGTGGTTAGCACCCGTCAGCCATGGAGCAGCTGTCTCCACGAGCCTCAGTTTCCCCATCTGTAAAGCAAGAATTTGGGGCCCTCTCCCACGGGCCTGTTATGAGGATGAGGACATCCCTCCATTCAACCTGGACCAGGATCTGCCTTTCTAGGACTCTGACTGTCAAGGCCCCACTCTGCTCCTGTTACCTCTTCCCTGTCTACCTCAGTTTCCCTGGAAGTTGCCTCTGTCCTTTCTTTCATTCTCCCTGGACCCCAGACTCAAATATTTTCTCCAAAGCAGGCACTTCCAAAGAAGGAGCAGATACCACCTTCTAGCAAACATTATCTTGCTACATCTTATATCCACCCTGAACTACTTACCTCTCCCCGCATCCCCCCAATTTGCAATTGCTTGATTGCTCCCACTTCTTCCTGAAATTCACTCCAGGTAAATTGGTTTCCAGGATCAACAGTCACCCTATCTTGATAGGCAGCTGATAGCATCTTCTACAAAGGTAATTTTTCTTTTTCTTCTATCTTTTATTAAAATTTCTTTTTAATGTTTATTTATTTTGAGAGAGAGAGAGAGAGAGAGAGAGAGAATGTGAGTGGGGACAGGGCAGAGAGAGGGAGAGTCACAGAATCTGAAGCAGGCTCCAGGCTCCAAGCTGTCAGCACAGACCCCACCACAGGGCTCGAACTTATGAACTGTGAGATAATGACCTGAGCCAAAGTCTGACGCTCAACCGACTGAGCCACTCAGGCGCCCCTACAAAGTTAATTTTTAAAACTGATCTTTTCTTTTTTAATTTAGTTTTTAAATTTACATCCAAGTTAGTTAGCATATAGTGCAACAATGATTTCAGGAGTAGATTCCTTAATGCCCCTTACCCATTTAGCCACCCCCCCAACAACCCCTCCAGTAACCCCCAGTAACCCTCTGTTCTCCATCTTTAAGAGTCTCTTCTGTTTTGTATTCCTCCTTGTAAAACTGATCTTTTCTTAAAGTATTCTTATCTAGGCCCACGATTTGTGGATTGTTCTAAAATGACGTCCCGAAATTTCATGTACAACTTCATTTGTGGATGAGGTTTGAAGATCCATACCTGTCATCAAACTTTTTGAAGGGTTTTATCTTAAAAAGTTTAGGAACCACTGTCTCAAAGATCCTCTTTGCCCCACAGAAAATAGAGTTATTTTCTGGTCTTCTAGTACTTCACTTGAAGTGAAGTTTACTTCAGTTAGAAAGAGAAAATAGTAAGGAAGAATGATTTTGTGGCAAAGGCACTTTTGGGAAGTAGAGATAATATGGCTTCACCCATTTCACAGATTTGGAAATGAGACCCAGAGATGTAAAGTAAGTGCCTGATGTAGGGTCATACAGCATTGGGACCTGCAAGCATTTGCTGCCAGCCCCAGGCCCTTTCCAGAGGCCTCACATCCTCCTTCCAGGCTCTGTATTTCCCAAGGTGTGCATTTCCCTTCTGGGTACAGATACCCAGGACCTGTATCCAACTAATAATGAACCATCTTCCTGCAGATTCCTTGAGTGAAAGTCATTCATTCCTGAAGGATGTTCTTTCAAGAATCTCAAATCTGGGGACTTGAGCTTTAGAAAAACAAACCAAAGAATGCAGGCCAGCTCTCCCCAAAGCCAATAACCTATGACTTCTCGTCTCATTAGGTCTGAGTCTGGAAAACTAGACCCCACCAGCTCCACACTACCCAGCACATGCCCCAAAAGGCTGCTCCAGGAAAAGACAAGGTGGGAAATGGTCTTCTACAAACTTCTTACTCCTCTTTTCAGTATCTGACCTCTCCTCTTCCACTGATAATCTCTGGGGCAGGAGAGAAAGATAACGCTGAAGATGTAGCATTTTTCTTTTTTGGGTTCCAAATGCCTTTATCAATGGATGAGAGAGTGGAAGTGTGTGTGTGTGTGTGTGTGTGTGTGACAGAGAGACAGAGACAGAGAGAGAGTGACAGAGATAGAGACACGGAGAGAAAGAAGAAAGGAGGAGGAGAAGGAAGAGATAGGAAGAGAAGTGAGGAGAGTGAGTTATGGGGAAAGCATAAAATCAGGACCTGTAGGTACTCATGGTACATATATAATAACTGTAACCTAGCACTGGTGTCATGTGCATTTACTTGAAAAGGAACCGTTAGAGGGATATAAGATTAAATCTATTCAAAACAATCCCAATCCCCTTATTCTCTAGAATATTCTCTCATACTGTTATTGTACGCCCAAGTTTGCACTATTATCTTACACTTTTCGGAACATAATATGGAGTCTTGGAAAAACCACCAGACCAAACATCTGGAAACCAGGGTTTTAGTATCAGCTTTGTCTTCCACATTCCACACTTGTGGGCTGTCCTCTGTCCTCCCAAAGGTGAGGGTCTTGGACATTTGGTTGACATCTTGGATGGCTACAAGAAATCTAGTTTATGTGTCTGCAAGTAATAGGAGCCAGTTTTATCAGTGTCTACTTCCTTTTCACCAACCACAAATAGTGGAAGAGCCCTTTTGGAAATATATTTCTTTCACCTCTGGGTGGGTCAAGTAAGAGGAGTGAATTTACCGACACTCTGTACAAGTGCATGCACTTATATATGTCACGCTTGCTTTTGGGACCTATCACAAGCAGTAGCTTGAGGAAGGGAATAGCAGAGGTTAAAATGCAGTGCAAGACTGAATTCGCTGATTGCTCTTATTACCAAAGTTTTTATTCTAATAAAAGCCTCAAACAGCCTGACCATTTCTTCTCTCAGCATTTGAATCACTTGCCTCCGTGGATGTGTCCAGAGAATATGACACCTAAGCCAAGATTTGGATGAAATTTTATTAATCTGGCTAACTTTCAGGAACTTGCCAATCAGCGTTCCAAATGGGGCAGGATCTTGGAAGATCTGACTTATGAGATGACACAACCTAAGCCTGTTGATCTGTTGGAATGTCTTCTGGGCTCTAAGAGCTGCCGTTTTGGCAACATCACCATTTTTGAGAACAGAAGGGAAGTGGCCCTGGTCTTGGGCAGTGAGGCAGGCCTAGAAGTTGGTGGGGAGGCTGTGTTCTAATATGTAATGAAGGAAACTGGGAGACAAAGGGAAGGCGCCAGACCCTCATTGCTAGTTCCTTACAGTATCCTCACTATGCTATAATGAGGGAATCCAGGAGGGCTTAGCTGTGTGGTTCTCACTCAGGATCTCTTATGAGGTTTCAGTCAAGATGTTGGTAGAGGCTGAGCTTCTTGACTGGGGCTGCTTCCCACATGGCTCCCTCACTAGACGGCTGTTGACAGGAAGCCTCAGTTTCTCGCCACAAAGACCTCTCCATAATGCTGCTTGAGAGTCCTCACAGGATAGCAGCTGACTCCCCCCAGAGATCCATGAGAGCATAAGGCAGAGGTTTAAGTGTCTTTTATAAACTAGTCTACAAAGTCTCGCACAATTATTTCCACAATATCCCACTGGTTGCACAGGTCAACCCTATTCAGTGTGGGAGGACTTTCACAAAGGCATGAATACTAAGACATAAAGATTGTTGGGGCCATCTGGAAGGCCAGTTACCACACCCCTTCTCTCACAGGTAAAGGGTAATAATGAACTAATGCGCCACCCAATCAGCCTTAACTTGACCACCAAAAGTGGACAACAGAAAGCAGCCTTGGGAAAACATGGGAAACGCTGCATGTGAATAACATATAGGTGGCAAACTGTATAGATCACGCTTGAGTATGTACGCAAACTGCATCATGCACATGTGTTATTGTGGAAAAATTGTACCTTGCAACAGTCTTCTTGGAACCTAAATTGGACTGCTAATTCCTACCTCTTCTAATGCTGCCATATTCCTGTTCATTCCTTTAACTTAAACAGATTGGGCATTGTAAGGTGTGCTTACATTGAACTTGAATTTGTCATTTGACTGGCTTATGTTGAATACTATCAGGCCTCCATTTGTCTCCTCCTCCCTAGCTGGAATCTATAGGTCTTACACAGCTTGCCTGTATATTTTATGACATAATCTGCTTCTGCTTTTCTTTTTCTTTGCTTTCAAAATGATTCATCCCGTTTTGATAAATACATTTGAACACCTACAATGTGCTACGCATCATGACCATACTGAGGAGACAGAAATGAACCAGTCAGACATGGTCTGTGACTTCACAGAGTTGACGTTCTAGAAGGGGCTATAGCATTGAACGCATTTATCCATTCACTCCACTGGTTATTTACCCAAAGAATATTTATTCTTACTGGGTGATAGGCAACATTATAGGGGTTAGGAATACAGTGGTGAGCTAAACAGACTGGCCTTTGATGACAAGAAACTCAGTTATGGAGGCGATAGGAAATTAGTACATAAACATGTCCACTGTCTGACCCTCCCTGTGTCTTCACATCCTCCCTTACTCAGCTTAAATTCACTGGCCAGATATTCTAATCACTACTGTAAATACACCCTCAATTCCCTTGCCCTCCTCTTGTTTCAATGAACCTCTTGATTAAACCGCATCTTTACCTGCTCCACCAAGTAGGACACAAAGCTGGCGAAGAACACACAGAAGCTTGCTCACTGATCTCTAGTGTTCCCTTAAAACTGACAAGCAGTTGTACTCCTTAGGCTCAGCCATACCCTCTCTCTGCTAGACAACTACTGCATGCCCTTGTCTCTCTCCTTAAAAGTCCAATATCTCTCCCTTATCCTCACTCTCAGATGATGATCTTGTGTGGTTGGTAGTACTTAGCTCCATTCCCAGTCTTCCAAGATCTTTCCCAGATTGCAGGCGGCAGGATGTTTCAAAACTACATTTCCCAGACCCCCTTGCTAGCTGCTTTATTGTTACACTCTGCCAAGAGTAGGTGTTGATCCTAGATTGCAAGGCAGGAGGAGGGGAGAGGTCATTCCAGTTTTGGCCCCTGCAGTAGCAGCTGCTCACCGGTGCAGGCTCCAGGCAATCAGCATTTCTGGAGCCGATGGAGAGGGTGGTCCTGCTCAGCATTAGCAGTGACTTTACCAGCAAATCAACAGTCCCCTTAGAAGTACCTCTTCTTCTTCAACTCTTCCAATTCTTCGCATTAAACTTCTCTCTGCTTGAGAATGTTTCCTGTTTTCCAGATTGGACACTGGCCAACAAACCTTGCTCCTTATTCATTAAGAATATGGAAGTGATCTGGAAAGAACTTCCATATGCTCCCATGAATATGTCTGCTACACACACCTTGTGTGTGTGTGTGTGTGTGTGTGTGTGTGTGTGTGTGTGCGCGCCCGCGCGTGGATGTGTGTGGCAGACACTCTAGCTTCTTTCCTATTCCTAAAGACTGACTCTGTGTGTTCCCACGTAAGGCCCACCTCCACTTCTGATCTAGGTCCCATTTCTTCCCTCCCATTTATGCACGTCTCTATCTCATCAATTTCTCTTCCATGCATCATCCATATTTGCTTCTCTTCTGTTTTATTCCCATAAGCAGAAACACATGCTGCTGTGTCTCCCACATTCAAACAAAATAAATGACAGAAATAAAAAAAAAAAAATTCCTCTCTGACAGCATGTCCTCCTCCAAATACTGCTCCTTTTCTCTCTTTCCATGTAGAGCAAAATTCTGTGAAAAAGAGATCCATACTGCCTCTTCCTTACTTCCCTTGAGCCCACTCCCATCAGGCTGAACCCTAAATACTCCACTGAAACTGCCTTGAACAAACCTAATGGCTGTGGGTTAATTTTTAGCTCTTCTCTTATTGGACAAAGTGGCAGCATTTGATGCCATGGAGCCCACTCCCTTCCCTCAGGGGTCTCCTGGACAACATTGTTCCCACCATACTGGCCATTCCTTCTCCCTTTCATTTCTCCAACCTCAAAATGTGGATGTGCCCTGGACCTTATTCCTTGGACTTTTCCTTTTTCTGTCTACATTTAGCTCATTTAATGATTTCATCCACAGTGTCATGGCTTTAAATATAGTCTATATAATTTGACAACTCTCAAGTGTCTACACCAGCCTGTCTTCCTCTTTCCCTGAAGCTTCATTTGTGTAATTCTGTCCCTGATATTGAATTCTCTAAAGATCACCATGCTCCAGTTGTTTCCAACCAGTCTATGGCCCACATCCCTTCCTGGTCATCTCAATAAATGGAAGCACCATCTGTCACCAAAGTTAATGCCTCTGGAGTCTTCCGGACTCTTCTTTCTTTCCTACCCATATCCAATCTATCAGGAAATCTTTTTACCTCTACCTTCACAGTACAGGGTGATATTTAGAGATAAATTCAACTCTATTATTATTACTCTTATTTAGTCCACCCCCATCTGTCACCAGAATATTTTGAAAGCCTCCTATCAGGTGTCTGCTGGAGTACCCCTATTAAATCCTGAGGCAGATCATGTTCTTCCCCTCATCAAAACCTAGCTATAGCTTCCCGTCTCCCTCAGTGTGAAAATCACATGAGTTATAGGGACCTACCAGGCCCTCCAGGGTCAGACTTCCAATATCTCTCTGACTCTGCCTTCTGCTTCTCTCACCACTCTGCTCCAGCCACTCTGGCTTCTTTGTGGTTCTTTTCTCAGGGCCTTTGCATGTTCTGTTCCATCTGCCTGGAATATTTCCCCCAGGGGTCCTTGCTTTGCCCCTCATCTTTTAGGATCGAGATGTAACCTCAGTTAGCCTTCCCTGAGCACCCTGTTTAAAACTGCAAACTCCACTCCTCATGCCCTGTGTCCCTTTCTCTACTTTAGTTTTCTCTGTCATACTCATCATACCCTAACACACCATGTCATATTCCCTATGTAAGCAGACCCGGTTCTTCTACTCATAAGGTCCATGAAGTAAGGGACTTTTCTGCATATTTACTGCTTTATTCCCCGCCCATAAAACAGTGCGTAGCACCTAGGAGACCATCAGTAAAGCGTTGTGAATGATTAGCATAAGTGCCCTCAAGCAAAAAAAAAGAGTATCTGGGGAAAGAATCACAATGAGGACTCAGTTTAGATGCAGGAAGTGTGGTAGGGAGGGATCTGGTCTGTCTGTGAAGTGGCATTAGGTACAAGACCTGCCAAAGCATGAACATGACTGTTTAGGAGTGTGGCTTGGTGTAGGGAGGAGGGAGGAAGTAGTCTGATCAACTATTTTGGGTTGCCAGGGACTGAGGGGTTTCTTCAGTGGTAAAAGGAAAAGTGCCAGGCAAACCAGGGTGCCCTGGTCACTCTAGAGGAGAGGGAAGATTGCCCTGAGCAGAGGCAGGGACAAGTGGAAATGCCTGCCAGGGAGGCCCCAGGGGCCAGGCCGGTCAGCCGTTGGAGGCTGGGTCAGGGCTGGTTTCTGTTATCTGTGCAATGGGAAGCCACCAGAGGGTCTTTCAAAAATCCCTTCTAGCTCTCCCGGGAGAATGAGCTGGAAGGCCGGTAAGAGTGCAATGTGGAGTCTTCTTATCTCCCGGTAGCAAGAGTTATGAAAGGGTCTGGTTTTAACGCACTTCAGGTCAAAGTCATTCCAGGCCCTGGCTGCGGGGTGGGGGGTTGGGGTGGGGGGGGAGGGGGCGCAGTGGCAGGTGTACATTACTACCTTGTCTCTTGGGGTTGGACAGAGTGGGCAGATTGGGACCTACCTAATTTCAGTTAATATAGGCACTTACTGTGAATTGCTAAGTGGGTGAGATCCGAGTGGTTTCTTGATAAAGAGAGAGCCTGCCAAGGGGGATTGCTGAGCCACTTTCTACATCAAATCAATAGAGGTGTTAATCCTCAATCTAGATAACAGAATAATTCAATTGCAGACTTTGGCTTTAAACCCCACTGCAGATTAACCAACTGTCAAGGACCTCAGCCGCCAGCAGACAGGCCTGGATGATGAAAAATGCCAGACTCGTGCAGCGAGACCGTGGATGTTCCAGGCCTGTGTCCCTGCCGTGGGAACAGGGGCAGTGCCCTGAACTCCCGGATGGGCCTGGGTGCCTCATGGCCTGCTGTCATCATCGTGCCCTAGGGGGCAGGGGAAACCCATTCTGCCTTGGACTGTAGGGCGAGATCTCCTGGCCTGGACTTTTTTAGACATAAGCTGTGATCTAGGAAGAAAGACCAGCAGACAGAAAAGCATCACCCACACAGTTTTGTCCTTTTAAAAATAAATTTTTAAGCATGATGAGAACATTACTAAGCTTCCTGAAAATAAAACCGACCCAGGGACGCCTGGGTGGCTCAGTTGGTTAAGCATTCAACTTTGGCCTAGGTCATGATCTCACATTCCCAGTTCGAGCCCTGCCTCAGGCACTCTGCTGACAGCTCGGAGCCTAGAGCCTGTTTCAGATTCTGTGTCTCCCTCTCTTCTGCCCCTCCCCTGCTCACAGTCTCTCTCTCTCAAAAATAAATAAACATTAACACAACTTTTTAATCAATTAATTAATTTAATATAGTTTTAAATGTTTTACTTATTTTTGAAGGAGATACAGAGTGTGAGCAGGGGAGGGACAGAGAGAGGGAAACACAGAATCTAAAGCAGGCTCCAGGCTCTGAGTTGTCAACACAGAGCCCCACACGGGGCTTGAACTCACTGGCTATGAGATCATGACCTGAGCCAAAGTCAGACGTTCAACCGACTGAGCCATCCAGGCGCCCCAACAAAATTTTTTATATAAAAGAAAACAAAATCGGCCCTAACACTATCATAAAATTTGATTATTTTTGTATAATCCCTCCTGAACTTTTCTTATGGGCATTCATCCATTAACATCATTTCTATTGAAAAAAATCAGTTTCTGTTTAAAAATGTGTGTCCTGAGTTTTTATAATTATATATTTCAATTAATTATTCAAAGAAGTTAACAAAGAAGAGGGAAATACACAAATCCAGGACGAAGAGGGCTTCCTCCCCTAATTACATGCATGATAATACAAAGGACATCTTTGCATGAAAATATTTTTATTCCTTTGTATAATTTCCATAAGATAAACTCCCAGAAGTAGATTGAAATCTACTATGTGAAACACATTATGATTTTTTTTTTTTTTTTTTTAGCAAGAGCGAGAGCAGGGAAGGGGCAAAGGGAGAGGGAGAGAGGTAATCTTAAGCAAGCTCCATGCTAAGCATGGAGCCCCACTCAGGTCTTGATCTCACAACCAGGAGATCATGATCTGGAAATCAAGAGTTGGATGCCCAACTAACCGAGCCACCGAGGCACCCTGAAACACATTATGATTATTGATGCACATTGTCAATTGTTTCCCAAAGTATTGTGTTAATTTGCACTTCCACCTGTGTCTGTGTATACAAATATCACAGTAATAAATATTATTCTTTTTTTTTAGTTTTATGGGTGAATACATGTGACAACAAAAGCTTTGTTCTGCTTTTATTTCCTTGATTATTGACGAGATGACTGAATATTTTTCCATATGATATTTTTCCTGTTTCTTTTTTTCCTAGTTGCTTGCTCTCTATGATTCCTGAAATAAGCTTCAGCTTGCTCTTCTGTAAAGTTCTGTAATAACAGCCATATTATCTTGGAGGATTTTGTGAGGGTTAATTAATCAAGCAGGGTTAGGGAGTGGTTACAAGCTTAGCTTGGATGTCATCAGCCTGGCTTTAGATGCTGGGCTCTGACATTTGGAAGCTGACAGGGGGGTAGCAATTGCCAAGAGCCAGGGGAATTGGAGTTGTGGTTGTAGCCATCTTTGCAAAAATACCATCTGTCACATTAATAATTTTTATCTTTAACAAGTCTCTAATTACACAAACAGTGCAGCCATTAAAACATGCAAGTTAAGCCTAAAATCTCTTTTGACCAGCATCTCAATCCCAATCTCTTTTCCAAAGGTGACCACCATAGTTTTCTTGGTGGACATCGTTTGTATGTGAATACTTACACAGAAAATCTGGAGTGTGTTTCTACGTTTCACATAAATAGTATCATGATGTATGTATTCCATTTCAATGTGTTTTTTCACTCAATATGTCCAGAGAGTGCATTAAGATCTATTTTATCTTTTGCATCTGTGCATCATATAGATAGAATATAATTTACTGAATAACTTCCTTAGTCACCAGCAGAGAATGAGAATGCCCCTTTCCAGGTTCTCTCTCACAGTTACAGACAATATTTTCAGTTCTTGCCAGTTACATTGGTAAAAATGACATGATAATTGTTTTACTTCGCATTTCTCTGATTATCAGTGAATATTTACATTTTTTCATAAGTTTATGGGCCATTTACTTTTCTTCTGTAAATTGCTTACACTTTTAAAAAATATATACTTAGCTCTCTTCAATTGGGTCTTTTAAAATTAGTTTATAAGAGTTTCTTGACATCCTATTCCTTTGTTGCAAATTTCTTCTTTTGTACAGAATTCTTATTTTGATGAAATCAGCTTTATCAATTGTTTGGTATAAGGCTTAGTTTTGTATTTAAAAAAAATTTTGTTTAAAAGCCTTTCCTTCCCCTAAAATAGTTCCCTTTAATACTGACACTTTTGTAAGTTTTGATCTATAATTCATTTAGGATTTTAGTCTTATGAATGTGTGACTTAGGTTTTAATGAACAGCCAGTTGTTCCATTTATTGAATTCTCTCCCACTGATTTGAAATTGTACCCCTCCTGCATGCTGAATTCATATGTATATATACACATATATATATATATATATGTGTATATATACACATATATATGCTTCCAGACTTTTCATTGTGCTACACTGATCTATTTGCTTGCTCTTGTGATGATACCACAGGTTTTAGAGCTGCAGCTTTCTAATTCATTTTTCTTCTTCTCACTATTTTTCAAAATTGGTCTTGGCTCTTCTTTTCTATTCAGTCTTCCATACGAATTTGGAATCAAGTTATCAAGACCTTTGGATTAGCAATATATTGATCTATTAACTAATTTGGAGAGAATGATATACTTTCTTGCTATAAATTTTGTCATTTTCTTCTTCCTCCTTCTCATCCTTTAAATGGAGCATGCCATTTACAAAGCAGCCACAAGGTGGGTGTAAGAACAAAGAAGGTGTAGCTCAGTCCCATCTTCAGATGCCTGGTAAGAGACTCAGAGAGGAAGATGAGTGTCCTGGATGGAATGAGGTTAGAATTATCGGTACAGAATACCTTATATACTCTGTTTACCTTACAAACATTTCGCTTCTGCTTTTTCCCTTGGAATAGATGACAACTATGACATTTCCCCATTTTAGAGATGAAAAATGAAGTCAATGGAAGTGAACCAAATGGCTTCTCTAGGCTGTGCAGCCAGTACGGTATCATGCAGAACCCATATCCACCCGCATTAAGCCAATCACTCTTTCCACTGCACCCAACTGAAAATTTCTGATTTCCCTTCTCCACAGTGTGTGAAAGGAATACAAAATAAATGGAAACCCAAATCCAAGCAACAACAGGAGAATGCATGCAAGACCATCAGGCCTGTGTTCAAAATCTTCATGTCACTTAGCAAGTACCCTAGGCAAATGGAATAAAACAAGAGATTGAAAAGGCCTTTTCCCCTCTCTCTTTTGGGTTCCAGTTTTCTCCGTGGCCTGGCAGTGGTATGTGCTAGATGCTTTGTTGAGTTAATGAGGGAATGGTCTGGCTCCTGGAAAAGAACAAAGAGGTTTGAAACTAGTAGGGCTGGAAATCCAAACCCAAGTGTTTCTCGTGGGTCAGGCACTTCCCTGCATAGACACTGATGCCCATTCAAACCACTGGGTGTGGCCTATGGAGATTTTTGGCAGCTGTGGCCAGTGCAGCTCCACCCGTGTCCTTACTCAAGGGTCAAGGGCCACCTCAGGCACCCTGGAAAACAACTGCATGCTTTGCCCATATCCATGGTCCTGAGATATCTGTACTTCATATCTTAGATCCAATGTATCCACCCAACAGTCAATACTCTCCCATAACTCTTCCTGTAAAGAAAGCCCATCTCATCTCCTGGCCCAACCCCCCATTGCAACTCCCTGTTAGTGTGATATTCCTCCACCCTTTCTTTTACCCCTAGGATTTCCACATTACTTGATATCCAACCTTTGTCCTTAGTTTGTGTCCTGGTTTTAGAAAGTGCTGCTCAAGGCCCTTCACAATTACCAATCCATTGCCTGGGACCTTCAGACTAATTGCCAACTGGGGCAACCCACAGGGTAACAGACACACTCCATGGTAGATCACCAGCTATTTACCTGTCCCCATAGACCTGTTCCAGTCTCTTCATCACAGAAGAATTTATTGATCCCATCTTCTGCCTCCCCAGCCAGATCTCCCCTTATCTCAATGTAAGGATAGTATAGGAGTATTATTATTTTTCCAAATTTTGGCTGCCCTTCCTGGCAATGGAGGGAAACATTTTGTCTCTCTGCCCTGGTGATGTCAGACTTGCCCATATGATCTGTTTTGGCCCCTGATGCAAATCGGAATCCCAAGTGGAAGTTTCAGGAACCAGATTCATTCCACCACATTCTCCTTCCTTCTGCCACAAGTAATAGTGACATTTCAAACAAAGGCTTCTCTGTCTCTCGGAGTCCCAGAGTGAAGACGACAAGTAGGTATGTAGCCGACATATAATAGACATGTATTATGAAGAAGAAACTCACTTTTTTTTGGTCAGCTTTTTAGGTTGTTTATTCCTGTACCATGGTGGCAGGTGAAAGCACTGACTTCACTCCTCAGGTTTGCACAGAGAGGTGGCGAGGTGGCCATTTCTTCCATTCTTCAGGAGGGAAGCAATATAGTAAAGATACTTCCATCTTTTCCCCACCCTCCAGACTCTTCCCTAGAGGAGATGTATCTTATCTGATTGTTACAAGGGAGACAGATTGGCATAGGCAGCTCATTCTTTCCAAGCTCCTGTCAGGATCTGTTTGTCTACAGGCAACTGGCATCTCCTATATGCAGCTGTGTGGGTAAGTTCCAGGGACAGGCCCTGTGGAGCTGGTCTGCGGTGTCCAGTGATGCCAGCCAGTTGGCTGGTAAAATACTAAGAAATCTTGTGGGAAAACACTTAAACCAACCCAACTTTTAATATGAAAAGATGACATTTTAATCCCTATATATCTGGTCCTAACTAGGAAATAGTAGTTTTTTTTTTTTTAAACATAGTTTATTGTCAAATTAGTTTCCACATAACACCCAGTGCTCATCCCCACAAGTGCCCTCCTCCATGCCCACCCCTCCTCCCCCCCACATCCACCAGTCCTCAGTTTTTGTCAGCATTCAAGAGTCTCTCATGGTTTGCCTCTCCCCCTTTCCCCCACCATTTCCGCCCTTCTTCTCCCCCTTGGTCCTCTGTTAAGCTCCTCCTAATCCTCCTATACGTGCACACATATGATATTTGTCTTTCTCTGCCTGACTTATTTCGCTCAGCATCACACCCTCAAGATCCATCCATGTGGCTACACATGGCCAGATTTCATTGTTTCTCATTGCCATGTAGTATTCCATGGTATCGATAAACCACATCTTCTTGATCCATTCATCTGTGGATGGACACGTAGGCTCTTTCCATGTTTTAGCTATTGTGGAGAGTGCTGCTATGAACATTGGGGTCCATGTGCTCCTATGCATCAGCATTTCTGTATCCCTTGGGTAAATTCCTAGCAGTGCTATTGCTGGGTCATAGGGGAGTTCTATTGTTAGTTTCCTTAGGAACCTCCACACTGTTTTCCAGAGGGGCTGTACCAGTTTACATTCCCACCAACAGTGTAGGAGGGTGCCCGTTTCTCCACATCCTCGCCAGCATCTAGAGTTCTCTGATTGGCTCATTTTAGCCACTCTGACTGGCGTGAGGTGGTATCTCAGTGTGGTTTTGATTTGTATTTCCCTGATGAGGAGCGATGCTGAGCATCGTTTCATGTGTCTGTTGGCCATCTGGATGTCCTCTCTGGAGAAGTGTCTGTTCATATCTTCTGCCCATTTCTTCACTGGGTTGTTTGTTTTTCGGGCGTGTAGTTTGGTGAGTTCCTTGTAGAATCTGGATATCAACCCTTTATCTGATATGTCATTTGCAACTATCTTTTCCCATTCCGTTGGTTGCCTATTAATTTTCTGGGTTGTTTCCTTGGCTGTGCAGAAGCTTTTAATCTTGAGGAGGTCCCAACAGTTTATTTTTGCTCTTGATTCCCTTGCTTTTGGGGATGTGTCAAGTAAGAAGTTGCTGCGGTGGAGGTCAAGGAGGTTGTTTCCTGCTTTCTCCTCTAGGGTTTTGATGGTTTTCTGTCTCACGTTCAGGTCCTTTATCCATTTTGAGTTTATTTTTGTGCATGGTGTGAGAAAATGATCTAGTTTCATTCTTCTGCATGTTGCTGTCCAGTTCTCCCAACACCATCTGTTAAAAAGGCTGTCTTTTTTCCATTGGATATTCTTTCCTGCTTTGTCAAAGATTAGTTGGCTGTATACTTTTGGGTCCATTTCTGAGTTCTCGATTCTGTTCCATTGGTCTATGTGTCTGTTTTTGTGCCAATACCATACTGTCTTGATGATGACAGCTTTGTAGTAGAGGCTAAAGTCTGGGATAGTGATACCTCCCGTTTTGGTTTTATTTTCAGGATTACTTTGGCTATTCGGGGTCTTTTGTGGTTCCATACAAATTTTTGGATAGTTTGTTCTAGTTTTGAAAAGTATGCTGGTGCAATTTTGATTGGAATTGCATTGAATGTGTAGGTTGCTTTGGGTAGTAATGACATTTTAACTATATTTATTCTTCCTATCCGTGGGCATGGAATGTTTTCCATTTCTTTTTGTCTTCTTCAATTTCCTTCATAAGTTTTCTATAGTTTTCATCATACAGATCTCTTGTATCCTTGGTTATGTTTATTCCGAGGTATTTTATGGTTTTTGTGCAATTGTGAATGGGATCAGTTTCTTGATTTCTCTTTCTGTTGCTTCATCGTTGGTGTATAAAAATGCAACCGATTTCTGTACGTTGATTTTGTACCCTGCAACTTGGCTGAATTCTTGGATCAGTTCTTGTAGGCTTCTGGTGGAGTCTGTCGGGTTTTCGATGTAGAGTATCATGTCATCTGCGAAGAGTGAAAGTTTGACTTCCTCTTTGCCAATTCTGATGCCTTTGATTTCCTTTTGTTGTCTGATGGCTGATGCTAGGACTTCAGCACTATGTTAAACAACAGTGGTGAGAGTGGACATCCCTGTCGTGTTCCTGATCTCGGGGAAAGCTCTCAGTTTTTCCCCATTGAGGATGATGTTAGCTGAAGGCTTCTCATAGATGGCTTTGATGATGTTTAAGTAGGTTCCTTCTATCCCAACTTTCTCGAGAGTCTTTATTAAGAAGGGATGCTGTGTTTTGTCAAATGCTTTTTCTGCATCTATTGACAGGATCCTATGGTTTTTATCTTTTCTTTTATTGATATGATGTATCACATTGATTGATTTGCGAATATTGAACCAGCCCTGTAACCCAGGAATGAATCCCACTTGATCTTCGTGGATGATTCTTTTTATATGATGCTGGATTTGATTTGCAAGGATCTTGTTGAGAATTTTTGCATCCGTATTCATCAAGGATATTGGCCTATAGTTCTCTCTTTTTGCTGGATCTCTGTCTGGCTTGGGAATCAGAGTGATGCTGGCTTCATAAATGAGTCCGGGAGTTTTCCTTCGCTTTCTATTTTTTGGAATAGCTTGAGAAGAATTGGGATTAATTCTGTTTTAAGTGTCTGGTAGAATTCCCCAGGGAAGCCATCAGGTCCAGGGCTCTTATTTGTTGGGAGATTTTTGATCACTGATTCAATTTCTTCACTCGTTATGGGTCTGTTCAGGTTTTCTCTTTCTTCCCGTGTGAATTTTGGTAGTGAGTGTGTGTTTAGGAATTTGTCCATTTCTTCTAAGTTGTCCAATTTGTTGGCATATAATTTTCATAGTATTCCCTGATAATTGCTTGTATTTCTGAGGGGTTGGTTGTAATAAGTCCATTTTCATTCATAATTTTGTCTATTTGGGTGCTCTCTCTTTTCTTTGGATAAGTCTGGCTAGAGGTTTGTTAATTTTGTTTACCTTTTGAAAAAACCAACTCTTGGTTTCATTGATCTGTTCAATTGTTTCTTTGGTCTCTATGTTGTTTATTTCTGCTCTAATTTTTACTATTTCTCTTCTTCTACTGGGTTTAGGGCGTTCTTGTTGCTCTGCCTCTAGTTCCTTTAGGTGAGCTGTTAGATTTTGGACTTGCACTTTTCTAATCTTTTGAAATAGGCCTGGAGAGCAATGTACTTTCCTCTTAGGACTGCCTTTGCCGCATCCCATAGATTTTGAATTGTTGTGTTTTCATTTTCATTTGTTTCCATATATTTTTTAATTTCATCTCTAATTGCCTGATTGGCCCATTCATTCTTTAGAAGGGTGTTCTTTAACCTCCATGTTTTGGAAGTTTTCCAGACTTCTTCCTGTAATTGATTTCAAGTTTCAAAGCATTGTGATCCGACAGTGTGCATGGTATGATCTCTATTCTTTTATATTTCTTGAGGGCTGCTTTATGTCCCAGTATGTGATCTATCTTGGAGAATGTGCCATGCGCACTTGAGAAGAAAGTAAATTCCCTGGCCTCAGGATGTAAACTTCTAAATATATCCGTCAGGTCCATCTGGTCCAATGTATCTTTCAAGTCCATTATTTCTTTAGTGGTTTTCTGTCTGGTTGACCTATCCATTGCTGTAAGTGGAGTATTAAAGTCCCCTGCTATTAGCACATTCTTATCTATAAGCTTGTTTTTGTTTGTGATTAATTGTTTTAGATATTTAGGTGCTCCCATATTCGGTGCGTAGACATTTATGATTGTTAGTTCTTCCTGATGGATGGACCCTGTAATTATCATGTAGTGCCCTTCTTCATCTCTTGTGATTTTCTTTAATTTAAAGTCCAGTTTGTCTGATATAAGTATCGCTACTCCGGCTTTCTTTTGATTTCCTGTAGCATGATATATATTTCTCCATCCCCTGACTTTTAATCTGAAGGTATCTTCCCGTCTAAAATGAGTTTCTTGTAGACAGCATATAGATGGATTTTGTTTTTAATCCATTCTGCTACCCTATGTCTTTTGATTGGAGCATTCAGCCCATTTACATTCAGTGTTATTATTGAAATATGTGGGTTTAGAGTCTTTGTTTCTTTTGTAGGGTTCATGTTTGTGGTGGTGTTTCTGGAATCTTTGTTCCTTTCAACCTTTCCTTCAGAGCACCCCCCTCAGAATTTCTTGTAGGGCTGGCTTCGTGGTGACAAATTCTTTCAATTTCTGTTTGTTTGGAAAGGTTTTTATCTCTCCTTCTATTTTGAATGACAGGCTTGTTGGATAGAGGATTCTTGGCTGCATATTTTTACTGTTCATCACATTGAAGATCTCTTGCCATTCCTTTCTGGCCTGCCACGTTTCAGTAGATAGGTCTGTCACCCCTCTGATGGGTTTCCCTTTGTATGTGAAGGCCCTTTTCTCCCTAGCTGCTTTCAAAATTCTCTCTTTGTCCTTGTATTTTGCCATTTTTACGATGATATGTCGTGCAGAAGATCGATTCAAGTTACGTCTGAGAGGAGTCCTCTGAGCCTCTTGTATTTCCACATTGGCTTCCTTCCCCAGGTGGGGGAAGTTCTCTGCTATAATTTGTTCCAGGACTCCTTCAGCACCTTTCCCTCTCTCTTCCTCTTCTGGGATTCCTATGATACAGATATTGTTGTGTTTGACCGTGTCACTGAGCTCTCAAACTCTTCTTTCCTGTTCCTGGATCAGTTTGTCTCTTTTTTTGTCAGCTTCTTGTTTTCTATAATGGTGTCTTCTAAATCACTTATTCTCCTTTCTGCCTCTTCAAGCCGTGCGTTGGAGGCCTCTAATTTATTATGGATCTCATTTATCGCATTTTTTAATTCTTCATGCCTATTTTTATTTTCCATTCTGTCTGTAGCCATAGTTTCTTTGATGTCCCTATGTTTTTTTCAAGCCCTGCTATTAATTTCACCATTATTATTCTAAAATCTTGTTCACTTATGCTGATATCTGTTTTGAGCAGTTCATTAGCTGTCATTTCTTCTTGGAGTTTCTTTGGAGGAGAGTTCTTTCGTTTCGTCATTTTAGTTAGCTTTCCGGCTCTTGTTGGTTTTAAAAACCTGTTATGCTCTCTGTTTCTATGAGCACTGCTATATCCAAGAAACTCTTTGACTTTCCAGGGCCTATCCTTTCAGAGATTGTGTTTTGAATGGTATCCCTCGGTCACTCTTGTTGGGACCTTAGTTATTTTATTTTCCTATTCGTAGTGATATTTGGGACTCTTCACCTTGTGTGCTCTAGCTTGTTTCTTGAGGTAGCCCTGGAAAAGAAAACAGACAGACAAACACACAGCGAGCAGGAGCACACAAACGCACAGGCTGATTCAACTAACATGCAAAGTGAGAGGGAAAACGAAAAGTTAATAGAAAAGACGGAGGAGGGAGGGCGAATAGGGAGCATAAAATACATAAAAGGGTCAAAAAGGGGAAAAGAAAAGGAAAAAAGAAGAAAACCGATGGACAAAGAACGGTTTAAAGCATAGACCTGGATTTCCCAGCTACAGTTAAATAGCCGTGTGTATGCAGTGCTGGTTCAAGAGCACTGAGAAAAAGAGAGAAGGCAGGGCGAGACAAGGCAGATTTGGAAATAGAATGAACAGGCAGAAGGGATAAGAAACTTTTTTTCAAAGAGGTAAAGGATAGAATATGGTTGGATAGGTGAGAGAAGGATGCTGGAATTATCCAGAGAAACTATATAGTCTAATTACTCCTGAGAGAAATAGCTGAAGAAGTCGGTAGGTGTAGAATTTACATTTACAGAATGGACTTGTTGTGATTGTTTAAGCAAGCTGGCGACCAGAGTTAATCAGGTCAGTGTTTGGGGGGAAAAAGCGAGAAAAGAGAAAGAAGAAGAAAAAAAGAGAAAAGAAAGGGGAAAAAAAAGAAAGAAGAAAAAAAAAAGGGAAAAAAGAAAAAAAATTAAAAAAAGGGAGGAGGGCACCTCTCAGGCAGGGATGGGCATGGCGTGATCCGATGCCTCAGGCGGGGGTTCTGCCTTGGCGATTGTGGGGAGGAGAGTGACGGTGCTCCAGTCCCTTCTTGAACCCCGCGCTGCAGCTCGCTTTTTTTTTTTGGCGTGTCAACTCCCCGTTCCGGGGACGCAGCCGAAGTTGGTTGCACTCTTCAACCCAGGCCAGTTCCAATCTCCAAATCCCAGTCCGCGTCCCGCTGAAGTTGCCTTAGTCACAGCTTCCCAGACAACCCCCTCGGGCTATTCCAGGCTCCCTGCTGAGCTCTGGGGGCTGAGTCAGGATCGCTGCTTCCTTCTCTGGGTCGGGCTGGTGCGCATGCGCGGGGGCTTGCCTGCCGGGTCCGTGTAGCCTGAGCCCGCTGGAGTGAGGAAAGCCGGGTCTCTCTATGGCTCGTCACCCGAAACACGAACTCACAGGCAAATTTCCCAGTTTTTAGCTCTTTGCCTTCCCTCTCGAGTTCCAGCCAGCCAGGAGCGCAGACGCCTGGTGTCTGCGCGTCTCCTTCAGGGGTCCCAGCTGCCCTGGAGCTACAATGGCGGCAGGCGCGCCGCCGCTGGAGTGAGGAAAACCGGGTCTCTCTATGGCTCGTCACCCGAAACACGAACTCACAGGCAAATTTCCCAGTTTTTAGCTCTTTGCCTTCCCTCTCGAGTTCCAGCCAGCCAGGAGCGCGGACGCCCCGTGTCTGCGTGTCTCTTTCAGGGGTCCCAGCCGCCCTGGAGCTGCAATGGCGGCAGGCGCGCCCGCGCCGCCCCAAAACCCAACCTCGAGGAGCGGCACAAAGAAGCAGTTTGTGTGCTCAGCCTCCCCCAGGACCAGTCGTCGCGAGGGGACCTGGTGTGCAGGTATTTGGCAAGTACGGTCTTTCTATGCACCGAGCGGAGATTTTTCTGTCTCGGACTCTCTCCTTTTCCCCTCTCACTCCCTGTAGAGGGTAGAGGGGGATCGCCTCCCACCCTGGAGGCTCCGATCCCGGCCCGATTTTACCTTCCCCGGTTCGCACTCACGTTAGAAGGCTTTCTCAGTGGATTCTGCGTCCTTTTTTCTCCCAGTCTCTCAGGTTTTGTATGGTTTCCAATGGCTTCAGATCTTTTCTGTGTGATGTATGGGCGCGAGTGCAAGTATGGAGCTCCTTACTTCTCCGCCATCTTGCCCCTCTCTAGGAAATAGTAGTTTTATATATTTGCACCCTATGACTCCAATATACAGCATTTATGTGATCCAACTCTATTCTATTCTCCCACCTTATCATATACCTTCACTGACATCCCTAAAGCTGTTCCTAGGGGATCTGTGGGCCTTCTAGAAACACTAAAGGGCACACCCTGGCAGGCCAAAGATGTTTTGAGGAAGCTGTTATTATCCTCACCACAGGAGAAAAGAACTTGCCCATGTAGGGGATCATAGGGCTGTTGTTTGTGATGCATAAAAACTCAGAAGGCATCATATGTCTGATCTGCCATGACATCCCTCAGCAAACTGCTTCAATGACCCAAAATAAAGACTCCAAAATATGGTTGAAGAGGTCCTGGACTGCACCTCTGGTTCACACTTCTTGGCCAGGTCCATTCAATTAGAAGTTTCATTTGTGTCATCTGCCTCACTTAGCAATCACGCTTCCCTCCCTCTGAGGAACTAACCCAGGAAGACTGAGTGGTGATGGAAATAGACCACTCCGTGGCACCCTCCACCCCAAGCTACTAAAGCTATTGGTTTAGGCTGTTCCATTGGGACAGGACAATAGCTTTCAATAACATTAAATATATGTTTCATGTTGAAAAATGAGAACTAGAGAAGTCATGTGACATATTGGAGGCCACACAGCTATTATTTCTGTGCCTCCTTTCAGAGCAAATAATAATAACGGTGACAATTCATTGAATGTTTCCTTATGGATCCAACACCCTGCTAACCTCTTGCCATATATTATCTTATTCAGTTCTTACCCCAGCTCTGTGAAGTGAGTCTCATTACTACCAGTTTGAGAATGGGGAAACTGAGACTGAAAATTTTTATAGCTTGTTTGAAGCCTGATTCCATAACTGATTCTATCATCCATTCGATACAGTTGTATTATAAAACTTAGTATCATAAAATTATAATACTGGGGTGCCTGGTAGCTCAGTCAGTTAGGTGTCCAACTCTAGCTCAGGTCATGATCTTGCAGTTCATGAGTTCAAGACCCGCGTTGGGCTCTATGCTGACAGCTCAGAGCCTGAAGCCTGCTTTGGATTCTGTGTCTTCCTCTCTCTCTGCTCTTCCCTGCTCACTATTTATCTCTCTTTCAAAAATAAATAAACATTAAAAAAATTTTTTAATTATAATACTGTGTTATAAAACTCAGAAATCGAGTCTGAGAGCTACCCTCTACCATGTATATGTGAATTCAGACCCTACACAACCAAAAAGGGATTTGAGAACGTTAGAATGTCAGAGCTGGAAGACACTAAGTGCCTGCTGTCGCAGGGCCTCCCCAACACCCCTATTCTCCTCTACAACGACCTTAAGTGCATACATACAGAGCACAGACTTTCAGTGTCATCTGTCATAGAGAAAAACATTCTCAGGGAGCTAACAGAGCTCTACCCTGTTCCCACGCTGATCATTATATCCCGACCAAGAGGTCTACTCAGACTTATTCACCTGTGTTGAGACAAAAACTGAGATCCAGGGTGAGTTATCTTTGGTTGAGATGTCTAACTTTGAAAAGTAAATCAGACATCTGGTCAAATGTTCTTCCCTCTCATAACTTTGTTAAAGAGGTAAATGCTATAACACTCACCACTTAGGGTCTTTTATTGTTCAAAGTAATACCACATGAGTGATCAAATAAATTAACATTCTATTTTCATGGTCTCATTTGTTGAGAACATTGGTGTTGAAATGCCAGTGTAAATACAGGAGAATAGGCAGAGCAGAATGCTTCCTACATTTTGCCCAGTTCCATATTATTTATTTACAGCTTATTTTTATTTTCACATAATAGAAAAGCTATACTAAAGTTGCAAGTAGAGAAAAAAAGCACTTTATTTTCCTGACCAGTTCGAGTGTAGATTCCCACTCTGATGCCCATTACCAGCAAAACCTTATTTGTTTTTCCTACACATAAACCCAATACAACCATCAAAATCAGGAAGTGAACACTGGTACATAGTGGCCTAACCCTAAGCCCTCAATCACTTTTTGCCAACTATCTAAACAGTTCAGAATCACAAATTACATTTAGTTGTCATATCTCTAAGTTTTTTGTAGTTTGGAACAATTTTTCAAAAATTTCGAAATGTTTGAAGGTTATAAGCCAATTATTTTGTAGAGCATTCCTCAATTTACATTTATTTGATGTTTCCTTTCTCTCTCTCTCTCTCTCTCTCTCTTTCTTTCATCTTTCTACTGTATGGACTCTGGCTTCCTATTTTACTCAATGGGTTGAAATCCATCACAATCATTACTTACCTGATGCTCAAACTCTTCCCCAGTTTGGCCAGTGGGAGTGCCTCACACTGGCTTGTATTTCCTCTTAAGTGTCCCATCATTCCTTGAGCACTGATTTATTGTCTTTTGAGCAGGCTCCTATTGTCATTTCCCTGGTCTAGTCCTGGAGCTATTTCTTCAAGGGATGCTGGTTCACCTGAGGAGGTGTTCAGGAGTCCTGATCTGAGGTCTAGATAGGCTCATTACCTCTGCTCTCAGGCCTTCTCAGTGGTCAGAGCTGGGGAGTATATGTGTATATACACATAGTTAGAAATACTTATACATATTTAGAGACATGGAGGAGGGCACTTGTGGGGATGAGCACGGGGTGTTATATGGAAACCAACTTGACAATAAACTATTTAAAAAAATGGGTAGAGATATAATGTGTCACATTTTATTTCTATAGATACTAGTGATTTATTTATCATCCATACCAATCATATATCATTCATAACTGTAACAACATCTATGGAAAACTGTAGTTCATAATAATGCCTCCAATTTAAATTTAACACCACAGAGTTCATTTTAGTTTCTTACTTTCCTATTTGTAACTCCCTGTGCTGACAGTGACGTACCTGGATTGGGTTATTTTTAATATATTTACTTATTTGCTCAATCATCTTGCAGGGACCAGTTTCCCCATAGCCACCACCCCTTCCCCAGTGGGATGCCCCCCTCATCTTACTCAGACCCAGATTCCCTGCTCTGGGCTACCAAGCTTCCTTCCTCTCTCCATGCTCCCTGGCATGGAGGCCTACTTTGCTGGGACCCTCCTAATGGACTTAGGAAGAAATTGTTCAGGAAGGAAAGGAAAGACACTAGAAAGAACACATTTATAAATTTATTTGCAAGATAAAGGAGAGGAGAGTTCTTCTTTAACACTGTATTATTTGAACGTTTGTAATGGTGAGTGCTTGAACTGGCTTGGAGTTGAAGGGAATAAATTTGGGAATGACACCCTGACAATTTTACATCAAAAAGTGTTCCCAAGGAGATAACCTTTGTTCAAAAGACAGCCTCTACAAGCTGTGATGATCTTAACCAGAAACGATAAAGGCAGTTTGTGAATCAGTCTATGAGAATCTCTCTCTGTGATTTGTCCTTCAGACTTGGTCTCCACGGCTGTTTGTGGGGAAGGTAGGAAGTGTGCTTAGCGGGATTGGGCTCTGGGTACTAATGTTGACTGCACAAGCCATTCAAGTAGGCCAGGAAGTGCTGTTAACTGCTGAGTGTCAGTCTTCTTGTGAGAAAAACCTGATAATCCTCAGATCCCCTTACAGTCAGGCGGCCTAGGATCCCCAGGGTGCTTTATATATTTATCACACTGTTCACCCGCCTTCCTGCAGGGCAAGAACCAGGCCTCAATGTCATCTCCACCGTGCCCATCGGGGTCTGGCAAACACAGGCATCCAATTGGCCTTTGTGGGTAAGTGAGCGCAGACCCGATGGCCCCAGGCTGGCCAGGTCTCCCTCTTTGGAAGCATCCACCATTAGCACAGCTGAGGGCTCCCTCCCAGATCGCATTGCCGAGAAGTCACGCTTATTAGGACTGCTGGTGCACTGCAAGGGCTCCCATCCAGCCCATCTCTCATAAAAAACCCCGATTCCCCGATAAGGAGAGGAAGTGACTGCTGCAGGAATTTGATCTGTGATAACCCGTTCCGCCACTCGTGGTGGACTGTGCTGTGCATCTAAAATGCGCGGCCGTTTGTCGCACGGGACAGCAGCCGGCAGCCTCTCAAGGAATGTGTGTCCAATATTTGGTGCTGAAAGGCTGGAAGTAGAAGCAGAATCCAGGACGTGTCAGGGCGGATGATTCCCGTGATGGAAAGGGCATGATCCTCATGCGGGCAGTAAGTGGCGGCCGGGGTCACGGGGAAGAATGCAGAGAGGCTTAGGAACTCTTGCTTCTCTGGGGATAATTTTTTGCGAAGAAATACAAAACCTATCTCTTTTTAACACTTCATATCCGTTTCCCTTGAATCTTTCAACCTGGCCTCCACTAAAACTGAGCTTTAAATAAGCACAAGGTTGGGCGCCTGGGTCGCTCTGTCAGTTAAGCGTCTGACTTCTGCTCAGTTCATAATCTCGTGGTTCACGTGTTCAAGCCCCGTGTTGGGCTCTGTGCTGACACCTCGGAACCTGCTTCTGATTCTGTGTCTCCCTCTCTCTCTATCTCTTCTCCTCTCCTGATCATACTCTGTCTTTCTCTATCTCTCTTTTAAAAATAAAATAAAACATTAAAAAAAAATTTAAATAGGCATAATGTTATCAATGCCTAGTGCACTCATTGGTTAACTTTATAAAGAGGACTAGCCCCAAGGAGAAAAACAGCAGTCCAAGGGTTCTAGATTATTCAGGTTAGCAGTGGGGTTGGGGAAGCAATTTTCAAAAGTAAAGAGCCAGGTGCTTGATTCCTATTCTTGTTGGAGGAAGAGAAAGTGTAGACCTCCCAAAAATGCCCTGATACCCATCCCACCCATCCCACCCATCCGTTAGGATATTTTGTTAGTGGAAAGAGCTTTGGGTTAAGTGAGGGAAGATCTGGTGCCTGCTCGCGTTTCGCCACCTACTATTTCTGTCCAGAAGAAAGCAGACTCCCCTGAGCCTCAGATTAGTCCATCTGTACAATAAATATCCTACTATGAGCCAATTTAATAGGAAAAGTGCTTTGTAAATGGCCCTTGGGTACAAACGTGCAAGAAGTATTATTGTTGGTGACTTCTCTTAAAATACGCACGTTTCTTGAATGCTTAAACCTATTATCATTCACATCTTAGTGTTAACTGCATTAGCAGATAGCATTCTCCCTTTTCCTAACTGTAATGAGCAGTGGGAAAAAAGAAAATTTTGTTGCAGATCGAGCTTCTACTCTCACACCACTAGTTAACAGTGAGAGGAATCCCAGAGACAGGCAGTGGCAGAGCAGGCATCCCAGAGCAGGAATTAGCTATGGGATGCCAAAGTGATGTGGTGGAAACACTCTGGACTCACAGAGTTAGGTTCAAATCTCAGTTCTCTTAGAGATGTAGTCATCTGGGAAAAGTCATTAAGCAGCTTTCCACTTGAGGGCTCACATCTACACTATAATAATGGAGGGGTTCAGAAAATGCTCTGTGGTCACTGACATTCTTGGATTCTATAGTGTAGACTGTGGTAGCAAAATATGCCTTAGAAAATGAGCTTCTGTCTGGTTTATGATATACTATTATCCTAAATGATCACCTAAAACGAATTAGAAATACTGTCTATGGGGCGCCACTGTAGCTCAGTGGGTTAAGCATTTGACTTTGGCTCAGGTCATGATCTCAAAGATTGTGAGTTCGAGCCCCGCATCTGGCTCTGTGCTGACACCTTGGAGCCTGGAGCCTGGAGCCTGGACCCTGCTTCAGATTCTATGTCTCCCTCTCTTTCTGCCCCTCCTGTGCTTGAGCTCTCTCTCAAAAACAAATAAACATTAAAAAAAATTTTTTTAAAAAGAAATAGTGCCTATGAAGTGGTAATTTAGGCTTGAACTAAGGACAGACAATTACTGTGATTCGTAGTAACCTCAGCACCGTGTCTGGCATCCAGTTAAATGTTTAGTATTATAGAGACATGTTCATATGCACGAGATGCATTGGAAGCAAGAGAAAGTAAACTTTTCTGCCTGTGCCACTGACAGTGTTATGGGTTCATCAGTCTGTTTACCAGATTCTCCTTGTTAATTTTTTTAGGTCCAAATAACTAAGTAAATAGTAAAGAAAAGAAAAGGAAACAACCTAAATATTTAATCATAAGATATTGGCTAGGTAAATATAGGTATACATAAATAAATGGAGTCGTATGCAGCCATTTAATGAATACGATGTGATTGTACATTGGCATTAAAATATCCAAATTACACTGTTAAGTTTAAAAAGACAGATTACTAAACATCTGTCATTGCATGAGAAAAAATTCCAGAAGGCTTGTACACCAAAATGCTTATCAAGGATGTATATCTTCAAGGTAGGGGTAAAGGTGTGTAAGAAAATTTCTTTTTCACTTTTTCCTTTGCTTGTTAAAAAAGTTTCATTGAGATATAATTCACAAACCATATAACTCACGCATTTAAAGTGTATAACCCAGGGTTGCCTGAGTGGCTCAGGCAGTTGAGTGTCTGACTTAAGCTCAGGTCATGATCTCGTGGTTTGTGAGTCTGAGACCCTCATCGGGCTCTGTGCTGACAGCTCAGGGAATAAAATAAAATGTATAATCCAGGGCATTTTAGGATAGTCACAGAACTGTGCAACTTCAGAGCTTTCCAATACCACAAAAAGAAACCTCCAATCCGTTGGCTGTCCTTACCTCCAGCCATCCCCTTGCAACCATTAATCTATTCTTTGTCTACTTTTTGTCTGAGAGTATTTCCTCTGGACCAAAACCAGGGGCTTAAGTTGCGTTTCTTATTATGAGTGGTTTTAGACCTGTCAATAATGCTGCTTGGCATGTAGGGAGATGCGTGAAGAAACTAAGCTTACTTTGATTTCCCATGGTGTTTTCATCCCTGGCTGGAGACAGAGCTTTATAACTTCTAGTTTCTTCTATTCCTGATCTGGGATCTCTTTTCTTTCTTTCTTTCCTTCTTTCTTTCTTTCTTTCTTTCTTTCTTTCTTTCTTTCTTTCTTTCTTCCTTCCTTCCTTCCTTCCTTTCCTTCCTTTTCTTTCTTTCTTTCTTTCTTTTCTTTTCTTTCTTTCTTTCTTTCTTTCTTTCTTTCTTTCTTTCTTTCTTCCTTTCTTTCTTTCTTTCTTTCTTTCTTTCTTTCTTCTTTCTTTCTTTCTTTTTCTTTTCTTTTTTCTTTCTTTCTTTCTTTCTTTCTTTCTTTCTTTCTTTCTTTCTTTCTTTCCTTCTTTCTTTCTTTCTTTCTTTCTTTCTTTCTTTCTTTCTTTCTTCTTTCTTTCTTTCTTTCTTTCTTTCTTTCTATCTTTCACCCTGACGCATTTCCATCCTGTGATTTACGCAGCCTTATATTTCATCAGGAATCACTGGATTGAACTGAAGTGGTTTGTATATGATAGATCTAGTGCCCAAACTCATCAGGTCAACTCAAATCAGACATATCCCCTATATTCATGTTTTTGAAATGATTGTGTCAACTTGATCTTAGGTATCAGAAGTGGAATTTTATAACCAAGGAAATAGGGTCAATTTTTATTAAAAATTAGTTCTCAGTTTCCTAAAGTACAGATATTTCATATATATGAATTCATTACTCTAATATTTATCAATCATTCCCTATATAAAGAGCACTGAGTAAGTGCTCTGTTGTACAAAGTATAATCCTTAATGAAACAAACTTACAATTTGAAGCAAACATAGAAAAGACCTCTAGTTGACTGGAATGACAATCCACATAAGTCTTTCTAGGAATCACAACATACATGAAGTTGAACCATGTGAAGTCGCCAAAATTTTATCATCTTTGACATACAAAAATGGCAATTTCAAATGGCTCAATCTAATAGAAAAATGAAAAATTTGCAGTAAATAGTGAAAACCAATGCTTACCATTTACCCACATTGGGCTTAAACTGTTTTGTAAGCATTATCTCATTTAATCTCACAACAACCCCATGAGGTAGGGACTATTTTGATCGCCATTGTATTTATTTATTATCATTTTTAAAAATTTTCTTTTTTTAAGTAATCTCAGCATCCAACATGGGGCTCAAACTCACAACCCTGAGATCAAGAGTCACTCGTTCCACGAGCTGAGACAGCCAGATGCTTCTAGATCTCCATTTTATAGATGACAAAACAGAATCTCAGATTCTGTTCATAGGGTCAGTAGTGGTATTATTGCATGATACACAAAAAACTCTGTGTGACACAAAAAGACTATGCTCTTAAATATTGTACTAAAGGAAACATTCAAGAGATGGAGAGAAAGCAAAAGCTAAGTAACAGAGTAGTTCTTATCCAAGTGTCTGGTGTGTAGTGTGTGTTTAACAAAATTAGAGGGCAGAGTAAGGAATCACTAATGCTAATAAAAAATGCCCAAATATGAAAACACTTCCTTATTTTTCTTCCTTTTATATCCCAAAAAGTACTGAACATTGTTCCCTCACACTGTAACATCTCCCATTGAGCACCACCTCCATTTGATTTTGTTTCCAAAGGTTATAAAAAATGGAGGCTTCACTCAATTCCCCTTTAGTGAGTAATCTCTGATCACTACCAAGAATCTTCAACCTGTTGAACAAGAATCTTGTTTCCACAGGAAGCTCTTCTGTTTCTAATGGGCCTGAGACAGTTCTGGGATCCAACCAGAAACTAGTTAAGAGATGAGATATATGATACATGCTCATGAAAACTGAGGAGCAGTGTGAAACATCGGAAGAGATATGTGAACTATTAAAGAGGTCCCTTCTTGATTAATGCATTCTGACCAAAATTCTACTGCATCCATGATTCAGGCTGTCTTTGGGCAGAGGCGATCTGCTTGGTAGGATACCTCTGTGTTTACTAACAACAGTCAACAACTGATAAAACACCAATGTGTGAACCACTTGACTCCATCTTGTGATGAATACACTTTCCCAAAGTTTCTGGCATTGTAATCCACCACTCTATAAGCTTTGCTCACAAGATGCCTGCTGGCAACTGCTTCAGCAGCTATTTCAGAATCCTGACATCTATCAATGCTTTTTGGACAATGGTATGATACAAGTCGTTCTCATAAGTCATTAGTACCAAAGGGCAATGGTAAGTTCTCTCAAATCATTCTGGGAAGAGCATTGCGAAGAGGTCCATAAATGCTATCAGGCACTGCCTGCTCCATGCGCGAACCATTCAGGGAGAGAAGAGATACAGAGGAGTGTGACAGGGGGTTGAGCATGTGCAGGATAACTAAAATTAGTTTCCAGTCTGAGATCCTCATTTCTGCCTTCTCTGGAATGACTGTCATTATCCACATTTTTCCCCATACATGGTCCATTCTGAAATAATCCCTATTTAGAGACCTAGATGTCAACTACTCTAAAGAAACAACTGAAATCCTGAGGTCTTACAAAGTCTCATGCTACAATTACTGCCTCAGTTACTTTTTTGTGACCAATAAAGTACTGCTCAGACAGTGTAACAACCTCAGGTGGATACGTATTGAGGTCTGTTATATTAATTAAAAAAAAAAAAAAAAGAGGTGGGGCGCCTGGGTGGCTTAGTCGGTTAAGCGTCCGACTTTCGCTTGGGTCATGATCCTGCGGTTCGTGGGTTCGAGCCCCGCGTCGGGCTCTGTGCTGACTGCCAGCTCAGAGCCTGGAGCCTGTTTCAGTCTGTGACTCCCTCTCTCTCTGACCCTCCCCTGTTCACGCTGTCTTCCTCTCTCCTAGAAATAAATAAAACATTAAAAAAAAAAAAAGAGGCAAAGAAATTTAACCCAAATTGTATAATTATCCCTGGAAGTATGCTTCCTAAATACAACCATTGAATGTTACAAGGGGAAAAAAAACCTTTTAAAGATCAGCTTAAAAAACAATAAAATAAGTAGTTACCTTAGTTAGGTCATAAACATATACCCAAAGGAGAGCTGAAAAAACTAACAGCTAGCGTTATCCAAACTCATGTTCGGGATCAGTTTTCTAGTGGAAAGCTGATGTTTCAGGTATCTCAAATGACAGGGAAGTCTAGAAGCAGTGCTAAATGACCCCAAATATGGCTCAAGTCATGATACTAATGTTGAAGATTCCAGCGGAGAGTTTGAATGCAATGTTTAAGATGGAAACAATTATAAGCTCACATTTAATTTTATGTAACATTTTAATACATTTTTTAATGTTTATTTTTTAGAGAGGCAGAGCGTGAGTGGGGAAGGGGCAGAGAGAGAGGGAGATGCAGAATCTGAAGCAGGCTCCAGGCTCGGAGCCGTCAGCACAGAGCTGAACATGGGGCTCGAATCCATAAACTGCAAGATCATGACTTAAGCCTAAGTGGGACGCTGAACTGACTGAGCCAAACAGGTGCCCCTATAACATTTTAAATGTATGTGCATAAAGTTATTAAATGAAATAACAACTAAGCATTTGACTGTTTCATCTATATTCTTTTTTTAATGTTCATTTGCTAATTTATTTATTTATTTACTTAATGTTTTTTTTTTTTTTATTTCTGAGAGAGAGAGAGAGAAAGCGCGAGCAGGAGAGGGTCAGAGAGAAAGGGAGATACAGAATCTGGAGCAGACTCCAGGCTCTGAGCTAGCTGTCAGCACAGAGCCTGATGCGGGGCTTGAACCCACAAACTGTGAGATCATGACCTGAGCCAAAGCTGGATGCTTAACCTACTGAGCCACCCAGGCACCCCAATATTCATTTATTTTTGAGACATAGACAGAGACAGAGCACGAGTAGGGGGGCAGCAGAGAGAGAAACACACAGAATCTGAAGCAGGCTCCATGCTCAGAGCTGTTGGCACTGAGCCCAATGAGGCACTCAAACTCACTAGCAGTGAGATCATGACCTGATCCGAAGTCAGATGCTCAAGTACTGAGCCATCCAGACAATCAATGCTCCATATATATTCTTTTTTTTTCATTTTTAATTTTTTTAAAATATAATTTATTGTCAAATTGGCTAACATACAGTGTGTAAAGTGTGCTCTTGGTTTTGGTGGTAGATTTCCATGATTCATTGCTTACATATAACACCCAGTACTCATCCCAACAAGTGCCCTCCTCAATGCCCATCACCCATTTTTCCCTCTCCCCAAACCCCAAACCACCCTCAGTTTGTTCTCTGTATTTAAGAGTCTTTTATGGTTTGCTTCCCTCCCTCTGTTTGTAACTATTTTTCCTTCCTCCATGGTCTTCTGTTCAGTTTCGCAAGATCCACATATGACATCTGCCCTTCTCTGACTGACTTATTTCACTCAGCATAGTAACTTCCAGCTCCATCCAAATTGCTGCAAATGCCATGATTTCATTCTTTCTCATTACCATGTAGTATTGTACATATAAACTTCATCTTTATCCATTCATCAGTTGAGGGACATTTAGGCTCTTTCCATAATTTGGCTATTGTTGAAAGTACTGCTATAATTATTGGGGTACATGTGCACCTATAAATCAGCACTCCTGTATCCCTTAGATAAATTCCTAGTAGTGCTATTACTGGGTCATAAGTAGTTCTATTTTTAATTTTTTTGGGGGGGGGGAATCTCCACACTGTTTTCCAGAGTGGCTGCATTAGATTGCATTCCCGCCAATAGTGCAAGAGGGTTCCTGTTTCTCCACATCCTCACCAGCATCTGTAGTTTCCTGAGTTGTTCATTTTAGCCACTCTGACCAGCGTGAGGTGGTATCTCAGTGTGGCTTTGATTTGTATTTCCTTGATGATGAGTGATGTTGAGCATCTTTTCATGTGTCTGTTGGAAAAGTGTCTATTCATATCTTCTGCCTGTTTTTTCACTGGAATTATTTGTTTTTCAGGTGTTGAGTTTGGTAAGTTCTTTATAGATTTTGGAAGCTAACCCTTTATCCAATATGTCCTTTGCAAATCTTTTCCCATTCCGTTGGTTGCCTTTTAGTTTTGTTGACTGTTTCCTTTGCAGTGCAGAAGCTTTTTATCTTGATGAAGTTTCAATAGTTCATTTTTGCTTTTAATTCCCTTGCCTTTGGAGATGTGTTGAGCAAGAAACTGCTGCGGCTGAGTTCAAAGAGGTTGTTTCCTGCTTTCTACTCTAGGGTTTTTGATGGTTTCCTGTCTCACATTCAGCTCTTTCATCCATTGGAGTCTATTTTTGTGTATGGTGTAAGAAAGTGGTCTGGTTTCATTCTTCTGCATGTTGCTGCCCAGTTTTCCCAGCACCATTTGCTAAAGAGACTGTCTTTTTTTCCATTGGGCACTCTTTCCTGCTTTGTCAAAGATTAGTTGGCTAAACATTTATGGGTTCAATTCTGGGTTCTCTATTCTATTCCATTGGTCTATGTGTCTGTTTTTGTGCCAATACCATATTGTCTTGATGATTACAGCTTTGGAGTAGAGGCTAAAGTCTGGGATTGTGATGCCTCCTGTTTGGTTTTCTTCTTCAATATTACTTTGGTTATTTGAGGTTTTTATGGTTCCATACAAATTTTAGGATTGTTTGTGCTAGCTTTGAGAATGTCAGTGCAATTTTGATTGGGGTTGCATTAAATGTGTAGATTGCTTTGGGTAGTATCAACATTTTAACAATATTTATTCTTCCAACCCATGAGCCTGAAATGTTTTCTCATTTTTTTGTGTCTTCTTCAGTTTCCTTCATACATTTTCTATAGATTTCAGCATACTGATCTTTTACATCTTTGGTTAGATTTATTCCTAGGTATTTATGGTTCCTGGTGCAATCATCTATATTTTTAAAAGATATGTATTCAAGATGCCTCCACCCAGTGTATTTCTCTTTTTACCTTTCATTGGAAAAAAACAGGGGAATTACCTTATATTTGGGCTCATATGAAACATATTATGTGAGACATATCTGTAGATTAATACAGAGAAAAGTCAAGTGTCATCCATAGGAGGGAGATGGGATATCATTGTGCCTAGTTTTGCCCAAATTATTAATTCCAAGTGTTAAAATACTGTCAGCAAACATTCTATAGAATACTGAAACCTATATCAAGTATTTGAAATTATTAAAACCATTAAACAACCTACTAAATTTATTGTTCTGATGCTGTCCAGCACATTTTATTTTTACTTAAAAAAAAAAATCCCTGTCTAGCTCCTCGTTCACTTTATTTATTTATTTTTAATTTTTTTTAATGTTTTATTTATTTTTAGGAGAGAGAGAGACAGCGTGAGCAGGGGAGGGTCAGAGAGAGGGGAGTCACAGACTGAAACAGGCTCCAGGCTCTGAGCTGGCAGTCAGCACAGAGCCCGACGCGGGGCTCGAACCCACGAACCGCGAGATCATGACCTAAGCGAAAGTCGGACGCTTAACCGACTAAGCCACCCAGGCGCCCCTCTCCTTGTTCACTTTAGCTTGGACCTAGTTTAACTGTTAACCCTCAGTCCTGACTTATGATCACTGTAAAAGGTCTTTGATAAAAGGTTTATCCGGGAAGAGTCATTTCATCTTTTGGCATCTTGGTTTCCCCATTTACATAAAGAGGATGATTTTGTCTGCCCTGCTTATTCCACAGGATAACTGTAAGGGTCCACTCACATGGAAGGGAACGGAGAGTACTATACTAGGCAAGCTTTCCTTCCTCAATGTATACATGAAAAAAATTTAGCAACCTGAAACACTCAAAGCATATATTTAGGAATGGAGGCTGGGAAGGTAGAAGGAAAGAGACAAGAGAAGGAAAAAGGAAGGAGAAAAAAGAGGAATGTGGGAAGGAGAAGAGGAAGAGAGGATAGAGCAAATGAATTACTCCTAAGCCCATACGGTAAAGGTTGTAAATTTCTTATATCCATACTTCTTCACTTTACCTCTGTTGGCTCTGATCATTTCATTCACACCCACACAGCCAGGGAGGACAGGCTGGCAGATACCCTATATTACTCCTGGGTTTGCATATTGTGCTTTCCATTAACGTTTTTCCTTTTGCAGACACAAAATGGAGGCTTGGTTGGAGTTCAGGGTTTGACCTTCTTTTGTATGGAATACCCTAATGGCTACATTAGCCGGCAGAAATGAAATAGGCTGTTCCAATGAATGAAACTATCTCATTAAATGAGAGTCAACTGTGGATTCATTTAATCATTTAAACATTTTTTTCTAAGTTTTCAAAAGGGTTTGATTCATAACTTAGGCCGTGATAGAAGATTGAGAAGATATTAAATTTTATGAAAAGATTTAACTAAAAGGGAGAATACATAGTTTCAAAGTGTGGAGCTGAATTGATCTCTACTTTCGTAATAACAATAATTAATTAGAACCAAGCCTTATCACGTCCCCTTATTTGCTGATGATGAAAGTAAGGCTTTGAGGGGTTAAGAAAACTGTTCAATCAGAACAAGGATCAAGGTTTCCTGGCCACAGGGTTACTCTCTAAAAGGAAGAAAATCCAAGGCTAAATTGTGTCGGACTCTGGGCAATACATTTTAAATTGGGTTTTCAAGTCATGAAAGTGAAAATAAAATCGACTCTCCTAAGAGTAAAATAAAAAAAAAGGTAGAAATTTATCTACAGATTCAGTTAACAGCTGATGTAGGAGTACCCCTATCTGCCGGCCTTATGAAGGGCAAGATGTACCAGAGAACACGAGAAAGCCGTGTGCTTGTTGAGAACCCCATGGAAGGAGTGAGGTCCTGTAGAAGTGTCCTTCTGCATAGGTGGGAAAGCAGTGTGCCACATTTGTGCTGGGCTGAGGGGGCTGTGACCTTGTCCGGGAGCGATGGGAGATGGGTTGAGGGTGGCGGGGAGGAGCACACGGAAACAGTCTGAGAAATGGCAATGATACTGGTAAAAAGAAAAAAACCAGTGCAGATCGCATTACAATGTTTTACCAATTCTTGCCTGAGATTAATTAATCTTAATTTAATAAATTAATTAACTTAATTAATGTATTAAAACTCATTAATTTAATAAAACTCTTGAGTGAGTGACACTGGAACCGGGCATTTTCATCGGCAGTAATCCAGCACAGGAAGAACATTTTATTGGGAAATTAACCTGTCATTGGCTCCATTCCAAATCAAGAATAGCAAGGAGTAAAGGAAATAAAGCGGGAGTCCATCTTTATCTGCTCCCTGGAGAAGGCCTTCTCTCCAGGCCTCTGGCTCTTGCTGTCCTCCTTCCCAGCTGCCCCCCAACCTCTTTTTCTCACTGTTGATCTCTGGCTATTTCCACTGAAGGCCGCCTCCTGAAGTGAAGCAGCCCATTTGTCTTCTTTCTTCACCCATGTGCTTGCCCAGGTACTGTCTCAGAGCAGCTCACGATATTTGCTATCAACACTGTGGTTCCGCAGGCCAAGTATACTCCTGAGGTTTACAGTATTACTGAAATTCAAAGTAGGGTTGGCTTTAGTAGATACAGAAATGGCTCTGGTCCTACTTGTATGGACTGGTTAAGATTCTACAGGGGGTGCTTAAAATTTATGTTACATTTTACTGTATTTTACGGATGGAAATATGTTTTAGTGACGTTCTTAAAGGTTGGGATTTGTATATATGTTGAATTGTATTGTTCACTAACTTGAAATTTTGGAACCTACAACGTCATATGTATATGATGTGGCATCACTGTGGAAACTCTACATCTCATTTCTGTCTTGAACATCAGTTTCAGCTACCTCCTTGACATGCTGGCCTTGCTGCTCTGTTCTCAGTTCAACTGTGCTAAGCTAAAAATTGCCTTCCACACACAACCTCTCAGACCACCATTTTTATTTTTTCATCTTTTTTTTTTTTTTAAGAGAGAGAGAGGCAGATAGAGCAGGCAAGTTGGGGAGAGGAGCAGAGGGAGAGAGAGAATCTTAAGCAAGCTCCACACTCAGTGTGGAGCCCAACATGGGGCTGTGAGAGCATGAACTGAGCTGAAATCAAGAATTGGACACTCATGGAGCACCTGGGTGGCTCAGTTCGTTAAGTGTCTGACTGACTCAATGTTCAGGTCATGATCTCCTGGTTCGTGAGTTTGAGCACAGTGTTGGGCTCTGTGTGTGCTGCTTCAGATTCTGTGTCTCTCTCTCTGTTCCTCCCCCATTCACACTCTGCCTCTCTCTCTCTCTCTCTTTCTCTCAAAAATAAATAAAGATTTTTTAAAAATTAAAAAAAAAGAGTTGTATGCTCAACTGACTGATTCATTCAGCTGCCCCCCAATTTTTATCTTTTAAGTGAAAAGTAAGTTAAGAGCCATCTTTCCATGTGTCCCCAAAAGGCTTCTCACTTGCCCCTCTGTGGTTTGGGATCTAGAGGCAAACTGTCTGGGTCAAAGTTCCAGTTCCACCACTTGGTACATGTTCCACAGTAGGTATATTATTTCACCTCTTTGAGCTTCATTTTCCTGCAGTGTCAAAATGGTGCCTATCTTTTGGAATTATGAGAGTGAAAAAGAATCATTCATGTAAAGAAATTAGAGCATTCTCAGACACATGGGGGACTCAACATTTGTTACTCTTGTTATTATTATCACCATCATCATCATCACCCCTGCCTAGTCTTCACACTTATTTTACACACCCAATGATGTTGCCTCTTACTTCCTAGAAGAAATGGAAGGTATTAGTTATGAAATTCTCTAACTTCTACCACCTCAAATGTGGCTCTGGCTCCACCCATCTTTTCCACTTTCCCTCCATCACAGGTAATGTTCCCCTTTCTATGATGTCTCCTCCTACTCCTGGCTCCTACTCCTCCCACCTCCTTCCATCAAATCGCTCCCTCCTGGGGAATGCAGTGTTGAAGGAAATGACTGGGCTTTACAATTGAAAAGAGCTGGTATCAATCTTAGATCTTCTTCTTCCTGGCCCTCCGACCAGACTCTTCATCTGTAAAATGGAGATGATGGATGGAGAACACCTTGATCATAAAAGCATGGGACCAAATGCAGGGCACAGAGAAGGACTTATATAAATTGCAGCTGTTTTCGTTACTGTTACGACTGTCAGGGTTGCCAGTGCTGTGGCGTTCCTTGCCAGCCTCGTGCCGCTGTGCATTACACAGTGCAGGTGCTTAACAAACATTTGTTCTAGTGGTGGTGGTGAATGATGAACTATTAGCCATGATAAGTTGCCTCTGGCTGGGGCTCAAGATTCCTAACTTCTCAGAGAGCTGCCTGATGTCACCACCACAAGCCCCGGGGAGCAACATTTATGCAGCAGGAGGATGCTCCAACCAAAATAATTTTATTTCTCAGAGGATTTTTGCCCCAAACCTAATGCAGTCTCCTGATGAGCTCGACTGTACCAAGCAGAAGAACATCTTTTCTCTGGCCGTATGCAGGTTAAAAGCTCAGGGGGCAGCAACAGTCTCTTTGTCTCCCTGTGGGTCACAGTTCAATCCATTTGAGAAGAAAAACAACCACAGAGAAAGCACATTAAGAACAAGAAGGGGCCCATGGGTGCCTGGGTGGCTCAGTCAGTTAAGTGACTGACTCTTGCTTTTGGCTCAGGTGGTGATCTCAACGTTCATGGGTTAGAGTCCCGCATCGGGTTCTGTGCTGACAGTGCGGAGCCTGCTTATGATTCTCTCACCCCTTCCCTCTCTACCCCTATCTCGCTCATGCTCTCTCTCTTTCTCACAAATAAATAAATTAATCATTTTTTTAAAAAGAACAAGAAGGGAGTCCAGAGACCTTTATCTTAAAGACCGGGGGAAGGGATTGGTAGGTTGGGAAGGATGTGGCCTCCTAATTGGAAGATGCCCAGACCCTTCTTGTCTCATCAGCCATGTGAGGACCAGAATTCTCATGAGTCAAACCCTAACAATATAATTAACATAATCAATTTAAAAAATGGTCAAAAAAAGAACCTCAATATTTTCAAAGGAGACCCCACTAAGGAAGGAGCATAGGTAGGTATGACCTGGGACAGAAGATGGATGGATGGATGGCAGGAGGCAAAAGATGTAAGTGCTTTTAGGGGTTAGAATGCACCCATAGAGTTGAGGAAGATTGAGACATTTAGGGATGCTAGTATCCTTAATTTAAATACAGATTCTTCAGAACATCTTTCAGCTTAATCTCTGTACAGCACTATATGAAACCCAAGCAGATAAATACGGGATGGTGTCACATCAAAAATGTGCTCCTTTGTTTATTGATTTCATTGAGCAGATACTATGTGCCAAGTTCCATACTACTTTCCAAGGATAAATGAATGGAATACAGCCTCTGCCCTTAAATCTGTGGTATCCAAGAAGACAGGCATTCTAACCTTATCTCAGGGAAGCTGATACAACTCACAAGTATGTTAACCATGCAACCGAGAATGACCATTCTTGTGCCTAGAATAACAGCTTGGGTCTGCACATTTTGGAATCTGCTTTATCACAAATTTGGTCACTTGGCTTTATGGCTCTGGTGTTTCATGTTAGTTAAGCCAATGATTGCTGTATGGTATGAGTGTTAGAATTAAGTGACTACAGATATCTACTTTTTTAAAAAGTCCTACAATTGTCTCTTATTCATCTATCCAAACTCCATTTAGTTGTCTGGTTGACTCTTCAAAGAATTCTGTTGTTATTCTTCACTAGAATTCCTTTTTGATGCTGTTATCAATCCCAACTGCACAAAGTCCCCAGAAGTAATTAACCAACTAGTCTTAAACATAAAGCCTTCATAGACAGTTCACTAATAATAATTTTAGAGGGCATGTGAAAGACCATGTAAATGGCTTTGGTCTCCTGGACTTCCACACAAAGTAAATTGTATCAGAACAGGCTTCATTGAAGGACTTATCTAAAATTCACTTTGTCATTTTTCCAGGCATATATTCACATCGCTTTGTAAAGACTGCTTAAACAGAATTGCTGTCTTATGACATCACATAATTAGATTGGAACTTGACTCTGTAACCTGACCTTTTTCCATTGAAGGGAAGTAACAAAAAGATATATACTTGGGAGTGACTGAGCCTTTTAAGGCAGAAGTGACTATCTCGTTTGGTTTAGAAAACAGAAACTGGATTCTGTAAATAGATTTGCTGTCCCAACATTACCTATAAATCCAAAGGTTATTCGTTGCTTCAAGTCTTTTTTTCTTTGTTGTATGCATGGCATTTAATGAAGATGGGTCACAAGTAGACTGTGATTCCACAAGGAAATGTATGATGCCCAGCAACGGTTCTGTCACAACACACTTAGGCTATCGCTCTGATACGGAAGACCTTCTCCAAGAAGCCCTCTGGCATGCAACCTTCTGAACTTGTCAAGTGAAAGTATTCAGAAGAATGGCTGCCCACTGATAAGGTGGTCTCAGTTATTTGTCTCTCCTTCCTTCTCTCTTCCTGCAGAGTGTCTGAGTCCAGCTGAGCTGACCTCTGATGTTCCTTCACACTTTGAGAGGCAACGATTCTCAGTTATGGGATTTGCCTCACTGGCTCATGAGCCGGGGAACAAAGGGTTACTTTTGTAACATTGTATATGGTTATACATTCTCAGACTATGACACTGATATTCACATACTGATTTGGCTGAAACAAATCTTTTAAAATAAAACCATGTTTTGTTTTGTTTTGTTTTTCCCTTCCAGGTATCCATCATCTTATATCAGTCTCTTTCCAAATTCAATATCCTGAGTGTGTTTGTCCTGACCTTGCAGCTCCCTAGGGAGGGTCCTGATGGGGCTCTTATAGAGGAAATGTGTGTCACTTGTTCTCAATGTATGCACACCGAATTCTACAGACAAGATGACCATATTTTCTTAATGAAAAAAAGAAAGGGGAACTCATGTTTTGCTTGTATCTCTGGGGAAACAGGACAGAACATTTGAAATTGAAACCTTCTTAGGAAATCTTAAAAACATTAAAGTGCGCATTCAGCCTTCAGAGAAACCACATTAACAGCTAGTACAGAGAAGCCCACCCCTCTACACCTGATTTATGCCTATAACCATGCTGTCCAGGTTTTACGTCATGCCCCATCCACCTTCTCAGAGCCCAACTATATGGATGATTAGCCTCTTTGGACAAATCAAAGGGAGCAGTTAGTTTAAAACCAAGTTTCTCCAAACTCTATGACATCAGGAGGATCCACTTAATTGTTTTGAACCTGAGTTCCATCTATAAAATGGGGAAACAAATGCCCCCTTCACGAAACGAGCCTCAGGTAATGGGGACAGATGGCTGGCATACAGCGGGACTTAGCGTAGGACTCTGGGGTTATTCTTCTCCCCTGTTCCACATTAACATGTTTGGAAAGCCCAGGAGACATGCTTTTCATGGTTCCTCCCGGAACTGGAGTACAAACAGCTGGAAATACACTCATTTCCTTACCTCATGGCTCTTAGTTTTTCTTCTAAGCTGCTTTCCAGATCTGAGTGTCTTGTGAGGCGTGAATGGCAGCTTATCTTGCTGAGAGTGTGGAATAAACCCTTAGCAGCCTCTGGTGTTAAAGGGCTTGACTTATCTCAGTGTGATGGCAGAGAGCCCTGGCTGGGTTTGCATCTTTGTCTTTGCGCCCTGTATGGTTGCTTAGCACAGCTGTCAAACACCTCGAGCATGCTGGTGGGCAGCCTATTCCACTTGTAGGGTATCCTAGGGCAGCGGGCATTTTCATTTTTAGTATTTGCTACTTAAGAAGCACAGGCCAAACAAGATTTTGTTAGCTTCAAAGAACTATGAAAATGTTACTTAAGATGCAGATCATATAATCTTCTGTGACATGTAAAAGCTTGCCTCATTCCATGAATAAATGTGAAAGGAGAGAAACTCGATTTAAAATGTAACTGGGAAACTCACTCTTCTATTTTTTTAAAATTTTAAATGTTTATTTATTTGTTTTAGGAAAAGAGAGAGAGAGAACACAAGCAGGGAGGGGCAGAGAGAGAGGGAGACACAGAATCGAAATAGGTTCCAGGCTCTGAGCTATCAGCAAAGAGCCCCACGTAGGGCCTGAACCCACAAACTTTGAGACCATGACCTGAGCTGAAGTGAGATGCTCAACTGGCTGAGCCACACATTGGGCCCCTCACTATTCTAAGAAATTCTTAGTGAAACTTTTTTGAGTTAGTCATCATCATAATTCTTTGTCTTTCTGGAATTTGATGGTTAATATCAATTTATATACCTTTTCTGAATGTGGGCTGTCTTTTCTTCTTTTTTGAGCAAAGGAGGATAAGATAATCATTTATTTTCTTGTTATTTTCAAGAGTTAGAGATAGCAGATTAGATAGTAGTTCTTAGAAAAAGAGGCACCATTCTCTCAGAACTTTTCCTAAGGGCCTGCAGGGCATCAAGAGAAAAGTTCAAAATTGCTCTTTCATAGTAAAGACTTAAACCATCCGGATTTGATTTTTGCATAAAGAGTGAAGTAGGCAACCAGCATTTCCAATAAACGATCCCAGCACCATTTATCAAAGCATCAATTTTGTTTACCACTTACCTGCAAAATGCCAGCATCATATACCTTTTTTTTTTTTTTTTCATAATTGGGAGTCTTTTTCTGGACTCTTTTCTGTTTTGATCTTTTCCTACAACAATACAGCATCGTCTTGATTATTAATGGGTTTTAATAGTTGGTGAGCAAAGTCTATCATCAAATTCTCCAAAGTTGTCTTAGCTATTCTTAGCCCTTTGTTCCTACACTTATATTTTAGGGTCATCTTTCCAAGTTTTATTAAAAGCCCTGTTAGGATTGTGACTGAAAGTTTATTGAATCTATGTAGGGATTTAGGGAATATTGACATCTTTATTATATTGTCTTATTCATGAACTTGGAATGTTGCTACATTTATGTAAGTCTCCTTTCCTGTCTTTCAATAACATTTTTTGCTCCTGGGTACCATGATTTGCATGGGTTGAATCATTCATTATAGAGTTGTGGGAGCCAACACAATACTTTAAAACAGTGCTTGCTTCCCAACTCAAATTATGCCTTCTGTCCAGAAGGTGATCTCATGCTCTGTTGCAGACGCCAGGAGAGCAGCAGAAGAGACAGTCCCCAAGCCTCAACCAGAGTCCTTGAAGTCAACCAACACAAGTGTTGGCAAGGACATGGAACAATAAGAACCCCTCCCATGAGAAACAGACAGAACTGGAAAAATCATTTGGAAAAACACTTTGGCAATAAGATTATTCATAGCAATACTGTATGGAATAGGGAGAAAAGAAATCCAAGTGCCTTATCAACAGAGAAATGAACAAATAAATCTTATGTATTTGTAAAACCAATAACTGTCCTGTTGAGTGCAAAAAATCAAGTTGTATAAGAGAACTTACAGCATGATTATTTATGTGTAAATTAAAATAGGCAAAATAAACTGTATTTTTAGGGATTTGTTCTTATGTAGAAAACCATAAAAATGTAATAGATTGATTAGCAGAAAATTCAGTCTAGTAGTTAGTTACATCTACTGAGGAGAAGGAGACAAATTGGTAAGGGTTTCACTGTAAGTTTTAAAGGTAACTGGCGTTTTGCACTTTTTTAAGTGTTTTGTTTATTTTTGAGAGAGAGAGAGAGAGAGAGAGAGAGACAGAGCACGAGCAGGGAAGAGCCAGAGAGAGAGGGAGACACAGAATCTGAAGCAGGCTCCAGGCTCTGAACTGTCAGCACAGAGCCTGACATGGGGCTTAAACTCACAAACTGAGATAATGACCTGAGCCGAAGTCTGACACTTAACTGGTTGAGCCACCCAAATGCCCTCAGCCTTTTCCACTTTTAAACTGGGTGTTGGATACATGGTTATTTCAGTTTTATTATTTTTATCAAACTTTTTGTATGCTTCATGTAAACACTTTGTGTATGTGGTAATAAGATTTTAGAAGGGCAAATTAATTATTTGCAAAATTTTAGATGTGTGATAAAGATGGTATAAAGACTGATCCAGATATGCAGAAGGGGTCTCAAGAAAATGCATGCCTACTTTAATAATGGATGTTTATTTTAAGTGGAATTTTTACTTTTATGAAATTAGTGTAAGTAATCTAAGGAAGACAATATTTGAATGTTTGCTATGATTTATTCCTTCAATGACTGTCTATTAACTACTATGTGGTAGGCAAGTAAAGCTCTAGGCACTTATTGACTGAATATATGGAACACATATTCTTGCTAGGGAATAAGGAATGGGTGGCAGAGAGAGGGAGACAGAAAACCGTGTGCAAGCTATATTAAAAAATTGTATCTTATGTTAGGAGGTGAGTAGAAGTGCTAGAGCAGGTAAGTAGGTTTAAGATTGCTTGGCAGGCTGCTGTTTCGAATCGGGTGTTCAGAGCAGGCTTCATGGAGGAGGCTACTTCTGAGCAAAGCCTAGAAGGTGGCAAGTGTGACTATGTCAACTAAGCGGGGAGAGGTTGTTTCCAACAGAGGAGCAATTGAGGCAAAGATTGTAAAGTGGGAACGTGCATGGGGTGTTAAAGAATCCCAGCGTGGCCACTGGGGCTCGCGTGGAGTTAGCTAGAGGCAATGACCTCACAGACATCATGGAGGGCCATGTGGGCTTTTGTAAGACTTTGTCTTTTTCTCTGAGTGAGGAAAGGAGTGATGATATGATGTCATATCAGGATCTAGGTGCCGGGTTGAGAATAAACTGCTAGGAGGTGAGGACAGAAGCAGTTAGTAGCCTATTACCACAATCCAGGAAAGAGGTGATGTGGCACAGACTATTAGTTTCCATATATGTCTGAGACTGGTGGCATTCTATGGAGAATAAATGTTATCTGACCACTCCATACTTTCTCTTTTTCAGACCCACATTTCAAGGAAACAAATATATGAATACTATGAATACATTACTGGCTGTGAAGACTCTGTGGCAACGTGAAAAACCCTTAAGATGAAAAAAGTGGTCAGTGACAAAAAGGCAAAGGCAAAGTTATGTATCTGTATAGTAAGGCTATTAAAAATAATCCAGGACCTCCTAAGTGGTCCAGCCCCTGCTTCCTCTTAGACTTCATCTTCTGTAACTCTCCCCCTTACTTGATTTTAATACCCATCCTGACCTTCTCACTGATGCTTGAGCCTCCCAAACATGCTGTCACTTTAGGGTCTTTGCATGGGCTGTTCCCTCTGCCTGCAATGCTCTTTCTTCATGGACCTGCATGGCTGGCTCCCTTGCCTCCATTTGGGAGGCCTTTCCTAGACTTGACAGTGAAATAGCTGCCCCTTCTCCTTGGCATTTCTTGTCCTCTTACTTTTTTTTTCTCCACTGTATTTATCACCACCCAACTGACACTTCAGTTCAGTTGTATATTTGTTTATTGTCTCTCTTCTCCCAGCTTGAAAGTAAGCTCCACAAGGTCAGGGGTTTGGTCTGTTTTCTTTAGGTGTTTTTTTGAACAGTACCTGGCATATAGTAGGTATGTACGAGAAATCTTGAGGGGAAAACTGTGACAAAGGACTGAATTTTTTTATTACTAGCCTAATTATTATTTAAAAAAAACTTTTTAATGCATATTTATTTTTGAGAGAGACAGCATGAGCAGGGGAGGGGCAGAAAAAGGGAGACACAGAATCTGAAACAGATTCTAGGCTCTGAGCTGTCAGCACAGAGTCCAGTGCAGGGCTCAAACTCAGGAACTGTGAGATCATGACCTGAGCCAAAGTCGGATGTTTAACTGACTGAGCCACCCAGGTGCCCCTATCACTAGCCTAATTGTTGATGAAAATTCACATGAGAAGCCTGATTGGTGAATGAAAGGCTCATATGGAAGGTTATAGAAGGAAGAAAGGGAGTATTTAAATCACAGACTTTGGAGGAGCTGAGTTGAGGAGATGGCCCCTGTGTGTTGCTGTGTGAGAACCACTTGGTAGACTGATAACCCTCAGGTGAGTAGCAACCTAAATGCTGAGGGCTCAGAAGAAGCAAGGAAACACTTTCCCGACTGAAAATGTGGACTCTGAAATATGAATTGATGGGAAATGTCACTGTCGAGGCAGCTTCCAATCTTAGAGGAGACATTGGGGCAGATGATATCAGAGAAGAGCAGGAGCTCTCTGAACCAGCCGAGGGACAAAGGTGGCCCAAATAGTTTCCTAAGTCTCAGTACGATGGGAAAGATCTGGGCTGGGGAATGAGAGGCAGCCAGAAAGCAGATTCTAGTGGCAGGCAAGGGAGTAATCAGTGCAGGCTGTCTATGCTCATGTACAGTTAGCAAATTCTGATGGCTTATAGCTTGCAGAGCTCTGGCTTAGCAGTTTTAGGCAATACTTACATGCACCTGTTATACATAGTACAACTGTAATATTCCATACAGCTCAGTAAATAGCTGTTTCCCAAGCCCTTCCACCAGTATCCCACCCCAAACTCCCCAAGACCTAGAGCTCATTAAGTGAAGCTTGAGGCCTCTAGGCTCCCGCTCTGGCACTCTACCTTGTATCTGTTTCGATTGGCTTGGACCTGTTACATGGCCTGCTAAAAATTTTTATTACCATATGTGGTTTGAGAAGGTATGCCTCAAAGTCCTGAAAATTCCTAAGCAGCAAGAGTAGTATCAGGCTTCTGAAGTGGGGTCCAGAGTGGAAGTGGTTCCAAAAACCTGGAGTCATGTCCAAAGATCTAACTTTAGTGACCATTTGTCAGTGAAGATAATTTTGCTGATTACATTTCTTCAGGACCTGCTCAGTCCTAACAGGGAATAGCAACATTCACATGGGTGCTGTCCAAGGGATCTAACCTTCCCTGGATCACAGATCCCTTTGAAAAATCCAACAGAGTTCAGTGAGATCCTTAGAGTATGTACAGTTACTAGAACTAGTCTTAAAAGTTGGCCCACAACTTTGTAAAGTGGAGACTCTGAAGCATTTTGTGGTGGAATTGATAAGCATGATGTTAGTTAATATTTTGCCTTCCATCCATGGAGTTCCTCTTAAAACATCTAGACATGCCTATCATCTTTGACTCAGCAAAATAGTCATCTTCCATCTACTCTAAACGGATTATAACACATTCCAAATGAAAGGGATCCAAAATAATGAGACAGTGCAAAGTAATAGAACAGACTTCGTCCTGAAAATCAAGATAGGGGAAGGAATGTGGAGATATTTGGACCTTTTAAAGTCAGATGAGAGCCATCAGGAGACGCTTCTAGGTAAAATCGTGCAGATAAAGACATTGCAGCTAAAATGCAAGGTATTCCAGGCCTAGATGAGGGTGAAGGCTTATGCCTCTCTCCTCCATGCATGGAGCCCAATCTCCTTCCTTGTCCATCCCCAGCACAGAGGTGGGGCTTAGGGACGTTGCATTTCAAGAAGTCATAGGCATTGAGATGTGGTTATAGACATTTTCTTATTTTATATTTAAGTCAGCCAAAAATATAAACATTTTTGACGCAGAGACCAGACCAGATGTTCAACCCCAACAGTTACTCCAACACCAACTATAAGGAATTTGGGGAAATCTCAGCTGCATGTCTTTCCCCTAAGAATGCAAAAAGCTGGAGCTCTGTGACATGAGATGCCCGACCCTCCTCCTGACCTTTGAAGCCAGTGCACCCGGGCTGTAAGTACCGCCACTTACTCTGCTGTCCTGAGGCAGTTACACGCACATGCCTGCCATTCAGAGTTTTGGAGTGTGCGTTGACATCCGTGTGTGTGTGAAGAGAAACGGGTGCTTGTTTTGATGCAGGACATGATACAAGGGCCCCGCTTGGTATGCTGTCAGAAACCTCATGTTAAAGCCCATCCCCAGGGTAGATTGGACTCTCTCACTTGTGGACCTGTTAGGGTCTATTTCTAGTCTACAATTCTCTTTCTAATGCAGGAGCAGGAGCCTTAGCCAAGATAGAGCACCGAATCAAAATCAACAACTACTAAACAAATGGACAATTTTGAGGAGACACTTTTCCTCAGAATACAAGTCTTTCTATGGTAGTTCAAAAACATTGCTGTAAACTTGCATTTTAGGGGAGGAAAGAATCAGAAGGTGGCTGAGTAGGGAATTTACAGGAAAAAGGATCGTGCAGATATTGTAGCTAACCTATTTGGGTAAACGTAAGGATATTTAACTCAGAAACTAAGAGTATTCCAGTGTACCAAATACCTGGAACCAGCTTTCTGGACACCATGCCAGGGACCTGTAATTGCACAAGGAGTGCACTGAACAAGGCAGGAGACACCAGTCCCACCACCTCACGGGCGAGAGCACTCCCTGGAGTTTTCTACCCAACACACTACACCACACCACACCAATACTGCCACTAACTGGGCTATAATGTGAGATGAACTTGCTTTGTCCTTCCTAAACCAGGCACCCTATCAATTTCACCACTGTTTCTCAGACAAAGGGATTTGGCATTTTTCATCTGCCTCATAATGTTGTTGGCCAAAATTTTATTTGAAAGCACCTGATCAGTTTGGCTTAGCCACACAGATGGATTTGGCAGAGATTTGGGCCATCCTAATAACTCATTGCTAGGCCGAAGGACCTGAGCTCCATGTCCAGCTGCAAATCGTTGCCTGCCTCCTGGCCACGGACTCTCTAGGGAAGGCTAAGCTGGGGCTTACTTAGCCCTTGCCCCAATCTCAGAGAACACCGGTTGAAAAGTCTGTTTTCTCCTTTTTATAAGAGTCAGAATGCCTAGGTTCAAATTCTGACTCTATCACACTGTAGTGCCATGACTCCTAGCAAGTAATTGAATTTTGGTGACCCATATGTGCGATGGGTATACAAACAAGGTTATTATAGGGAGCACATTTGGTGATATATGAAAGCACTTAGCACAATGCCTGTTTATAGGAAAGCACCTAAGAAATTTTAGTTGCTATTATAATTAAACACTCACCCTATGTTTCAAAAGCCATTTAGCCAGATTAAATCGGTATGAAAAGGCCCTTGACCACAAAGTTTATACTTCCCTGTTTCTAAAAACGTAAGCTTCTAAAAATTTACATAAATTCATTTGTATCTATTAACTTAACTTAGAGATGTTGGATATTTGATCTTTCTTCCAAAATGTTGATGTGAGGATGGAAGTCCTATCACTTGAATTAGTACGTGTTGCCACTGATGTGTATTGCGTTGATTCTTAATATCTATTCTAGGCATGTGTGAAAGTGAACCGCATAAAAGCAGAACTTAGACATTCCTGCCAAAAGGAAGTGGATTGAAAGGAAGAGAAACAGAGCTTCTGTGAAGAGAAAATTGTCCTATCTCTTTGCCAGTGTCAGAATGTGGAAATGTTTACAAAATGCTCATTAAAAGAAAAAAGAATCGCAAGATAGAAACAAAATCTGGTGCACAAGTTTACACTGGGGAGATAAGAAAGGCTAGGCCCCTATAGGGGATTTTGTTATCCAATTACTGCAACCTGACTTTTGAGGGGAGAGGAAGAGTGGTAGGGGGAGGGAGAAAGAGGGGAAGAGTTTCCAAACTTGTCTCCAGTGACACGAGACATTAATGCGCTACAAGATAAAACTGCCACTTAGAGCCCAGGAGAGCTAAACCTTCCCCGGTTGGCCTGGGGGCTTGAGCAGAGTCATGGGTTCTCTGGCCCTGCAGCTGTACGCTCTCGTCTGCCTGGCGGTTCACTCAGTTTCTGGCAGCCCCATCATGAGTCTGGAGCGGTCGCCTCTGGAAGAAGATATGCCCCTCTTCGATGATGTCTTCTCAGAGCAAGATGGTGTCGACTTTAACACATTGCTGCAGAGCATGAAGAATGAATTCCTCAAGACACTGAACCTATCCGACATCCCTTCGCAGGATTCGGCCAAGGTCGACCCACCAGAGTACATGCTGGAGCTCTACAACAAATTTGCAACAGATCGGACCTCCATGCCATCTGCCAACATCATTAGGAGTTTCAAGAATGAAGGTAAGTTTCCATATTGTTGATAAATTTGGCTTGGACTTTTGTCAAGAAGCGATCAGTAAATTTACAATGTGTGGGAATTATATAGATAAAGGTGAATGCATCTGTATAAGGGTATATGTACACAGATACTAAAAAACAATGCACATTTTGGGTCTATACCATTTTCATGGTCATTTCCCAAATGTTATTAAAAGGTACCAAAGAATATCTTTATATCCAAAGCCATTTTGGCATCATAATTGGGTCTTTAAAATTTTTAAATTTGAACAGCAAGTAATAAAAAAATTATGTTGGTCTACTACAATACTTATGTGTGTTGTTTTCCAGATACATCTCAATTTCTGTTTGTCTTTTAATTGATTAAAAATTCATGAACTTCTGCTCGGAATGTAAATGGTGAAAATAGACAAAACCCAAAAGTTGTCATTTGTGCTTCATTTGAACTTTGAGTAAGTTTCCACTTTCTGACCTTAATTAAGAAATATTCAGACAGGATGAAAATTTGTATTTTAGAAGTTCTTCCTAAAGTTTTGTTATGTTTCTGTAACGTGTTTATCCGTGAATCACTGTTTATAACATCCAGGAAGTATGCATGGCCCAGTTAATGGGCCAGCTTATTTCAATGTCTTTATGAATAGTAATATGCAAGCTTTAAATATCAGCAGGAAAACTATGTTATCTACCCCAGCTTTACTCAGTGACTAAATCTAATGACCTAGCAAGTTAGTCTTTTATTCAATATGATACTAGTAGGCATCTCTATGGTAAAAGCTGTAGATTCAAAGAAATGAATTCTGTAATATTTACCATAGTCAATAACTGGGTACAAAAGAGGATTTTGATTGATGTTGACCAGACGTTCTTAGAAGCAGAAAGGTAATAGCAAAGAAATAGCATAGGATTTAGCATTTTGAGACACGGTTGACTTAGTGGTTTTGGATAATTTGTTTAATATCTCTGAACATCAATTTGCTCATTTGTAAATTGGGGATAATATACCTATGTAACGTGACTGAGCTATTTCAAAGAGGTTATGAGTAAGAAAGCACCGCATTTTCTATGAATTGCCGAATGAACGTCAGTTAATACAAATGAATTCCTTAAGTTCTAGGCATTGGAGGAAATGTGAAGTGGGTGTTGCTCAGTCCTGAAGACATCGTGTGCCTTTAAAATTTAGATAACTGCCAAAATTTCAGATATTTAGTAACATATTGGAAATGTTACTTAGTAACATTTAGTAACATAATGGAAATGGGAAACTGAAATTACAGATTCCTTTTGGGGATGAATCTGGATTGAAAATCAATAGCTTCCTTCCATGGGAACCCTTCCTAGCCCTGGGTGCCTGGCTGAGAGTGCAGGTGGGAAAATGTTCACATCCCCTGGGAAAACAAGAGTTTTTTTCAGTTCTCACTTCTTCCGTGAAGGATTTGCATGATGCAGGTCAGGAAGTGGAGTTTGCAGAGCATCTTATCACTGGACACTGGAGAAACCAGAACGTATCCCTCTGTGGACACCCCAGCTGCGGGCACCTCTGCCAGTCTGCAGGCGGATTGCGCACTGGGCTGGCTCTAATGGCTGTTACTGTCCCTCCTTTGGCACTTTGGATCTGCACAGTGCAGCTGTCTAGGAGACAAAGACCCATCCCTCCAGCTCCCCACCAAAACAAAAAACAAAAAACCTCCTCCAAATCTAACTAATCAGGGGAAAACAAGTGCACCTTTAAGGTAGAAAAAACATGACTTTAATTCCTACCACTGCTGAACTCACTTCATCATTTCACGGAAGTCACTCCTCTGCATCGAGGCTTCATTTGTTCTGGTGTAAAATGAGCACAATAGCAAAAAGGGTCACTGTAAGTACTAAATAAAACAATGCTTTCAAAACACCTGGAACATTAAAATATGCTCAACTGACATCAGCTCCTTTGCCTAGAATGCAACATATCCATCCATTACTTAGTATATATGCACATGTACAGTGGACTTATTTTTTAATGGCTTTATTGAAGTATAATAGACATCCAACAAACTACACGTATTTGAGTATGTAAGTTGATAGGTTTCGACATATATAAACATCCGCTGAAACCATTATCGCAATCAAGATTGTAAACGTATTCATCACCACCCAAAGTTTCCTTGTGCTCCTTTGGAATCTCTTCCATCGCTACTGTAAGCGTTTTTGTTTTTTAAAAAAATTTTTATGTTTATTTATTATTGAGACAGAGAGAAACAGAGCAGGAGCAGGGGAGGAGCAGAGAGAGAGGGAGACACAGAATCTGAAGCAGGCTCCAGGCTCTGAGCCATCAGCACAGAGCCCGATGTGGGGCTCAAACACACAAACCGTGAGATCATGACCTGAGCTGAATTCGGATGCTTAACCGACTGAGCCACCCAAGCGCCCCTGCCGTAGGCTTTTATTCTGCATTTTTGTCGTGGATGGAGCAACCAGTCTACTCTCCTATTTTTGATCTTCTCATGTTCCCTGTCCAAGGAGAGCCAGAGGGACAACTCCCAAGTTACTTGATGTATTAAGGATATATGCTATGCCCATAAATCAATTTGACCTGATGTTCACAATCATCAATGAATCAATATTTTGAAAGTGTTCCCTCTGTTTAAGGCATTGTGGTAGCATGGAGGGATAGAAGGAGTTTAAGCTGCAGTACCTGTCAGAATGGTGACAATGTACTTGGGAAGAGCCATTCATAAAAATAAACCTGACACGTAAGGATATAAATGGCAAAGCTCAAAGGAGAGATATAGAGTAAATATTCAAGGGACCTAGAAGGGAGTGAACTTCTAGATAGGGAGGTGAAGAGGGGGAAAATCCCACAAGGAGAGGTCACAGCTAGATAGGTGGAGGTGAGAGGAGAAGACTTTCCAAGAGTCAGTGGAACATCTCCAAAGGTGCAATACACAAGGCAAAGGGATGTTTTGGCAAATGGTGAAGATATCAGTCTACTCTATTTTTTAAGTTTTCATTTATTCATTTAATTTGAGAGAGAGAGAGAGGGGGGGGAGAGAGAGAGAGAGAGAGAGACAGAGAGAGAGAGAGAGAGAATGAACAGTAGGAGAGGAACAGAGAGAGAGAGGGAGATCCTCACTGTCAGTGCAGAGCCGATATGGGGCTTGAACTCACGAACCATGAGATCATGACCTGAGCTGAAATCAAGAGTTGGATGCTTAACTGATTGAGTGATCCAGGTGCTCCTCAGTCTACTTTTAGGAGGAAGTTTTGCAATTTAAACTTCCAACAAATATCAGTCACCCAATTAACAACGTTCCATGCACTGTAGGGGGTGAATGGGAGCTATACCTCTATCAAGAGGTTAAGGCCTGGTTATAGCTAGTTTTTTTAATTTTCTTTAAATAGTTTGTCAAGTTGGTTTCCATATAACACCCAGTGCTCATCCCAACAAGTGCCTTCCTCCATGCCCATCACCCCCCTTCCCTTCTTCCCCACCCTCATCAGCCCTCAATTTGTTTTCAGCATTCAAGAGTTGGTTATAGCTAGTTTTAAGAGCCATGCTAGAGAATTCCAATTCATTTCACTGACCAGTATTTCCCAGCATTGGTGTTTGAGAGGACTTAAAGTGGTGCCCAGAGAAAGCTGTAAATCATGAGAGACCGTATTAAATATTTTCATTAATGTGAATCAGAAAAAAGCCCACTTGACTATTACCTCAATCCCCTCATTTCATGAATGTTGTTGCTTAGGACAGACCTAAAAGAGATAGTGGGTATTTTAAAAAAATCTTATAAAGTGAAAGAAAAATATTAAAGAGTACAATCTGGAACAAGGACCCCACTAAAATCGTGAATTGGTTGTAGAGTTGGTAAAACACTGCCAGAGATGATAGTGAACCCCTCTATTGGTGGTCCTTAGTGTCCTGGTCTCATGGAACCCTTTGATGGATGAAAAATGCTTTCAGGGATATTTTGTAGTCATGTATTACTTGGGGGCAAGCTCCTGTAAAATTCTCAGATAGGAAGTCAAGATGGTAACTTTTGGAAGCAAGCTTCCAAGACTAAAGGACTTTTTAAAATTTATTTCATAAACATTCTGAGTGGTTCTTACGTGCCAAACTCTATGCCAGTTGCTAAGGGTAGAAGACTAAAGCAGCCCTTCTATCCCAAGTTTCATTTCTTCCTGTTCCTCCTTGTTGAGGACCACACACCCAAAATTCATCTGCTGTGACCCCTTAGTGTATGGCTATTTTGTTGACCTTGTCCGATTTTGGTGTCTAGAGCAGAAGTCAGCAAAATCTTTTGGTAAAGGGCCAGACAGATAGTAAATATTTTAGGTTTCATGGGCCATGTGTTGTCACAACTCTGCCATTGTAGTACAATAGTAGCCACTGATGACACCGAAATAAATGGGTCAGGCTTTATTTCCAGAAATAGAGCCCAATATGGCTAATGGGCTATAGTTTACCAACCCCCGAAGTAGATAGAGGTCTTTTAGGAAGACCTGTGCTCAGCCAACCACGTGGGGAATCTCCACCTATTACAAACGCAAATATGAAAAGCCATGAAGTCCTCATCTCTGAAAAGCTTCCAAAAAAGAACAACCGCCCCATGTCTAGTTTGACAGCTCCTTACTGGCTAAAAGGATTGAGGGCTTGCCTACACAGTCTCCAGGCTTCCTCCCAGCTCTGTCATTCTGTGGCTGATAAGCTACGCAAGCAGGGTTGGGAGAGTGATATCCCAGTCATCAGGCATCCATTTTCCATCTTAGCCTTGGCAGCGAAAGTAGTTTAGTATTCTACCACTGAATTTCCAGTGTTTTCTGTCAGAGAATGCTAATGTTGTGCTTGTTCTCATTGATTTCTCAGTATCAAGCTTCTCATGAAGACAGCCCCTCTTATTGCCCTCCAAATAAGCACCTGTTTTTCTTGGCGACACACTGCAATTCTGATTTTTGTCTTTTTTTTTTTTTTCAGATCTGTTTTCCCAGCCAGCCAGTTTCAATGGACTTCGAAAATACCCTCTCCTCTTCAATGTGTCAATTCCTCACCATGAAGAAGTTATCATGGCTGAACTGAGATTGTATACATTGGTGCAAAGAGACCGCATGATATATGATGGAGTAGACAGGAAAATTACCATTTTTGAGGTACTAGAGAGTAGAGGGGACAATGAGGGTGAAAGAAGCATGCTGGTCTTGGTGTCAGGAGAGATCTATGGAACCAATAGTGAGTGGGAGACTTTTGATGTCACCGATGCCATTAGACGTTGGCAAAAGTCAGGTTCATCCACCCACCAGCTGGAGGTCCACATCGAGAGCAGACACGACGGGGCCGAGGATGCTGACAGGGGACAACTGGAAATAGACACCAGTGCCCGGAATAAGCATGTCCCTTTGATTGTTGTGTTTTCTGATGACCAAAGCAACGAGAAGGAGCGGACAGAGGAACTGAATGAAATGATTGCCCATGAGCAACTTCTGGAGTTGGACAACTTGGGCCTGGACGGTTATTCCAGCGAACCAGGAGAAGAAGCTTTGCTGCAGATGAGGTCAAACATCATCTACGACTCCACTGCCCGCATCAGAAGAAACGCTAAAGGAAACTACTGCAAGAGAACCCCGCTCTACATTGACTTCAAGGAGATTGGCTGGGACTCTTGGATCATCGCCCCACCTGGATATGAAGCCTACGAATGCCGTGGGGTTTGCAACTACCCCCTGGCAGAACATCTCACACCCACAAAGCATGCAATTATCCAGGCCCTGGTCCACCTCAAGAATTCCCAAAAGGCTTCCAAAGCCTGCTGTGTGCCCACCAAGCTAGAGCCCATCTCCATCCTCTACTTAGACAAAGGTGTGGTCACCTACAAGTTCAAATATGAAGGCATGGCAGTCTCTGAATGTGGCTGTAGATAGAAGAAGAGTTCTGTGCTAATTTAATAACTGTAAATGTGTATATTTTGTGTTCCTATTTAATGAGATTATTTAATAAGAGTGTACAGATGATAGAGGCTTGCTGCCTTAGGGACGTGGGCAGGTCAGTTTGTTGTAAGAAATGCATATTTTGCTAATACAGTCTCATCCCTTCCAATCTGTTTTTCTTTTTGCCATTTCCTGGCAATGCCATTTTCAATAGCAAGTGGCAAGCCACACTAATTGTCCTCTATGTCCATTTGAAAACAAGGCCCTAAGCAGAAATAGAGTGTCAGATGATAGATACTTGTGTATGTATATGTGTACAGGGATAAACTTATAAAACTCTCTTGGTTCTACAGAGGTAGATTATACTCACACATAAGCATGACTCAATCAAATGTATATATATTAAAAACTCATAGTATATTCTCAACCAACTCTTTTCTGAGCAGGATTTATGTCAAGATAATTTGCACCAGGCATTTGACCATCCTATGAAGTACTACATTTCCTAAGTACTACTGGAAATGTAGGTGTAGCTTTTAAAAAAATTTTTTTAAGTTTATTTATTTATTTTGATAGAGACAGAGATAGTGTGAGTAGGGGAGGGAAAGAAAGAAAAAGAGAGAAAGAGAGAGAGAGGAGAGAGAGAGAATCCAAAGCAGGCTCCACACCATCATCACACAGCCAGATGTGGGGCTCGAACTCACCAAAGTGTGAGATCATGACCTGAGCTGAAGCCAAGAGTCGGAGGCCTAAGCGACTGAACTACTCAGGTGCCCGGAAATGTAGATTAGCTTTCATCAGTTGAGTCTGTGCCATTGCTTGGGGCAACAGGACCAGGTAAAGGGTGCTGCATGTTTAGGGGTAGGGGTTATTTGATACAGAAACCAAACGACTTCAAGAGGCAGTGGCCTTAAGCTACAATAGCAAAGAATGAGCCCCTGGAACACCATTGTGCTCTAGAGGGCAGCGCCTGGTCAAGGAAAAACAACAACAACAATGACAACAGAGGGAACTTCAGGATGTTCTTGAGATAACAAGGCAGCAAGGCCACGTGTGTTGGCCTTTACTGCTGTAGAGGGTAGAGGAGGTGAGAAGGTACTCACAGGAGAAGAGAGAAAAGGATATAGACGCTAACCTAGGATGTGTTTGTAAAATTATAAGCAGTTTTAACTGGAGATTGAAATCTTTTGGACAAAATAAAATTACCCAAGACCAAGAGGAGGAAAATCAGAAGGGATCTGTTTTTTGGACTCTACTTAACAGTTTTCTTGAATTCTTACTATTTATCCCTTGCCTCTGCATCCCTGCTTTTGCTTCTTTCCACTTCTCTCCTTCCCTTTTTCCTTTTTTGCTCATGCATCTCATAGCCTTCTGCCATTCTTGTGGTCCGTGTCTTCATTGGCCTTCATCGCCCTTGCTGAGGGTCGGGAGGGGACACTTGAAAGCATTTGCTGTCAGGGTGAGTGGGGTTAGTGCTCTAATTTCTAGATTGCTTCCCAATATTTAATTTGATTTTATTCTAGTTATATTCTTTATGAAATGTTTTGTTCATGAAGAATACTTAAGTATAAGAAAAAGAAAACCAGGGTCCAAACAGACACATCTAAATAAGTGAATTAATAAATAGACACACAAGCTAATGACTCAAAAGCTAAGCCTGAATTGTGAAATCAGGTTTGCCCCATGGTCGGCTTCCCAACTCTCCCATGCTACAGTCTCTCCAGTCTAGAAGCGCCAGGACTAATGGGAAGGGTTCCCGATACACATGGTCCAGCGGGTTTGCCAGCAGTTGGCTGGATGGAAGGACACTGAGGCTCTGATCTTAGCTCTTCCCAGCACCACCATCCATGTGATATCAGGGCCTTTGTGCAGGAAGAAGCAGAGCAGTGCAGTTCTCAAACTGTTTTGACTGTTCCAGGAAGCCGACACTGAAGATTCATACTTCTAGGAATTTGGTTTCCAGTACATTGTCCCCCCACTCACCCCATTCTTTTTTGCATTCTTTTTTACCCTGGGAAACCATCAGCCTCCCTTTCACAAACCTCTTGGGGTAACAAATTCATATTGCACTATAAGATAGAGGTAAGGGAAGCTAGAAGGACATTTTGCCCAATTTGGACCTCTGCTCTGTACATCCATTGTCCACTGATGTCCAGAGGCCAGATCCTGGGAAAGCACTGCCCCAGAAAAGTGGAATTTTGACCATCAGTGGTATACAGTGATTGACAATTTGAGTTGGCCATGCAACTCAGATCATTGGTTTATGAAAGAGCCTCCCTATAAGATGGTGTGAATGCGTGCATGGGTGTGCGTGTGTGTATGCACACGTGTAACTGGCTTTGGATAGTGACACTTAGAGCCCTCAGTGGGACGTGGTGCATCCTTTATATCCATGGTACACACTATATCTCATTTCCTCTACGGTACTGCTTCTCCTTTCTAAAGGACACTGTCTATAATAGACATAAAGTCTCAACTGAACAAGATAGTTCTGGTTAGATAAAAATCCAGAAAATTTTTCTTTATGTATAAAATACATAAGACAGTGAAGTGCTGGTAAATGCTTTACAACCAGCAATCCTGATTTGTAGGTTTCAATGGTGTACATCACCATAGCCTATTTCAAGCTACCAATGTGATGTCGACCGGCTTGCAAAATTCCTGAGAACTCGGCAGGCTGCTCTCAGAAGCCACGTGTACAGGCTCTGACATCCCCACTGCTATTAGCATGCTGATGTTAGAACACTAAGATGGGCCAGGCCCTGCTTTCTTCATGCCTTCTGCCGACTCAGCTGGGTTCTGGGAAAAGCCTTGTGGCAAGCATACTTTTCTGTTAAAGAGATGTGAAAACCTGGGCTGTCAGTGATTAGGCTGAGTATCCCAGATGTGTGTCCTGGAGGCCAGACATAATCTGCATTCCTATGACGTGCTTTTTCACTATGGAAAAAGAGTAGAGAAAGTCACATATTGGTTATTCAAATGTTGCTAATTGCATTTTTTTGTTTTTTTTTTTTCTCATCAAGAAATGCAAAGGCATAAACCATAAATGGGAGGCTCCATCAGGCCCCTTGCAGCGTGTCTCACTTCTCCCACATTCCTGTGCTAATACGAAGCCATGAAATTGTCAGATCCTTAGGAGATAGAGGTCACTAATGTCCTCCCTGGTCATAGACCTTGGCTGCATCCCACACCAGTTTTTTTTTACTCTATTATGGAAAAATTATCATCACTGATGTTGATACACCTAAATGACTCTTGAGGATGATTGTAGCAGATGGATTTTGACAGCCCACAACCAAAATATTCATGTAAAATTTTCTAGGCTTCTTACTATTTATTGATGGATATATTTATTTTTGTAATATAGTGTAGAATACCAAATATTTTATTTTTAATGTTTGTGATTCCCTCTTGGATAAAATAGTCTTCTGTGCTTTTCAAATAATACCCTCCTCGGAATATGGCTCCTTTACAATTTATAGCCTATATTTTCATCTGTCTTTTTGCATCAGAATTTCCTGTTACTTTAAGAGGACTTGCAATCAGCTTGCCATAACTGTGTATATTTGTGTCTTGTAGGCATGCTGTGAGCCCCTTGGCATATTTACTCATTTGAAAATAGTAAATAGTTCTAACTGAATAGTGCAGGTGTTCCAGAAAAATATTTAACCAATACATTGTCCTGTCATTTCCTGAGCTGACACTGTCATTTTTCCATGAGAGGCCAATATTGTCAGGCTGTGAGGGACTGTGTTTGCCGGCCAGTGAGTGGAGGCAGTGTTTACTGTGGGGTTTTCATTCCCCAAACTAGGTGCTTCCTCCTAGCTTTCACTACCAAATGTAGAGATCCTGTTAGACAAATCCATTTGTAATTAGACCAACTACTCTATAAACAGAAAAACTGTTAAGTTAGTGATTCCCCTGAGAATCAGCCTCAGCGTGCTTAATTCTTTCCCTGTGTGCAATTTTTGGCTCGAGAAACTAATGGTAAATACTTTTCCCAGAACTGTGAGTAAATGTTTTGCTATTCTTTGGAATCTATATTCTTCAAGTAAAACAGATTTTCACAGAGTGGAATTTTATATATTACTTCTTTCTGGACCCATCAACAGCCTATAAATCCCAGAAGCTTTGTGGCAAAAACATGTACAATGTGTCTGTAATGCACAAGGGACATTGCCCTTTCTAAGGATTGTAGCTCTTTTCCTAGAGTCACCATGGGTCATACTTTGCCCTTTGCAATTCTGGTGAAAAAGGAATGCTGTTGTGACTCTGTGAATTTTCTCATTCCCAACAAACTCACATTTGACTTCACACATTAGGTGGAAGGAAAGCATATAATGCTGTACACCAGCAGAAAAGGATGTTTCTGAGTATGGAAATGTACCTGTAAGTTAATAACTTCATCTAGGAATGACTGTTTGCTGTGATCAGCACGCTTCTCTTACACACGAGCACTTGATTTGTGTGTGTCTGACTTGACTGCACTGGGGAAGTGGACATGATCATGCCCACCTGCCAAACTTCCACAGATATGGAAAACCAGCTGACACCACAGTCACACAGAATCAGTTGAAGCACACACATTGCTTTTCTTATGTAAAACGTGTTCATCATTTATGTCCGAATTTATGTAGTAATTACTAGACTGAAAGGAAGATGGAGATATTTTACACTGTGTTCATAAATCAAATGTGTACATTCAGAGTCATCTTGTTAAATAAAATGGAATCATTATTTTGACAATAATTATTTGCAACTTATTTTTCCTTCAGATAAAATATCTTTTGCACTGCCCCCACCACCACCCCTTGGCCTTTATATATATATATACATATATATATATGTATATATAAATGTAATATATACATATATATATTAATGTAATGTAAATATATATGTATATTCATGTAATGTAAATATATATATATATTTATTTCTGTTTCACAGTAATCCAGGTGGACTAAAAATTCATGCTATATTAGTAGAACACCGCCTGAAAAAACAACGTGCTGGCTTTAGGTTCTTAGTGGTCTCATCAGAGAGTGAGTTTCTGTTGTGTGATTCTCCCATTTCACACAACTTTCTATAAACCCCATGAATGCCAGAGACATGCCTAGAAAATGAAATGAGCTCTTCTTTGTCAATAACTGAGAAATATTTCTTCTTCAAGTTTAGAATGACACAGATTAAGGAGCGATTACTTTGGGAAGAACATTCAGGCGAAGTTTCGCTGAAATGTGATTATTGACCTTCATTGAATCTCAGGCTAAAAAGGACTTGTAAACGTTATTTAGTGTGCCCCACTGCTCCCCACAGCCCACCAAAGCACTTTTAATCTTTTCTGCAAATATTAGTAAAGATAAGACAGTGCTTTACCTCCTTAAAACCACCTATTACATTTTTAGAGGGCTCTGCATCAATTGCACTCTATTTAACCAATGGCATAGGTCAGTAAGAGCACAGTTTACTGAAGGAGAAACAAAGGTAAGCAGAAAGTTGTGGGGAGCTCTTCTCCATAAGGAATTGAAGTGTTTCCTGTTGTCCCTCACAACTTTCCAGTTCACAGCTCTTGGGGTGGCACATACACATGAATCCATCTTTAGGACAGTCCCTCGAAGTGCAAATAGCTCTCCTGTTCTTCTGAATCCCCTGCTCCCCATTTCTTGCAACGGCTTGTGTCTGAGCACACTGTCACACATAGTGAGATCCCTCAACCAGATGGGTATATATGCACCTGGTCTAGACCTGCCCCCTGAGCGGGTAGCAGGCCTGGTGATGAGAAAGACCCTGCCGCTTGCTCTGGAAGGAAGTTCATTTCTGTGGCAGAACTTGGGATTTGAAGGGCATAGAGACAGAGTCAGGTGAACTCTATATTTCGGCTGGCAGGGTTTATCTGGCAAGTGCGTCAGCAAAGAGCACAGCCCCTGTCACTCAGTATCAGGGGAACTGATAAGGGCAAGATAAGAGATCTAGTCATGAAGGAAAGGGAGCTAAGAACCAAAGATGGATCATGGGCCAGGGCTTGACTAAAAAGGCCTGGAAAGCCATTGTTGTGACTTGATTTTGAATTCTTTAGCAACCTAGTCATTCTGTTATGTAAATAATTCCATTTACAGTGGTCTCTCACAGCGTGGTGCCTGGACCCATTCTCCATATGTGGTCTGACCTGACCATGGCAGCACAGGCCCAGCCACCACTGCTCTAGAAGTTTCTTACCTACAGAGAGAGCCTGGGACCAAACTGGGCAGACACTGCTACAAGTTATTTTGGGGGGTGGTGTGTTTACAAAGTAAGAGAAAAAATTATTTTCAAAGCTCAGATTATTAGTGTCCAATAGGGCTCCCAATGTGAATTGGTCTTGGTGTTGTGGGAAAAAGATGCCATCAGACGGGCTGCATGTGACTCCAGTCACACGGATGAGAGCCCACTTTTGTGCAGAAGTGACTATTTGTAAATAAGGGGCCTATTTGGAGAAGGTGAGAGCTTGTTAACTTGGGTGGTTATAAATGGATTATGCGATTATCTCCAACTCACTCTCCTGAACTGTCAGTTTACAAGAACCAGTTCCTGCCCTCTCTTAACCTTCCTCATGCCGTTAACACAGATCCAAAATGCTCATCTCTTTCCAAGAGGGAAGCCCCCAAACACATGGACATCTCCATCCCTTTTCACTCTTAAATGTGATTCTGAAAATCTTACACAAGGTTTAGGCTATTCAGTTCAAATTTAGATTCGGTGGTGGGAGACACGAAGCACCATGGTCAAATCAGGATTTGGCAGAAAAATTTCACTCACAGGACACAGGGCCAACTTTCTGGTGCAGCATGGGAATAGTGTTAGAAAATCTGGTTCTAACACCTTGTGAGCATTCCTGCTTAAAATGCATCACCTAACCTTATCAAGAATGCAGAAGCTTCACATGAACCCATTTGAAGAATGTTCTACTGTACTCTTTAAAAAACATCCATGAAAGGGAAAGACAAATTGAGAAACTGTTATAGATTAAAAGAGATGAAACAGATGTGACAACTAACTGGAACATGTGATCCTGGGTTGGGTCCTAGATCACTAAAAAATGGGCAAAAAGAAAATTATCTCTTTGTTAGTTAGGCTCACTCCAGCTCAGTTGGGAGAGTGTCTCACTTTATCAATTGTAGACTATCAACTGACATTCACCTACAAAAATTTCTTGCATGGTTATTGCGCTTTTTTGAAGCTGTAAGAAGTTTGTACGAGAGGAGTCAGCAGGATTTGACCAATTTGATGTTGAAGAAGCAAGCAAGCTGCACCAAAATTGAGACCTTTGCCCAGGAGGCAAACTCAATGGGAGGAACAGAGCCAGGGGGACGCTTCATCAGCGTGGCTAACCTGACTTCCGTACGTGAACTATAACAAAACATTTTCCTGAAATAACAAGCTCAACCCTCCATTCCCGAAAAAAAGAATGCTTTTCAGGCAATCAACCATCTGTTTCAAGTGTTTAGAAAACAGATCTTCAATCACTGGTAATTTAAACTTCCTTATACCCCAGTTCAATGCTTGATAAGGAAAGAGTGAGAACAAGAGAGGAACTGAGTTACTATATTAAGAAACCCAGACAGAACAAAAACCAGCCCCCTACGGTTGTTTTGTTTATGCAGCAGACCCATCTGTTTTAATTAACATAATATTTACATGAGACCAGCTCCTGGTACATCTTTTGCTGCAACTGTCAAATGTTTCATTTTTTGTTTTTTACAAAGTTCCTGCAAAAGCAGAACTGAGACCTTGCCCAAATAAGGAGTATATAGTGGAATTGTATCACAGCCTCCTAGCTCCCACGGGCCAGGCCCACCTGTTTCCTGCAGTTTGGAGCCAAGTATCAGGTTGTCAGATGAAATATAGATGTCCAGTAAAATTTGACTCTAAGATAAGCAATGAATAACTTGTTTGGTATAAGTATGGCTCAAATAATGCAAGGGACATATTTATACTAAAATATAAGGATAAAATAAAACAGGATCATTGTTTACTTGAAATTCAAATGTTGTTGGATGGCCTGTGTTTTTATTTGCTAAGCCTAGCGGCCTTGTCAGATATTGTTCCCCCATGGGCTACTCAGAGGACCACAAATCATGCCTGGCAGAGTTCATTGTGGGTTTTTTTTTTTTTTTTTTTTTTATGTTTTATTTATTTCTAGGAGAGAGAGAGAGAGACAGCGTGAGCCCGGGAGGGTCAGAGAGAGAGAGGGAGTAACAGACTCTGAAACAGGCTCCAGGCTCTGAGCTGGCTGTCAGCACAGAGCCCGAGGTAGGGTTTGAACCCACGAACCATGAGATCATGACCTGAGCCGAAGTTGGACCCCTAACTGACTGAGCCACCCAGGTGCCCCCCCTTTCTTAACGAATGCTGCTATGATTGAATTGTCCCCCCCAAGCCCATACATTGAAGCCCTCACTCTTAGTACCTCAGAATGTGAACTTATTTGGAAATAGGGTCTTCAAAGAAGTAGTTGGTTAAAATGCAGTCATTAGGGTGGGCCCTGACCCAATATGATTGGGGTCCTTATGAAAAAAGGCAGAATTGGACACAGAGACAGACATGAACACAGGGTGTATACCAAGTGAAGATAAAGGCAGAGGTCAGCATGGTGTGTCTTCAAGCCAAGGAGCTCCAGTGATTGTCAGCAGGCCACCAGAAATTAGGAGAGAGGCATGGACAAGATTTTATATAGCAGCTCTCAGAAGGAACGAACCTTGCCAACACCTTGATCTCAGACTTCTACCCTCCACAACAGTGATACAATAAATTTCTGTTTTTCAAGTCACTCTGTGGTACTGTGTTACAGCAGCCCTAGAAGATTAATATAGATGCTAAGTACAATAAATATGAATACACTTAAATTTATTTCTGTAAAGATTGGTGAGTCTAAATATATTTGCATATATTTCTCGACTGATTCTCTTTATTCAATCAATAGACTTCCTGACTTTCACCCATTGTTCATATTCTTCTAACTAATTCATTGGCACATATTATGCCATACACATTATGTGCAATTAATCCTTCATTATACGCTGTCAATAGTTTTCCCATTTGTTGCTCATCTTTTTGCTTTTCAAATATATTTTGTTTTGCTATTCAAAAGTCTTACAGTTTTAGGTAGTCTTTTCCATTGTGGCTTCTTTGTTGTATGCATCATGCTCAGAAATGGTTTTCGCGTCTCAAAATTATGGACATGTTTTTTCAGCAAGGGAATGTTTGGCCTAGCTTAGTGAAACAGCCAAAGGAAGAAGAAGAGGTGGAGTGAATAAGAAAGTTTTTTCCTGACTCAGACCATCATACACCAATTTCATGCTGGGCCTGGAAGAAGTTTAAAGTCTCACTTTTTCTTGTAAGTTCTTTGAAAACCTCCAATTTTGCAATTGCCTCTCAATCTGTAGGCCCTACAACCTGTGAGCTGGTTGCTTACTCCTCCTGCAATGCCTGGGGAATCAGGAGTCGATCCTGGGTTCTTCTGTGCTAATGTTCCATCATGTCTTTAAGTGGTCTTACTGAAGGGTGTTCCCATTATCTGTCCTTGTGTGACAAACCATACCCAGCAGTGCTCAGAGCAGTAACGGTAAGTGGAAGCCTTCTTCACTCACAGGGGTGGCATCTGGCCAGTGGCTCCTTGAGTCTCTCTCTCTCTCCTCTGTCTCTTTACATGTCCACTTCTGGGTAACTGGACTTCTTGTATGGTGGCAGAAGGTTTCCAGAGTGCCTGTCCCAACAGTGAGAGTGAGGCATAAGTTGTTTTGTCTTTTATTATTTAACCTTGAAAGACATGTAGCCATCACATCTGCCATGCTCTATCTGGTAGGAGTGAGTCGCTAAGGCCAGCTCATGATAAATGGGATGGGACTTACACTATCTTCTGAAGGGAGGTATGTTGATGGTTTCTCAGACGTTCTTCAAAACTCCCATCTGAGTATCTAAGAAATAGCATCTAAGTAATATCAGTAGTATGTAGGAAATCTCTCTCTCTTCTGTGTACTGCTCTTCCTGGGTCTGTGAGGACACTCCTGCATTCCTTGCCTAGCTAACTCAGAGAGCCAGCCCATCCCTGCTCAACAGTAACTTCTATTCTTCACTTCTCCATTAGAGAGAGTCACCATCACGGCTCCTGAATTTGCATTTTCTGGGTGGGGCTCAGACTTGAGTCCTTGATCTCCCTCCTCACAACCTAGGGATCACACATGAAGCTCTCTGTGAGTCACAGTTTGAAGCAACTCTCGCTCAACTTCAAGTCGAGGGCAGGCACACTTCCCTTCCCTTAATTCCAAAATGTAGAGAGAGTCCTAATGAATTCACAGTCACAAAATCACATTTTGCATACACGTAGGTATGGAAAATATTTCCTTCACAGAAAAATATTTCTTAAATTAAGTCAAATCATGGTAGGTTTTAAAACCTTGGTGTCTCAACATGGTAAGCACTATGTTTAAGCTAGACCTGCAGGCCTCTTTTGGTTCCTTTCTGATTATTAGATTTAAAAAAATTCTAATTTGGAATTCTTGTTTGGACAAAGGAATAACAGAAAAATCAAGTTAATTGAAGACAACTAATCCGTCAATGGAAGAATTAATCATTAGGACCTAGACACGGCAACTTCTTACATCAGAATTCAACCTTATGTGAACAAGATGTTTCTCATGAACTTTTAATCCTAAGATTTGCCTCAATACTTGGTTGTTGTTGTTTTTAACTAGTAGAAAACAAACAAAAAATTCCAGACCCTAATAGTCTATCTTCCATATTTTCAATCTTTTTTGAATGTATTTGAACAAAAGCCAGATTTCAACAAATAAGTACTGCTAAGCATTATTATTTAGACTAAGGATTTACATAATGTGGTCGAATGCCATTGGCTTGAGGGGTTGCAAAGTGAGAAGCAAAGTGCTTCTGAAACAACCCAGGAACGTGGTGTTGAAAAGCTACATGTGGAGTTAAGTAAAGGTTGGAGGCAGTGTGGATTCACAGGGCAAGTACAGGAACCAAGTCCCATGATGCATCACCTTTAGGTTTGTTGTGTTTTGCCATGACAACAGCTTATCTTTAGTAGATGTGTTTGGATCCACAGCTGACACTTGAGGAGGTGGCTTTTCTGAGCTGGATTGATAAAGAAAGATCAAAGATGAAAATGAAGCAACAGAGTAAAAGATTTCTAGATGGAGGACATTAAGGGGTATATTATAACTGCTATTTTCATGTCAAAAAGACACTGAATACTATTTCTCTGAGCTGTTATATTCACAAATAAGATGCAGTTAATCCATACAACTAATCTGAGCCCTTTAGAGCCATTACTAGGGCTATAACAAGCACAATAACTTAAAATCAATTAATATTGATTATTATTATTTATTAAGGGGCACTTGGGTAGCTCAGTTGGTTAAGCATCCAACTCTTTATTTCCACTCAGGTCATGATCTCACAGTTGTGAGATCAAGCCCCGCCTCGAGCTCCCTGTTGGGCATGGAGCCTGCTTAAGATTCTCTCTCTCCCTCTCTGTCCTTCCCCACCTCATGCTCTCTTTCTTGAAAAAAAAAAAATCAATAATAGAGAGATCAAACTGTTGGCCTCTAACCCTTACACCCACGCATATTAGATCAACCTCAAGTTTCAGTGCAAGATTTCAGACTGTGCTGTGCCATCCTGAGTGTGTGTGGCCATCCTGTCATTCTGGACAAGTACAGCATAGGGACTGGTACAGCCCTAGTCCTTGTCTTCTTCTTAGGCCACCAAAGGATCCCAGCATTCTCTGTGAGCTATCTGGAGGAGGGATGACAACCCGAAGGGCCAGGCAAGTGACATAAACAGTGAGGTGGCCTGGAGACTGTGGAGGGCTTAGGTTCTACCTGTTGGCAGGAGCCCAATACAGTCCAGGCAATTGTTGCCATGGTAGAGGTTAGGCCCATGTATACCAGATCTTCCAGTTTTAAAGACAAACTAAGAATCTGGAATTTAAAATTTTTTGGACGGTTCCATCTGACTCCAGAAAGTGTCTACGTTCTGGGAAGTACAAACAATGCATACCCGTAAGCCAAATTCGGTCCACAACCTACCTCTCTGGCCTTGAGGTTAGTTGGAACCCTGGGAGCGTCACAATCCCCCTGACTGGTACTGAGCCCATAGCTCTGACAACGGTATCCAGAGCTAGAATTGTTCCTCTTGAGGCTCATTTTGACTCTTGGCTGCTTCTCTTGGTTAAGAGAATCTCTTGGTTAAGAAGAATCAGGAGTTGGGTTGGGTACTTCCTGCTCCCCATTGCTGGGGAGTTTACCTCTGCTCCTTGGTGATGCAAAGTCAGCAGCATCTTTAGAGTCCCGGTAGCCTATTAAGGCTTGTCCTTGATCCTAGCATTGTTCCTACAGCTCAACATTAGGGTGGGACTTTCTCCAGCAAAGAAGCATTCTATTCCAATAGTTCTCAGGCTACATCAGAATCATCGGAGCAATAATTTTTAAAAAAAAAAATTTTTTTTTAATTTTTTAAATTTAGTCAAAAGAGTATGATCTTGGGCAGCAGTTCTCAATGTTTTCTCCTCAAGACCCCTTTGCATTCTTGAAAATTACCAAAGATCACAAAGAACTATATGTGTGTTATATCTATTCATATTTACTATATTAAAATTTTTAACTGAAAAAGTTTATATATATATATATTCATTGATGCATTTCAAAATTAATAAACTCATTGCATGTTAATATAAAATAATATATTTTGTGAATAATAAATATATTTTCCAAAATGAAATTGACATTATGAGAAGATTGGCATTGCTTTGTAATTTTACAAATGTCTTCAAAGTCTGGCTTCATAGGGAGGGGCGCCTGGGTGGCTCAGTCGGTTAAGCGTCCGACTTTCGCTTAGGTCATGATCTCGCGGTTCGTGGGTTCAAGCCCCGCGTCGGGCTCTGTGCTGACTGCCAGCTCAGAGCCTGGAGCCTGTTTCAGTCTGTGACTCCCTATCTCTCTGACCCTCCCCTGCTCATGCTGTCTCTCTCTCTCTCCTAGAAAAAAAACATTCAAAGTCTGGCTTAATAAAATACAACTGGATTGTCTTATCTGCTTCTGCATTCAGTCCATTGCCATATGCTGTTCTAGTTGAAGAGATGAAAATTTGACCCAACAAGTTTGCATTTAAAAAGGGGAGACATATTTTAATAGCCTGTTCAGACAATTGTGGATATTCTTCTTTGATACTATACCAAAAGTCAGTGAGTGACAGTTTCCTACATGGTAATGGCAAAATGAAATCTTAAATCATATTAATGAATTCTGTACTTAGTTACATTAAAAAATCCACTTACCTTTTTGCTCTTTCTTTTCTTTTCCTTTTTTTTTTTTTTTTTTTTTGGTCTCACAGTAGTTTGGGATGTTAGAAGTCCAAAATCAAGGTGTCAGCAGAGTTGCTTTCTTCTATTTAAAAAAAATTTTGACTATAGTTGATACACAATGTTATATTAGTGTCAGGTGTACAACATAGTGGATGAACACCTCAATATGTTGTGCTGTGCTCACCACAGTGTAGCTACCATCTGTCACCACACAGCACTATTACACTATCATTACCATATTCCCTATGCTGTACCTTTTATTTCTGTGACTTATTCATTCTATGACTGGAGGTCTGCTTGCACTTTTAATGGAAATTTATCCAAGAATGGTTCTATAGCATCACACATTGTCATTTGGAAAATATTTGCTCACAGATCTTTTAAGTGTTGACATATTTCATTACACATAGACATCATCACACATCATGCAGCCTCTGGAAAACTGCATTGTACATTCCATGAGAGAATGAAAACAACAAAAACAAGTATCTTGGATTGTTGTGAACATGGTTTTGACCTCTACAGACTGTCTGGTGTATCAGAGAGAGCCCTTTTCTAGAATTATATAAATCTACCGTATATAGTGCTACAAGCTAGCTAAGTGACCTTAAGAAAGTTTCCTCACCTTATTGTGGCAGTTTCTCAACTTTAAAATGAAGTTTGGAACTGAAGTCGGTGTTTGTCAGCGGGGTACCACTGGCATTCGAGGCAGAAGAATGTGCTGTTGTGAGGAACTGTCTCTCATGCTTGGGGTAGTTAACATCTCCGTCTTTCTCACTAAACACAAGCTGTGCCACACTCTCTATTCAATCCTTCTAACACACCCAGAGCCCTGCAGAGAACCCTCTAGAGGGCGATATTGCCTCCAGTTGAGATCTAATGGACTAAATGAACTTTAAGTTTCCTTTTAATTCTGAAACTAATTTTATTAAAAAGTGAGAAAATGACCTAAAATAATTTAACATATTTTGAATTTTTCCTTTGCTTTTGTGTATATGTCTGCGTGAGTGGGTGCATGTGCATGACTCTGTGTGTGTGTGTGTGTGTGTGTGTGCACCTGCGCACTTCTATTTTAAATATATCTGACTTCAACAAATGTTCGTGATCATTTTGGTCTAGTGACATAGAAGATAACATAATGATTTATTTTTGGAAAATTTTTTTTAAATTTTTTTAAAATTTATTTCTGAGATAGAGAGAGATAGAAACAGCATGAGCAGGGGAGGGTCAGAGAGAGAGGGAGACACAGAATCTGGAACAGGCTCCAGTCTCTGAGCTGGCTATCAGCACAGAGCCCGAAGCGGGTCTCAAACCCACGAACCACGAGATCATGACCTGAGCCAAAGTCGGATGTTCAACCAACTAAGCCACCCAGGCGCCCCAGAAGGTAACATAATTAGAAGAGTGAGAATGATGAGAATGATGGGGCGCCTGGGCAACTTGCTCCGATCCGACTTTCACTGGGTCATGATCTCAGGTCTGAGTTTGAGCCCCGTCGAGGCTCTGTGCTGACTACGAGCCTGTTTGTGACCCTCTCTCTCCCCCTCCCTGCTCATGCTGTCTCTCTCTCTCTCTCCTGGAAATAAATAAAACATTTAAAAAAAAAAAAAAAAAGAAGAGTGAGAATGAGGATAGGAAGGGGAGAGAGGGGTAGGAAAGAAATTCACATTCTCCTGCCATATTTTTACAAACTAAGAATTTTTAAAATCTTTAATAATTGATAGTTGATAATGCATTGTACATTCACTTGTGCAGCTGACCAGAGGTGCAGGAAGAGAGAGCTAAGTTTTCCCTAGACTACCAAACTTCGGGGAACCTACAGACAGCCATGTAAACATCCTTCAGTCAACTCTACCTCCTTTCTGCTCCAGAAAGTTCAGTGCACAAAGTGGCTAAAAGCCTGAATGCTGGAGCCAGCTTGCCTGCCTGTTACTTAACCTCTCTGTGCCTGTGTTCCCTCATTTGCCAAGTGAGAAAAATAAAGCACCTACTTTATAGACTTACTGTGAGAGTTAAGTGTGTTAATGCAGATGAAGTACTTGGAACAGTGTGTGCAGTGGGTAAGGAAGGTACATGTCAGCTGATAGTGTCAATAAGTAAAGGCAGAAAGTCCGCTGTCCTCTGCTGAAAATCCCCCTCTGAACCAAAATTTTTGTTCACCTTTCCCTGTTACATTTTTCCATTCTTTTCTCCTAAGGCTGAATATAAAGCTGACTTTATCATACTTTCATGTGAACACATGCACAGTTAGTTATAAGGGGGAAACGCCACGTTTATAACCCTGGATGGTTTCAGTGAAGACCTCTCAGGCTGCTTTCCTGATGTTCATGCTAAATAAAGGCAAAGACATTTCCCAAAGCCCCAGAGAGCTGGCACACCAGAATTTGGGGGGATAGGAGCACACAGTTTTAAATGGAGCTGATCTGAAATCGTCTCTGTTGGCAGTGAAAATCCCACAGAAACAGGTCAAAATTGAACTCCCAAGATTTTTAGCTTTGCAAATGACCAGTGAGAAGAAAATTCCAGATTTAAAAGGGAGACCACCTTGCCAGGACTTTTCGATAGTAAGCATTGGAAAGGGTTTGGAGGGGAATCCTGGAGGTCAAACATTTTCCTCTTCTTCCTCCAGAAAGACAGAAATTGATTTACATTTGTACTCTGTTCTTTGCAGAACCTCCCCCTGGGCTTCAGAGAATTTACACTTTCACATCACCAGAGAAATAAGGGTGGTGGGGAGATAAGAAAGCAAAGACACCTACCTCTTGGGTTCACTGTGGACTTTTTTGCAACCTGACTTCCGGCTGGCTCATGGAGTCCTGAGAGAAGAATTCTGGCAGATGTGTATATTCAACCCACATTGCAGAGATAAGGGAGAGGTGATCTCACAGCAAAGCTTCTGTATGTTTGCGTATGTATGTCTCTGAATAAACACTCTCAAGTAGAGCTTCTCCGTCTGTGTTTCTCATTTCTGTTCTTGAGTGGCCCAGACACTTAACTTCTCTTTTCCCCAAGATTCTACTAATGACCAATTTAAGTACTTAATGGGCAAGATGCATTTAGGATATCTTCCAATTGAGGGTGTCTTCCAGCTCTGTATGTATATAAATTTATATCTTTGCAGGGCTGGAGATGGCTTCAGAATTCATCTAGTTGAACTCTGTTATTTTTGACATGGAAACATCCTGGATCAGAAATCACTTTCATAGCAGGCCTGAGCCAAGAACTTTCAAACCACAACTCTTTCTCCTACTTGCTCCAGGGTTCTTGAAATTGGGGCCCACGTGCTCCCCTTAAGCTATGCAGCTGTGTGTACAGTATACACAGAAGTGACAGGATACAACTTGGGGTGTCCTCTGGTCAATACATAAACTATTGTCATATCACACATGCCACTACTCACATCACATGTAGCCCATGTTCCTCAGTGCCCAGAGTAGCACCTGACCTAGTGGGTAATAAATAAATATTTGTTGAATGAATGCATGTTAAAAATAAAATACAATATTTTATCAAAAAATGTAGCTTACAAAGGTCTTAGAGATATGTCAGTGGAAATATGTGAGAACATCATAGTGGTGCTAAAACCAGGTGTCTCAAAGAAGCAGCTAGATGGAGGCCATGTGCCCCAGCTGAAAATATTTCTATATGTTACTAAAATCCTACATATTTTGAAATTGGATAAATAAGAACATTGCCTCCCTGGTCTCTCTTAGACACAATTTCTTGCTTTTCCACCTAACTACATAATCCTTTACCTTTTCTTACCCCAAGGAAGGCTTCCCTGAACTTCTAGACTGGGCAAAATCCTCCAGTTTAAAGCTTTGTTGAAATCTTCCCTCTTCCTTTGTAGCCTTCAACACACCTGATTCATGTCTTTCTTTCCAGCAACACTGCCAATTTTCCTTGTGAGGCATGGTTCATGTTGGTCTCGATACCTCATATCTCTGATGCCTTGACCAGAACCTAGAACATGGTAGGTATGCAATAAATAGTGTTTAATCAAAACAGTATTGAATTTCCCAAGCTAAGCATGGTAGTGATTGAAGATGGCTGGCTTATCCTGCTCCAATCCAGAAACAATGGTGCTTGGTCTGCGAGAACATCAACAGCTCACTTCATACCAGATATAGGCCAGTGTCTCCTGCTGCCTAGTTCCAGAAGCTAGAACAGATGCAGGTCTCTGACTCTTCAGACCCGGGGGCTCCTCCCTGTGGCTCAGGCTATTTGGCCATCCTTTCCACCAAGGTCACTGATGCCCAGGATTATCCTATTTCCTAGTTGAGCACTATTGGAGGTAGGGAGTCCAGCAAGGAAATTGATTGGGGGAAAAAAAAAAGTCCTAATGTGATGCAGTAAAAGTGATTGAGAAGAGGAAAGGATTAATTCCAGAGATACTTTGAGAAAGAGAGTCACCTAAGCTTGGTGAGGGAATGGATGTGATGGGAGCAGAGATCAGGGTGTGGAGAACCCCAAACAGGTCAGTGTTTTGTGGTTTGGATGACTGCCTAAATGGCACTGTTAGCTAAGAATGATGGAGAGGAGGATGTACGAAGAGGAAAACCAGGAGCCCCAGTCTGAAAATATTGAGTGTGAGATCCCCACTGCTGCAATGGGTGTGTTCGGCAGTTAGAAATATGAATGCAGAGGTTTGGAGAAAGGCCAGGGTTGGAGACCTACTGGGAAACTGCCAATTACCACCAGAAGGGTGTTCTGTTCATAGTCAACTACCTGGCTCTTTACCCAAGACCTTGGAGTAGGGACCCCTACATCCTTTCACTTGATAAATGAGCACAGTGCCTGTGGCCTTTGGGCCAAGTAGGGTAGTGGCTGTGGCAGCCTCAGTGGGAGAGACAGGTCAAGCTACTGGACTTGGCCTGGCCACAGTTAAAGATTCATCCCTGACCATGATCCCAGAGGAGACAGGAGTTCCAGCACTATCAGGTTTGGCTTTGCTGGTAGGGTGATAGGTGGAACTATCTATGAAAATGTAATAGAAATAAGCGGGAGGGGCATCTGGGTGGCTCAGCCCATTAAGTGTCCAACTCTTGACTTTGGCTCAGGTCGTGATCTCACAGTTCATGGGTTGGAGCTCTGCATGTGCTGACAGAGCAAAGCGTCCTTCTCTCTCTCTCTCTCTCTCTCTCTCTCTCTCTCTCTCTCGCTTTCTCTCTCTCTCTCTCTCTCTCTCTCTCTCTCTCTCTCTCGCTCTCGCTCTTCCCCCTCTCCCTCCCCCTCCCCCACTCACACATTCTCTCTCTTTCAAAGTAAATACATAAATAAACATTTAAAAAAGAAATATGTGGGCACTTGCCAATCTCGATAGAAAAATGGACACTTATGAATAGTTTTTTAGAAACACAGGTGTCAAACAAAGCAAATCTGTGATACATGACATGGGCAGATAGAAATAGATATACAGTAAAACTTTGGTTTGCAAGCGTAATTTGTTACAAAAATATGCTTGTAATCCAAAGCACTTGTATATTAAAGATTTGAAGACCGTCAGCTCAGCTGTGATCATGTGACACTGGGCATCACATAACTACTCATTTTGGAAGACATGGCTCATTTAGCAAGTTAAAATTTATTAAAATGTTTGTTCTTCTTGCAGAACACTCATGGAACAAGTTACTTGCATTCCAAGGTTGTACTGTATTTAGTTCTTATTTTGTAAGGGATTCTGTTCGGTCTGCCCTCCCCCCCCCCCCCAGCTACCTGGCTGAATTGTCCACTCTTTTAGCACTCTCTGCCTCACTTTCACTGACTGTACTTGGCTCTTGGACTTACTTAAGGTAGTAATTTATTCTCCAAAATTCCTCATCTGACCATGTGACTTTTCCAGCTGCCTCACCAAAGGCAGAATGAAGAGAGATGACAGTGGAGTCAAAGAAAAAAGAAATCTGGCTGACACCAGGCAGTTAGCAAAAAGTGAGAATAAAGTCTTGAAATTCCAGACTTGCACCAATTTACTCAGTGGCCAATTTTTAAAAGCCTGGGCCAGGAAGTAAGGGCATAGAACTGTGAATGAGTCTCTTCAGAGATGTGAATTTTGAATAATTGGCATAAAATCCTGCCACCTTTATTTCAATCCAATCTTTCTTACCCCTTCTGGGACCTAGAGCCTTCCAGCCAGATTGATGGCTGGTTTCTGAATTAACTGATGGCTCTGCTTTGCCTGTGTCATATTCTTCAACTCGAACCACCCTGAACCTACCCACTATGAGACTACCATTCAAGTGCCATCATCCCTGAGTGGCTTTCCCACATTTGGTGCTGGGTTATTCTTTTTTATGTGTCCTGTAAGCAATCTGTAAGCGTTTTCATGACAGTACTTGTCCTGTTGATCTGGAAAAGTCTGCTCGCAGAGACTATGTTTTTAATAACTTCATCCCATATCTACCAGGAACCTTGTCTCTGCTGTTTCCTTTGCCAGAATGCCCTTCTTAGGGCTTGCTCTGAAAATCCATTTATTCTCTTGCAGAGTACCCTATGTACTTCTTTGATAGCATCAATCATCATCTGTAGTTCTTTTATTTGTTAACTTTCTACCATCCGTCTCTGTCTCCCACTAGATCATTCTAGATCCTTGTATGAGGGCAAGGACCTTGCTTTCTCACCTCCATCACAGAGCCTGGTTTTCACTAGGTGCTCCAAAAATATTAGCTAGAATAAATAATAACATGCCTTGCACATACATAATAGTCAAAAATACCTAGAATTCAATCCAGAGCTGCTTTACTGTGTATCTTTCCAAAAGCTAATTATCTGTATTTTTTTTGCTGTGAAAAACTCTTACTTCATGCAGACCAGTATCATTAATACAAAACACACACACACATGCACACACACACACACACACACACACACAATGTTTAGGTGGAAACCATGCAGAAGGCTTTTTTGAACCTTGGCTTTTGGTTGTTGCTGTGACAAAATGCGAGAGTTGCACAAAGTCAACGTAGAACAGGAAACAAGAATGGTGGGTTCGAGCTCATGCCAAGCTTTGAGAAAGCATGCAGCACCCAACAAGAGCACAGCCTGTTATTAATTGTGGCGATTTAAAAGTTAAATTAGGGGCGCCTGGGTGGCTTAGTCGGTTAAGCATCCGACTTTCGCTTAGGTCATGATCTCGCGGTTCGTGGGTTCGAGCCCCGCGTCGGGCTCTGTGCTGACTGCCAGCTCAGAGCCTGGAGCCTGTTCCAGTCTGTGACTCCCTCTCTTTCTGACCCTCCCTGCTCACGCTGTCTCTCTCTCTCTCTCTCTCCTAGAAATAAATAAAACATTAAAAAAATTAAAAAAAAAAAAAGTTTTAAAAGTTAAATTAAGGGGCGCCTGAGTGGCTTAGTTGGTTAAGCGTCCAACTTTGGCTCAGGTCATGATCTCACGGTTCGTGGGTTCGAGCCCCACGTTAGGCTCTGGGCTGACAGCTAGCTCAGAGCCTGGAGCCTGCTTCAGATTCTGTGTCTCCCTCTCTCTCTGACCCTCCCCTGCTCACACTATCTCTCTCTCTCTCTCTCAGAAATAAATAAAACATTTTTTAAAAAGTTAAATTAAAAATAATATTGCTTTTGTTCCAATGTGCAAGCATTTCTTTTTCCGAACAGCTCCTACATTGTTCAACAAATAAATAAATGCTTACTAGTTTGTTTGGACTTAACTACTCAATAAATGGTGCCATTAGGTAGTTCTTTTGGCCCAGGGACACGAAGAACCACTTACTGAGAAACTAAGAGCACCGTGTACTGAGAAGGTTTGGGAACCTCTGGCTTGGTCAGTATTGATTGATTGACTGATGGCCTCGCGATCGTAGTCCTGTGTCTACAGAACAACTTACAATGAACAAAAAGACACTGTCGGAGAAAAGGGTCACTGAACTCTTTCCTCACAGAGGAGAAGGGAGCTCTGTCACTGAGCTGCCTTTTTGAGCAACTCCTATCTATTGAACACTTAACTATTAGCCAGGCCCTAAGCTTTTATTTATTTGCTTTTAACTTGACCTCCCTTAATCCTCTCGGCAGTCTCTTGAGGGCAGTTGTTGCTCCTATTTGCACAGGAGGAAAAGAGCACAAAGTCAGTAAGTGATAGACACGAGACTCAGAAGCTGGTTTGCTTTATACCAACACCCATTCTCTTAACAATTGTCATAACAAGGATGACGGTGGTAAATGCTGATAATTTATCATGATTAGCTATCATTTTAACTAATTATATTTTTTATTTCTAGTGCTAAAATGTAAGCTTTTTCAGTGGGATGATATCTGCAAGAGGCAAGGGCTGCATGCTTTTTGGAGAGTGCTGGTTCTTCAGAACTTTGAGACAAAGTATATTGTCTTTTAAAACCCTTCCTTCTGAAACTATTGGAAGCACCCTTGGGCATTTCATTCTAGGTTTTAGAGCAGGGGCCGGGCCCGAGAAACCTGTCCTGTAGCCAGTGTTGGGATGAGTGTGAGGCGCACTCCAGCCCTGCACTCCATACCCTATCAATTAACGACCTCACCTCCATTTGCCTATTCAGGTGGGGATGACAAAGTCAGGAAATACTGTTTCCTCAATATTTCCTCCAGCAAAGAGAAATATTGTTTGTCACCATGGAGTAGACAAGACACGATTTTTTTCTTTTTCTATGTACTTTTTCCTTAACATCACTGTCAGTCAAGATACTACGCAGGTGATTGTAGAAGAAGGTGGGATGAGGAGGGGCCCCAAGGATGCCCAGATCATTGGTCTTACCTGGTCACTTCAACACAAATTACTCCCCCAGGACAAAGAAGTCTCTGCATAGACAAGGATGCTGAGATTAAGTGCCATGAGCTTCCAGATGCCTCTACAACTCTGAAAGAGCCACTGAACTCTTAAAAAGAGAACTTTGGCTTCCTTTGCCTCCATATTTCTAGAAGCTTCCAGCTCATTCAGGACTGCAGCACATAGAACTACATCAAAATACTGGAATTTAATGAGCCTTACTTCGTTCCCCCCCTTTTGACATGAGTAGCTACTCCTTGCCTCTAATTAATTTCTCCATCTAGTAACCAAATTTGCCCCCAGAATTTCCTCATATTTTGCCAGCATTGTTAGCACAGAGCACAGTCAGTCTGAATTCAAAACATGGTTCCACCTGCAACAGCAGTGCCACGCTAGGCTCGGCATGTGGCCTCACAAAGCCTCCTTCATGTATTGTTGGCTCGTGTATTATTATTACTTAGTGAAATAGGAGTCATTGTCCTCATAATACCTACTTCTCAGACCTGAGAGAAGATCTGTCCTTATTTGGTCCCAGCAGGTATTTCCTTTGACAGCTGCAAACCAATAGTTGTACGCAGCACCATCCGTCCTAAACAATGACTTGGACAGAGAAGAAAACTGGTGCGTCTAGAACTAGGAAGTTAAAAATAGCAATGTCAGCCTTAATGAGATGCATCCGGTGGGGTCAAGGATACCCTACTTACCTCAGCATTATCTCATTACCCCTGGTTCTCAGGGAAGATATTCATAGGGGAATCATCACTATTTCAACAAGGCTTTTGCTACAACTCCTACAGGTGTGGCCAGGGTGCATGTCTGGGCCTCTTAGGATGGATGTCTTTTGTCTCGGTCCTGGACAGGCTAAAGCTTACAACCTGGAAGCAGGCTGTCTGGTATCTCGGGTCTCTGTACACTGGCCCGAGGGCACTTGCCCTCTTCTCTAGGTCTGTAGTTTTTAAACTCACAATGTGTAAGGAGCTGAAAAGGTAGAGGAAGGCCCCAGGTCTCTCTTACCAAACTAGTTATGTGCAGTAATGACTCCCAGAAGACAACACTGCAGAGGAGAGTTTTGGCCTTAGCTTCTCAGTCCCTAGTTCTAGACCCACCAAAATTATCTTCATCCTGAGTTCCAACTCTCCTTGGGTTGATGGAGAGATGTGAGCTTAGAGCTCCCACTAGTGGCAGGAGGGGGCCACCACCCTTGCGGGACTGGCCATTTGTTTCTTCCCTTGTTCATACTGAGTTTACCTGCTAGACTGATGGTCTACAAGAAATATTCGAAAATGCTGTCTTCACTTTTCTGTGGACATTTACCCAAACAATCGCAGTTTTCTATAGACCTTCAGGGAACAATGGATGCCTCCAGGTTTTTATAAATGTCTCTTGATTGTTGACCCCTAAAGCCAAAGCTACTAGGAGGAAAGTGTAAAGTCACTATATCCCTACCACCTCCCTTCCCCTTCTTTTTCTGAGGACTGTTCAGAATCAAGACATGTGAAGTTTGCATGCACACACGCACACACGCACACACACACACACACACACATACACACACAACTAGGCCTGCCTTCCACCAGTAAGGAGATAGGCAGGGCTCCGGGGGTGGGGGTGGGGGTGGTTTGCAATGAGTGGCTTAGGAAAGCTCCACTTGGGGATTAAGAAAAGTACTTATCCTGCCCCCCGCCTTTCCTTGTTGATGCTTCTTCGTAGGTCTGCTCTTTCTCAGTGTCAGGGTGGTGAGATTGGCAGGGGTGGGGAGCAGGGAGCAGGAAGGGGCCAAGGAGGCAGCCCAGCCTTCCCAGAGTACCAGCTGCAAATCCACCTCTAGCCCAGGGACCAAGGGCCTGGTGTTGCCATGACGTCCAGACCAGGTCACATGGGGATTAAACTAGTTTGGGCCAAAACCTTTGTAGTATTAAAAAATGTGCTATGGTCTGGCATATCCCCACAAACCTACCACAGTAAAAACTGGGTAAGTACAAGGGATACAGAAATGCTGATGCATAGGAGCACATGTACCCCAATGTTCATAGCAGCACTCTCAACAATAGCTAAAACATGGAAAGAGCCTAAGTGTCCATTAACAGATGAATGGATCAAGAAGATGTGGTTTATCTATACCATGGAATACTACATGGCAATGAGAAACAATGAAATCTGGCCATGTGTAGCAACATGGATGGACCTTGAGGGCATTATGCTGAGCGAAATAAGTCAGGCAGAGAAAGACAAATATCATATGTGTGCACATATAGGAGGATTAGGAGGAACTTAACAGAGGACCAAGGGGGAGAAGAAGGGGGGAAATGGTGGGGGAAAGGGAGAGAGGCAAACCATGAGAGACTCTTGAATGCTGACAAAAGCTGAGGACTGGTGGATGTGGGGGGGAGGAGGGGTGGGCATGGAGGAGGACACTTGTGGGGATGAGCACTGGGTGTTATGTGGAAACTAATTTGACAATAAACTATTTGTAAAAAAAAATAAAAATAAAAAATAAAATAAAATAGAATATCTATTGCAAAAAAAAAAAAAACTGGGTAAGTATATAAGTTCAGCATTCAGGGTTCCTGGGCCAAGTGAGATACCACCTCATTACAGCTAACCAATAAAAATGTTAATAATAATAGTTTAATACATAATCTAATAAAAATGCCATTTATCATCATTTAAAACCAGGTTTCCTGACCCCCATCTGGTGCCCTTTTCACAGAACCCATGGGTCAGCAAGGTTTTAGAGTTCTGCTCCTATTGTTTTAAACAAAATGCAACAATAATCCATGGTTTCTAGTTAAAAAGATTAAAATGTTTACTGATTAGCAGAAATTGTGAAAGATAAGGATCCCTCTTCATTGGAGATCTAAGTGACAATACTTTTTAAATATTACCAAGTATTGTGGGCTGAATTGTGCCTTACTCCCCGTTCATATGTTGGTGTCCTAACGTCCAGTACCTCAAAATGTGACTGCATTTGGAGATAAGGCCTTTAAGAGGTGATTAAGGTAAAATGAGGTCATATGGGTCATTGAACATTAATCCAATCTGACTGGTGTCTTTATACCAGACATAAACAGACACAGAGGAAAGACTATGTGAGGAGCCCAGGGAGAAGGCGACCATCTGGAGGCCAAGTAGAGAGACCTCAGAGAAAGCCAGCTCTGCCAACACCTCACTCTCAGACTTCAGCCTCCAGAACTGTGAGGCAATAAGTAATTCCTCTGGTCCATAGTACTTTGTTGTGGAAGCCCTAGAAAACTAAAGTTCTCACCAAGGTTGAGAGTTTTCATCACCAATGGTGATGTCAAGTCAAAACAATACCACTGAATAGAGTAGAACTGGGATTCAAATTCAGGTAATTCTCTTTCTGGGGACTTTACATATATGGCAAATGTTATCAATGTTATTAATTTACCACCTAAGGCTGCTTTGAAACAATGACTTTCAAAATAATGGCTTTTAAAAGGCTATTTTTTCTTAATTTGAGAGAGAGGGGGGCAGAGACAGAGACAGAACATGAGCTGGGGAGGAGGAGGAGAGAGAGAGAGAGTGAAAGAGACAGAGAAAGAATCCTGATGCAGGGCTCCATCTCGAGAACTGAGATCATGACGTGAGCCGACATCAAGAGTTGGATGCTTAACAGACTGAGCCACCCAGGTGCCTCTTAAGAGCTATCTTAAGATGGACTTCTTGGAAAATCTCTTGAGATCTAAGAATCCCCTTATCCCCTCTGACTCTGAGTTTTTACCTCGTTACTTGTAACATGGGTGGCGGGCCTGAACTTCCTCATTCTCAACGTGCTATTCTGCCATTTCTGCTCCACTGAGGCTGTCTGTTGGAGAGCCCCCTGGCAGCTCCTTGGTGTGAGCCGAAAACTTCCTGCTGTGGGCTGGCTCAGCCCTGAGGTGCTAGGCTTAGTGAGCTGGCTGTGCTCTGTGTGGAGGAAAGGTCCTCCTGGGTGAGTAGACCAGCCCATGGCTCCAGGGGTAGAGTGTGGGCTGTGTGAGAGTGGCCCTCACCCCCTCAGCCGTACAGCTGCACAGGGCAGCAGAGGCAGGAGGAGCTCAACCCCAGTTCCAAATGGCAAGCTCCTTCTGCCTTCTGGTCCTGTCTACGGGGTTTCTAACCATGGCCCCACCCAACCCCAACCCTGGCCAGACCTTCGATTCAGTGGTCCTGGAGGAGGTCTCTGCCTTGCCTTGTACGCTGTGTGTGTCTCTCCGTCAAGTAAGAACTTAACTTATGCTGTTGCCTCCCTCCCTCACTTCACTCTGGTTTCTAGTAAATCTCTTTCTGGTTGGCCGACTTGGCTATTGATATGTGAAAGCAGACTACTTTGTCAAAAGCCAATTTGTCAGATGAGCATTTCTCCCAATTACTGGAGATATTTTGAAGCATTAACATTGCCCTAAACCTGCCCCAGCTCTGTCTCTAACCCTAGAAACTGTCAGAAAAATGTTTTCCTCCAAATGAGAGACAATTAGCAGAGCCACAGTCAAAGACAGGGGCAAAAGCAGAAGCAGATTACTTTGCTGTGAAAAGAGGATATGACTATCTAGCTCCGGGAGATTTGTTAGGATTAACTCAGTTAATACAAATAAAGCACTTAGAGTAGTATGGCAGGCAATATTCAGCGCCCAATGTTAGCAATGATTACTATTATAATAATTTTTACTTTTAATTTCTCACATGCATTTACATTATAGAAATTAAACTATATGCTAGATGAAAAAATAAAGATAACAATTTAGGGGCACCTGACTGGCTCAGTCAGTAGAGCATCCAACTCCTAGATCCCAAGGGTTGTGAGTTCAAGCCCCATGTTGGGCAGGGAGTCTACTTAAAAACAAAACAAAGGAAAACAAATGTAAATGGGAATGCTTGGAAAGAAGATAAATAGCAATCACTAGGGCCAATTCAGTGGTCCATACCTTTGGTTTCATCATTTACCTGGGGATGGGAAAAGGGACTGAGTCTAATCGCAGTAGCCAATGACTTACTCAGCCATGACTATGTAATGAAGCTTCCATAAAAACACCAAAGAACAGGCTTCAGGAAGCTTGGATGTTGGTGAACACGTGGAGATGCTTAAGATCCGTGCCACTCTTCCCATTTTTTGCCCTAATCATCTCTTCTATCTGGCTATTTCTGAGTTATATCATTTTATAATAAACCAGTAGTCTAATAAGTAAAACGTTTCCTGAATTCTGTGAGCCTCTCTAGCAAATTAATCAAATCTGAGAAAGAATTCTAAGGAACTTCTGATCTATAGCCCTTTGGCCAGAAGCACAAATTGGACTCCCGATTGGCATCAGAAGTGTTAGGGGCAAGGGGGATTCTTGCAGGACTGAGCCTTTAGTCTGTGGAGTCTGATGCTACTTCTAGGTAGATAGTGTCAGACTTGAGTTAATTGCTCGGTTATGTTGGGGAAAGCACACATTGGACGTACTAATTTCAAAAGTGTTCAAATGAAAAAAAAATGTGTCTCAGGAATAAGACATTAATTATGAATCTGAGCAAAGACTTACTTTACCTCTCAAACCTTCAGTTTCCTCATCTGTAAAATGGGGATAATACTAGCAACTACCTCAGAGTTTGCTGTGAGAATTAATTGATATATTGTGGATAAAGCAGATTCTGCTTAGGGAATAGAAAGCACTCAGCAAGTGTATTTTTTTATGTCCCTAGTCAAATGTAGTTCTTTCAAAACACTGCAGGAGGAAGAATCAGTGTTGTAACATTTTGGTATATTGTGGGTGCAGGTTACTTGTGCTAAGTAAGGATATCATTGGCAACACAACTATATCCAGATTACAGAGATCAGCTTTCTCACGACTGGCGTGGGAGCTACCAGATGCTGTGTGATTTTTATGTATTTTATTTCTCCAGTAACCCCCAAAGTCTTTGGAAGATAGATTCCAATACTCTCAGAAGATCAAGAAAGACACACAAGACTGACTGTCAGCGACTAAATAAGTAGCACGAATAGCAAGCCAAACAATCGATGTGCACCTAATTGACTCCAACCGAGTCTATGAAATCCCGCATAGGAAATCTTAATGAAGGTGGTAGCTGGAATTCTGAGGGTATTAGTTTTGCATTAAAAAATAACCAGCATTTTAGCAGTTAAGTAAACTCAGTATTGCAGAGCATGGTGTTGGCCTTTTCTGACTGGGGTTGGTTTTCCATTGAAGGTAATATCCAGCCCGAAAATAGACACAGTATGTAATCCAAACCACCTGCTTCCTGGTAATCAAGTTCAAGTTCCCACAGAATGTCTGATGTCTATCCAGCCAGCTGAGCTGGGCCACTTGCTCACCTAGCTCTTTCCCTAAAAGGACACCGACAGGCAAATCACTGCCCCCTTTCACAGTCAGGAAGGAGTGACTTCCAAGGAAAATAAAGGTTTCATACCTTAGCTGAAAATCAGTAATGATAAAATACAAGAAGCAGAGGGCTAGTCCAAGTAAATGCATCATTAGATGGGCCTTGTTTCCCAAGGAGTCATGAATTGACACTTGTTCTGTTCACTGATCTACTGGCAGTGTTTTGAAAACAATCAGACCATGCGAAACAAGCTGACGACATTCCAGTGGCATTGGCTCAGAAGCTGCTAGCCTCCAGGCAGAATGGGCCCTTTTAGGCTGTAAACATCCACAGGGCAGAGCCTATATTTAACTTCTGACACATTTTAAGATAAGGAAAGGATGGGGAAATGTGTCTTTATTTCCTCCCACCGATACCACCTCATTCAGTAGAATCCCTAAAGTTTTTGCATGAAATAGGAAGAGGAGTTTTTCCTCTCTCTTAAAGGATTCAGTGGCAGTACATCCTTCAAACTTATCCAATAAGCCCACTTGAGGGCCCTCCTAAGCTCATGGAAAGAGAAAAATTATCTCTAAATGGAATGGAGAGAGGAGAATATGTGAGGAAGCTCAGCAAAGAGGTCTTAGACACCCACTCCTTAGCACCTTGGAGCCAGAGACTCTTGAGGCCCTGATCCCAGAGTTACTCCCAAGAGACTTTTCTTTTCTTTTTAATGTTTATTTATTTTTTTAGAGAGAGACAGCATGAGCAGGGAAGGGTCAGAGATGGAAAGGGGAGTTTGACAGGGCATCGGGAGCAGGATTCACACTGACTGCAGAGAGCCCAGGGTAGGGCTCAAACTCACAAACCATAAGATTATGACTTAAGCTGAAATCAGACACTAAACTGACTGAGCCACTCAGCCACCTCCAAGAGATTTTCCAGTGTGGAGCTAATAACATGGGACTCTGAACTTATTCCAGGCAAGGGTCTCCAGCCACTCTCAGCAAAGCAGACAGGCTGTGACTAGGGACTGTGGGGAAGGTATTGGTCTGCAGATATCTCTCCCTTTTGATGCTGTGTCAGAGCAAAATTAGTGGTTCCTTCTTGGACCTGCACCAGTATTCTTAAAAAAAAAAAAATTAAATTAAAAAAAGTCCTTGGGGTGCTTTGATGGCTCAGTCAGTTAAGCATCCGACTTCAACTCAGGACATGATCTCACGGTTCATGAGTTCAAGGCCCGTATCAGGCTCTTTGCTGACAGCTCAGAGCCTTTGCCTGCTTCAGATTCTGTATCTGACTCTTATCTCTGCCCCTCTACAACAGGTACTCTGTCTCTCTCTCTCTCTTTTTCTTTCAAAAATAAATAAAACACTAAAGTTCATGGGGTGCCTGGGTGGCTCAATTGTTTAAGTGTCTGACTTTGATTCAGGTCATGATCTTGCAGTCTGTGGGTTCGAGCCCCCCGTTGGGCTCTGTGCTGACAGCTCAGAGCCTGGAGCCTGCTTTGGATTCTGTGTCTCCCTCTCTCTCTGCTCCTTTACCACTCACACTCCTCTCTCTCAAAAACAAATAAACATTAAATAAATAAATAAAATAAAAAATACTAAAAAATAAATTAAAAAATCCTTAGAAATTTTGTTTTGGCCTATCATCACTTAGAGATAACTTCTGTACTCCCTCCCCACATGAGGGTGAGGCCAACATAGCATTGAACAAATTGGGCCGACTCCGCTCTTAGCTCTGCTGCATTGAAACCTCCATTTCCACGTCTGTAAAATAGGTAGAGCAGCGCTTAATCCAAAAAGTCTACTTAAGAATTAAAGGATATGACACGTAGAGAATGCTTGGCACAGTACCTGACAGAGGACAAATGGTATTTGCTGCTTATGAATGGTAGTTCCTATTTTGATGTTGTTAATGGTGCTAATCAAGAATAGAGAGCAGAGAAGGAAGTCCAAGTTGGTACTTGTCGTATTTTCTGGAGGGCAAGTCAGCTTTCCATCTTGCTCCCTAAATCCCCCCTTACCCTTTTTGAAGCCCTGTCCCATCACCCCACCTCAGATCATATGCCCTGTGCTCTCAGGTGGCCAGTGCCCCTATATCACGCTATTCCTTGATGACATCCCACACTCTCCACAAGCCACTTTATCCACCCAGGCTCTCTTTCTTTCATTACACAGCTCTCTTCTTGGAATCAGGTCACTAATATAAAGATGGTATTAATGATTAATGGAGGCTTCATGATTATCTCCCAGATATATCGCATTCATGGTTAATTTCCCAAACACTTCTGATAGAGATTTCTCAACTTACTATGAGTTTGAAAGGAAGATGGTTTTAATCAGAGCTATTCTTGAGACTGTAAATCAAACCTTTCACTGCTGACCTTCTTTGCCTATGTATAGAATCAATGCTTAAAGCAAGTTGAAAGCATTCCCATATATTAAGGAAACCCCAAGATCCTTTAATTTGTTCATGACTAAGCTACTATTATATTAAGATTTTATTTAGGTAACATCTTTGGGTTCATTTTTTCCCCCATCTGAAAAATGGACATCTATCATAGATCCATTTTCTATCTTTTAAGCATCTCTTATCCTAAATGAGTGGACACATGATAAACTAGCAAGTAGGAAGGACAGAGTGTGTAGTTGTGTTGCCTGGGATAGAAAAGAAGAGTAGGTACATTGAATATTATCACTAGTCATGACTTGAGCCAAACTTAGCAGTTTCAGAACCATGTTTAACAATTCTGTCTGCATATTAGAATTAACTAGAAGTTTTTTTAAAGAAAAAAAGTTCTTAGTCTCCACCCTTCCAAATTCTGATTCAATAAATTTACATGTGGTGGGGTTTTAACATCAGATACTTTTGAAAATCTCCTTCAGGTAATTCTATAGTGCAGTCAAGACTGAGAACCAGTGTCTTAAAACAGCATCAGTAATGTAAAGGAGGCGGAAACTAGCATCATATTAGATGAACGTTGATTGTGACCAAGATAAGAGGCTGGCTCTCTTTTAGCAAGTGACGTTCAATGGGTTCACATAGTGGTCATGGCCTGGGGGAAAGAACTGATAGACAGAAGCCAAGAATCATTAGACAGTGGGCTAGAAGAGGCTCCAAAACCACCTAACGAATCCTTTTCCTCATGCTATGTGAACACTGGCAATTCGGCTTGTCTTCAGGCCTCAGTTTCCCTATCCACTAAATGAACAGATTAGATTAGGTTACATAAACTCATGGGTGTTTTCCAATGCTGTAATTCTCTGATTTTAAGATAATTTTTGAGCATCAGAGGAAAGATGCACCTATGCATTGGTATTCTCTGTTTATTCATCCTCTGAAGTCACGCACCCTGTGAAGCCTACTGAACCACAGGCCCTGGAGCTCCAGCTCTTCAGCTGCTGGCCAAATGCCACCCAGCCTCCTCCAGCAGTAGCTAGACTTCCATCAGTGAGGTCTTCTCTAGCAGGATGAAGGCTCATGTGCAATTCTTATATAGGCAGCTCCTTTGAATTGCAGGGGCAGCTTCTAAGTGATCTCTCTGCTCCCCAGCAAGCACCCGGCCTGACCACTGATGGTATCTACAGAGGAAGTGGTGGAATGTGGAAGTTTACATGATGTCAGTGTGCGCACATCCTCCTGTCTTGAGCCCAGGGAGCCTAGCCAACAGCAACTGTACCATGGTGCTCCCTGTCCACCCCGTTTCAGCAGCCTTGCGCTGCCTTGGAGTCTCCTGCTTTGTGATTTTTTTCAATGGATGGGCTTTGAAACAGGGCTTAAGGAATTGATCAAAACAACAAAAACGTTTGGTGCTTACATCCTCCGCACAGGCTCTATACTAGGAATGTCACACTCCATGTCTCCAGGCCTCAGATTCTGACCAAAATTCACTGGAAGGGAATTGCTGTGGTCTGGATGTTTGTGTCCCTACCCCCAAATCATATGTAGAAATCCTAACCCCCAGAGATGATGGCATTAGAAGGGGTATAAATCTCCAGGGTGGAGCCCTCATGAATGGCACTGTCTTTATAAAAGAAGAGAGATCCCGAATCCCTCCACCATGCAAAGACACAATGAGAAGTCAGCAGCCCCAAAGAGAGTCCACACTTGACTCTGATCTCAGACTCCCAGCATCTGGAACTGGGAGAAATAAATTTCTGTTGTTTACGAGGCACCAAGTCTGTGGTATTTTGTTATAGCAGCCTGAATGCATGAAGACAGGGATCATCTCAGCCAACTCCCTAATGCAAATGTCCTATCCAGTGCACAAATTTACTGGAAAACCCATCAGCCCTGCCTCAAGCTTGAGACAAAAGTATCTGATACATTCCAAGCTTGAGACTGTGTGGTAAATGAAAAATTTTGGTAGGGAAGACGCCAGAGATTTTAAAGTGCATATTGCAGATCCTTTTTAGTTTCTCAACATCTGCACAGGTAGAAGAGAGGTAAGGAGAAGAAGGGGGTGGGTGGCTGGAAAAAGGCAGATTTAGTAGATCTTGCCTATGGAGGAGCTGAAGTGGGGGCCCCAGGGTCAGCGGAACACCAATGACAGAGGTCTGTCTCTGGCTGCTGCTTCCCAGACACTGACTCCATGGTCCAGGTGCGATCTGGGGCTATCCTGTCATCTAGCTCACTTGTAGTCTCATGAGACCAGCAGCATCAGACCTCATATCTTCTTCCCTGGCCCTTCCTTAAGCACTCACAGGGCATAGAGTGCTGGAAAAACTGTTTCTTATGTTCTCTTTGTACGGACAGTGGCAACTTAAGCGAGCCAGGGCCCCCTCTTGCTCGTGAAGAGGAATGGACACTCCAGCTTCCGAGGCTGGAGAGGCCACTCTGTTATCTCATAGCACTGGTGGAAGAAATAGAACAAGAGGCATCGCCTGGCCAGGAGGAGCTTGGAATTCAAATGCAGCCCTTCTACTCAGCCTGAGCTCATGCTCCCAGGTCCAGCAAGGTCCTGTAACACGGACCTGCAAACAAACAACTTCAAGACCTCTTCTTTCCACCTTCAAACAAATGGTCCCTTTAGAATCATGAAGCAGGCTACTTTCAGACTCAGCTCTGTTTCAAACACTTAAAGAGGCAGGGTGAGGAATCCATGGGAGAAAAAGAACACCATGCTTGGCAAAATTGCAGACTCTCATCGGCGTAAATTAGTGTTCAATAACTGTTTCTCTGCTTGACACTCTGTAATTTAAAAATAAGTAAACCACAGGAAATCAAATATTTTATTGCTTTACTTAATGATGTTCCAAATCAACCCCCTTCCCCACTCCGATCTTGCATTAGCAGGTCTCTAAGAGAACATGCTAGGTCTTGTCTCTGCCCTTCATCAGTCTGGTGACTGGTGACGGGAGAAACAGGACCTGAGTAGTGGGACTGAGCAACACTGAGGTCCCTGTGTGTACCTCTCACTCTGTGGCTAATGTGTCATGGCCACAGGCAGGGGTGCGGGGTGGGAAATAACAAAGAGAAGAGGAGGAAAAGTGAGAAAACAAAGGAGAAAAAGGAATAATGGAGGAGACACGCTGGGAAGACTAAACTCTCACTGCAGTCACCATGGATATCAAACCTCTGATGGATTTGAAACCATGGATTTCAAAACTCTGATGAAGCCACGTGGCTTCAAGAGTTCAGGTCAATGTATGACAGCAATGGGATGACATGTGTGAAGACAGCACAGGTAACACTTGCTGGGAAATCAAGCCAGTGGCCCCCAAAGCTGAAAGCGCATTTGAGGACATCTATTTGTCTGTGTTTTGATCTCACTTACTCAATGTCTGTCCGGTATGTGTTTTAATGACTTACATGATATAACAATGTAGCAATGCATGTACATAATTTATAAGTAAAAAAATACATTGGGAGGGTGTCTGCTCCAATATTTTCTACTAGTGGAGTGCATAGTCAAAAGAGCTTGAAGACCACTTAGCCAGGACAATGACAAAAGCGATTAAAGCCTCCACTAGCCTTCCTATCGAGGCTTGGGACCTCACCAGGACCCTCTGCCCATCTGGCTTCACTGCAGGAGGAAAAGTCAGCTGTCTGCCAGGAAGGCTCCTTTCCTAGCGACTCTCTTGTGCCTCGTGTCCCTTTTAAGAGTGAAATCACTTGCATTTTGGTGAGACAGAAAACATATTATTGGGATTATTACTATCTAAAACTCCCAACCAGCCTCTGGGGAAGTCACATCACGCTGAGAAGGCCTCTTTCTGTTCAGAAGCCCACCATACACAACTGTGGCCATGGAAAGGCAGTGGAATTGAGCCCGGGCCCTGCTCACCAAGCCGTGTGTGGGGAGAGGGGTGTGTCTGCCTCAAGGAAGGGGCACCTTTCACTAAGGCCCACAAAGGTGTTTGTATTACCAACAGCCCCGTTCTCATAAATACAAGTTTATTGCTTGTTTTGTCTTAGTCTAATAATAATTTTGAGTTTCCAACCCCTGGAAAGTGTGTGTCATGGAGGGGGCGGCAGAATGGGGCTCTGGTCAGCAGGTGCAGCCCCCCAAAACACAGCTCACCATAGGTGAACACAAGAAAGCTAAGTATCATTTTCTGCCCCTGTGTCTCAGGGACAACACGAGGCCATCTAGATGAATTGTTCCACAAAAAAAAAAAAAAAAAAAGAACTAATGCCTCAGTCCACCTTCGGTTGTGGCCAGCGTGTTGCGTAGGTCCTTGGGATGTGGCCTGCCTCAAATGTCTCCGCTGGACATAGTCACCAGTCATGCAAGGTTCCGTTTCACTCAGCCTGAGACCACGGTGGAATGATGCAATCCTTTTGAATACAGCCACAGGGGGCCATAGATGTCCCCACATGTCCCTGCTCACCCTCATCTTCCTGCAAACTCCATTGATTTATTTTACTGGGAAATGTAATGTTTCCCCACAAAATGTCTTCTTCTTCCTCATAGGAAGTAATTTTGCTTCTCAGTCAGCAGGTAGCACCGAGAAAGGGAGCGTGTCAGGTGGGCCTCTGCAGGCTGTCTCTTTGGTTGCTGAGACCCTCAAGCATCGGCCTTGGGCTGTTTCATTGATTTGACAAATTCCTTGACTTCTTCTTCCAGGGCCTTGTTCCTCCTCTCAACATCCTCCCGGAAGCGTTCCACATTGCGGAGGCTGATTTCCAAGGCTGCAAATTTCTTCTTCTCCTTCTCCAGTTCTTCATTGAGCCTCACCACCTTGGCCCAGACATCATAATTTTCCTTCTCAAGGCTACAAGGAAGAAAATAGCAGAATGAAAGAACAGCGCATGACCTCTAGACTCTTCTTTCACCCTTGCTCACAACACCCTCTGTCCATTTTCCTTTCTACATCACAAGACCTAGATCCAACCTGAACCTCTTATTAAGGTTCCACCCCCCTGCCCCAACACACACACACACAGACTTCCCAGTAAACCTAAATTCCCACAGCATGTCTGAACCTCTCTTTTGTCATTTCACACCATCTTGTGACATCTCTTGTGTTGTTGCTTTTCATGTAGTTCTATATTTTGTATCTTCCATCAGATAATAAAGTCTTTGAAAGAAGGGACCACCTTGAATATGTGTATATTTTCACCTCCACAGCACTTTGCACATGTCCTGCTCAACAGAAATGTTAATTGACTGCGGAGGGCCTGTATTCCAGATTCCCGATACCTCTGCACACACGAGGGTCTGCTCATCCTGCTTCCATGGAGAGTACCTGTGCCATCTCGTATCAACGCCGCCTCGGGGTGGAGATTAGAAGAAGTGTGGGGAACTGCCTTTTGGAAGCAGACGTCCTGACACCCCCACCCTTATTTTTGAATCTGCTCCACGTGAAGAATCTGTTGGGTTCCTAAATTCCCAGAATTTTCACTGTTATTGGCCCAAATCTTAGTCTAGGTCCCAGATACTCCCTGCTTTGCCAGGCTATGCTGAATTAGCTCCTAGGAATGAGAATAGAATGCCATTTTTAAGCCCAAAGAGGAAATTTCAGGACTGTGGGGAAATTGCATGATTTGAAGTTTGCTTCAGAATTCCATTCTGTGAGATGCTGCCTTTCTGCCCCCCACCTCCTCCTCTAAATGGCATCATTTGTATAGAAACTTGAGCTCCCATTTGAGCACAGCCTGGCTTCTGTCTTCAGGGGCGTTGGCCCATTCTACAGGTAACAGCCCATCTTTGGAGCCTTGCCCACCCCTGCCTATCTCTTCCTACAGATAAACTAGTCTCATTCCTTCTATGAGGACTACTATACATATATAAAACTACAAGTCCAGTTTTCTTCTCAGAGTTTACTCTTGCTTTGGGAGAAATCTCAACTGAGAGAATACTGCCAGATTTTGACCTCTGATTCCAGTGGAGAGGTAGAATCTGAGTGGGCTCAGGGCCTGACTGACTCAGGTTCAAATATCAGCCCCACTGATGATTAGTTGTGTGACCCTGAGGAATTTTTTAATACTTCTTGAGCCTCCATTTCTTCTAGAAAATGGGGATATTATCTATTTTGCAGGACTGCTGTGGGGATTATATGAGAAGGAGTGTCTGGAGCACAAAGTTCAGTGCAGGCACTATGAACTGTTAATGCTCCCTCTGTTGAAGATGGAGGATCCTTCTGATGGGTGAATTCAGAGGACTTGGTTCCATTCAGAAGGAATAGCCCCTTCATGGAAGCTGGTCTTTCCCTACCCTGTCAGTGACATTCACATCAGAGTGCAGTGGGAAACTTCTCTGGGGCTGCTTCCCTCAGAGTCAAGTTGGCACATGAGTGTTGGAGGCCTATGAATGATTGACTTCAGGATATTAGACAGATGGCCTCCATTTTGCTTTTAGTTAGACAGTCCTCTATGTAGGGAACAAAGAATGAGGGCTCACAAAAGCCTTCCCTTCATGTACTTGAGTCTCAATGGATTGAAAAATACTCATGATTGGGAAAACGCTACTAGTTCATATTTCATTGTCATGATTAACATGGGCTAAGCTGCATTGAGCTTTCCTCTCATGAAAAGTCAGTGGTGTGAAAAAGATTTCAAGAAAGTAGTTTATTGGGGTGCCTGGGTGTCTCGGTTGAGCGTCCAACTTCGGCTCAGGTCATGATCTCATAGTTCATGGGTTCGAGCCCTGTGTCGGGCTCTGTGCTGACAGCTAGCTCAGAGCCTGGAGTATGTCTTCGGATTCTGTATTTCCCTCTCTCCCTGACCGTCCCCTGCTCATGCTGTCTCTATCTCTCTCTCAAAAATAAATAAAACATTAAAAAGAAAGAAAGAAAGTAGTTTATCTACCCAAGAGAGCAAATTGTATCCAAGCATCTTAGGGATGTGCAAGAAATTGTGGCATGAGTTGCCTCACTGGCCTTCCATTCACCACTGCGGCCTGCACTCAGTGAGAAGTCAGTAATTCAGTGAAGCTTTAGCCAGGTAGGTCTTCCTAGAAGCTCTGCCCCACACAGGCTTTAAGGTGGCTGGCAAGGCCCCCTGCACTTGTCTGCGCTCTCTCCTTTCAGTTACTCCCTGCTTCTCCAGCTCACCACAGCTCTTCCTGTGCATGAACACACCATACCTGCTCCCTTCCGTGGCCTCTGAACCTTTGCTTCTCCCTGTCTGGCCTGATCTTCCCCAATATGTGGACCTGACTCATTCCCTCTTCTCTTCAGCCCTTTACTTTGATGCCAATTTCTCAGTGAAGCCTTCCTGACCACCTTATTTAACATAACAACCCCCTTCTTGAACCCTTCTCCAACCTCCTGCCCTACTTTATTTTTCTCCATTGCATGTTCTACCATCTGACATAGCATATATTTTAATTACTTGTATATATTCTGTCAGTTCACGATGGAAGGAAAGTTCTATAAGCACAGGAACTTAGGTCTGTTTTGTTCAGCGCTGTTCCCCAATAGCCGCGATCGTGTCTGGCACATAGGAGGTGCCCAATAAGTATTTTCAGAATGGAGGTATTACATTATTATGAACAAAATTTAAAATTCCTCTTCATTCATTAGAGCATGCCGATCCTTAAGGAACAACTATTTGGAAATGGTTACTTAAATTGTGTAATCTACATACTTAACTTTTCATGAATTTAAACTAAATAGAGTTTTCACTAATTTGGTCATCTCATTACTCCCTTCACCTCTTTCTGTAATTAAGCCCAACTGCTATAGATTAGTGTGTTTTCTAAACTGAAGCTTTCTAGCATCACTTCTTTGACAGATGAGAATAGTCCCTGTTGCTTCTGAAGATGGAAGCTGAGTGGCTGCCCACGACCCCTCTGCATATGACTTACTTTTTGATCTGTTCTTCATACGTTTGCTTCTGTGTTTCTATTTCCTTTTGCAGCTCCTGGACCGCCCTCTGCAAGGATTCAAGTTCCTCTTCTCCAGAGTTCTTTTTTCTAGGCCCAGTTTCAGAGTTTGGGCTGGCAAGAGTTTCTCTCTTGGAATCACAAGCATGGGAAGAGACGGCAGCTGTCCCATCCCCAGGGGCGCCAGGCGGGGCAGGGACATTATCATACGTGGAAGTCCGCTGGGAGTCAGAAAAGTGGGACACACCTTGAGACAGCGTTCTCCGGTGTCCTTCCCCTGCCTTTACCTCTGAAGAGGACGACCAGAACTCGTTCTTAAAGATCTCCACCTTGTTGCTGTTGGCACCTTGAAGCGCTGATGTCAAGAAGCATTTCCGATTAGGGAGCGTCTGAGTCCTTTTTCTCGACTGCAGCTTCCAATCTCCTAACTTTTCCCTGGGGGCTTTACTGCTCTCTTCCAGACACCCATCACTCGGCTGTTGTCCAGTGGGGCTGCCTGTGTCTGAGTCGCTGGTCTAGAAGAAAATGGCCACGGATATCACATGGGTTTTTTCCCACACGCATCATGTTCCCAAGATAAGGATTAGCGACTTGGAAGTATCTCCTGGTTGCACACCTGTGAAACTCTTAATTAGAAGACCATCTCTTAATTCATCACGTTAGTTGATAATCTGTGTGGTGTTTTTCCAAAAAGATATTGCACTTAAAAGGAACTCATGCTCTCAAATCAATGGTTATTAGTGGTTAAGAGAGTCTTAAACTAGGATTTTTTCATAACTTTAGGATGAGGAGATCTTTCTGACTAGAACTTAAAATCCAAATGGCATAAAATACAAGTCTGATAAATTCACCCCACATGCGTTTCCATGACCCCCCAAATTAAAAAAATAAAACAAGGAAATTGCATGTAAAATCAAAAATGAAATTACAAACTCGCAAAAATACAACACATATCACAGGCAACAAGCTACTCTTTCTAATATATAAAGTTCATAAAACTTGAGAAGGAAAAGACCAACAACCAACATAAGTCTGGACAAAAGACAAGATCAGACGGTTCACAGAGGAAAAGGAAAATGCAACGAGCCTTTACACATAAGAAAAGATGTTCAGTTTCTGCCATTATCAAAGAAACCCAAATCAAAATTAAAATGACTGAATATCAGTTTTCACCTCTCAGATAGGACATGTCCCCAGATTTGAAAACACATTTTGCTGGTGAAACTGTAGGGAAACAAGTTCTGTTGTGCATTGCTGGTGGAAGCACAAAATGGCACAACCTCTATTTAACAATTTTAATAAAAATTGCACACAAATCTACTTACTCTCTGATTCAGCAATCTCAACTCTGGGAATTTATCCTAGAAATACATCTCCTGAGTATAAAATGAAGCTTGGTCAAGATTATTCATTGCAGCCTTGCTTGTTGTACAAAGGAAGAAAATGACCTGTCAAATGAGAAACCTCTCCACGTATTGACATAAAAAGGTCTCCAGGATATACTCTAAAGTAGGAAGATGTAAGATATGAGTAGTGTGTGTGTGTGTGTGTGTGTGTGTGTGCGCGCACACGCACATGAACATGCCTGTTTATGTGTATGTGTGTGGAGAGAGCAAGAGACAGTTACATTTGTATATAAAAAAGAAGTAAATAATTTACATTCATATCTGTTTATATTTGCATAGAGGAACACTGGGAGGTAAGTACAAAACTAATGTAGGTGGGGATGGGGTAGATGGAGATAGCAGAGGGAGCAAGCTTTCTCAATCTATATCTTTTTCTCTTTTTTATTTTTTTAAACCATGCACGTATATATATTTTGAAATTAACCCAAAAAGAAAAAAAGAGAGAAAGAAAATGAATGAGCCCTAAAATCAGAAAATCAAGGCTCAACCTCGCCTTCTCATCCCTCTAGCTAATCACCAGCTTTTGCAACCCCACCTGGAGTCAGAATCACCTGTGCCTCAAGGTGAGAACCAGAGCTAAATCCCATTCTTCAACATCCTAGTGCTGCTACCTTGGGCCAACTGGTCAACCTCAGTGAGACTCAGCTCCTGAATGATAAAATGTGGATGATAAATTCTGCCCTACAGAGTTATGGTGAGAACCCCAGAAGTGACGTGTTTATGTTTCTCATCACAGTGCCTGCTCATTGCTACCCACAATGTTACAATAAATAGCAGAAACCTGTCAGGTGAGCCTAACAATGCCTACTCTCAAGGACCACTACAAAGACTTCATTACAGGAAGTATGAGCATTTCTAAATATTAATTCCATTTAAGAGTGTTAGTAAAATGCATTATATACAGACATCATCTAAGAAAAATCAGTACTACTACCTACATTTTTTCCCAATACTTTCTTAATTATCCTCAGGATTAATACTACAGGCAACTGACATTACCGGGTTAATCAGAAATTTTAAATTCATTTCTTGGTCACACAGAAATAATCAAGCTGCTACATAAAGTTCATGTTTTTTCTAAAGTATTTGTCTCCATAAATATATAAAAATATCTGTAACTAGTCTACATTTCAGAGGCTGCAGAGTTTTTTGACATTGGGAACGTGAGCCCCAACACTTCAGTACAAATGGGGGGGTTGACATTGCTGAGACAGCTTATCAGGGAATGAGAAATATTACATGAACACATCACATACTCTGAGAAAGAAATCACGTTTCATGGATTAGCAGGAAACCAGTTCTCTCTGGACTTTCACCCGGAATTTTCAACAACTCTCGCTGAAACACTTACAATGTCCTATGTAATTTCCCCTATTGAACTTCCCTGGACTGTGCTTGAAATAGCTTCCCTTTTTGACTGGGCTTTACTGAGCACACATGTCACTAATCCTACCTCCAGGATGCCAACAGAGACTAGATTGAAAGAGATCAGGCTTTCAAGACATATTCAAATGGGTATGTACCATCTGTGCCCATTGTCACAGCATCATCTAAAACTCCCCACACTGCCACACAAGACCAGCTCTTACATGGAATGAATTGGGCTAAAGGAAGAGTCACATGGAAGAAGAAGGCTCTCTGCATCTTACCGTGTTACTAAAGCTGTCTGTCCTAGACACTGGGGGGTCTTCAGTAGCATCCCAGCCCACAGAGCTTCGAGCCACTGGAGCTTTCTTGGGGTCATTTTTCTGAGCAGGGGGTGACAGGGGTGTATCCTTGGACTTGGGGAAGAGAACTTCATGGTCTCTGATCATCATGGTCATCACTCTTTGGATTTGAGGAGTCCCTGAAAGAAAGAAGAAAGAGATCTGTAGAGCTGTACCATGGCAGGAGGCAGATAGTCCTAAGGGTCTCCACCATGGGATGTCTCTAAACCTGGCTCTAAAACCACAGAGTCCAAAAAAACCTCATTTTGCTCCTCATGGGACACTTCTAAATTGCTTGAGGTAGAAGATTGTTGTAGAAGAGAAGGGATAGAAGAAGGATATTGGAGCGGGAAAAAGAGGGTTATTTTCAGCCTAGATAGTCCTTTAGTCAGTCTTTGATCAGAAAATAGGCAATATAGTAGTAGAGAAAATGAAGACTTCTTTCTCCCCTGATGTGGTCCTCAATATGACATCTGATTTCTTATTGTACTCTTAATAAACATGTGCCAGGACTCCTGTCTTCCTGAATCCATGGTAGACATCAGTACTCTATGCCAGGACTTTCACTCACTGAATCAAGACACAGCCACAGAAGCCTTTTCAACACAGCTTTAGAGTAGCTGTTTTGTGAGTTGTCTTATAAAATCAAACTTGCTGTGTCCACTTTCTTGCAAACTTGCTTTCTCTGCCTAAGGCTATTTAAAAGTAATTATAGACTAAGAAATACCAGCTATTTTTGTGCTAGTCTATTGTACTGTGTGACCAGTGGGTAAATTTTGAATCTCTGCTCTGTTGTAATCTGGAAAATGGACATAATTCCTGCCCTGCTCCTTTCACAGAGCTATTTCACAATTTGGGCAAGGTATTCAACTGGAAATGCTTGACAATTTGCAGAGGGCACTTTGGTAGCTGTGTAATTGTCACTTCCTCTGCACTTGACTTCTCCAAAGGACTGCCTTACCTCTCATGATCACAGCAGGGTCTTCAACCTTCGACCTGATGAGATTCACACCAATCACAGTAGCCAGGTTATCCACACTCATCTTGTTAACACCACAGTTCAACTGGATTTCATGCAGGAACCTGTGGGCAGCCAGGAAATTCCATAGTAGGAAACAGGAAGTTGCCAGAAGAAAGCATTTCCAGGTATCAATGAGATCTCAGAGATGGATCTCACCTCCTTCCTTCTAGTCTCCGAAAGGGGACCAGTCTGCCCTGCCCACATGAGTTTAGCTTCACCTTGATTCAAGATCAAGGTAGAAGAGAAACAAAGAGAGGGCTTGTCCAGCTGCTGGTGATGGCATTTGGGCTGGGGGTGGGGTGTCAGCAGGAGGCAGGGTCCAATGCAGGGAGCTAAGAGGAAACTAGAAGGATTCAAATGGGTATCTGACTACCCCGAGTTCCAATTTCCTAGGCTTATCTTCCCGTCTCTCAGTACCCATCCCACCCAAGTTTCCAGAGGAGAAAACTTTCTCATGAGGAGATGTCACAGAGGGGAACCCACAATGACTCTTGTTCTCATCCTCTGATTACAGCACCAAGCTTCTCAACTTCTCAGTGGTCACTCAATAACTAGCAATGATTTTTAATTTTAATTCTACCCATTGGAGGCAAGAAGCTCTCCTCAGATTCACTATATTTTAAAAAAAACCTGAAAATATCAGCAAAGGAATTTCTACTCTCTCTAAAAACCATTTTTAAATGGATAGGCTGAAGCAACATAAAATTCCAAATTATCAAATAAATGGTGGTGTTTTCAAATGAGGAAACATTACGAAATATTACAGACTCATTTATAATCCTACTTTATGACAGACAGAAATGCTCACAATAATATTAAGCCCAAAACAGCAAGATACAAATATACACAAAAAATTGTTCCCCTATATTTATATTGATGTATGTAAAGATTTATCATAGAAATAAAAATGTGCAGAAGGAAACATGCCCAAGCAAGAATAGTGGTTTTTACTGAGTGAGGAAATGGCATTATTTTTATTTCCTATTTACAGTATGTTGTATTTTCCTGGTTTCCAAAGCATGCATCACCTTTATAGAAGTTACAACAAATTTTTTTAAATAAAAGACAAATTTCATCTGTCTGGCAAGAAGACCCAGACTCCCAGCTCAGACAGACCTGGGTCTATCTAGGTGCTACTTGTTGCCACAGAGAAGGCACACAGGTCCTCAGAAAGGGAAGTAAGAAGCATGGCCTGGAATGACTCTAGGGCACTAAGTTATGGCCCAGAGTCAGGAAGATGGAAGGTCATTCTAGAAACACTCATAAGGACCCTGGGTTTTAATACATGTCCCAGGACTCCAGGCAGCACTTGGGCAAGCCTGGAAGAGGAACATGTTCACTTAGTGTGCTGGTCATATTTTCAGTGGGTCTTTTCAATTATCTTGTGGACACAGGGAACGAATTCAGTGCTGTGTGAATACATTTGACCTTCCCAAAGTCTGGACCAGAAGCTCTGAGTTCGCAGGGACAGTCTTTCCTCCGCTAACCAGGGGCTTCTTTCTGATATGGCTGGAAACTGATACCAGGGGACTCCTACCTGCATATGTAGCTGAGGAGGTTATAGTTGTCTCGAGGAAGGATGGAGAGCTGCTTCGCCAGCTCCTGCTGAGCCTAGGAAGAGAATTCGAAGACCCTAAATGAGCCTGCTCACTTGCCAGCAATGAGACTCTGGAACATAGTCTGGAACATAACTGATGTATCTGTGCAAAAAGCAACACTTTGTTTTTTGTTTTTTGGTTGTTGTTTTTTTTTTTTTACAAATAGTTTATTGTCAAATTAGTTTCCACATAACACCCAGTGCTCATCCCCACAAGTGTCCTCCTCCATGCCCATCCCCCCTCCCCCCCACATCCATCAGTCCTCGGTTTTTGTCAGCATTCAAGAGTCTCTCATGGTTTGCCTCTCCCTTTCCCCCACCATTTCCCCCCTTCTTCTCCCCCTTGTTCCTCAGTTAAGTTCCTCCTAATCCTCCTATATGTGCAAACATATGATATTTGTCCTTCTCTGCCTGACTTATTTCGCTCAGCAGAACTATACCATGGAACACTACCTGGCAATGAGAAACAAAAAGCAACACTTTGGCAGTCACTCCTGTTCCCATAGTGTTGTGTGTTGTTTAAAAAGCTGTTTATGTCCAAATAATTATAAATTAATAGGAAGTTGCAAAAATAGTATGGAGAAGCTCACAGGGTTTTTACAGCACATTTCTTAATTTGTCTGTAATCACTCCTTCTTCCCCAACTCAGAGCCACTCTAAGGCAAGGACAATTTGACATCTCATACTCACATAACTGTTTGCTTAGTGAATGCTTGAGATATAACACTCCAGTAAAGAACTGGATCACAGCCAAATACCCCAGGTCACTTTAAAATTAGTGAGAGAAGAAGGAAGCTTCTGAGAAGGAATTTAAGCAATATGGCCTTGCTGAGATCTGCTGGGACACAGGACAATTGACCAATGATGGGGAAGGCAGGTAAAGGTTGGAATGTTCTACTTCTATGATGACCATGAATATTAGAGAAGAAAAGAATATGCCAGAGAGAGGAAGGACAGAGAGCTTTCCTTTAGTTTTTTTTTAAATTTTTAAAATCTTTATTTATTTATTTAATTTTTTTTGAGAGAGAGAGACAGAGCATGAGCAGAGGAGGGGCAGAGAGAGAGGGAGACACAGAATCTGAAGCAGGCTCCAGGCTCTCAGCTGTCAGCACAGAGCCCAAAGAGGGACTTGAACTCACAGACCGCAAGATCATGACGTGAGCCAAAGTTGGATACTCAACTGACTGAGCCACCCAGGCATCCCAGGACAGAGAGCTTTTCTTAGTTCTTTTCAACTGCAGCTGCCTGTAGGGTCATTAGTCACTGTCAGTGACATCATGATCATGCCAGTTAACATGAGACGTGCAGACTCCCACACACGTGAACAGCTCCTCCTGCTGAAAACACATCCTATGGCCGGTCAGCCTGCATGCAGTGACTTGGTACAGAACCTCTGTATCTAGAATACTTGCTTCATATTGGGATTCCCTTCTCCAGTTTAACGAGTGAATTCTTTGTAAAGGTTGCTATAGACTCACTGCTCCCAGCTACCACTCCTGCTACATTTTCACCATTGAGGGAGGCTGTGGTCCCTCTGCCCTGCCCAGATGTGCATTACCACGGATCAGAAACCCAAGTATGTTGGGGGGATGTCTGGGTGGCTCAGTCAGTTAAGCGTCCGACTTCAGCTCAGGTCATGATCTCACGGTTTGTGGGTTCGAGCCCTGACATCTCAGAACCTGGAGCCTTCTTCAGATTCTGTGTTTCTGTTTCTCTCTGCTCCTCACCCCCTTACGCTCTCTCCCTCTCTCTCAAAAATAAATAAACATTAAAAAAAACTTGTTTTAAAAGAAACCCAAATATTTTGAGATGGAGAAAAGTTGGGAGAAGCAGGTGTGAAGCGAGTAAGTTCAGGGGTAAGAGTTTTATTGTCAGATCTGCATCTGCCTATCTCCTTTGCTTTTCCTGGAGCTGTGGGGTGACAGGGTACCAGCAACACTGATCTTTTTAGCCAACTTTTAAACCTCATTCCATAAAATGTTATTAATTCCACGAGGATGAGCTGATATGCCTGTATTAAGACTTCTCATGTCCTCACCTCACTCCTCCCCTCAAAATTCATAAATCATGCACAAAATCATGCATACAGCTACTAATTTTAAAGTGGCTTGAGGTATTTGATTATAGTCCCATTATTTTTTTAAAGTTGATTTATTTACTTATTTAGAGAGAAAGTGCACAAGTCAGGGAAGGGCAGAGAGAGACAGAGAGAGAGAGAATCCAAAGCAGGTTCCACATTGTCTGCACAGAGGAGAACCCTTGAACTCATGGACCGTGAGGTCATGACCTGAGCAGAAACCAAGAGTTGGACACTTAACCAGCGGAGGCACCTAGGTGCCCCATTATAGTCCCATTTTTTATTGGATCGTTACATCCCAGGAAGGTTGTCACCCTGATTGGCTTCATTTGCCTTTTGTTGCTGAGGAAGACCTGTATGAGATCATGCAACTTCGTTTTTGTGCTAGAAAATAGCTACAATAGCTACAGCATAATTAACTGCATCATTATCCTTCCCTTCCTTTCCTAATGTTGAAATCTAAAACTGCCATTTTTCTTGCGCTGGGATCTACTTAAATCATGAGGCTCCTCACTCTTAGGAGAGAAGTTCTCACAGCTATGCCTTCTACCAGATGTAGGGCACTCCATTGCCTAAAATAATGATATATTATACATATCTATATTAAATATATATTTAATATAAATATTAAAATAATTATATATTATACATATATGCATAATATACATATACACATATATGCATATATATTCATAATTATATGTACAATATATATAAAGTATAATTATACTATAATATATATATATTTCAGGGAGTATATTATATAATAAATTCTAAAATGGAGAATAAATCTCTCCTTAAACCAGTAATTTAAAAATACCACTCACCTATCTCCTATTCCTTGTTCTCAAAACAATCCTAAGAATAGCAGATGTTATTATGAAATTTGTCTAAGTTTGTGCTATCCAACACAACAGTTACTTTACATGTGTGACTATTTAAATAATAAAATAAAATAAAATTAGGAAACTGGTTCTTTAGTTGAACTAGCCACATTTTAAGTGCCCAATAGCCAGATGTGACTAGTGGTTACCATATTGATCAATGCAACTATATACCAGTTCCACCATTAGAGAATGTTCTGTTGGTCATAGAAAGTACTTAATTTGCCTAATGGCAAAAATCAAAGTTAAATCCACACCTTCGCTGTAGGCTTTTCTGTAAACATTTGGCAGAGAGCTTTAAACATAGTAGTGCTAGGGGCACCTGGGTGGCTTAGTCAATTAAGCATCTGACTTCAGCTCAGGTCATGATCTCATGTTTCGTGGGTTCAAGCCCCATGTTGGGCTCTGTGTGGACAGCTCAGAGGCTGGAGTCTATTTCAGATTTTGTCTCCCTCCCTCTGCCCCTCTCCTGTTTGCACTCTGTCTCTCTCTAGAAAATAAGTAAACATTAAAAAAATTTTAAACGTAGTTTAAATTTAAACATTGTTTAACATTTTAAACAAAGCTAACCTCCCAAAAGTGGGAATTATTATTAGTATTAGTAGTATAACACAATTATTAGCAGTATGATACAAACATATTTGTGGGGCATTTGATTTTGCAAATCCTGGTTATAAACCGTTAAGGTTTTATCATTGTTAGATGGGTTTTCCTGGTTGCTTTTTTGGTCAGTTAATTTGTTTAATTAACATGTCTCTAGTGTGGTGATTGTCAACTCTAAGACCTTTCAGGAGACAAATTATATAGGAACACAAATCTGGCAGGCAAACTTGTGAACTCTAACAAACATGATACTGCTGACACTGACCACAGCCCCTTAAGCAGCTGAAGCTGAAAAGAACAAAGAAAAGCTCTTTGTCCTTCCTTTCCCTTGTGTCTGCATTCCTTGTATGCCCATGCCTGACAGTTATGGTCATCGTGAAACTAAAACATTTTCCCCTCTCACTTGCCTTCCAGGTTGGTCAGCCTGTTCTTGTGTTCCACTGGGTCTCAGCAAGACCATATTGCTTGAAAGACTTCTCAGAAGCTTTCTCTTTTAATTTTAAAGTGGCTTGTCTTATTGGACTATAGTCAATTCTTTATTGGATTGTTGCATCCCAGGAAGGCTGTCACTACAACTGGCTTCAGTTGCCTTTTGTTGTTGACCAAGTTCCAGTTTGACAAAGTATCTCACTAAAAGGTATGGGTCCCTTGATCCACTGTGGCTTGCCTACCAGAATAGTGTTCAACAACTATCACCTTCTTCCAAAACAGGACAACTAACTCTACTGAGATACGAACCTTTGCCTCATCTGCATTCATGAGCTGCCCACACAGCAGGAACCCCTCATACTGGCTCCAGGGAACTGCTGGCTCTGGGAGGTCTCGGAGGTAGAGTTTTAACAGGGAGGCCACTGTGTGTACATCTGTATCTCTGCAAGAAAATAATCAATGTTCTTTGAAAATAAAGCCCCAGAACATTCCTCATCTCCCCCTTGGTGGTCCACTGAATAGAATCCCAGGTTCCAAAGGGGACTTTTGCAGAGGAGCAGAGTCTGATAAAGATGTATCCAAACAGAACATCTTTGCTAATCTTCTGGAATAATGACCCCAACACTTTTTCCTTTATCTCTTCCACCCAGCTCCCTCAAAAGTAAGTTCAAGGTCTACTGTTTCACTAATCCTATTAAATTCTTTAGGTCTTCATCTCTTTCTTTTTTTTCCAAGTCATTTAGTACCTCTCAATTTTGTATTTTCTGCTTAGTCTCTAATCTTTCATGTGATAAGTCATTTATATCGATGGTCCATAATCTCTTTAAATCCTCAGAGAGCTTAAAACAGTTCTGGGATTCATTCATATATTTGCACAGTTGTTCATCAATCAATAAGCATTGAGAGAACCTACTAGGTGCAAGATATCACCTCAAGCACTGGGATTTCGGCAGTGAACCTGAGGGATATACAGGACACTGGGTCTCATTGAGCCACAGGGCTGTGCAGACTCAAATGTTACTAAGTCATTACAGTATTATGAGGTTAGTGCCATGACTAACCTGGGACTGTATGGAAGTGTGTAAAAGGGACACCCAGTGTAGAGTGGGGGAGCCCTAGGGGACAAGATCTGAAGAGTGGCAAGGAGTTACAGTATGAGGAAGGGAGCCTAGAGGGTGGGGAGCAGAGGCCTCGCTGCAGAAACACAGACAGCATTCAAATGACTGTCTGATCACTGAAGGAAGCTTGGACTTTTCAGTTCAGCTTGTCCAGTTTATAGCAGGAATGGGCAAAACATGGCCCAGGAGCCAAATCTGGCCCATTGCCTGTATTTGTACAGCCTATGAGCTAAGAATGGATTTTACATTTTTAAATAGCTGGGAACAAAACTCAAAAGAATCAGATTTCATGGCATGTGAAAATTATCTGAAATTTGAATTTCAGCATCCATAAAGTGTTATAGGAATACAGCCATGCTTATTCATTTTTGGATTATCTTTGGCTGATTTTGAGCTATAACTCTGCTAAAAGCAGAGCTGAGTAGTTGCAGTAGAAACCTTCTGGCCCACAAAGCCTAAATATTTCATGTGTGGCTCTTTATCGAAGTCTGCTGAGCCCTGTTTTATAGAGTTATTGCATCTATTATGTAGCTCCATAAGAGAAAATAACTCTGAATCTACCATATGCTTAAAGCTCATTAGTGAAGAAATTATTTACTTCATATCAACCACCCCCTCCAAAAAAAAAAAAAAAAAAACTGGTATTCTTAAGTGACTATCCTGGTAGGGTTTTGAAAGCTATGATGCGGTAAGAGGTCCAGACAATCTGAATGTCTCCTCGGTTTCATTGGTGGGGAATATAGAATTTGTTGGGTAGAGTGCCTCCTGGAGAAGGGACAGGATGGGCCAATTTGGGCAGAAGGAAGAGAAGGGAGGCATTGGAGGGAGCAGAAACAAGAACATCAGGACTTGACTGTAAAGCTCTGCCTTGGCATCCTGAGTAAGAGTTTTTGTTTGTTTTTGACAGCCAGTGTTTGGAGATGTTTTCTGAAAAGGCCCCAGCTTTGCAGCCTGTCAGCTCTCTACCTCAAAAGGAGAGCGTAAACTGGCAGGGAGCCCTGACTGTGCCCTACCACTGCCTCAGGAAATTGGGGGTGGGAACCATTCACTTAAGGTGGGGATTCTGGAAAAGCCTTCCCTGCTGAGTCACTGCCTAAAAATAGCTCTGGACAAAGTTCTCCTGTCAAAATATGTGAGAAGTTCCCAAGAAAATGGTGGAACAACAACCAGCTAACACACTTTGCGGGAGGAGCATTCTCCTAAAGTCCCGAAAGAAGCCATGAGTCTTCTCCTCATGCTGCTGCATCACCTTCCAGTCCATGGTCTTGGTCAGAATCCGGGGCCTCTCCCTCACCTCACATCAATCTAGTTAGGCTTCCAAATCCCCTCAAGTCTATCCAAGTGTCGCATAAATCGCCCTAAGCCCTGCCCCCCTCTTCACTGCCTTATTTCAGAAGGCAATGGCCTTTTGCCAGGATTCTGTCCCAGCTTCCTAGCTGGCCTTCTGCCTCCACAGTTCCATTTTCTGATGCACTCTCCACTGCCTGGCAAAATACGACATGCAAAATATGCCCAAAGAATGAGTGGTGCAAACAACAAATTAAAATGAGAAAGTAGAGCTGATACATCAAAAAACATAACCTTTTAAAGAAAAATGATAGCAACAAAACCCACAAACTACTAGAGAGTTCAACCAGAAGAAACTATGACAGCAAAAACTCCAACATTAGATGAAAGGGTTATAACCACTGATAAAGTGTAGATGCTTCAGCTTTACAACCAGAGACCATAATTATCTATGTAAATCATCTTGGAACATTGAAATCCAGAGAGAGCTTCCTGACTCATTTTATCAGGGGAAATAATGCTGCTTGTTCTGGCTAAGTCCTTATGCTTGCCTAATGCATCTCAGTGTAAACGTCATTTCTTCTTGGGGGTCTCCCTAAATCTACCAGATGGTGTCAAAAGGCCCCTGTTCTAGGTTCTCATAGTACTGTTTAGTTTTCCATTTTAGCACTTAATACAATGGAAATTATACAATTATTTTTGTAAATTTTTGGTTTCGTGTATGTGCCCTCATTGTATCAAGGCTGACTCACTTGTCCCTGTTATAGTTTAAATTTCCAACATAATTTTTCCTGAGTCTGCTATTCCTTCAACCTAATGAAACATGTTTAAATGATATTTTTTAAGTCAAGGGCTAAGAGCAAGTCAGGAGCCAGGTTGAACTTCTGAGTTTAACACCTGATCCACCAGAGATTACCCCCGTCCCCACGGATGGCTTCGCCAACCCTTCCCTGGTAGCACTGACCCTAAATGTGGCACATTCTGTATGTTTCTCATGGAAGTATAGGTAGCAGGAGTGTATTGGCTTTGTGGCCAGTTAGTATCCAGCCCACCAGAAGCTCAACAAAGAGATTTTAAAATTTATTCATATATGTTTAATGAGAATCAACGAGATTTTAAAATTTATTCATATGTTTAATGAGAATCAGATATAGCTGCACTAGCATCTACCAAATAAAGGGTCCTTTGTTTCTTTTCATTCCAGTGAGACAATGTGGGAGATCTCATGGTGAAACAACACATATGACCAATGTAGGGGATCTGACCCACAAGGATTATGTGGACCCATGAATCAGCCCTGGGAGGACTCTGAAGAGCCCCAGGTGACCCTTCCTATTTCTGGGTGTGTAAACTCTACTCCTTAATTCTGGGGGTGGAGAGGTCATGACAAGCTGTGGTAACTTTCCTCCTTTCTGCCCCAAATATTTCACAGGTATCCAAGCCTGTGACTCCACCACCCAGGCTGACTTTATAAGAACATAAAATCAAGTCTAGGGCAAGTATCTGACAAACCCTGCAATCACCTCCATTCTTCCTGGCTGACTGTTCCCATTGCCTTAGCAACAATCCACCTGTATCAACTCAAAGCGAATTAAAAACATAAGAAGAAAACTGAATATAAAAAGGTGATGAACTTAATTGATCAGGTGCCTGATAATGAAATGCAATTTATAGTGCTGCTGAGAGGTCCGTAAATTTGATGCCCATAACTACTATAGTTCCAGTAACAACTCCATCCGTTGCTTTCCTGTAAAAGTACAGCACCCTTGGTAACTTAACCTACTGCATGCCAAGGGCAGCAAAGTCCGGTGGTCTGAATTCAGACAGTGGCTGTGAGAAGGGAGTGAACAGACAGTATCAGAGAAGCTTCAGAGGGAGACTGGGCATTGCTGGTGACTGGGGTGGAGGTGGGGAGAGGGAGCTAATGGCACTTAGCTGTTCATGATTTTCCCAGGATCACCTCTATTCTTAGGTCCTAAATAACCCTTTGGGGAATATTAACCTTTGGAAACTGGATAGATTTGGGCCTGTCTTCTTCTATCTTGATTTATGGGCTGCTGATTTGGAAAGAACAATGGATCTTTCTTGCCAGTGGGACAAGTACACACAAGCATCAAGAGCAAATATTGCACAATAGGCAGAGAGTGTAGAGTGTTGGCGTGGGTGCTGGACGAGCTGACTGTGGCAAAGCTGAAAACCTCGGCTGGGTAGCTGGAGGAGGTGGGGCAGGTAGGCTACGGTGAGAAGAAACGTCACCAGAACTGATATGTTCCAACCAAACTTGGGAAACTTCCACAGGGGAGATATGAGAAGACACCAGGCTGCGACGATGTCAGTATATACTCTCTCCACAAAGGCTCAGAACTAAGTTCAGAGCTGCACACGACTGTGGTCTCCCAACCTAACAAGAAGCACTGCTTCTGGCCATTTCTGGAAAACTGAGGAAAAGCATCAGAGCCCTCAGGTATAGGTATGCTACATTCTCTACCCACCGAGTCTGTACAATCAGCTCAGCTCTTCCACATTTCTCACCTGCCCGGTGGTGTGGGCCTTAAGCTAGGTCCCATCTCCTACATCCTAAACATCTCTTGACTGCTCAGCAAGGTCCTACTTCTAGTTCACTTCATTCCTCACATAAATTGCCAGCAAAATAAAAAGCTCTCTTCGTTGCAAGCCAGGGCCTTGGAAACATCTGTTTGAGTCCTGTAGCTCAGCTGGTAGAGAGAGGTCCTCCTACCCACATAAGGCAGGGGGAGGCATGGTGAGGACCAGCTACCTGTCAAAGGAGGGCCGCTCCCCAGCATCAAAAGCATCTCTGAGCTGCTTCACCAGGTTGTCCTGCCCAGGCAGTCGGAAGATGCCTTCTTCATTCAGGCCGTGCTGGAGGATGAACTCTGCACACTTCTCCACCAGGATGGGCACCAGGTGGGGACCAAATTTCTGTTCATAGGCCACGGTCTCATCCAAACGCTGGCCAAACACAGCTAGGAAGAGAAAAACAGGATGTTCCCATCACTCTGACTTCCATTGGACGAACCGATAGGTCAAATGATGCTTTCTTTGCCTCTTCCTAGATTTGTCAGTGTTGTGTATAACCTCAAAAGTTTTAGTGCAATGATACTAAACAAAATACAGGAGACAAGCAACCCATAATATTTCCTGGAGCTATAAATTTGGGGGAGTCTTTGGAAGTCTTTTTCTCTTAACCCACAGTTTTACATATTTAAAATAACAACTTACTGTTACTGAGTACCTGTTGTGTGCTAGAAATTGTGCTAAGCACTTTGCACACCTGTTCTCATTTCATCTTAACAGCAACCCCACGAGGTAGTAGAATTGTTATACTCACCTTGCTATTAAAGACACTGAGCCTTAGAGGCACTGGTGAACTTGCCAAGGTCAGATGCCAGGGCACGATAGTCAGAATTCAAGCCCAGGCAGTAAAGTCAAGAGAATGTACTCTTAACCACAACAGCAAGCAGGTAGTTTTGAATTCTCCTTGTGTCATATAGCATTAAAAAATAAGTCTATCACACAGATGTGTCATACTCTATTAAACCATTGCAGCTTTCTTATAATTTAGGTTGTTTATTATGTTTTACTATTTTCAAAACTGCTACAGTGAACATGCTTATCCACCTAGCAGAGTTCCTGGGATGTATTCGGCACAATGTATTCTTTCTAATTAATTGCTTAATTAAGTAATTAACATTTGGATGGGTGATCATAGGCTTTTCATTCTTTTGAACTATTTCCTTAGGGCAGATTCTCACAAGTAGAATTACTAGGTCAAGTGTTCTCAACATTTGTATGACTCAGTGGTATGCAAATTTTTGTCCAAAAATATTTTTCCAAATTATACTGCCTCCAGCAAAGCATGTGTGGACCAGCTCCACCCCAGCCCTGTCAGTACTGGCTTTATAATTTCCCCACCCAGGCAGTATAACAAAATTAGTTTTCAAATCAGGACGATCGTTGGCTACCCATTCTCCCACCAGGCCCCCATTCCCTTTAGTTCCTGGAAGCTCAGAAGACAGGTCATGGCTTCAGTTCTGCCCTGCCTGATTTTCCCTCGGTCATAATTAGGACCCTGCTACACCGACCACTTCAGTTCCTAGGACACTGCTTTCCAAAGTCCTTTGGTTTCCCCCATGGTTCGTTCTCTGGTTGGTCCCCTGTATCCAGTCTCTCACTAACGTGAATTTCACCTGTACAGAGCCATACTGAGCTCTTGAATCTACCGTGTCCTCTGCACTCCCACCCACTGCCCTAAGCCAGGTCGGACTACTCGCTCACCTATGACAGCTGTGGTGTTCTCTTCTGATGTGTGCAAAGCCCTCCTGATGCCTACCTTTCTAAACCGCCTGAATTTCCCTAAGCACGCTCCCCGCCCCCAACCCTGTGTTTGTCATCCACTTCTTCCCCAATTGCCACAGTAGCATTTTCCAAATCACTCCTCAAAGTCCTCAGGGCTTCTTCTGCAGGCCCTCGGGTGCTGGGAGGGGAGAGCGGATCTGGGAGGGGCTGAGCATGGGAGTGGTCCCTGTCTTCCTACTTCCCACCACATCTGCTGGGCTGTTGTCTGTTTCACTTACTGCGTTTCAGTGACACTGTTTGATTAAATATTTCTGTGGCTACAGTTTGAAAGTTGGGGGCTGGCATTCATTAGTTTGGCATTTGGTCTGGCCCCCACCTACCTTTCTAGCCTGACTTCCTGTCATGCCCCCAAAAGCACCTCACCCTGATGCTCCCAAAACCCTTGGATGGTCTTCTCATTGCCCAGTCTGTGCATTTCTCATTCCTTGTCTGCTGGAATCCCATTTGTCTTCCTTGGCCTGACTCAAAGACCATCATGTCTACCAAGCTCTCCTTGACCGTAGCCTGAGAGAATCTGTCCCTACTTTGTGCACTTGTATTCTTTCTCAAATATCCCAATCCCTTTCAACACCGTACTGTGATTATCTATGTGCACCCATACCGTCTGCAAGACTGGGCTCTCCAATGCTGGAGATATGGGGGTGCTCTCTGTTCACCCCCGGTGTTCAGCACAGGGCCTGGCACAAAGTAGGTAGCATATTTTGCTGAATTACTTAAAGAATTATTTCATCTCTAGGCAAATGCTTTCCATGACTAATGAGAAGTTTGGCATTTCTTTAGAGGAAGCTCCAGTAGAGACCTCCTCAGTGGAAGAATTCAGCCTCACACTAACATGTCCTGAGTGCCAGCGGCAGGCCATGTGGGATGGGTAATACAGACAAGAGAACGTAGGATATGGCTCTGGCTTTCAATTAACTTACACTCAAGTTATGAAAATGAAATGACCACATTAAAAATAATGAAAAACAATTAGACAATTGCAGTAACAATATACAATTTAGTTGCCATATGTCTGTGAAAGGAGCTGGATAGACATTTGGAAGGAAATGTTTGAAATCATCTGACTTAAAACATATGCCACATGGCATTTGTAAAATGCCCTTGAGGAGGACCCCAAGGGGGGAGGCAGATGTGTTTCCGAGCAGTTGAAACTTAGGCTCAAGGGGCCCCTTGGACCCTGACACGGAAAGATATCCCAACACAATGTGGGGATTTGCATGGAGATGTCAGAGCTGTCAGATGAGAGCTGCACCCCTGAGGTCCCAAGGAAATGCTCTGTTTTGCAGGTGACCTGGAATCCTCTCGGTAGCAAGTCCTGTAACTTTTCTCCCCATCCCAGCCTCTCAGCCTTGTCCTGTGCTCATCCTTTATCCCTCCCAGGCCCCACAGGCAGTCATTGCAATGCTGCTCTCACCAGTTAATCCACTTCTCAACCCCCCTTTCTCCTCCATCATCTCTGCTCTACGGACTCCTAGTACCTCCCCCACACCTTCACCAGGTCACCAAGAGCCCCAAGGGAACACAGCATTCCATATCATGGAGGCTTATATTCCCAATCTCTGTAAGACCTTGGTTCCAAATCTCCCCCACTCCTCTTGCTCTCTCCACCCACTGCTTTTCCATCTGTGTCTCAGCAGGTGATCTTGTTTCCTCTTTTCCTTCTTTCCCCCAAGTGGAGGACATCATGAGTGAACTCTTATCCCTGGTCCCTGCCCTTCCTGTCCCTCCTCCTCTGTCTGTCCATCAGTCTTCTCTCAGAGGAAGAAAAGAAACCTGTGATTTCCTCTAAGATGATACTTTTTTTGACCTGTGGGTTTCATCCCTTTGCATCTCTTCCAGGACTTCACTCCTTGTCTTTTGTATCTTAAATATTTCTCTTTTCAATGGAAAGAGCCCAAGTGAGTCCAAGTCTGCCAATTTATTAAACAATAACCTCCTACCCTAGCTCTCAAACAACCACTACTTGCCTTCCTTCTCTTCCTCAGTATACACATAAAGGACATATCTATTTCCATCCTCACAGGCTCTACATCTTTGCTTATCAAACTCTCAACCTCTCAAACCCAGTCTGGTTTCATCAGTCTGCATCTTTCCACCCAATCCACTCAATGAAATTTCCAGCAGCCTTCTAATGGCCAGATATGGCCTATACTCATTCCACACCCCACTGGTCTTCCCTGAAGACTCATGATGATATGGATTCTCCTTTCTCCTCATGACTTTCTCCCGACATGATGACAAAAGCATCATTTTCATTCTGTTCCCACTGCCTGCTGGTTCCTCTGCAATCTCTTTTCCTGTGCTCCTTCCTCCACCTGCTCCTTCGTGTATCACTTCCTGACACTTCCACTCAGCTACCCCCTCCCTCTAGACATTCTTTTTGAGAAAGGTCATATGATTCCATACATTTGGATATCACCTACAAATTGGTAACTTGTAAATCCACATGTCTGGGCCAGACCTACATATCCACCTTCTATCTATCTATCTACCTATCCTTCCTCATCCAACATCTAAAGGAAGCTTTCCCAGTGTCTTCTCCAATCTCACGCTTGTCCCACCACCAACACTCCCAAATCACTGCTTCTCCTGGAGCCTTCTTCCTAGGCAGTAGCATTCAGTCAATCAAGCACTCAAGCATCAAGCATTTTCCTAAGCATGGAGAATACAAAGTCATTAACACAAGGTACCTGCACTTGACAAACCCCATCAGCAAAAATGTGAGTGTCAGGATTATCTGCAATATCCTCTTTTTCCCTCCAAACAAATCAGCACTTTTTTTAAAATTTTTTACTTATTTTTGAGAGAGAGAGAGAGAGAGAGCATGAAGAGGGGAGGGGCAAAAAGAGAGGGGGACAGAGGATCCGAAGCAGGCTCTGCACTGACAGCAGCGAGTCCTATGCAGGGCTCAAACTCACAAACTGTGAGATCATGACCTGAACCAAAGTCAGATGTTCAAGGGACTGACACACCCAGGCGTCCCAGATCAGCACTTTCTAAATTAAACCATCTCTCTTCTCTGTTCTCGCTGTGACTGTCAAAATTATTGTGATGGTTTCTTTTGCAAGTCTGCTTCCTGCAAATTCCTTCCACGGGAATTCCCAGAATCATTCAGCAAATACACTGAGTACCTGCCTCTTTGGTAGCTGGAGACTATGACAGAATGAATGAAAAACGGTCTTCGCTTTTGAAAACTCTGGAGCTAATACATTTCCTTCTCCCTACCTGGAAACCTGATCTTCCTGCAGCAGAAGTTCTAACTGTCTTCTCCTCAGAGGGACTAGTCTCTCCCTCTTCTGTACCCACAGAGCTCCCAGTATACCTCTATGGCACCCACTTCTCCTGCAGCTTAGTTTTAAATGTGTCTCTCTTCCACTGGACTAAGGGCTCCTCAAAGTCAGACAGCTTGTCTGGTTCACCATCTATTTTTATGTCCTGGCACAGAGCCTGGCACATGATGGGCCAGTCCTCAAAGAGCTGTCATCGTGTCTGCCATTCCTCTCATCCTCTGCTCCTTCTCTCCTGAAAGTACTCTGATCAGCACTTCTCCAAACTTGCTCTGGTCAAGGAGATCAATGGCCTTTATGTTTTTAAATTCTAGGACTCAAATTCTCAGTCTTCCTCCAAACTGCTCTATCAGCACCATGTGACACAGCAAATCACCCCTTTTTGAGACACTTTTCACATGGCTTTTGGCACTCCCACTTGGTTCTCAATATGTCTCAAGGGCCACGCTTCCTCAGCCTCCTCAGATGATTATTTCTTTTCTCCCTGACCTCTGAACATTGGAGTGTCCGGGAACTTCCTTCCCCCATCCTCACGTGCTCCGGAGCACACCCGCTGCTTTCACATCACCCATACAGTGAAGACAGCAAACTGCATACCTCCAGCCTGGAAATCAGTCAGAGCAATTCCCTCCAACAAGAAGTGGGCACTACAGGCTGTAGAGACCTGGTTTTCTTTAGTTTCAGTCAGGCTTTGTCATTCTCCATCTCAGATCACATGAGGAGTTTGGAGTACCTCCCTGAACTCCAAAGGCCCAATCCTGAGTTGCACATACCTCTGACTTCTTAGTCCTGATCACCCCCTCTGATCCTGGGTAGACATGAAAGGGCTTAGACCCCGAGGGAACTAGGGAAGGAGGAAGACAGCAGACAGAGGGGTAGGGGGCATTCAGAGACCATTCTCCAGCCCAGGGTCCCCCAGCATGGGCACCATGCCTCCCAGGTTGCACCCACTCCTTCAGCGAACTGAGGCCCCTGCCCTTCCTGCCCTCGGCCAGCCGGTCATTCACTTAGAACTGCTCCTCACTTTGGACCAGTCACTGTTAATAGAGGCATTGCCATCTTCATGGGTACAAATCTTAATTGACTAATTATAATATATAACATAATATTATAATTATTAATACATTTGATAAATTAAGCTAGTTTTATGTGCCCTAAAAGTTTTCATGTGTGCTCTCACTTGGTCCTCAGAAGAACCCTACAACATAGATATTATTGTTCCATTTTACAGACAGAGACAGGTTAGGAATTTGTCCACTGTCATATTTGCCCCATGATTCTAAATAAAACATTTTTATTTCTCTTGTTTAATGCCAGCATAATACAACTGTCCAGGTGAAATTTCAGACATCACCAAGTCTCAAGGGGAAGAAGAAAGGCATAGGGGGCTGCCTATTCTCTGCTCGTGGGCCTTCCTCCACCCTTTACTTCTAAGCTCCCTCCTGATTTACTAGGCAGACCCAGGACACTGAGCTGCTTTAGAGAAATGAAAGTGGAAGGATTAGCTGTCGCCTCCTTTCTAACCTCAGCCTCCCTTCCTTACCACACAGATGCTCCTAGTTTCAGGACAAGGGCCCCTCCCCCCCACCCTGCCTCTGGTCCAGCCCAGGTGCCTGGGAGGGCTTGCCCCGTCCCTGTCACCCCCCCTCGCCACTTCACACTGGCCTGGCACTGGTACCTGCCTCCCTGGGGCTCAGTTCCAGGACCATCCCCATCTCTGCGAAAGAGGGAAGGGGAGCTGGGCAAAGTGTCCTTTAGTGGAAAAATTCAATCACAAAATAGGGATGAAATACCTTTCTTTCGGCGCTTGGGTGTTTTCTTCCTGAAATTCCCGCAAAAGAGCAGTGCCAGGGCAGAAAAGCCACAGCCCGGGTCCCACCGCGGGATCCTAAGAATATGAGGCATGGTGGGGGCCAAGGAATCACAGTCTCTGCAGGGCCAGCCTCACGCCTTCCCTCCTCTCCAACCTGGAAACACCATCTTCTCTCGCTTCCAGATCAGCACATGCTTGTAAATACTGCTCAGGTTCTGACTCAAGGAAATCATGGGATCTGTCGGCACCTGCCCCTGGCCCTCCCTTCCTCCTTCCCACACCACTTCCCCTCCCCACTCACCTTTACACACATGAGTCTTGGCTTTTAAAGAGTGAACATAAAGCTGTCAGGGCCAGCAATAAAAATAAGTGCCTCCTTTTACTTAGCAGCTAATTGTCAACTGCCATTCAAGAGATACTATGGAGGTGGGTTTAAAAAAAAAAAAAAAACCCACACAAGCCCTTACCAGCATTGCTCCATATATCAAAGTGTCTGGCAGGAACACAGGATTTCACTTAGTGTTGATGAAGCCAGCCCACCTTCTCTGGAAATGCTTTCAGAGTTGCATGTGGCTCAGTCAAGCCTTCAGAAAGAATGATCTTGGAGGTGGGTTTTTGGGTAAACTGAGATGATTTCCCCCTCCCGTTGAGAAGATTTTAGCAAATAATGCAGCAACTCTGCCAGACATGCCCAGGAGACTTAAAATGGACTCTTAGCATAATGAAGGGACAGGCAGGGGCAGGGAAGGATTGCCAGGATGCTGCCAGCCAAATGTTCATCCCTCCATTCACGCATAGGCGGGGAATCAAGGACTTGATTGACACCACATTCTCCTTCCATGTTAGATTCACTCCCATGTCATGGCAATGTTACCTCTGAAACACTGTGCAAACCTGCTTACTTCTCTCCATCTTCACCGCTACCACCCTCATCTAAGCCACCTTAGGATGAAGACCAATACTTAAGCAAGCTATGTCACTGTTTTCACCTTCCTCTTACTCTAGAGCCTGTTCTCCTTTCTGTCACAGGACCTTGGTATATGCTATTCCTCTGACTGAGGAATATACTGTTCCTCTTCCTCCTCCTCTGCCTACTTAGCCTCCAATGACCCTTCAGATTTAAGCTTAATCATCACTAGTTCAGGGAAGCTTTCCCTGAACTTCTTGACAAAGACATCTTCCCCCACTGTGCATTATGTGTTCTTCCTTTATGGTACTTCTCACAATTGTAATGTTATGGTTTGGAGGTTGATTCATGTCTGTGTCTTCTACTAGATTGTGAGCTCCTCAAGAGAGGGGACTCAGTCTTTTTCTCACTCCTGTACCCCCAGGACTAGCACAGCACTTGGCACATGACAAATGCTCAAGAAATAGTTGTTCAGTAAATGCATAAATAAATAATTGGCTTGTGTTTTGTGTTAGGATCCGCGGAGAGGTGGATTACCGAAAATAAGTAAAAATCATCCTTTGTAATGTCCAGTTTAGCTCTAGCTAAAAGAAAAAAAGAATCAGAATATAAGAAATAACAATGAATCACAGAGATCACACACACCCCCACAGGCTAAACCCTGCTGTCGACTGTGAAATCATGCTCTGAAAGATGCAGACAACTTAAGAAATAAGAAAAAGAAAGGAACCCATGGCATGTAAAAGCACAATGTTTATATACTCTATGCCTAGTGTTGGCAAACACACAAAGACACTTAAAACACGGGACTGGCCCCAGGTCTTACAACCAGGTTGGTCAGAGGAGGGCTATGCACAATTCAGTGCAGTGCTTATATACCCAGCAGTAGCCTGAGAAAAGACCGAGAGGCCAGCCTCCAGAGCAAGAGAGCAAAGCAGGTTCCCACTAAACAGCAATTTGCAATGTGGCTTGCCTGCTCTCTGGGAGTGGGACAGAGACCTGGTTTCAGTGTGGGGATCCTGGGAAGACACAGACCTCCTACTCGGGGGCGGGGGGTACTTTATAGAAAAGGGGCAGCTGTGAGTCAGGGGACAAGTCACTAGAAGTCCAGATGTGATCACCTCTCTTCTCTTTCTTCTACTTAAATCAGGAAAACTTGGAATTGCATCCAAAACTTCTGGGAAAAAATTAATGTAACTTTTCCAACCAGGCCCTTTGAAAAGAACAGTGGGGCAAAAAAGAAATAAATTGGCTGGCTATGAAGGAAAAGGCCAGAACGTCAAGGTGCACCAAGGTGCTACTTTCCATTGTGATTTATAACAAGAAATATATTTTTGGTCTTTCACTCATTTCCTGGCACAGAACTCCTAACTAAAACTCTTGGAATTTCCTCTGATGAGAGAGATAAAAGTATCTTTTGTTACATTAATGAGGTGAGTTTTGAAAAGCACCTAGGATAAGGGGTTGATTGACAAGTGGTATCAACCTAGTGATTACTAGGTTATAACATTCAGTCCCACCAGGAGGTGGAGATTGAGTTCAATCACTAATGGCCCATGATTTAATCAATCATGCAGATGCAAGAAAGCCTCCATAAAAACCCAAAAGGATGGGGTTTGGAGAATTTCTAGGTTGATGAATATGTGGAAATTTGGAGGAGAGTAGTACTCCTGGACAGGGCCTTCGCCACACCTTGGCCCATACATCTCTTCCATGTAGCTGTTCTAAGTTATATCCTTTTATCATAAACTGATGATCTAATAAGTAAACTGGTTTCCTCAATTCTGTGAGTCCCTCTAGCAAATTAATTGAACCCGAGGAGGGGATCATTGGAACCTCCAATCTATAGCCATTGGATCAGAAGTACAGGTGACAATCTGGACTTGAATTTGGCACCTGAAATGCATGGAAGGGGACACGTCCTGCAGGACTGAGCCCTTAGCCTGTGGAATCTGATGTTATCTCTAGGCAGATAGCATCAGAGTTGAGTTAAATTGTAGGACATCCAGCCGGTGTCTAAGCATTTCTGGGATGTGTGGAGAAATACGTTGGAATTGGTCAAAGAATGAGACAAGGTGAGAGGTATATTCAGAGCCAACTATGAGGCAGGAGGAGCCAAGGGGAGAAAGTTGGGTATCCCATGGGAACTATGTGGGCTATTTCTCTTGTCAAGGGAGAAAGGGAGCCAGAAAGAGACTGGGGCAAAAATGGTCTTATCTCTGCAAAACTGTTACTAGAGTGCCTTTTAGAACAGTTTGGATTCATTATTTGGGTCGTACAAATGGACTACAGGCATCTGCAGTTCAATGCGGGTGAACACAAAACTGCTGCCCAAACATTTTTCCAGGGAGAGTTTCCATAGTTTTTATCATTTTCTCTAAGGGGTCTACAAACCATAAAGAATTTCAGCAGAGTTCACCATTACCACACTTGGCGGGAGACCATTCTAGAGGCAACAACCCATTAACCAAATAATTTTCTAGATCGTCATTTAGCAAAGAGGAGAGAAGATGGAAGTAGAACATAGTACCACCATGGGTAGAGAAGGCCATTCCTCCACATCTACTGTGCCAGGCACTGTTTAGATTCTGGGATCCCACATTGAATGAAACGGAGAAAAAAAAATCCTGCAAAGTAGATTGAAGGTTTCCTTCTAGCCAGGGGAGGCCAACTATGCACAAATGAGTAAAATATTTAGCATGTTATAAGAGGGTAATACTAAGCAGAAAAATTAAGCAGGAAAGAGAGATAGTGAGGGGTAGGGCAAGGAAGCGGTTCAATGTAGAATGGGATGATTGGGGGAAGGCTCACTGAGGTGATGTTTGAGCAAAGACCTGCAAAAACCAAGGTACTGAGCCACACAACTACTTGGGGAAAGAGAATTCCACACAGAGCAAACAGCAATGTGCCTGAGGCAGAAACATGCTTAGGGTGTTTGGGGAAGAGCAAAAGAAGTTGGTCTGGAGATCATCACTGTAATTCAGAAACGACAGAATGGCACCTCAACCAGGATGGTAGTAGCGAAGGTGGTAAGAAGAGAGCAGGTTCTGGGTGGGAAAAGCCATAGAAAGCTTCAGGGAGGGTTGGATAGAGTGGCAACACATCTCAATGACTTCTCAATGGATGCATACCTAGTGGACCCAGATCAGAGGCACTTTACAAGTGGGACCAGCCTATGATAAGAGCTGCCCACAGAGGCAGGAACCTCAGCCCCACTCCTCGGCAGCTGGGCCCCTCAGACTAATCATCTACTTCCTGAAGACACAAGTTTCCTGACTTACAAACAGGAAGAACAAATGTCTGGCTTGCCTTGTGGCCTCAGTCTTAAAATGCCTTCTCATCCTGAGATCTAGCAGTCAGATTCCATGAGAGGCTTCAGAAACATCTGAAATGCCACGTCAGAGACAAATCCTGTTCTTTGAATAAATGAATATGCTGTGCTCTTATTTCTCGTCCCTTGGACTTTCCCCCTGACTGCAGGATTTATGCTTGACTTGCTTCTCAAGTGGTGGCCTTTTGAGGTGGGGTAAGGAAGAAATCCCCAAGTGGATTAGGACCCAGTACAGCAGCTCACCATGGTAAGGCTAAGACCAGCACCATATAAGGCACAGAGGCTGTTCACAGTGTGAGGACAGCACTTTGACTCAGAATAAGTGCATAATTAGGCAACGTCCACTACCCTTGTCAATGCAGGCTGCCTAACACTCTGGACTGAGGAAAGCAGGAAACGTTGACAGGGCTCACGGTCTCACAATCTGGGGTAATAAGGAGGGTCACAGCTAAGATTATCCAGGCTGAATGGTATACAAGAGAGCTTTCATAAATAAACACCTCATCTTGGACTGATTAGCACAGTAAAAAATGTCGTTCTAGGAACTGGGAAATGGTTCATGAAACGAGGCTATTCTTTTTGTAATAGGATGCAGCTGCCCCCAATGGCTGTGGCAGGCACTCTTGAGTTTGGGTGTCCTATCAGTAACTTCTCTCCCAGCCCCCGCGGGGCAGCTCACCAGCCACAGGACGGCCTCCCTGTCCCAGCTTCTGAGTCTGCAAGTGGTCTCCTGCCCCCAGCTAGCCAGGCGGATGCTCTTTCTCAAGAGTCTGCAATGGGGTTGTGGAGGCTGTGCTCGAGGGAGAGGTCCAGGAAAACTGGGGTTGGCACAGCTGGATTGGGCCAGGAGTAAGCACGAGAGCTCTGCTAATGATGCAAAAACAGGCAGAGAAAAGCAGAATGCAAAGCTTCATGCGCCCAGGGAAACTGACAGGAGAAGCTCTGGGCCAATGGTCCAGTTCCTGAGCCCCAATCCCTTGAGCCCTCTTACCACTTATCCCTTGATTTCTTTGAGTAGCTACTGTACCTACCCAGTAAATCCTTCTTTGTTGCTGAACATCATTGGATGCGATTTATATTTTTCGCAACCAAATAATCCCTGAAATGAGTCAGTTAAGACTATCTGACAACATGGGAAAACCCCTCTAACTATAAAAGAAAAGGCATTAAATTGTATATATTCTACGCTTGTCATTCTGAGGGAAAAAAAAGGATGTATTTCTGAATATCAACTGGATGGAAAACATAAAAATTCCTCTGGTGGCTTTGAGGGTGATTGTTTTCCCATAATTTTCAAATTTCCACAAAATCGTTATGGTGTTCATAATTTTTTAAAAGAAACCATTGGGCAATCCAAAAAATATTTAATATTTGAGCTGTAAAAGCATCCCCCCTCCACTGCCATGATTTCTAGGATAACAGTTAGCAGAGTTGATAAACGATTATATACAGTTATCTTGGAGTTGACACAAATAAGTGTGTTCCTAAAAAGTTGAAGGAAAGTGGTCAGTGGAGATTGCCCGTATCAGTTTTTCATATTTTTTTAAAATGGAAAAACACACATTGGACTCATTGTTTGTTAATTGCAGATGTTTTTGTTTTTTACTTTTTCACAGCGGTTTTTCCTCTAGTGTGGACCCAACCCCAGGATTCCCAGAAAACTCAAACACCTGAGCCATGGAACCCAGAAAAGTGTTCATCCTGAATTCACCAAGAACCTGAGAGTCTGGACACATCTCCTGAACCTCTCCCAGTCTGAGTGCCCCCACTCTGGCCAGCCACTTCATTGTCCTGTGCTGATCACCTCCTCTTAGCTTTCAGCACAACTCTTGCCATCCACCCTGTCTGGCCCCACAAGCCCATAACCAGACAGAATCATGGTGTTGCAGAATGTTGGTGCTGCTGGGGATTGGGGTCAACTGGTCCAATCTATCCATTTTACAGATAAGAACACTGCAGCCCAGAGAGGAGAAAGGGCTGCTTCAGGGCATCACACACATTTGCCAATGAGGTATAAATGAGGTACGAAGGGCTGCAGTCTGCCCAGCTAATCTAGAGTTGGCTCTCTGAGGTCATGCAGGATAGGAAGCTAGATGCTTGGCAATGAGCATGGCCTCAGAGATGTCCTCCGGTGGTCTCCCTTGAACACTGTTCAAGGATGGATCATGTCTGGAGTTACTAACTCCACATCTTTGAGATGTCACAGACACCTGCCCTGGCAAGCCTGCAGCGTCCTTACCTCCAGAGGGTGTGCCAGCGACTCTCTTAAGGAATTTAACCCACTCTTCCATCTCCGCCTGAGAGCTGGCCATGAGGACATAGGAGTCCTGTCCAGTGCGACTCTGGTCCCATGAGGCTGGAGGAAGAAGTAACACTAATGAAGGTCTTCAAGTGGTAAGAGGCTGGGACAAAGAAAGTGAAGGGAAGCCAAACTTCAGCTTCTTCCTTGGTTCAATTAAACAACCAAGTCAAACAACACAAAAGCATTATCTACTTATCCTCAAGGGAACTGAATAGTTACGCACCGAAAACTCTAATTCTACAGATAAACCATTGAGTGCCAATAGTTTGCAACTGGGATGCTTTGGGCTGAGATCTGCTCCCATGGAGGACAGAAGCCATTTCTTACCAGAAAGGAAGAGGAAGTTCAAGGGAACAATGTCAGTGTTAGAGGAGACGGGCTCAGCCTGTCTCAGACGGACTTTAGTCCTTTACACCATCAAAGATATTTTCCTAAGCTACTCATGAGCTCAGCTCTTATGATGGGGAGGATAACAGCAACTCAGGAGGAAGGGATAATAAGCACATGTGTGTCTTCCTCACAAAATCAGTGCTTTCTATTCAGAATTTCGACTCTCCTGCCTGCACAAGGCATTGCACATGGTAGGTTCTCCATACCTAGTTGATGAACAACTGAAGCTTGTTAAGACTTTCCTTACCATTTTCAATTTAAACCCATTATTATGGGCAGACGTATGTATTGTTTCCTGGGTTCTTGTTAACAAATGGAAAAAAGGGTGGTGGAAATGACAAGGGGGTGGAGTGAGAAGAGGCTACCAACAGAAAGAAAGAGAAAGTGACATAAAGAAAAACTGGGACAGAGAGGGAGAAGAGGGGGGCAGAAAATCCTCAAATATAGGTCTTGGGAAGGACAAGAACATAATAGCAATCCCTTTCAATTATAGGATACTATTAAATTTCAAAGTGTCTGTGTAAACATCAACCTATTCTCACAATGTCAGGGAATTTCTCTTAAAAAAAACCAAAAAGCCTGTTCTGGCACCCCAGTTGGGCCCAAACCTATATTTTCTTGCAGGGCAACAAAAGACTTTCAAATTCCCTTTGGTTTCCTTTCAAAGCTTATGTTAATATTACTGAGCTCCACCTTCTTTCATGCTCTGAGACAACCTGATTCTGAATCCATCTTATCATTGGGTCATCAGCTCTTCTGACCAGAATGGTCAGATGAGAGGCCCCTGACCATTCCTGTGAGCTAGGTGTTTCCAGAAGTAAGAGATGTTCAGGGCAAAAGAAAAGAATCCTGTAGGAATCACAATATCCCTTTGAAATAGAATGGATTCTAGTATCATTTCTACTCTACAGCTAATGGAACTCAAGTCCAGAGACGGAGAGGGACCTGCCCATTGGAACCCAGTAAGTTGCCACCAAGCTCAAGGCAAGGCCCCTGGTCATTCTCCAAATAATCACTACTATCCCTTACTGCTTTCAATTTGACCTTGGCCAAAATTTATCTGGCATTCTTCTCAACCGTACCTATTCTCTATTGTAGAGAATTGTGTTACCAAAAGCATACCATTTCAGTTTACCCTACTTCCTGGGAGATCTTTTGGGTTTGTCTTTAGTTTTGTCTCTACTTCACTGAGATACATCCAGCTCTCAGGATACTCCTGAATGGCCAGGGCTTATATGAACTGACCTTTCTGGTCAGAAAGGCTGATGACCTGATAACAATATGGATTCTGAACCCAAAGGGTGAAGAAGGTGAAACTCCATGATTAGATAGGCTCAAGAAATCAAAACCAAAGGGAACTCAAAAATCTTTTGTTGGCCTGCAAAACAATTAATGTGGGGCACATTGGAGTGCCTGCTCTATTCACAATGATAGCTGAATCACTACCATCCCCACCTCCATCAGAATTTTTTTCTTTTTCTTTCCTTTAATTTTTTCCCATTGTGCTTATTCATAACATCGTAAAAACTATTCCATTTACTCATTTATTTGGTTTGTTGTCAGTCTGTCCCATTAGACTATAAGCTGCATAGTCTGTTTTCTTCTCTTCTGGATTCCCAATTCCTACAACAGTGCCTGGCTCATAGCAGGTACTCCATAAACGTTTTGCCTTCCCCAAATAAAGAAATCATAGCATGAATACAGTGAAAGTCTTCTCCATGGCCTTTGTGCAACTAACACCGGTGATCACAGAGAGAGGGTCCTGAGTAGGAAGGCCATTTCCTATGCCAGCATTGACCCCTGAAATCATCTTGCATAAGAGCACGACAAAAAGAAGAACTAAAAATTCTTTACATCATAATATAAAAGGTGCCTCACTTTAAGTTGGGTGAAGGCTTGAGTATCATGGCTCCTTTAGGAAAATAGTTCCCTACCTAATTATTGCCTTAGAATTATTTGTTCTTATGAGATGTGCATACGTACACACACATGCCCACCAGGAGACCACAGCAAATGTGATAATGAAAGGCTAGATCTTCATCCCACCTTAGCACAGTGATATTCAAGGGTATTGGGCTTTGCGTGCAAAATCCACCACGAATTTGCAGCCAGAGCTCTTGGTAAGGCTACCTCTGACAGAAAATTCAGACTCTGGGACACTTGTTACCATGGATGGTTGCATTCCATGCATTGTGCTGGGAAACGGGCCCTAGGACTAGAAGAAACTTGTGGGAAAAGGAGGGGGCTTTCTCAAAGAGGAGAGACTGAAAAAAAAAAACTCTTTGCTTTGAGGAGGAAAGGGAGATGGACAGACCTTCAGATAAAAAAAGCAAAGGAGATATATACAATAGAATACTACTTGGCAATGAAAAGAATGAAATCCTGCCATTTGCAACAATGTGGATGCAACTGGAGGGTATTAAGGAAAGTGAAATAAGTCAATCAGAGAAAGACAGATACCATATGTTTTCACTTGAGAAACTTAACACAGGACCATGGAGGAAGTGAAGGAGAAAAAACAGTTTCAAACAGAGAGGGAGACAAACCATGAGAGACTCCTTAATGTGAAAAACAAACTGAGGGTGATGGGGCAGTGGGGAGGGGGTAAATGAGTGATGGGCATTGAGGAGGGTTATATCTAAGCGATGAATCACAGGAATCTACTCCCAAAACCAAGAGCACACAGTATATACTGTATGTTAGCTAACTTGACAATAAATTAAAAAATAAATAAATAAATAAAGTAAAATAAAATAAAAAACAAAAAACAAAGGAGTGCCTATTGGGAAGGAGGCCAACTAGGAAGGGCTTAACTTAAAAAAATTGTTTTTCTTTGTTTTCTAGAGTAATAGCCAGTCTTAGGATTGATTTCTACATTATAATTTCCTCTAGTTGTCCCTCAAATAACAAACATTTATAAGGCACTAACTATCTGTCACAATACTCAGTGTGCCAAATATATTTTTCATTGATTCTCACTATCATCATCATTGTTCCCATTTCACAGATAAAGAAACAGACAGGAAGAAATTAAATAACTTGATCACAGCTACACAAATAGAAAGTGACAGGGCCAGGATTTGGAGCGGGGTGACATGGCTACAGACCAGGCACTCTAAACTCATTGCTATGTTGCTTTTCTTATGTATACGGCTGCCTTGCACGAGTGGTAACGGGGCTGGTTAAGGGAAGGGGCGCCCATTCAGGGGACTGTAGCCTCCCCTGCTGTGTCAGCCTGGCTGCACAGCCCGACCAGCAGCTCTGGAGTTTCTGGAAGGGCTGGGGCTGGCAAAGGAGCAAGAGACAGGGAGAAGCAGAAATATATTTGGTGCAGTTGGTATGGTGACTGATATATAGTTAGTGTGTTGTAAATGTTTGATAGTTGGGGGAGAACTAGAGGAAATTATAACATAGAATTCAATCCTAAAACTGGCTATTACTCTAGAAAACAAAGAAAAACATATTTTTTTCAGTTCAGCTCCTCGCTGGTGGTCTCCTTTCCAAAGGGCACTTCTTTTTTTTTTTTTTCCAAATGTTCAACAAGAATTTATTATTTATTAAAAACTAATTTCTCTTGTTACAGAACTCAGTTGGATGAATAAAATTTACGTACACATCCAAGCATACAGTAAGATAGTCCAAAGCACAGATATTCATATGGCATAAAACAAAGCAAAATCAATGCCAGGTTGGGTTAACAAGAAAAAGGAACCTAGTATCGATGGATCTTTTTTTCTTCTAAATAGTTTATTGTCAAGTTGGTTTCCATATAACACCCAGTGCTTATCCCCACAAGTGCCCTCCTCCATGCCCATCACCCCCCATATCCTCCTCCCCACCCCATCTGCCCTCAGTTTGTTCTTGGCATTCAAGAGTCTCTCATGGTTTGCCTCCTTCCCTCTCCCCCACTATTTTTCCCCTTCTTCTCCCTCATGGTCCTCCGTTAAGTTTCTCCTAATCCTCCTATGCGTGCAAACATATGGTATCTGTCCTTCTCTGCCTGACTATTTTGCTCAGTATGACACCCTCAAGTTCCAACCATGTTGCTACACATGGCCAGATTTCATTCTTTCTCATTGCAAAGGGCACTTCTTTGCTTTTTTATCTGAAGGTCTGTCCATCTCTCTTCCTCCTCAAAGAAAGACTTGCATGCTAGGCTCACACAAACATGAATTCCCCTCAAGACAAAGTAAAACAAACTCCCCTTGCCCCAAATATATTTGAGGAAGGTAACTCTAGTCTGGGAAAAAGCACCCTCTAGTGTGGTGTTAACATGCACGATAGGTGAATTTTAGCACCTAACATGTGTGTAGTGCTCAGTAATTTGGGGCTGTCATTTCATATTAGGTCATGTTGAGCCATATGTGATTATTGACTGTAAAGCATTTTTGGCCTACCAAAATGGCAGTTTCACATCACTGAATTTATATTTTAACTATTTTTTTAAGTCTCTGATTCTTTGTTTTTTAATGTTTATCTATTTTTGAGAGAGAGAATGTGAGAGACAGAGCACAAGCAGGGGAGGGGCAGAGAGAGAGAGAGAGAGGGAGGGAGACACAGAATCTGAAGCAGGTTGCAGGCTCTGAGCTGTCAGCACAGAGCCCAACTCAGGGTTTAAACCCATGAACCATGAGATCATGACCTGAGCTGAAGTTGAGTGTTCAACCAACTGAGCCATGCAGGTGCCCCATATTTTAACTATTAATTTTAGTGTCCCACTCAACTTCAGAACTGAGCTCCTTTTAGTGAGCAGGGATGATGTACTTTTCCAAGCAGTGTCCCAGGGCCTAGTGGAACACTGGCTACAAGTGTGTACTGATGAAAAGCATACAGAGTTGAACCAAGTGCGTGCCCACTTAGTTTGCCTGCAGGCTAATGAACTAGTATAAGTTCATTAACTACATACAGAATTACTATGCATTCTTACTAGGTTGGTTGGTTAGCTGCTTGACACTTAGCCTTGACTTCTAGGATCCAGAAGTAAGATGGGAATATAATGTACCTCTGTCCGCACTTTTGTTGCCTACCTGGAATGACTTCAAAGACAAACTTCCCCGCTTCTTCTGGGTTTGTGGCGATCTCCTTGATAGTACTTCCTGGTAAATACATGCAACCCTGAAAGAGCAAAAGTTAGCTCTTTAAGATAAGCAGAAATTTGGTCACCTATAAACAAAAATTAAGCTGAAGGACAGACAGGATAATGATGGGGTAGGTGAGGGAGATAGGAGGAAAGGAACATGAAAAGCTAGCATCACAGTTTTAAATGGGGCCCTTCTGCTATTCAGGCTTCTGTCAAATTAGGCGACAGTTATCTGGGAGCAAACTAGGTGCTTAGAGAGAAGAGAACAAGGTCTTGACAGAAGAATGAGGGGAAAGGGTGCCATCACCAACACTTGCCTCTTCGTACTTTTCCACCCACCTGAATTCTTGGCCAAACCAGACATCCGATCTTTGTAAGCAGGGCAGAGACTACTATACCTCGCAGAGATAGTATGCAGAGGTACTGTGGCAGACTATTCTACCTGCCCGGCCACCAGAGATTCCACTGGGGACTGAACCACAGGTAACCATTCAAGAAGATGGGGGTACTTAGTAGCAGCAAGAGCTACCCCTTTGCTAAGGACCTCAAATATATTACTCATTAAGTTCTTCCAATAATCCTCCTAGCAAGGTATCATTACACACATTTACAAGTGAGGGAACTGGGAATCAGAAAGGCTCTATAAAATGTGCCCAATCTCACAGAGCTAGTAAGTGACAAAATGGTAATTCATCTCAGAAGTGAGTTAAAGCTGAGGTGGTGGGGACCCATCAGCATTATGGCCCCTGGAAGTGGGGAGGGGGATCATGGATCCATGTACAGAAGGATATGTGACTTCTTCTGTGTGAATATGTTGTCAGAAAAACAAGTCACTTCCACCATATGTATGCTCAGTGCTCTCCCATTTACAGGGAATGGTCACATGCACTATCTCATTAGATTCCTGCAACAGTTCTGTTACCAGAAACATGGCAAAACTTGGCACTTCTCCTTTGCAGATGAGGAAACCGATGCTTTGGAAGTCAAAGTGACTGCACAAAGGGACACAGCTTATTTGTACTAGGGTTAGCTTGTCAGAAGTTACATCTCACTGGCCATAATAGCAGAGTATCTGATTCTAGCTGAGAAAACATAAATGTCTTTGGAACAGAGTGTGAATGGAGAGGATTGACATCAGAGCATCTATTAAAATAAAAAACAGAGATCAGCCTTAAAAATTCCATGAGCAAATAAAACCAGCTTAGTCATGTAAAGTTCAATTTCACTTACTTTGCAAGACAAACTTGACCTGGATCGTTCCTTGCTTATGCCTCTGGAAATCATAAGCAAAACCCGAACTGTAATCACTGACCAATTCCCTGTCATTTAAGGAAATTCTAATATTTCAAGCAATCACTAGGAAGAATAAATAGTCACTACTTTCTCACTTAAAAAGTTGCTTTATGGGGTGCCTGGGTGGCTCAATCAGTTATGTGTCCAACTTCAGCTCAGGTCATGATCTCACAGTTTGTGGGTTCGAGCCCTGCATCAAGTCCTGTGCTGAGAGCTCAGAGCCTGAAGTCTGTTTCAGATTCTGTCTCCCTCCCTCTCTCTCTACCCCTCCCCCACTCAGTCTCTGTCTCTCTCTATCTCAAAAATAAACTATAAAAAAAAATTTTAAAGCTGATTTATAACAATATATCCCTGAACATCATTCCATGTGTTGGTTTAAATGTTTCCAGTTTGCAAACTGTCTTTTTGATGTGTGCACAGTAAACTTTTACTAATTACTACTATGGTGATTCATTGGTTTTACTTTTGTTATTTCCGAACTTTTGACAGTATAAGGGCAAGAGTCTTAACAGACTCTCAGATCAGCTCAGGAGCCTGAAAGAATAAATGCTTCTGGAGAGTCTAGAAATAAAAATGTCTAAGACTGAGTGAGAAAAAGAGTAGAAGAAAAAGGAGAAGAAAAAGAGGAGGAGGAGGAGGAATAAGAAAGAAGACAAAGAGTAGAATTGGAGGAAGGATTGGAGGAAGAGGGGAAGGAGGAAAAGGAAATGAAAAAATGTCTATAAAAGGGAATTCTGTGTTTTTCTACATTTCCCTAATTTTATTACTTAAAAGTAACTCCCACCTACATGATCCTTATCACCTTTCAGTAATATCAATGGCCTCAGGAAAAATACGACCCTGAGATTGTGCAGATGGTCTACTTTGCATGAGTTATGGCATTAGGATAAAAAGTCATATTATTTTTAAACAAGAAACAGCACTGCCAGAAGAAAAGGAAAGTATCATTTCAGAGGTGTCTGCCTCTCCTAAATACTTCTCTACACTATTATTTGATATGCCAAATCACTTTCATCCCAAAACAGTAAAAATAAAATACAAAATATATTAGTACCACTTATTGAGCAGTCACCAGGTGCCAGGCTCTGTGCTAAATGCCTTGGATGCACTATCATATTAAATCTTCATAAAAACTCTGGAAAGGGCAGACTTATTTTCCCCACCGGAGAGATGAAGTAAGGGTCAAAGAGGTTACTGAGCTGATCCAACATCACAAAGCGAGTTAACAGGAACGTTGTGATTCAAATCCCAGTCAGTGAAATTTCAGAATGACAAGTAAGGCTTTACTTACAAGTCCCACTTACTTCCCAAAAGAAGTAATCATCAGTTAAACTTATTCCCACCAACACATAAATGACAAACTGCAAGTCCTTCCTTATCTTAAAAAAGTTTTTTATGTTTGTTATTTATTTTTGAGAGAGAGGGTAAGATGGAGTGCAAGCAGGGGAGGGTTAGAGAGAGGGAGAGAGACACAGAATCTGAAGCAGGCTCCAGGCTCTGAGCCGTCAGCACAGAACTTGGACGTGGGGCTCGAACCCACCAACTGTGAGATCATGACTTGAACTGAAGTCGGATGCTCAACAGACTGAGCTTAGCTCTCTCTCATCTTGAGCACAACTGCCCTGAACATAATAAATGAAGAGAGGAGAGTAGGAAACAGTAACAGAGACAGTAGTGGTGGTGGGGATGTTGATGGGGAAGGGAGAATGGCCCCAGGCAGAGAAGGGACCAAGTTGTCACTTTCACCTGCACAGCAAATTGACTGGGGTGAACTCTGTACAAAGATGGAAGGAGGAGGGCACATATGCTAGAGGCCACAAGTCCTACAGCAACGAAGCACAGTGGACAGCCTGACAGTGGTGTGCTAGAGCCCACTTAGAGCAGCTCACAGGAACAAACTCTGACATTCTCAGGAACAAGCTGAGCCAGCTGTTAACCACAGCTGTTATCAAAAGTTAAATTATATAAGCTTACAATGAAATATTTTATATTATCAAAAGATAATACTCAGAATTTATCGCTTCCTAATTATTTACTAGATTTTACTATTATTTCTGTCCATGTGGGTATTTACATCTACCCCATCTGTGCGGTAAAAGTACTATAAAACATTGTGCTTTGTACCTCTCTTCTCAACTCTGTGTTCACTGACGTCATGGTGGCAGCTTGAATCAGCCATGATGGGGTATTTACACCACAGAAATTGGCTAATGCCGCATCATGATCAGCTCGCCACCAGAAAACCTTTTGTGAATCACTTTCCCACCACGGCCAGCCACCTTCGGGAACATCCCAGAAAGCCAGGCATGACACAAGGGGACAACTAAGCAAGGATTGTCTAGAACCATCATTGTATTAGGGACTTGAAGGCAGTTTGCTGAGGTTCTGTTTTAAACAATTTCCCCAACAGAGGCGCCTGGGCGGCTCAGTCGGTTGGGGGTCTGACTTTGGCTCAGGTCATGATCTCAGGGTTCGTGGGTTTGAACCCTGCATCGGGCTCTGTGCTGACGGCTAGCTCAGAGCCTGGAGGCTGTCTTCTGATTCTGTGTCTCCCTCTCTCTCTAGCCCTCCCGTAGTCATGCTGTCTCTATCTCTCTCTCAAAAATAAATAAAGCATTAAAAAGAAAATGTTAATAAACAATTTCCCCAACAAAGAACCTTTTGGAATGAGTTCTATCAAGGTAAGGTTAGACTTACAGAGCATTATGCTGTTAAAGCTGGACAGATCTTGCTGAGACCTCAGGGGAAGAAAATGCACGTAGGCTGCCGTCTATCGAGCCCCAAGCTTTCCAGGGAGCATGCACAAGACTCTATCATATAGGTTCCATAATTTATTTAGTCATTCTCCTCTGTTGAACATTAGGTTCAAAGTTTCTCATTATAAACAGCACTGTATGTATCTTATTTCTTTTGGATCACTTCCTACAACCAAACTGACTCAGTGTAAGTGTATGATTTTTATTTATTTTTTTTTTTTGGCTCTTAGAAATTTGGCCAAAGGGCTTTCTAGAAAGTTTTGCCAACTTATATGCATATCATCAATGTACATGAAAGCCTTTTTCGTCTGATTGCTCCAAGATTACTGGGGTTTCTGTTTGAGATTTTTTTAAAGAGATACAATATGTGCGTGTTCTTTTTAAATTTGTAACTAATTTAGGGGCACCTGGGTGACTCAGTTGGTTAAGTCTCCAACCTCAACTTTTGCTCAGATCATGATCCTATGGTACATGAGTTTGAGCCCCACGTCGGGCTCTGGGTTGATAGCTCAGAACCTGGGGTCTGCTTCTGATTCTGTGTCTCCCTCTCTCTCTGCCTCTCCCCCATCATGCTCACTCTCTCTCTCCCAAAATAAATAAACATTTAAAATGTTTAATAAAAATAAATAAATAAATTTATAACTAATTCATACCTTAGTTACAGAAAAATTAGAAAATGGACAAAACAGAAAGAAATTAAGAATTGTGTGAAACCTCAGTACTCAGAGATAACCTCTATTAACAGCTCTGTGTATTTCTTTCCCAGCCTTTTTCCATACATACAGATTCATTATTTTTCCCCTCAACAATGGGATTAGTACATACATCATCCCCTGTTATAAACTGGCGTTTCTTGGTTTTGTTTTCAAAGCAATATTATGGATATGTTTCCATTTCAAAAAGTATTAATTTAGGACATTAACAGAAGAATTGTATTCTGTTGTATAAATATATAAAAGTTCCTTGATATAACTTGGACCCTACTACTGGGCATTGTTTTCAACATCACTATTATAAACAATACTGTAGTAAAAATCTGTACAGGGATTTTTAATTCTCTACAGCAGTCTTAAGGAAACACTTCAGTTAAATTCCTAGAATTAGAAATGCAAGGTCGAAGATTTTGCAAATTTATTTCTTTATTTTGAGAAAGAAAGAGACAGAGAGAGAATCCCAAGCACAGAGCCCTATGCAGGGCTTGAGCCCACTAACCGTGAGATCATGACCTGAGACAAAAACCAAGAGTTGGATACTTAACTGACTGAGCCACCCAGGTGCAGTTTTAAAAAGGCATGTATTACCCTCCAGAAAGATTGTACAGATTCTCATTTTCATCAGCTGTGCATTATAATTCCTGTTCCCTGTCCTTACCAACACTGAGATTTCCAGAAAGGCTTTGCTAATTTGTTAAGGGGATAATGACGCCTTGTTAGATTGCATTGAATGTCTTTAATTATTATTGAGACTGAACTTTTTTTTTTAATGTTTTTTTTTAATTTATTTCTAGGAGAGAGAGAGAGACAGCGTGAGCAGGGGAGGGTCAGAGAGAGAGGGAGTCGCAGACTGAAACAGGCTCCAGGCTCCGAGCTGGCAGCCAGCACAGAGCCCGACGCGGGGCTCGAACCCACGAACCGCAAGATCATGACCTAAGCGAAAGTCGGACGTTTAACCGACTAAGCCACCCAGGCGCCCCGAGACTGAACTTTTTTATATACACACTTATTGGCTCTTACATTTCTTTGGCAAATTGTCCTTTTGTGTCATTTGCTCATTTTTCTATTGAGCTATTTGGACTTCTTAATATAGATTTGAAAGAATACTTTGAATATTAAGAGTGTTTGTTTACTATATTTATATATATAATATTTTCTTTTTTATTATTTGCCTTTTCACTTTATAATGTTGGTTTTTAAGATACAGACATTTTTAGTTATGCAATTAAATTAGTCTTCCCCTGTGCTGTCTTTGTTGTTTATGGTATGCTTAAAAAACACCTGCCTTTCTAAGATTATGCAGATAACTGCATTTTCTTCTAGGACTTTTATGAATTCTTTTTTTTTTTTTTTTTTACATTTAAGTCCTTAGTTCATCCAGAATCATGAATGGTGTGAAACATAGCATAGAAATATACCTTTACTTTTTCCCAAGAATTTAGCTAATGTCTGTAACTTGTACGTCATTTCTAGATGTTTGCAATGTCTATGAATCCCAAAACAACATTAAATGATAACATTAAAAAGTACTTTAGTTTTTGGGGGTTGCCTGCATGGCTCAGTTGGTTAAGCGTCTGATATCAGTTCAGGTCATGATCTCACAGTCCATGGGTTTGAGCCCGGCATCAGGCTCTGGGCTAACAACTCAGAGCCCAGAGCCTTCTTCGAATTCTGTGTCTTCCTCTCTCTCTGTCCCTTTTCCCCCTCACTCTCTGTCTCTGTCTCAAAAATAAAAATAAGAATATTTTTTTAAAGAGTACTCTACTTTTTAAATTATTTTTTTTACTTTACTTATTTTGAGAGAGAGAAAGACAGACAGTGTAAGCAGGGGAGGAGCTGAGAGAGAGGGAGAGAGAGAGAATCCCAAACAGGCTTCACATCGTCAGCACAGAACCCAACACGGGCTCCGAACCCATGAACCATGAGATCATGACCTGAGCTGAAACCAGGAGTTTCACTTAACCAACTGAGCCACCCAGGTGCCCCAAAAGTACTTAATTTTTAATAGATTTTCCTTTACCTTACTGAAATAGTTATGGATATATAAAAAGCCTACGAGGACGTCCACTTAACTCTTATTTGTAATAATAACATAAAAACATCAGCCCAAATAAATTATAGAATGTCCATGCAGTAGACTATTGTGTCACCAGTAAGAATTACACTGTAAAAGAACATTTAATATTAACTCATGACTTATTGTTAATTTTTAAATTAAAGAATATTATTATACTAATTTGTATTTAGAATAAATGAGTTTCTAAATGTCTGTGTATAGAAAGAACTGGAAGAAGTGAGGACTTTAGTGGCTATTTCTTGCCAGTGGGATAATTTATTTTCTACTTTGTATTCTCTGCATCTTCCAAATGTTCTACCATGCACACATATAGCTTTTGTGATCAAAATATATGTATGTATATAAAGTAAATCTTCTTTCTAATACATTATCATTTTATTCTTAAAAACTTTTAAAAACTTTCTATATCTGAAATGTGTAATGGATTTTATCAAATGCTTCTTGCAGCCACAATTTAGGGGTTGTGTAGTTTTTCCTTATTTGACTTATTGATCTCGACCTATTGATCTGATGTATTATATTAATAGATTTCCTTTAGGGAAAAAAACCATAGTTGGCATCCTAGAAGAAGCTTTACCTAATTATCTTAGGCTACTTTAATCCTGAGAGGAATTTTGAGCTCCTCCTTCAGAAGTAAAGGAGACCTCCAATAATTTATTTAACCCTTGACATCAGTTTATGTTGTCACAAAACAGGTTTTTACAAGTGCTTCCTATCATTTTGAGACTGTGATAAGTGCAGGCCAGGTAAGATTGTAGCATCTTACAAGTGAAGAAAGAAGGACCCAGAACAATACATGGCCAGACAGTAAAAGAGCCAGGAAAAGGACACAAGCTTGGACAAATGGCACCTCTCACCATCTACACCTCGTGGAAATAAACTCCACTGAGCTGTCCTTGCTGCTGATTTGGGAAGGCTAATGCATTAGTGCCACCTCCCTCAATCTGCACAAGGGAAGATTTACTTCATCGGGTACTCACGCACCAGTCACCACCGTCTCAGCCTGCAATTGCTTGGCTCTGATAGGGTCTGGGTTGTTCATAAAGTAAAAGGAAGTCTGGCTACCAGGCACAGGACACTGAGCAAGAACCCAGTCTGTGGTGGGGTCTCTGGCCCTTCTCCAGCCTTTGCAGTGACAGACACCCACAACCCTCAAGTGGAGGGCCTGCTCAACCAGGTGCTGCTGATGTGTCACAGTTCCCAAGCTTATTCTTAAAGAGAACTGTCCTCTTCCAAAATAACTGTCTAGTTTCTTTACATACCCTGCCATCCACCCTCAATATCCTTACCCTTCTTGGGGCTTTTCTTCTGAATCCGGAAGGTTCTAGAGTCTGTCTTCCCTAACAAGCTCCTTCTGGCCAACCCGTCTTCCACTTCCACAGACATGAGCTCTAGATGGGGTGGCCAGTCATCCTGGTTGCTCCAAGACACGCAGGTTACATGTGGGGCCCCAGGGTAATTGTTAATGGCACCCCCCCTTTCACTTTCATGCACCACGATGGCCATGAGGAATCACTAGTCCCAAGATTTAGGACCAAAATCCTCTCTGGCCCCATCCATTCCATCTGGAAATTCTGTTTGCTGTACTTTCCAGGTATATCCAGAACCTGATCATCTTCCTCTAGATCACATTTCCAGTTCCCACTGACATTCTAAATGACACAACCTCTCACCTATATTACCATCATGACTCCTGCCTCTAGCCCTGAATCTATTTTGAACACCATAGCCAGAGCCATCTTTTTACAGCAAAAGCCAAAGGATGTCCCCTTTCTGCTAGGAACCATGGAGTGCTTCCCCATAGCCCTCAGTGTAGTGGTCTTCTTTGCTATCTGCACTGTGACCCTCAAGTCCACCCGCCCCTCTCTGATGCCATCTCATTCCCTCGCTCTGCTGCCTCCACGCTGACCTCCTTGCTATTCCCAATGCACAGCAGACATGCTCCACCTTTGGGCTTTTGCACTGACTTTCCTCTCTGTCTGAAGTCCTCTTTCCCCAGAGACCTGCCTGGCTAATTGCCTCTTGTCCTCAGCCATACTGACCATCATTTGTAAAATTGTACCACATCTCCCAAATGGTTGCTCTCCCTTTAAGCCCTTCTATTTTTTTTTTTTTTAATTATTTCGTGGAACTAGTCATTTCTTAACAAACCACATACTCTCCTTATTTATTGCTTTCTGTCTTTCCCCTTATTTTCTAATTTCTACATGCAGGGACTTTTATCTGTTTTACTCACTGGTTGATTTCAAGTATCCAGAACAATGTCCAGAACATAACTGATGCTCAGTAAATACTGATCCATCAAACAAACCAATTTGCCTGAACACAAATCCACTGTCTCTGAGCCCTCATACACGGCGTCACCACTAAGGCCATGTCTTGACTTAAGGGCTGGTTTGGGAAGCTCCTCAGTGCTCACCCCTGGGCTTGGTGGAGGAGGATTACCTATAATCTCTGGGACTCAGTTTACGTGCCTAAAAACTAGTGAAAAGGAGAGAAGGAACACCTCTGGATGGATGCGGGTCTAGTCCTAGTGAGCAGGCCTGCGGGTGCGCCCCCACCTGCGTGCGCCCACCGGGGAGCCCTGCCAACGGGGACCAACAGCCTGGCTGGTACCTGGGGCTTCACGTCCTCTTCGTCCTTGTAGTAGTAGAGCTGCTGTGCCCTCAGCACAAAGTATCTCTGCTGCCAGTTCTTCACGATGGACCTCTGTTTCTTCAGCCAGCCCATCTTGATGGGCCTCTCCAGCGGGTTGGGGGCGGACGGCTGGTGGAGGGCGGCCATCTGCTCGCCGGTCATCACGCTCCGGGACCGAGCTATGGAGAGGAACAGACAGGCAGGCTGGCTGAGGGACATGAAGCGGCGTGCAGAGGGTGGGCGCCGAGGCCCCAGGGGAAGCCCCAGGGGGCCCGTCCCAGCCAGGCCCGGCTCACTGGGCCAGGCTTGCAGGAGGGACGAAGCCCCGAGCCCCCGAGAGGCAGCCGAGGGGCCTGCTCCGGGCGCGGGCTGGCCAGGGACAGGGAAGCCGGCGACAGCCGGAGGCCCGATGCGTACGCAGTCCGGAGGCCGAGGCCGGCTCTGTCATTCTGCAAAGAGAAAGGCTGGCTGGAGCCTTCTGAAGAGGAAGTGGCCGCAGCATCTGACAAAAGGTGCTTCCTTTTTCCTGCGTGGGAGTCGGTATCTGACAAGAGAGAAAACAGTGCCCGCTCGGCGGCTTCAGGGACTCCCACGCAGCTGCGGAGGCAGCCGGAAGCTGGCCGGGCACTGTCCCCAGGGCAGGAGCTGGCGCGCCCGCTGGGACCTCGTCATCCAGCAGCGTCCCTCCCCAGCAGATCCCGAAACCCCTGCCCAGTCCACGCCCCCAACGTGCAGGAAGCTGGCACCTCCTTGAATGCTCCTGCCCAGTGTCATTGAGTGCCACTCTGTCCCCTGCCTTCTGAGAGTGTTTACAGCCCTTTATGCTCAACCAGGGGCCTCACCGTAGCTGCCATTCTACCCCGGGATCAGTCAGATGGGCCCTTCAATGCACTGAGGACACACAAGCACTGGAAAGGAAAATGAATCTGCCAGCAGAACGCAGAGGGGAATTTGAATTCAGATCCTCAACCTTCTGTATCAAGCAGTTGGCTTTTGTTTTCCCACCAGAGCTCTGCTGTCACTGGATCAGATCCAGGTGTCCTCAGCTTGTCTCCACGGTAACTCCCAGGGGGGATAACTGTCTCCTTTCTTTCCCTCCCCAGCAATCCATCAGCAGGCCTGTCGTCCTGCTGGGTACGTCCTCTGAGCCCCACCTCCCTTCTTTCCCTGCCAGCTCTACAGTGCCCTTCCACAGAGTTCCACCATATCGTAGCACCTTCCCGGCCACATGCTGCCAGTCCCCAGTGCCTGCACTTCTGTCCTTGCTGGAAGAAGTCTCTGTCTTACAGCCCCTTTCTTCAGCTTTTGCCGGTCCATAGAACATTCTTGACACAGCTGAGCACAACCAACTCAACTCTTACCCATTTCACCCAACCTGGTTGGAGACCAGCTCTTCCTTTCCGGCTCTTGGACCCTTGAGTACATTATACAACTTTGCTGAGCCTCAGTTTCCTCTCTTGTTAACAGGATAATAATTCTACGGAATTATTGTGGAGATTAAACAAGATAACATATATATACATATATATATATATATATATATATATATATATATAACTTAAACAGTACCTGGTCCAAGGTAAGCTGAAGTCACTTGTTAGTTTTTTTTTTTTGTTTTGGTTTTTTTAATTTTTTTAAAATGTTTTATTTATTTTTAGGAGAGAGAGAGAGACAGCGTGAGCAGGGGAGGGTCAGAGAGAGAGGGAGTCACAGACTGAAACAGGCTCCAGGCTCTGAGCTGGCAGTCAGCACAGAGCCCGACGCGGGGCTCGAACCCACGAACCGCAAGATCATGACCTAAGCGAAAGTCGGACGCTTAACCGACTAAGCCACCCAGGCGCCCCAGTCACTTGTTAGTTTTATTGTCAGGTGACGGCACTTCCTACTACAAGGTTGGAGATCATCTCTGACAGCTTCCTAAACTTCCCTCTACATTTCAAAATGTTGCTCTATAATCAGCTTCTTTTCTTCCTTCATTCCTATCTTTAATGCATTGAATCGATGTTTCTTATTGCTTTTGATTCCTTTCTATCTCCTTCTAGGCCTGTGGTTTTCAAACTTTACTTATGCTCATGGCATACTTCCAAATACCAGAATTTTATATGACATCACAGTCTAATTGTATTCAGTCATCCCTCTATTGTGTTTTTCCCTTCAGTCCTGAATTGCTGTCTGAAGAAGACTGTGTTCCCTTGATTCTCACAAGGGGCCTATGTTGCTGTCACATACATTGTAACCTGTAGCAACCCCTCACCGCCCACCAGGGACTGGAGAGATCATACCATGTGGTACACCAGGGGACAAAGCATACTTGATTCCTCCTCCTGTTAGACAAGACATCATCTAAACAGTGCATATACTCAGTTGTAGTAAAAAGCAATTTGACAATTTGATGACAATTTGGCAGCATGCTTGCAAAGGGTTTGCTTTGTATCAGTGTGTCCTTGCACCCCAGTTAAGAGTTTATCTTAGGGGGTGCCTGAGTGGCTCAGTCAGTTAAGTATCCAACTCTTAATTTCGGCTCAGGTCATGATCTCACGGTTAGTGAGATCAAGCCCTGCATCGGGTTCTGTGCTGAGAGGGTGGAGCCTGCTTAGGATTCTCTCTTTCCCTCTCTCTTTCTGCCCCTCACCCACTCATGTTCTTTCTCTCTCTCAAAATAAACATTTTAAAAAAAGAATTTTATCTTAGATCTTGCTCCTCAGTTAACTACTGTTTTCATGATTTTCCACCTGTAACTCAAAGAACAGCCACGCTGAGGTGAGTCACGTACTCTAAGTCTGCGTAAATGATCTAAAGGAATGATAGGAGGGTCTTGGCAGGAATACAATGGGAGGAAGGAATTTGAAGAACTGTATACAGCTCTGTCTCTCTAGGTCAGAGACCATCACTTGCAAAGACTCCTATCTGTCCTAGAAAGACGATAAATTGTAGGCAGAAATGAAAAGAATGGTTCACACACACTTTTTTTAAAAATAGAAGAGTGACACATTCCAGAAAATCTGGGGGTTGGGAGTTCTCCTTTAGCTTAATAGCTTCAGCATAGTCTAGCCCAATGTGACCATTCACCTGAAGCAGCATCAGTCTTGGGAGGGAAGACCACCTTCCTAACAGGAAGCATAACGAGGAGGCTTTAGTTGGCTTCTGAGGTGATGTCACCACAGAAAGCCAGCCCAGGAAAAGAAAGAAACAAGCAGTTGTCACATGATGGTTATAAGGATTCAGGTATCCTGAGCCACTCCCAGAGACCTAAAGAAACTGTTAGAACCACAATGGGAGGAACCAAAGGTCTCCAATAGCATTGAAGATGTGGGACGGAGGAAACAGAAACCAAAAAGACACTGTAATTGAAGAGAATTAACTCAGCACAGAACTTAGTTGCTGGGATATTAATCTGTGGTTAGTTCTGTGAAATTTTTATGCTCTGTTGTGGCAAAAACAATGACAAAATGAAACACACAAAAACAAAACATCCTCTAGAAATATCTGTGCATTGTAAAATGGCTGGCAAAGGCAAGAGAGGTATGGAGAGTGTATGTTCTCAGACCTGGCCAACAGGGACTTTGATGCCCTTGTGCTTGGTAGGCAACCACCTTGTCTGCCTGCATATAGTCAAGGCCTTGACTAACCATCTTTTATATTCCAGAAATACCATTCTCCCACACATTCACCCAATGCTTCTTGAGTACTTGTTCTCATCCTCATTGCAAGTGGTACGCCTACACACCACACAGTTCAAGTGTGGATTGCTCTGTACAAGCCTCCAGAAGGCTAGAAATAGGCCCAAACACTGTGGAGGTAACAGCTAGGGCTCCAATGAGCCATTGGCTAAGGCAAGGGGAGCTTTCTGTCCCATGTCAGAGCTATCTCCCATCTTGGCCTTCAGCATTGCTCACCAGCCAGAGCTATGATAAGATGATTCAAATATCAGGGAAGGAATCCTGGTGGGCTTTAAGTTTGATTTGTTTTTAGCTAAATATCCTTGTTAGCTCCTGTGAACAGCCTCTATTCTTTGTGGATATGACTTGTTCCCAGATAAACAAAGAAATCTATTACTATTAAAGGAGCTGTTTCTCATAATGAAAATAAAAACTGTGATAAACTTCGCTTGTGAGCCCGTCATTGCACACTGAGTGCACACTCCCAGCCCTAGGGAAAGGAGATCTGAGGCAGGTTGTGGACTTGAGAAGGGGCTGCAGGTAGACAAGGCAAGGCTGGAAGTCAGAGGACAGTTGCTAAGCATTTACAGAAAACTCTGGGGAAGTGGGAAATGAGAGCTTCCATAAAATCAGAAACCCATCCTTACTCTAGTAGAGAGAGAAAGAAGAAGCCCCTAATACTGTGCTGTCCAAAACAGTATCCACTTGCTGTGAATGGCTATGTACAGACAAATGAATTAAAATATATTAAATTTAGTTCCTCAGTCACACCAGCTACCTTTCAAGTACTCAGTAGCCCCATGTGGCTCATGGCTACAGTATTGGATGACACAGATAGAGAACATTTCCATCATCACAGAAAGTTCTAGTGGTCTGCACTTCCTGGAATCTGAGTGTTATCATTACTAAGCATAAGACAAAAGTGGATTATAATTATATTTTCATCAAATAGAAAATCAAGCTAGAGGTCCCTGAGAAGAAGTGGCTTCAGGTGGCTGAGTGAGGAACTCAGCCTTGATCTGAGAGGTAATATGGAGCCACTTCATGTACTTTGGCAAGGGAGGCACATGAGAAAATATAGACGAGTTACAGAATAGTACTGTGTATGCTGAGGTTAAGTCTGCATTATGGGAGGGCACCGAAAAGAAAAGAGAAATGGAAGAAGTGTCACATGCCCAGAAGTGCCACATGCTGTTTCTGCAGTAGAAGTTAGCTACTCTCTTTCCCCAAGTTGGAGCAAAAGAAAATTCAAGACAGAAGTATAAACAGAAAGTCATCTTGGGAAGCATTATCACTTCCTTTCTTCGTCTTCCCATCTTCTGACCCCTAATTCCCACCCTCACCCCCAAAATTAATCACAAAATCTTCTAGGGTCACCTTTTGAGATATTTCTTCTCATATGTTCTTAACCCCCACTTCAGTTTATATTCTATTTTAGATGGCTTCAAATCTATGGGTGATATGCTAATAGTTCATTCAAAACTGGGTATTTTCTCAATATGTTGATATGAGCAGTGCATTAGTCTGAGAACCACGTTTAAATGGCTTTGAGAAGGGAGAATTTACGTGCTTCACCCCCCAGAAACCCTCTCTTGTGCTGCAGACCCATCTATCCAACTGCCTGCAAGTACCTCGGTGGGAATCTCAAGGTCACCACATTGCTAGTGAACGTATCACCTTCCCCTCCTCACCTCCACCATTCCCTTCGCCTTGCACCTACAAACACACCCAAACCTGCCTTACCTCCCCTGATCTCCATGATGTTCTGTAAGTGATATCTTTCCAGACAACAAATTAAACCAGAGAGCTGCCCCATTCCACAGTCACCACAACCAACAACTCTCTCTCTCTGATCCAGCCTTCTTCTCTAACCACCCACCCCCCTCCCTGATTTTGTGGACCCTTCTATTCTCTTTCTGGATTTTCACAGTAGTTCCTAACGTGTCTCCTCTCCTCCTGTCTCACCTCCAGTCCACTGGTGACATTATCTATGAGGTGGTCCTTTTAAAACATAAATCTTCTCATGTTATTCTCTTGCCTAAAGCCTCTGAGGACCCTCCAACCCTTTCATCCTAAAAGACGAAGGCTAAACTCCCTACCAGGAGTTCAGAGCTCATGTTTCTCCTCCTGCATTTCCTGTTCCTTCTCCACACAAATACTGCACTTCATTTGTGACAACATGATATTCTCTTTGCTGGAATATTCTCCCCACTCATCCTCAATCACCCCTAATCTGACCTCTTGGAAACCTCTTGTTCATCCTTCAAGACTTACTTCAGGCCACGTCTCCCACAATAAGCCTTTCTAGTCCTGTCAGACTCAGTCACTCCCTGGGCTCTGTTCTCTCTTAAATGGGGACACATGTCCATCAAAATACTTCTCATCCTGCCTGGTTCTTTCTCCTACTCTGTCTTCCCTCTCCACGTATGCTCTAAGGACATAGGGGTGTTTCCTTTGGCCTTGCTCATCTTTGTATCCCCAGAAGCTAACACAGTGACTGACAAAAAGAAGGCAGAGGGCAGACTTCCACATATGTAGCCTTGGGTGATTCATATTCAATCTCTGAGGATCGGTTTCCTCCTCTGTGAAATTGTGATAAGGATATATACCAGGCAGGTGGCTAGTCTATAAGAATGAATAATGATAGGCAGACATTCCTGTGTGTGCTTCTTAGAACATGGGCATTAAATGGAGGTCATTATTACTATAATGGATTCAATGCTATGTTAAATGGGAGAAAATACAGAGATGAGAGAAGGAATAAACAGGAGGAGAGGGAGGGAGAAAAGGAAAAAAGGAAGACTAGCTGGACATCAGCCAACATTCCAGGTACAAATCCAGAGGCCTAATCTGGATGCTTGCAGTGGATAAATACAGGAGAGGCAGTTGTGAGGTGAACCACCAGACCTCAGCACCTGGCCAAACAAGGAGGAGTGGGAGGCAAAGACCTGTGTGAGCTTCGGGGTTACCTGGAGTAAGATAGCCTTCCCCACCTGTTCATGTGACACACATTGGCTGAGCATGCGGTGTACAACAGGAACTGTGTCTGGTTCTGGAATAGAAGACCAACCAGACACAATCTTGTCCCCAAATAGTTCATGGATCTGGGAAACCTGGTCATAGAGGCAGAGAAGAAGGTCAGAAAACAAAGTGAGTTTGAACAGGCAGGAGAATCCAGTTCCTGGCATGGTTAGATGCAAGGCTGGACCAAGAGCTATAGACTTCCCCAGGGCTCTGGTGTTGACTGGTAAAGCCTAGGGATTAAGAAAAAGACTAGGGGAAGAGGAGCAAGTGAATGCCAGGAGATTGGAGTGACGTGAAAATCTCAGATCTGAAAAGTAGCACAGCAGATGTTCAGAAACCAAAGTAAAGCCTGGGCACACAGGACACTAGCACAGAGGGACATGTTTTTAAATTGAGGCTATGGAGTTAAACTTAGGTATGAGACAGAAAAGAGTTTTCCTTGGGAATTTAAACAGAGCTTGCAGAAGATCTAATATGGGGAAAAGGAAGTGCAGCCAAAAAAAAAAAATCCATTATCACCAGCAGAAGTTTGGAGATGGAGCAGGGGCTGCTACCTGGAAGGGCAAAATTAGAGGAGAAAAGCTGTCATTCTGTGCCAAGCAAAACCAGGGTCAGTTCAGGCCCATTTCCCATCCCTGGGCCAGGAACAGTCTTTGGGAAGCAGATGGTACCTTTGAGTGGAGAAATAGGTTCTTCTGTTTCTGGAAGGATGGATTCAGTCACACATCGGGGTAATAGCCTGATGAGAGGAGCATCAGTGGGTTTCAGCCCTATTTACCCTTTCTGTCAAGGCTTTTGTACAGTGCACACTTACACAACCTTACAAGTACTGCAAGAGGTCATTTAAGGATATAAAGCACCATTCAAATGCGAGGGGTTCTTTTTAAAGAAGTATTTGAGTTTCTTGTCTCAGTTTTTTCTCTCAGAAAGGTATATTTGACTACAAAGATAAACTGGAGGTCCCATGGCCTCAGGGATAAGCATCTTTGTGCTTTTATCACATGTCTGCAGGTGATAAGTTGCTGGAGCTATAAAGAAATTCTTGAGAGGAAGAACCATGTCTTTTTCATTTTAGTATCCTCAGGAGCCTCACAGTATCTGGTGCAGAAAAGTTAACTGAAGAAAGTTGGGAGGTGTATGTGTGAATGTGTGCATGAGAGAGGGGCGTGTGTGTGTTTAAGAGAGAGAGAAAGAGAGAGAGCGATGAAGAGAAAATAATGTTGAATAATGTTCAAATAAAAGATTTACAGCATAGATTTTAACAAAAAAGAACACTATCTTTCTCTCTTTTATCTTTTATTAACGAATCAGAAAATTTTATTGGGCATTTCTTATGAACAGGGCACAGTGCTAGGTAATAGGCAGGGTTTAAAAAACTAGAGGAAACCCTCTAAATCAGGGTTGAGACTTGTAGGGTTTTAAATATTTACTGTGCACCCTGGCACACAAGAATGCATTCCACCACCCCCTGTTGCCATTGGCTGCCCCAGTTCCTGTCCTGATTCTTGTTGACTTCAGCCATGTCCTACTCTCCTGGTATGAAATAGGGGGATTCGTAATCAGTCATGAATCAATAAGTGTTAAGGAGAGATTAGCATCTAGCTGAGGGTTTCTTTCTGGTAAAATTAGAATGAGAAAAGAGTTGCACTGATGAAGAAAATGGAATCAAAGCTCAATCATCAACAAGTAGGTTCCCAAGGGCCAGCGGTTTTACTAATTTCTTCACCAATCTAAACAAACTCCCAGAAGAGCATCTGGTTAAATGAAGTTTCCGAATAAATATTTGTTAAGTGAAATAAACACTTTGGAATGAAAAGCAAGCCACTATCAGGTATTGTATATAAGCAACAAATATTGGCCAACAAATATTACCTGTTGGTGGGATTTCTAGATGCGTTCACATGTGCCCACTCCAGCAGAGTGGGTCAATAGAAGATAGAAAGCCTGATCTAATAATGTGCATCTAGAATGATATATTTATTGAGCATTTACCACGTGCCAGCCACAATGCAAACACTTTATATATATAGTTTCATTTAATGCTCATGCTAACTCTTTATGGGAAAGCACCATGGCTGTCTTACAGACAAGGTCATCTCTGTCTTACAGACAAGGAGCTGAAGCTCACAGAAGTGAAATGAATGGCTCCAGTTATGGTGTGCTAGAAATTGGATTTCAAAGCCTGATGCCCATATGTAGACTACACCGCCTACAGGGAAGCATGTATTCTAGTGGTAAAGAGAGACACCTAAATTGGGAACCAATGTGTAACAGTTCACTGGGTCAGACAGTAAGCAGGAGAGAAGAAGAGACAGTGCTACCCTTGCTCTGGGCTAGGAAACAAAGCCACTATTCCCAGCCCTTCATGTGAGACACCTGCTTCAGCCTCTATCCATCTTGCCTCAATACTATGCATAAACAACTTTGTGCTGCTGTCCACTGCAGGCTCTGTAAGCCTCAACAGGTCTTGAGAAAATAGTCACAAAAAATGGCACTGAAAGCGCAAGCCCATCCCTGAGGCTGTGCTGACATCCTGACAGGAAGATGGATGGATTAGGTGGTCCTGCCATGTCTTACCAGCTCTCTGTGCCCAAGCTCATTTGAAGAGACCTAAAGACTGACAAAAGCCCAATGTGACTGAAGTACGGCAGGGAAGAGCTAACCCAGGCCAGCCCTGCACTCAAGCCGACACTTCAGCTCACAGCTGGTGGCCCCCAGGCTGAGGGAGGGGCTTCTGGGGGAGCCATGCAAACCACGTGAAAGGCACATGTGAGCGTGCGCGTGCGCAGACACACACACAGACCTGCCCGGCCAGTTACCAGACTGTGGGAAAGATGGCCCTCCTAAAAGAAAGCTAGGTCTTTTAACTTCAGAACCTCCAGGCTCATTGTCTTTAGTCCTTTTCTCTCTCCAAGGTGAACTGCCTTCCATTTTAAAGCCCGCACCATTTAGGGACATGGGAAAGTTTTAAAATCTTTCCACTTTCAAAACCTGGCAGTTAAATTTTAGGAAAAATGCATCCTGTGATTATTCTCCTAGGCTTTTCTTTTAATTGTAAGCTTCATTGTCAACTTTAGTATGAAAAACTTTGCCACCTGCCAAAAGCCACAAGCCATAAGATGAGGACAGCCAAGGAAATTTCTCCATGCACCTGAAATGAGACAAACTGACATAACCTAATTCAAGGAAATCTCTAAAAGTCGTTTTCTGAATGCCTGCTTCCATTCTCAGGAGCTGAGCAGGTTTAATTTTCCCATGTTTAGAAATGCCCTTTATTTAAAAAAAAAAATGTTTTAAGTTTATTTACTTATTTTGAGGGGGGTGGAGAGAGAATCCCAAGCAGGCTCCATGCCTTCAGCACAGAGCCCGACATGGGGCTCGAACCCACAAACCATGGGATCATGACCTGAGCCGAAATCAAGTCAGACGCCCAACCAACTGAGCCACCCAGGTGTCCCTGCCCTTTATCTTTTGACAAGTAAGCATTTCAACCTAAAAAGGCAAATTCTGTTTTGGAAAGACACTTAGGCCAGATCACTGTATTTGCAGGAAGAGGTTAAAATGTGGTCTCAGTAGCATTATGAAGGAGACAGAGTGAGTGAGAGAAGAAAGGGGGGTGGTGTCAGAGAAGGAGGCTGGGTGGAGACAGGGGGAAGGGAGGGAGAAAAGTGGCTTCCTGTTTCTCGGGCTGGCAAGGTCTCCTGCACTCACAAATGTTCTCAACCCAGGGCCACCCCTCTGGTCCACGTTTTGTACCTTGTATGTTTCTTAGGAATTCAGAGTACAGTTGCCTTTTGTGGGTGTGTGTCTCCATCCATTGCAACAGTTTAAGGGCCACCCTCTTTCTATCTTTGCATAACAGGAAGCCGAGTGTAATAACACGAAGCTTGCAGAATTGTGAATGCTTCCTACTCAGCACTGCTGGGGCTGCCTCTTCCTCAGCACAAGGTGAAGTGGAGATTTGGCAGTCAGGTGGTAAATGTATCTTGGGTTGACAACGTGGCTGTTTGTGTATAAAAGCCAACTGCCTCCCCAGACATCAACGTAAGAAAAGGCTTTGCATCATGTAGGACTGTGGGACTATTAGCACAGCAAATCTGCTGGGTGCTCACGTGGTATGCTAAAGCAAGAAAGGGACTTAGGAGAACTATTGATCCTTCTATTGTCACTGCTAATCATTTTTTCTAGGTAAAAGGTTTTGCTTAGTCACTAGCATAAATAAATAGCACATTCAAATGTTTGATGTGTTTGTATTTTATAATCCCAGATGAATTCTGGGGCTCCAGTGTTTCACAGCAGCAATCCAATGCTCAAGACTGGCACCCATGACCAAGCTTGGGGCTACCCATCCTGCAGATGTCACTCTATTCTCTATTTCTAGGGCCTTCACCTGGTCTTCAGTGATTTTTAACCTTGCAGTCCTACTAAGGATGTGAACAATGAACAACTCTTACAGTGGGATGGGCCTGGCATACAAGTCATGCTATGTTTCTCTTATTCTACAACCTAATAAAAATATTCTAGTAAAAACTGAGGCAATTAGATTATAGATAGAGGATAGATGATACCAAAAAAATTATTAATGAGTTTTGCTAGGTGTGATCAGTCAATGTAATAAGGAAAGAAAATGTCCATATATTTTCTTAAGTTTATTTATTTATTTTGAGAGAGAGAGAGAGAGACAGGGAGAAGGAGAAAGAGAAAGCACAAGCAGGGGAGGGGCAGAGAGGAGAGACAGAATCCCAAGCCGACTTCACACCATCAGTGCGGAGTCTGGTATGGGGTGAAACTCAGGAACTGTGAGATCATGACCTAAACCGAGATGAAGAGTTGGAGGCTTAAATGACTGAGCCATCCAGGCACCCCAAAAATGTCCACATTTTTAAAGATGTATATTTAAGGATGAAGAATAAAATTACATAGCATCAGGGAATTGCTCTAAAATGTCTCACCAAAGAAAAGAAAATAAAGAGATAGTTAAAGCAAATGTGATAAAATCTTGATACTTTAATTTTAGTAATGGACATACAGATGGTTTTATTGAACTTACTCTCTATATTGGTGTTTGAAATGTGTATATAATAAGAAATCTTTTTCAAGATTCTATTAAGTTTTCAAACATACATTCTATTAGGCTTATTTTTTCCCACACATCAACTATTACCCTGAACTTCAACTTGCTCATTTTCCCAGGCCTGCAGTCCCAGACCTGTTAGTTATTCTTCTGAGCACAGCAGAATGATCCTACACAGATGTTGTACCACACACGGACACATTCTTCCCAGACAGACCCTGCCCCTCCATTCCGCTGTGCTGTCACTTATCACTTAATGAAGGGGGAGAACGAGGGATTCCTGATACTTCCAGTTATGGATAGTATTTCCCATAAAGTCAACTTTTACTGGATCTGTTAGTGGCGGTGATAGTGTGTGCATGTGTATACGTGTATATATGCACATGTGTGTACACACACACACACTTCCCCAGCATAGACAGAGGAGGAATGGATAGCCCCACCTTGGAAAACAGCTGTGGCAAGGAAGGCAGAGAGTCTCCATCTTGTATGACAATTCCTTCTGATTAGGGGGGATGTCTGGGACGTCTGAGGCTCAGTACAGGCTCAATGGGAATAATGTGGTGACTGCTTATCAGTGTTTGCAAAGACGGAAGTTGGAGAAAGTGATAGTCCAGTCTGTAGGCCGCCACTGCAGCATGGTATATGGCCCACTTGATCTTTGCTCCCCAAGCCCTGAGGTTGAGAGGCAGGCAATGTAGGGTAGTGGAAGGTGTATCTGATGGGGCATCGTGAGACCTGGGTTCAAGTTCTAGCTCAGACACAAACCAACTGTGTAATTCTCTTGGCCTTCCTGAGCCTTTGTTGCCTTATTTATAAAATCCGAGGATGAACATAAAGCATCTTGGATGCATTTCTAACTTTAAATGTTTTCTGGCTACCTATGAAGCATCCATCAGGTATCTGATTTGTGTTGTAATCCTATTTTAGGTGAGACAGGTCTAAGTTAATTTGTCAACTCAGGCAGGACTCTGGATCTGATATCAAGAATGCAGGCCTCTAGCAATGCATTTATTTAACTGATTAAGAAAAATGGAATTGGCAAAAAACATAATCTGGGCGATTTTAATCAAACACAGGTGGCGTGGCATGCCCCTGGGTAGAGTGTTTGTGAGTTTCATTATTAAGCTAAAGATGATCCCCTGAGCAGTCCCGGGGATAATACAGACCAGGAGGCACAAAGACAGAAGCCACTGTGACTGTTACTCAAGGACTGACAGTTCAACAGTCTGTGTGGTGGATTTCTTCTGTAGTAATATCTTAGCTCCCAAATGTTATGGACCCATCATCTTCTGGATATATCTCTCTGACTCTGAACCAGACCTTACATATCAAAAACTGCAAACACATCCATGCTCTTTAAACCAAGGAAACCTAGAAATTTAGTTGAAAAGATAATTACGTATGTGTATGAGGTTTATTTATAAGGATATTCCCCAAAGCAGTATTGTTGAAAAACTGTAAACCACTAAATGTCCAACAACACAGAATCAGTCAAAGAAAGTATGGTATGCCCACAAAGTAAAATACTATGTAGACTTTAAGATGATGCTTTATTGGGTTAAAATGACGTGGCTTATATATTGTTGGGTTAAAAATAATTTATTCCAAAATAGTACATAAAAGGTGACTCCATTCTGTTAAAAGACATACACATGCACACCCATGTACGCCCACAGGGCAGCATAGGAAAATCACAAACACATATGTGGTATAGCAGAAAATCATCACAGCAAGATTCACACCAGACTGGTGTAGAGTTAAAGGTTATTTTCCTGAGAGGTAGGAGTATGGGGAGTCTTTATGTCTTCTCTTTGCTGTCATTTTTTCAATAAAGAAAACAAAAACTATTTGTAATAGCTCTGTGTTAGCTTTCTCTTCAATGACCTTCAGGCTGAGTCTCCCAAAATGAAAATTTTAAGACTAAACTGAGTCAAGAGAGAGAAATCACTAAGGAGACTCCATCCCAATGTTAGGAAGAATTTACAGGATCTAAACCAGAGTGAATGTCAAAAGTTTTGAAATAGAGCATTTCAGGAGCTATGTCATCCTGAACACATGACCCTGTCCTGCCTCATGGGATTATTTGCCAGCAGGATACAATATATAAATGATCCTTTCTCAAATGTAAAGTAGGTATATATTTGCTTTATTATTGTTATCATTAATGAGAAGAACTTCTGAAGAACTTCAATGCTATATATATATATATATATATATAATATGTATAATATTACATATATTATACATATATAATACATGTTTTATAATACATATATTATATATTATACATATTATATATACATATTATATATATAGCATTGAAGTTCTTCAGAAGTTCAATATGTATAATATTACATATATTATATATATTATATAATATTATAAATACATATTATATATATATATATAATGTGAGGTGGTTTAACAAGAAGATTGCTCAGGTCCTCCTCGACCCCCAAATTCTTCTATTCTCTGTTCACAAGAAGTTTCTACGAATATCACAATACATGCAGAGTTTGCAGTTAGAGCAAAGGGCAGGAGAAATGTGGGCTTCATTATCTGGGAAAGAATAAAAGAGAAAGCACTCAAGAAAGTAAAGGGATCAGTATGGCTTGAAGCTGTCAGCCAAGAACATCACAGGAACCATAAAATCTGAACATGTTCCTTGGGGCTAAGCAGGTGCAGTCCCTGGGGAGAGAGAAAAGGCAGTGCAGAGGCCAAAGGGAGCACAGGGGATGCTCTGAGGGAGCCCCGAAGGAAGAACCATCTAGAATTTCAGGCCCTTAAACTCATTACACCATGAGTTTAACCTCATGGTGTAATGGACCTATTTCCAAATTTTCATTGAAATGACCAAAAAATTACTTCAGTAACAATATGGGAAAATGTGAAATGAAAGTAAAAGTAAAGAAGAATGCTGTCTGCCTGCTATTTGGGGGGAGGAGGGTTTCTGTAAGATGTAGGAAGGCAGGGCTGCCCAACATGCAATGCAGTGGAAGTGGAGGAGTAGCCACTCGCCCAGAAGGGAAGGTCCCAGGAAGCATCTACACTGACTCCTGAGGCAGGAGCACCGGCACTGGAGCCGCTTCAGGAAGTGCTCAGTGATCAGAAGCCTGGCTGGAGTATGTCATTTCCAGCTTACCTCAGGTGCTGAAAGTCCAGCCAGAGAAAAACTGATGGCCCTGTCCTGCTGGCTTCTGAACTGGGTCACTGTACCAGTGAGAGTAGGAGAAATTTTCTCAACTCCTCTGGGGCCACCACCAGGAGAAACAAAGGAAACTTTCCAGAAGGGTAGCCACTCTCCCTACACTGGATGCTTTTTTAAAAGTTGCCACGTAAGCTTATCACAGGGCCCAGCAATTCCACTTCTAGAAATCAACTCCTGAAGATGTGAAAGCATAACATTCCTTGGACACAAATGCTCCCAGCAGCATTATTCTTAATGGTCAAACTGGAAACAATCCAGAGTCCGTCCATTGCTGGATGGACTGACACAGTGAACACGGTGCGATCCAGTCAGGTAATGCAGCACCCCTCAAAAACAAAAAGGAATAAGGTACCGACATGTGCCATGGCATGGTGAGCCTCAAAACCACTACGCTCAGTGAAAGAGCTGAATGCACAAGCCAGCATATTCCAATTCCATACACAAGAAATACCCAGAAATGGCAAGGCTATAGATACAGAGAGCATGCTGTCTGGGGCTGAGGGTGAGGGCAGGGACGGACTGAAAATGGGCAGGAAGAAAGTTCCGGGGGTGATGAAAGTGTTCTAAAACAGGTTTGTGGTGATTGCTACACAGCACTATAAATTTACTAAAAATCATCAAATTGTATACTGACAGTGGAAAAATTATATGGCTTGGACCATAAAACTTGTACCTCAGTAAACTATAAAAAGATCAAGAGCTATGTATATTTAGTTGTCACACACACACACACACACACACACGCACACACAAAACCCACATGGAAGGACTGAAAAGCAAAAACAGTCTCTGCATAGAAAAATAGAGTAATTCCGCTCATTTTATAAAAATCATTTAAAATAGACCGTAAACTCCAGAGGCAGCTGGGTGGCCTAGTCGGTTAAGCGTCCGACTTTCGCTTAGGTCATGATCTCGTGGTTCGTGGGTTCGAGCCCCGCGTCGGGCTCTGTGCTGACTGCCAGCTCAGAGCCTGGAGCCTGTTTCGGTCTATGACTCCCTCTCTCTCTGACCCTCCCCTGCTCACGCTGTCTCTCTCTCAATAAAAAACGTTTAAAAAAAAATAAAATAAAAAATAAAATAGACCATAAACTCCACAAAGTTAGAGAGTGCCTGTTTTGTCACTCATATACCCCAAGTATTTAGAAAACTCCAGGAATGTGAAAATACTTCAATATTAGAAAAACTATTCTAATCATTTTGTAATGGTTTATTATATCAATAAGTCAAAGAACCAAAAAGCCACATATCTTCAAAAGATTGTGAAGTTACACCTGATAAAGTTCAATCTTAATTTATATTAGAAAGTTAATTATCAAGAATGGAAGAATATTTCTTCGGCGGTAAAGAATGTGTATCTAAAACCCATTGGAGGGGATGGGGAGAATACTCTATGTTCCTAAAAAGTCACTTCCCGAAGACTGGAAGATATCAGCATTCTTGGAAATTAGAACCAGTGTTTGCTGTTTGGGCTGTGTAAGGAAAAACAAAGAAGTACAGGTGAGGCATGTCAAAGAAACAGAAAATGACACAGCAGAACATTTCTGCACTACTGTGTCATATGATTGAGGGCTATCGAATGGATGAAAGTTTCCATTGCCATGACATGTTGCAATGCTGGTTAAAAAAAAAAATCTTAGGGTTTGGCAGAAGAAATAATTCTAAAATTCATGAAACAAAGTCAAACAGAAAAATATCAATGTCTGTGTGTTGGTTAGAGCTGCTGACTTGTGAGAAATTACTGAGATTTTACTTTTTTTATAAAATGATGTCCTTTACTGGCGTTTATATCCATTTCAGGGTATGCTTCACGGTACTCGAGTAAGGCTTTGCAGAGTGCAGCATTTCCCCTGTGATTCTGCTACCGACATCCTGCAGTCATTTCCTCTTCAAAGCTGTCAAATTTTATCAACTGTCTGAGAAGAAAATGCTTTGGTGGGGGTTCTCTTTTATCACCCAAGGTCCTCACAAAAATGTTAGGATTTATTTTGTATGCATCTGTGAGCAACCATAGTGAGTCTGTCTGACCCGAGCTTTCTTGGTGGTCAGACACAGACCTTTGCCCTGATATGTCTCTTTGTGTTTGGCCACATTGGAAGGTTCTCACAGACTCTGTACCAAGTCTCCTGTTGTCCATGGAAGAACTAGAAGAATATTATTCTTTCTTTTTTCTTTTCTTTTTTTTTTTTTTTGGTTCTATCTTTTTTCTTTATCCATTTGTTTGCTTTTAGCCACTGATCACTGAAGGATGAATTAAGCTTTGAAGTTCTGGGTCCAGAAGCTGAAGAAGTAGGAAGCACAAATGGACAAACAGGAAATGGAAGAAGGGGAACCATGAATGGGTGACTCAGTGACTGACACCATGACATGCAGGATTCACTTGCATTCAGAGTCCTTCTGGCCTGGCACAAGTTATACTGTAAGGGACTGTGTCAAGATAAAATAACTTATAATATTTTGTTTGGGTTTATTTTAAGGCAATAATTTCACTAAACTTGAAGTAGGCCCTAACTGTAGATTTATCCAACATAAAATAACTGACATGTCGGGGCACCTGGATGGCTCAGTCGGGTAAGAGTCCAACTTCGGCTCAAGTCACAATCTCACAGTTTGTGGGTTCGAGCCTTGTGTCGGGCTCTGTGCTGACAGCTAGCTCAGAACCTGGAGCCTGCTTCGGATTCTGTATCTCCCTCTCTCTGACCCTTCCCTACTCACACTGTCTCTCTCTCTCTCTCTCTCTCTCTCTCTCTCTCAGAAATAGATAAAACATTAAAAAAGTTTTTTTTTAAATAACTGGCATGTCTTGTAATAAACTGGCATGGGGTACATTTAGAATAGAAATGATAAAGATTGTATTAGTGTGAATACAAAAATGGAAGAAAGGACAGACTTTATGTGCTCAGGGATGAATCATAATTTCCCTCTTCTACACTTTAACTCCACCCTTTCCCCTGTCCTTCTCTTTCCCACCATTGCTTTATTGTATCAACTAAAAAATGGCTGACTGCTCATCGGACCTAAGTGGGAAGACACTGCATCCAGACTTAAGAACAGCCCCTGAAAACATCTGTTCCTTTGAATATATGGGACATGTTTCAAAAAACAAATAAGCATAGCTAACTAATTGACTGAACATTAAAATCCATTGATCTATAGCATAACTTTGTTACAGCAGGGATGGGTGTATTTTGTGGAGAGAGGGATGAGTTTCCAGAATACCATTCCTCCTTGCACAATTTCGAGAGAAAGGATCCAGAATGATATTCTGGAGTGTTCGACCATAAACATAATACTGACCACTCCAAACTTCCAACACTTTCCCCTGCATGATTAAAAAACATACTTTGGAAAATGTGACTTTTGTGATCTTTGGGAGGAAGCCTGGAAAGGGTGGGTTGAGGGTTCTGGGTGACACAGGAAATCTGTGTTTGTAAGGCTTAAGTGTGTGGGTGTGTTCACGTGGGCAGTGCTAGAGAAAAAAAGTGAAAGAAAGTGTTTGCAGACCATTACAGGCAGGAGCTGAATGTGAGACTCAAAGAATTCATAACATTTATGAAACATATTTGATATCCACAGAATACCTTGGATTGAGACTGTCAAAAACAACTCCTGAATTAAAATTACAATCTATAGAAGAAAAATCTGACATTGAACTTCATCAAAATTAAAACCTTTTTCTCTATGAAAGGTACGAAGAGAAGAGATGATAAGCAAGCCACATATTGGGAGAAAACATTTGCAAATCACATATTTGACAAAGCCGTTGTATCCAGAATAATATAAAGAACTCTCAAAATTCAACAATAATAAAACAAATCAATTTTTAAAATGGACAAAATATTTGGACAGACACTTTGAGTGAAAAGATGTTAAACATCATTAGTCATTAGATAAAGATAAAGTAAAACCATAATAAAATGCTACTATAAACATATTAGAATAACCAAAATAAAATTTAAAATTTTTTTTAATTAATTTATTTTTTGAGAGACAGAGCATGAGCAGGGGATGGGCAGAGAGAGGGAGACACAAAATCTGAAGCAGGCTCCAAGCTCTGAGCTGTCGGCACAAGAGCCCAAAATGGATCTCGAACTCAAGAACTGCAAAATCATGACCTGAGCCAAAGTCGGACACTTAACCAACTAAGCCATCCAGGCACCCTTAGAATAGCTAACATAAAATTTTAAAACAAAATAACAGTATCAAGGACTGGTAAGGATGGAAAAACAACTAGAATCTTCATTCATAACTGATGGGAACACAAAAAGGCACAGCTACTTTGGAAAACAATTTGGGAGTTTGTTTATAGAGTTAAATTAAACATACATTTATCATATAACCCAGCAGTACCACTACTCAGAGTTTGCCCAAGAGATATGAGACATTGTGTTCACACCAAAACCTGTAGGCACTTATTGAAAACAGCTTATTCATAATCTCCAAAAATTATAAGCAACCCTAATGTGTTTCAACTGACAAATGGCCATATCCATACAGTGGAATACTACTGAGCAATAAGAACAAAACTATCAAGAGAAGAAGTAACATGGATGAATCTGCATTCTGCTGAGTAAAAGAAGTCAGGCTCCAAAAGCTACATACTGCATGATTCTATTTATATTTTGGAAAAGGCAAAACTATAGGGACAGAGAACAGATGAGTGGTTGCCTAGGCCTAGGGTTGGTGAAGAGGAGTTGACTTAGAAGAGACAGTAGGAGGAAATTCTTTTCAGTGATGAACTCTTTTGTATCTTGATTTTGTGGTTGTCACAGGACTCCAGGCATTGCCCAAAGTCGTAGAACTGCAGACCAAAATGAATAAATTTTACTAGATGTCAATTTCAAAATAATTCTTTTCATATGCTCAAATTTGTTGCATGCTTGTTACACAGAACTATTTGGCATTCTCACCTCCTTTTGACCTTCAAAAGTTTCCATAGCTAATAGGAGTTCTGAATGTAAAAAACAGTTATTTCTACCATCCCACAGTGACTTGGGTGAGGTGAGTGGCCTCAGGAAATGTGAGAATGTGGGGAAAATTAACACGTCAAGCTAAATCTCTCCAGCTGGTAAGGGATCAGGATCCCAAAGGGGGTGGAAGTGCCCTGCATTTAGCATGTCCCTTTCATGGGGGCTGGGGAAAGTACGACAGGCCATCCCCAGCAACAAGCCCACACTCCTGTGAAAAAGTTTGACCGTGGTCCTCATCCAGATTATTCATTTGGTGTTTCAAACAAGTGAGGGGATCTAGCCAAGGGTGTCTCCTTCCATAACATATTGTCATAACTCCAGCAGTACCGGGTTTTTAGCGTAAGGAATGGCACAAGGGTAAGCAAGTTTGTGCGGTTCTCTTGTGGAAAAGCAGTAGGTTGTCCACTGGGGTCGTGATCGTTCAGGAGACCTAATCTCCAGTCCCAGTTGTGCTGCTAATTTGCTGTATTGAGAGTCGGGCAGTTCACAGAATTTCCCCCATGTGTTTTCATTGTCTTAGTCAACAATTTTTTGGCTACAAGAAACAGATTCTGAATCAAACTGGTTTCAGATAGACAGATAGATACATAGATAGGTCAGTCCGTCAGTTGGTTCTCAGGTAGGGACAGTTTCACCCCCCAGGAAATATTGGGCAATGTCTAGAAATATTTTTGGTTGTTACAACTGGGAGAGCTACTACTAATATCAAGTGGATGTTGGCCAGGGATGCTGGTAACCACACTATGATGTGCAGGACAGCCCCCATAACAAAGAACTGTTTAGCCCAAAATGGCAATTGGGCTGAGGTTGATACACACACACACACACACACACACACACACACATAAACTGTGTGTGTGCGTATCTATAATTTTTAAGGATAATATATGATTTCCAAAAAAAATCAAAGGAAATTTAAGAAGGGTAAAAAAAAACCATGGCTCAGGATATGTAGAAATCAAGGTAGATTTTGTGAGTTTTGAGCTCTTAATAGAGCTCAAAGTCTTTCCTCTTAGTACCCTGTTGATTTGCAGGGCTCGGTTCCAAATGCCCATTTTCCGTGAGCCTCAGGCCGAGAGAAAACCATAGAAGCAGCTTGACTCTGCCTTTCATCCTGCTCCTTCCCAGGGGGGCGGGGTTACAAAGGCCAAGCCTGTGGCCGCCCACGGAGACGGAGACTGTGTCGGAAGCCCTCTGAGAGAAGGGCTGGGAAACAGTCCCAAGGAAGCCTATTATATTTATCGGTAGAGTGATAACAATACCACTGAGCCTCTGCAAGCCTAACGTTAAATAAATGACTGGGGGCCTCCGGTCACTAGGAGGAAGCGGAAATGGCAGGTCTCTCCTTGAAATGGAATTCATAGTTTTTCTTTTTGTTTTCTTCCCTTCTGTCTTGAAGAATAGTTTGCAATTTTCATACTGCTACAGAACAAATGTTTCACAGTTTGTACAGCTGACTGGATGAACTGTACTAAGTTCTGCATAGTTATGGCTGTCCCAAGTGACACCTTAGAGCTGTCAAGATGTGGAGGGTAATTTTGCTACCTACCCTTTATGATAGAAGGACCAGGTGAGATCTCAGAAAGTACAGTAAATCCCAGCTCCAACACAAGAAGTGTGTGGGGGTGAAATTCTATCATCTATTACACAAGGTCTTGTTATTTTGAAGCTTATGAAATGGCCGCTGGGCACCCGCTCAGCTTACCCCTGGCAGCTCCCGGGTCCTGCCTGGGTGTGCTGCCCTCTGGTGGCCACAGTCAGCTTCAGTTTACCCGTCAACGGATAGCATGGACCTGTGTCTGGCCAGGACGTGCAGTTCAGCCACAGGAAACAATTCTGGGAATTTCCCAATTGTTGTCAACCTCCTATTGGCCCAGGCCTGGAAGACTAGGTCAGGAGAAGACTGTGGACAGGGTAACCCATGTGATGTTTTCCCGGTCAACCTTATCTTTTCCTCCACATCTCTCTTCCCACAACACCCAGAAAATACCTTTGGGCTGGGGCGGGGTCGGCAGGGCAAAGGGTGGGAGTCATTTGCCCATCACATTATACCTAATTGTCACAGTTTTCCGTGCTTGGAAACATAAAGGTTTTAGCCTTTATAAGATTATAGATCTCTGTGAGAATCTGCATGTGCATATATAATTTTTCTTAGAATCTGGAGAAGGTTGTGAGCTTACTGAAGCCAATCCAAGACACAAAGGGGAGGACACGAAATACAAGCCTGATAAGGATGTTAGTTGGGTATTAAATGTATAATCATAAGCCACTCTGAAGTCATTTGGAACAGAAAGGAAAAATGTCAGGGGGTAAATCTATGCTCAGGATCTGAAGCCCCTCACTGTCTTCTAGAATGTGACAAATGCCCATAGAACTCTTCAGCCATATTTACTCACACTATATATCCTCCTCCTTTCCTCTTCGCCCCTCACATTGGCTCCCTGTTGACATACCTGAGTTTCTCCTGGCTGTTTCCATTCCTTCTGGTTCCTATCCAGAGTCCCTGGTAGAGCAGCAGCAAGGTTTCTGGGAGTGGGAAGAGTGGCTGGGGCTGGGCCAGCACCCTAACTCACCCAGGTGGGTGTGAGCCAGTGCCACCTCTCTGGGCTCTGACTGAGGATGAGCATTCCTTAATCCCTTTGGGGACAGAAGAGACACTGTGTGGGGCGCCTGGGTGGCTTAGTCGATTGGGCGTCCGACTTTCGCTTGGGTCATGATCTCGCGGTTTGTGGGTTCGAGCCCCGCGTCGGGCTCCGTGCTGACTGCCAGCTCGGAGCCTGGAGCCTGTTTCAGTCTGTGACTCCCTCTCTCTCTCTGACCCTCCCCTGCTCACACTGTCTCTCTCTCTCTCCTAGAAATAAATAAAACATTAAAAAAAAATTTTTTTTTTTAAAAAAAGAAGAGACACTGTGTATGGGTGAAAATCATGGAAAAAGAAGTGGCCTACAATTTTTGGAGCTTGTAATACTATTGCAAAAGCAAGTCCTTCTAGGACACTCTCCAGGCAATGTGTGCTGAGAATAGGTGAAGTGTCAGCCAGCCCTGCACTTTGGAAGCACTCATGGTAGTAGATCCCAAACTTTGCTATGTAGCTAGTCACTTAGGAGCTTATAATTAGTCCAAATACCTAGACCGCACTTCTCTCACTTAACCTGGTATCTCTGGAAGGGAACCTAAGCAGCAGAATTTTTTTTTTTAATTTTTTCTTAGTGTTTATTATTTTTGAGAAAGAGAGAGACAGAGCGTCAGCAGGGGAGGAGCAGAGAGAGAGGGAGACACAGAATCAGAAGCAGGCTCCAGACTGCTCCAGACTATGAGCTGTGAGCACAGAGCCTGACGTGAGGCTCAAAGCCATGAACCATGAGATCACAACCTGAGCTGAAGTTGGACGCTTAACTGACTGAGCCACCCAGGTGCCCAGGCCGCAGAATTTTTAAAGACCTCCCCAGGCAATTGCAGTGAGCAGCCAAGTTTGAGGAGCAGTTAGAGGAGGTGTAGGGAGCTTCCACTCCAGAGCTGGATGTCTTAGGAAGAGGTCGTAAGTGGGCTCAAAGAGGACCCAGTTCCCAGATTACACAGTGGAAGGATGTCAACTATATAATTTGCTGGGCCCAGTGCAAAATGAAAATGTGAAGCCCCTTGTTCAAAAGTTATTGACTTTCAGGACAGCAACAACAGACTATTAAAGCCCACTGGGACTCTTCTGAGCATGGGGCCACGTGCAACTGCACAGGTCAAGTGTCCCCACAGCCAGCCCTGAGAGGGGATCTTGGCCAATTGTAGAGCAGGGGGTGTATGGAGAGACATGACTAGAATGAAGACCATTGAACTGATGATTCTGTCTCTTTGAAGGACCTATAGAAATGCTAGTTGGGGTTATTATAGGAGACGAGAACCTCTCTCCTACTCTCTGTCTTCCTTCCTTTTCTCCTCTCCCTTGCTCATTCTCACTCCTTAGCTCACTCATCCACCTGTACTAACTGACCATATGACAACACCAATGTACAACTTTAATATTTGCATCTCCTGAGTAAAGTGCCTTGTGCATGAGTTAGGAGCTTCCTAGATGCTCTTTAGAGGAGAACTGGTACCCAGTTAAAGAGAAGAGGGAAGGAAGCAGGCTACTGAACATGACTCCCCAGCCCACTGAGTCAGAGGTAAGGAATTCATTGGCCACTCTTTAGTCCCAGTCATCATAAGACTGATCTGATCAGAGGGGCAAGAAATACCCCTGGTGACCCTATTGAGCAATCTGAGCCGTGTGATCTCTCTCAAGAACAGATGAATGCTCAGTCACCCACATGCTTTCCAAGTTCACTTTAGACACCAAAAGTCCTACTTCTTTCTCCACAAGAAAATCAAAATTATCTCTCTAGATCAAATTGCTGCTCAACAATAATAAGGGCAGGAAAAAACCCATGTATTCATCATATTTTAACTTTCTTCATTTCACTGGATGGAAGAAAGCTGGCCACAGGCCAGTCCCCAAGGATTCCACAAACATCGCTTGATCACCTGTTGTATGTCAGGTGCTGTTTCTGGCAGTGGTAATGTAAAAGGGTACAAAACAAATGAAGCTCTCCCTTCAAAAAGCTTACAGTCTAGTGGGGTTTGGAGGCCACAGATACACAAGCAAGTAAATATCATTTCAGGTATAAAAAGTGTTATGAAGAAAATAAAATAAGGTTCTGGGATAAAGACAGACTGGAGTAAGAGGGTCATATTAGATACTGTGTTCAGGAAAGACCACTTCAGAGAGACAATATCTGAACTGAAACTAAATGGGGTAGAAGAAAGACCATGGTAAGATCTGGGGGAGCATGCTTCAGATAGAGCAGCAGACAGGCCATGCAGTAGCCTTGCGCACCCATGTTGAAGGAGCTAGAAGGTGGATGTGGCAGAAGGGCAGTGTGAGAAGAGCCAAGGGGTGGCTGATGGGTGGGGACCCAAGGGCAGGGTTCTGATCCCATAGGCAGGGATCCTTAGATTAAAGTTCATTCTATGAATACTGAAGGTTTCAAAGAAAACATGACATAACCTGACTTCTACTTTTAAGAAATTAAATCTGGCCATGGTGCAGAGAATGTAAGATACAGGATGAGAGTAAGGGCAGGAAGACTAGTTAGCAAATGGTTGCAATAGACTCGGCAAAAACGATGTGTTTATAGTATCCAAGGGATGGAAATAATCAGATCAGAGGCATTACTTGGTGAATCCAAAAGTTTTTTCTGTCGGATTAGATGCAAGGTAGGAAAGAAGAAGTCGGATGGAAAAGAACTGTAGATTTTCAGCCTGTGCAACTTGGTGAATGGTGGAGCCTTTATTAAGGTAGGTGCATTCCATGGGGAAGGGTGGGAAGAGAGCCTCCTGAATTCTGTGTTGGACATGTTGGGAGAGAGAAGCCCAGGAGACCTCCAGGTGGAGACCTCCAGGTGAAGGTATTGAGGAGTTTAGAACCCAACAGAGAGGCAGAACTAACATGTAAAAGTGCAGATGAAATTTAAAGCCATGGAAGGGATGAGGTCACCCAGTGAGTGAGGAAAGAGGCAGGACAAAAGAATTGAGACCTGAGACCAGCGCTGGGTTTGTAGACAGGCAGCCTGTGCAGTCCTACTGGGACCCACACTTAGACCATCGCTGCACTTGGTTTAATGCTCTGCTGTCACCCTCTTGAAAGTCTTAATAATTTGGCACAAGGGGTTCCACATTCCTATTTTGCTCCAAGCCCCTCAGATGACATAGCCAGTTCTTTCCGGGATACTTTGGAGTTAGGAGGCCTGGTGGGGAAGGAGACTCCATCACCAAAACTCAGAACGAGTGGGCTAGTGAGGTAAAGGGAAGCCAGGGAGTGTGCTATCAAGGAAGCCTGGACAGCATCTCCGGGAAAAAAAAATGGCTGACCGTTTCAAATGCCGGTTCACCCTTGGCTTGCGAAGGTACAGATATTAGTTATTTTAAACAAATTTTTTAAATGTTTATTTATTTTTGAGAGACAGAGCACAAGCTGGGGAAAGACAGAGAGGGAGGGAAACACAGAATCTGAAGCAAGCTCCACACTCTAAGCTGTCAGCTCAGAGCCTGATGCTGGGCTCAAACCCACAAACCGTGAGACCATTATTACCTGACCCGAAGTCAGACACCCAACTGACTGAGCCACTCAGGCGCCCGCAGATATTATGTATTTTGATGAGGACCTTCTTGGTGGAGTGGAGTGCACTGATGCTTAATTAGGTTGCTGCAGAATAAGACATGCCCGGTCCACCACTGACATTTGAGAATACAAACGGAGGCCCTGTACTGCCGCCCACGCCCTTTCTCTCCCCCACCCCCAGCTCTGTTTCTCACAGGGAGGCCCTCACACACATGCCCAGGGACACATCAGCCCGGACACGCAAGCTCTGCTTTGGGCCTCTCTGCAATCAACCATTGGGGAGGGCCGGGAAAACATTCATGCGAATCCTGGAAGCAGCTCTGGTCAACTGTGTAGGGATTTCTACACATATGGTCTAGAAGAAAGTAGAGCATGTCCCCTTGACCAGGCACCTCACCCCATGAAGGAAGACACAGCTGGAGCCAGATCAGAGCAGGACTCTCCAAGATCCTGGCCTCCAGATGGGGGCCCTATTGTTCAGGTCTAAGGGTTAGTGCTAGAGGTGAAGGTGTGGGGAGATGGAAGCATTCAGTGGTAGAAAGAGGAGGGGGCTCTCACACAGCTGCCTATGTTTTTCCCTGTGAAATATAAAAGTGAGGGTAAAAGCAGGAGGAGACAGTAAGGCCTTGAAGAGAGTAAGAAAGGTTTTGGGGGGAGCCTAGGTGGCTCAGTCGGTTAAGCCTCGGACTCTTGATTTCAGCTCAGGTCATGATCTCACAGTTGGTGAGTTTGAATCCTGCATCAGGCTCTGTGTTGACAGTGTGGAGTCTGCTTGGGATTCTTTCTCTCTCTCTCCCTCTCTCTTGTCCCTACCCTACTTGCTCTCTCCCTTTCTTTCAAAATAAAGAAATAAACTTTAAAAAAAGAAAAAAAGAAAAAAGGTTTTGGGAACAGAAAAGTAAATTCACTAGGTAGGCGTGGTAGGCTTTATTGAATATCCACTCGATATGACTGGTTACAAATTTAAGTAAATCCAGGGGTACCTGGGTGGCTCAGTCGGTTAAGTGTTGACATCAGCTCAGGTCATAATCTCACGGTTTGTGGGTTTGAGGCCCACATGGGACTCTGCTGACAGTTCAGAGCCTGGAGCCTGCTTCGGATTCTGTGTCTCCCTCTTTCTTTGCTCCTCCCCCTCTTGTGCTCTGTCTCTCTCTCTCTCTCTCTCTCACTTTCTCTCTCAAACAAAACAAAACAAAATAAAAAAACAAAAAACAAAAAACAAAAACTGAATAAACATTAAATAAAAATTTTAAGTAAATCCAGGCAGCTCAGTGGTCTGGTTCTCCCCTGTGATGTTTAGCTGCCCAGGTACAGGCACCCTGAAGGTGGGTTGCCGGGTTTAAATAGGGTTAGGGGATTTTCCCCATGGTTACGACAGAGGGAGAGGTAGAAGGCTCATGGGTGTCTGTTCGGCAGTGCCACATCGCCAGAATGAGGAATCTATAGTAAAGAGGCCATGATGGGTGGTTAATAGTGAAAAAGTAGTAGAACCAATGGAATGGTAGCTCACTGAGGTCAGAGGAATTGCTGGAGTGGGTGAATTGGGCCCACAGCATGGGAAGCCTGAAGGTGAGCTTTCAGGGATGGTACAGTTAGAGGACATGACACAGTTTACTTAGGACTAGGAGCAGCTGAGCTGGGTGGAGAAAATATTGGAGATGCGGCCATCAAAGGAGAGATACTACCAATAATAAAAACAACAGTTTATTGCCAGTCACCATGGTAAGTGACTTGTACATATGTTATTTGATTCTTAGAACAAATCTGTAAAGTGGGCAGGATTACAGCCCCCAATTTTCAGATGAGAAAACTGAGGCACAGTGAGATTAAAGCTACTTGCCCAAAGTCAAAAAGGTGATCAAAGGCTGAGCTGGACATCAAATCCAGGCTTATCTGACTTCAAAGGCTATATTCTTTTTTTTTTTAATTTTTTAATGTTTTTATTTATTTGTGAGAGAGAAAGACAGTGTGAGCAGGGGAGGGTCAGAAAAAGAGGGAGATACAGAATCTGAAGCAGGTCCCAGGCTCTGAGCTAGCTGTCAGCACAGAGCCTGATGGGGCTCGAACCCACAAACTGTGAGATCATGACCTGAGCCGAAATCGAACCCTTAACCAACTGAGCCACCCAGGCGCCCCAGAGGCCTATATTCTTAAAGAACTTCCCCTCCTTACACTCCGGTCTAGCTTCTTAGTTGAGTGGGTTTGTGGGGATTTTTTCTCTTTCAAGAAACACTTTTTATCTGGAACCTCACCTTTTGTCTGTAGACACAAAGGTGACTAAATAATCAATTGTTTTCATCATGATGTTGAGCATTTCAGGCCATAGAAGGATAAGATATGAAGGGCGCATTGTGCTGCCCAAAGACTGGTTAAACCCAGGGCTTTCTGGAGAGAAACCATAGAAATAACCAAGTTTACCTATAGAAGTGCCCTGTCTGCGGGCCCCCTCTACTGGCAATTAATCAGAATGGCAGCTTGGCGTCAGAAATTTGATTAGTCTTTTTTCTTTGGAAGGAGAGACTAGACTTGAATTACAAAGTGAAAATTTGCCCCTTTCGGTATTTAGGGCCTGTGGTTCAAGTGGGGCAAGGAAGCTGTAGTTACAGAATTAGGCTTGTGTCAGCTTTTTAAAATCTCACATTTGCAGTTACTTTGCTTAGGAACTTCTGATTCTCTGCTTTCCTCGGACTGTCTCCCTATGAAGACCGTGAGCTACTTCAGGTCAAGATCTTAATTTTTGTAATCTTCTCTCCTGAGTCTAGTAAAGTGCACAGCACATAATAGGTGTCCAATAAACAAAGGTACAATCTGACAGAACAGGAGAGACTAATCCTACATGGGCAATTCAGGAAGACTTCCAAGAGGAGATGGGTGGTAGCCATGGTGATGCAGGGAAGGAGTAGAGTCGAAAAGAAAATCCAGAAAGTAGAATGGTAATCCTAGGGGGCAAATGTAGAGATCCCACAGGGCAGGGATTTTCTGTGTGATTCTGGAAGGAAGTACTCAGCCATAAGACTAACAAGTGTGGTTCCCAATCCTTCCGGAGAAGGTACGAGCAAGAATAAAAATCTTCATAAAAACAGGTAGAGGAAGCTAGTATAGCAGATGCAGATGGGCTGAAGAAAGAATTTGGAAGCACTCCTTCGGACCACGGGTACTAAAAAAAAGAACAATTCAAGGTTTAAAGAACTCTTCCCATAATTCCATTTTTACCCTAAATTGTGCAATCTCACTAAAATTCATTTCAATAGGTATACAGAGCACCTATCACAATGATGGCTATATTTCCTCAAAATTTACTTTTTAATTTTTCAGACAGAGCACTAGGACCAGGGTGACTTTCCTGGTTTTCATACTGAGACTCTCCTATCTCTGGAACACTTGAGTGTTCCAGACTCAGATTGGCTCACAAACAGGTCAGTACCAAATGAAGGAAGGGAGGTCAGTGTCAGACACAACACAAAGAGCCTGTGCTGAGAAGAGAGTAGGGTGAAAACTATACTCTGTACCCATTATCATCATAGCTCTGTGCTGTGTGCATGGTGAGATTTTTTTCACCCACCAGCAAAATGGGTTTCTGAGTTAAATGACCAACCACGCAGAAAACAGTGCAAAAGACTAGTCAGAGGGAAAAACAGAGTCACAAAAACCCCTGGATTGCAACAACAAAATGAGGCTAAGGGAAGACGGGAGTCTCATATCAAAGGTCCTGCTGGTTCCTCAAAATTATATCTAAAAATAATGTTCTAAAAATGAATGGTAAGCCAAAATAGTAGGATTCTTACAGTACACCGGAAAAACTAGCCTGCTGCTGCTGTAACCCACATGTAAGTGATCACAAACATTAAACATTGACTCCACTGAGACCCAAACAAACAACATTCAATCTCACTTCAGTGGCCAGAGGTACATGTGACAGCAGCAGAGGTTAGCAGCTCTGGAGGAAGTGGTTCCTCCATCATGGGGGAGGGTCTCCCAGGCAATGCACAGCCCAGAGTCACTCTTTTCCTCCCCAAAGTAAGGGAAGTTTGAGGAACTTCTCCAATCACAACAGTGCAGCAACGGTGACATTTCTGTAGCAGGCATTCTGCAGGAAACTTACCAGAATCTCCCCATTCTGCTTCCTGGGAAGTTATAACTCAGGTACTTTACTGATTTAGGAAAGAAATGGAAAAATAGAGAAGAGAAGAGAAGAGAAGAGAAGAGAAGAGAAGAGAAGAGAAGAGAAGAGAAGAGAAGAGAAGAAGAAGAGAAGAGAAGAGAAGAAGAAGAGAGAGAGAGAGAATCTTAAGCAGATTCCATGCTCAGCACAGAACCTGATGTGTGTGGGGCTCAATCTCACCAACCTGGGATCATGACCTGAGCTGAAATCAAGAGTTGGACATTCAGCCGACTGAGCCACCCAAGTGCCCTTCCATACTTTTTTTTAAATCTGGAAAATATTGCACATCTCTATAAAACAAAATACAGTCATTGCCTCATACTTAAAGTATTATATGTCAACTTTAATTTGAGAAGAAAGAAATTTGAAAGAAAGAGAAAAAGAAAATGAGAGAAAGAAAGAAAAGAAAGATGAATGAAAGAAAGAAAGAAAGAAAGAAAGAAAGAAAGAAAGAAAGAAAGAAAGAAAACGGAAAGAAGGAGCTATGTAAACATAATTTATAAAACTTGTATGCATGAAGGAAGGACTGCACTTTTAAAGATTGGATAGAAGGAGTAAGAAACAAAAACGGCTAGTCCACAACAGTCTAGTTGCAGTGGAACAGGTACAGTCACTGGACAGGTAAGTGGATCAGCAGATGTTGTAAAGACCATTTGCTTAAAGAAAAGGCAGAACCAAACTGGACCAAGACAAACAAAACCCTAGCACTGCTGGCTGTGGCCTTCAGCACTGACATGTTAGAAGGAGTTGATATCGTATCTATACTGTAATAATGTCCATGCGGTAATGATGACAACTGATATTTATAAAGCACATACCAATGCCTGCTATTATGCAAAGACCATGTCCTTTAATCCTCACAATAACCGTACTGGTTAGCACTATGAAGGTGCCCATTTTACAGATGAAGAAATTGAGGATCAAGGTCACATAGGTAGCAGTTAGTGATGGTGGCATTCAAACTTAGGCAGTCTGACTCCAAACCTAGCTTTCTAACTACCATACTACATATATAGCTGGCTCCTTTTGTTATAGCTAGTTCTGACCTTGTCAGAAAATGTTTTGTAATCTTCATAGACTTATTTTAAAAATATGAAAATGACTCTACAGAGCCTTAAAATCTTTACACAGTAGCACTTCCTCTTTCACTTTGAAATTCCCAAACCAACAAGGAAGCACGCAAATAGTTTGGAAGACATAGGCCAGGGCTCGAGCAGCAGAGTATCACCAGCCCCATCTGGAACTAAGATCTATGTGTGTACATTTTGGGGGTGAGTGGCTAGCATAATGAGGAAACAAGGAAGTGAAGCAGCTGTCACCTGAGTCAGTCACAGTCCTGGTGACTGACACCTCACAGCTTATGGAGAAAATGTGGTGGCACTAAAGTTGAAAACCCTTTTTTTTTTTTTAGAAAGATGGAGGTGTGGGTGAGAGTATGTTATCAGTGTGAGAAGGACAGCATCCAGAATGCCCCTTGAAAAGGACCTATAGTATAGAAGTCAGCAAATAAAGGTTTTATGAATGAATGAATGAGAGAAATGATTCACCCCCATGTACTGAAGGTACCATCATTTTCTACAACTCCAGGGAAAGAATTTAAATGGTCATAGAATTGTATTTTCATTTATAGACTAAAAAGCTAATTCTCAGCGCTGCCATGCTTTGAACACGGTTCTTTAAAAACCTGTTAGGCCCAGTTACTATACCTAAGTATGAAACCTAGACACAGGGTATCTGAGGAGTCGTGTACTAACATATTGCCTATGCTAACCCTTCTTCAAAGACTTCATTGGCTTTTCATATTCAAGTAGAAAACTCATTTGCAATGAACACATAGATTTATAACAAAGACAAAGGAAAATATAAGTGTGCTAACTGAATAGGTAGAAGTTGTGATTAAGCTCCAATTTAGCTCTGAGCTTGTTGGCAGTCAAGACAAAAAGAGCAACACAATAACTTGCACAACTGTGCAGAAAGGAGAAAGCGTACCTGTCGTTCAAAAGAGACAAAGTATTACCAAGCACTGAATTCTCAATGAATATTTTTCGCACAAGGTTTCATATAGAAGTCAATGGCACTGTCCATTCCTTGTTCTCATTTTTACAACGCAATCAGGCACAAAATTCACGAAATCATTACTTGCAGTAAAGATAAAAACTGAGGGTGTAATATTAAAGCATAACTCAGGGAGCCCATTCTATGACGCCGAGGTAATGTAGCCCAGGGACAGCCTCTAATTTGATCTGAATTGAAAAGAAACTGGTGTTTGCTGGATATCTGGACATCTAATGTGTTACGTGCACAAAATACTTTTTTTCCTCTCAACACATGTATTATTATCTTATTTAATAATTAGGCTACTTGCCCTGGAATTCACTGCAAATTAGCAGAAGGGTTTTAGGCCCATGCATTCTTTTTTAAATGTTTATTTACTTATTTTTGAGAAAGAAAACACAGCAGCAGAGTGGCAGAGAGAGAGGGAGACACAGACCCTGGACCCTGCTTCAGAGCCCAGCGTGGAGCTCAAACCCATGAACCGTGAGATCATGCCCTGAGCTGAAGTCAGACACTCAACTGACTGAGCCACCCAGGTGCCCCCCAGGCATTCTTTTCTCTACCACATACCCTCCTACCCACCTACACTCTTATTGAGAAAAGTCAATGAGCAATTCGTCCCTTAGACAATCTTCTGCCAATGCCACTTTTTACAGGCAATCTGTTTATTCTCTCCAGGGAGGGCCTAGAACACTGGTGCTGCATTTTTCAGATTAGGACAAATTTCTTTGTTCAAAAACCAAACCATAGTTTGGTGGAGTTCACTCATATATGCAAGTTGAGGAACATTCATTAAGCTCATCTCAAAGGAAATCCACAGTGTCTAAACTATAAGCCTCTCTATTTAAACAATTTGAGAAGGGATTATTTTACTCTCCTTCCAGAGATTTGCAGACTTAGAAACTCCCAGAGGCCAAGATGTCTATGCTGTGGCCAAAGCATGGGTAGGAACTGGGTGATAGAAAGGGAGTCCTGAATAGAGTGGGCTCCAGGCAGATGACACAGAGCAGGGAACTGGGAAAGGTAAGATAGAGCCGAGGTCTAGAGTAGGAGTGTGCGTGCATGCCTGGGGAAGCGAGGATGGGGGACAAGTACAGAGGTGAACAGGGCCAGATCCTAAAGACCTTGAGTTTAATCCCTTCACAAGGAGGACCCATACATAATTACAAAGATTTTTTCTTCTCCAAAGGAATAGAGACTTTGTATAGGAAAACCAGCCAGAGAAAGAGGGCAAGGGTGGGACTCACCGAAGAAAGCACAGGTCTGTAACTTAAAGAAAAGAATGTCAGTGATTGGGAGAGGTGGCTGGACCAGACAGAGTTCCTACAAACAGGCAGCCCCCTCTGGCCCCTTGGCTGTTCCCATCACAGGACTTGTCTTGGTGTCTTGTAATTGTCTCCTTGTCTGTGCCCCATTACCCTGTAAGCCATGCAGGGGCAGAGAACAGGACAGTCCTTCTATTTAGCTACCATACCTATGGGTGTAATTAATTTTTTTTTTGGTAAAGTGATTTTTGGCTTTTTCAAAAACTTTCAAAAGAAAAAATGTTCAAGGAGAAAAATGGTGGCAAGTAAAGCATAAAACAAGAAATGTAAATTATTTTTCTCTTTTTGTAACTTCCATATCTCAGTTCCTGCATGGGAACTCTGCAAAATTTACATATCATCCCCCGGATGGAATCCCTCTATTAGGGATTTTCCCCAGGGACCATGGATGTCCCCTGGTGTTGCCCCTGGTTCATCACCATTGCCTGTTGTTCTTAATCACGGTAGCCATGGCCAGAGCTGCGTTTCAGCCCCCATCTCCTGCATCCAGTTAGCCAACCACGGTGCTGCTTCACGAGAGGTTATACTTCTTTCCTTTCGAGCGATCTTGAGTGTGAAGGGTCCATTACCATCAATTTACTCTTCATGATCATTCCTCCCATCTTTCCAAAATTCCCATAATGCACATTCCTTCTTCAAAGGACCACACTCTGGCTCTGAAGTGGACAGTCAGAGTCACCACACGGTTCCCTCATAGACACTCTGTGTAGCTGCTTTATAAATTGTGAGCCGAACACAGTACCCTGACTTTGGGCTGTATATACCATGTGAGAACCATGGAGTATCTCATCGTAGATTCATTTTCAGAGATACATGCACCAAGCCACTGAGCTCATCCCTGCCAATCCAAGTATACTTTGGTTCCCAATCAAATACAAAGTACAGAATCTTGGCTGGCATCTGCAGGGAGGACTTTCCAATGAATGTGCAGAAAACAAGATTTTGGTTTCCTGTCATTCTGCTGCTGTTTAGAATGACATCAGTCTCTCTTCCCCAAATGGCCAGGAGACTCTCACTGGACAACAGGAAGCATGCACTTTGGAGAAAGAATTTAATTTATGCTGAATGTAAGTCCATGACAACATAGGACAAATATCTTTACTTGAACAAAGAATAAACCAAGTACAGGCCCTGAGAAGAATACCACCTCATGTCAGTGTTCACTGACTGATGAAAGCATGTCGTTCGTTCCCCTTGACTCTGTCTGCATGTGTGGTGATCTTTATCAATCAGGATCTGGGAGCTTCCCAGGGAGTGCAGAGGCTTCAGCCACAGTAATAGACTACATTTGGTCCCAAACCCAGGCTGATACAGATTAGGACATTGTAAGTTTGGCAATGAATTTTAAAGAAAGCATTCACCAAAGCTGAATGCCAAATGATTATAGACCAGCTCACCATGGGCTTCCACCCTGGGGTCCAGCATTTCTATGTTCATAAAAAGCAAGAAATATGCTCAAGCAGGCTTCCCTGGTCACTTTGGGACTGTATACCTCTTCCAAGAAAACCCTCTGTCCTGAGTCTGGAAGTGTAGGAAGTCTACAGATGACCAGGTGTGAGTCCTGGCTTGTTCCAACATCTGCAGTCAGATGAAGCCTTTGTAGCTGGCTGACTATCACCAAAGAGCACATCACCTGTAAGACCTTATGCAGACATACTTGACCAAGCACTTTGGAATTTGTTTCATCTGTAGATATTTTTAATAGCATAGGTAATACTTGTTCTTTATAGGAAGCCTGGAAAATATTTTATAAGATCATAAATAAATTCTTATCAAAATACCAACAGTAGGGGCGCCTGGGTGGCTCAGCTGGTTAAGCGTCCAACTTCGGCTCAGGTCATGATCTCACAGTTCGTGGGTTCGAGCCCCGCGTCGGGCTCTGTGCTGACAGCTAGTTCAGACCCCAGAGTCTGCTTTGGATTCTGTGTGTCCCTCTCTCTCTGACCCTCCCTTGCTCACGCTTTCTCTCTCTCTCTACCATAAAAAAATGAAAACATTTAAAAATTATTAAAAAAAAAACAAAAAAAACAACAGTATTTTTCACAGACCTAGAATAAATAATCCTAAAATTTGTTCAGAACCACAAAGACCCCAAATAGCCAAAGCAATCTTGAAAAAGAAAAAAAAAAAGCTGGAAGCATCACAGTCCCAGACTTCAAGTTATTTTACAAAGCTACAGTGATCAAAACAGTATGATACTGGCCATAGATCAATGGGACAGAATAGAAACTCAGAAATAAACCCATAATTCAATTAATCTTCAACAAAGCAGGAAAGAATATCTAATGGGAAAAAGACAGTCTCTTCAACAAATGGTGTTGGGAAAACTGGACAGCAGCATAGAAAAGAATGCAACTGGACCACTTCTTACACCATACATAAAATTAAACTCAAAATGGATTAAGGACCTAAACATGAAACCTGAAACCATAAAAATCCTAGAAGAGAACACAGGTAGCAACCTCTTTGACATCAGCTGTAGCAATTTCTTTCTAGATATGTCTCCTGAGGTAAGGGAAACAAAAGCAAAAATAAACTACTGGGACTACATCAAAATAAAAACCTGCACAGTGAAGGAAACAATCAACAAAACCAAAGGCAACCTATGGAATGGGAGGTATTTACAAATGACATATCTCATAAAGGGTTAGTATCCAAAATCTATAAATAACTGATACAACTCAATCTCCAAAAAACAAATAATCCAATTTAAAAATGGGCAGAAGACATGAACAGACAATTTTCCAAAGATGACATACAGATGGCAAACAGACACATGAAAATATGCTCAACATCACTCATTATCAGGGAAATACAAATCAAAACTACAATGAGGTATCACCTCACACCTGTCAGAATAGCTAAAATCAATAACACAAAAAACAACAAGTGTTGGTGAGGATGTGGTGAAAAAGGAAACCTGGTGCACTGTTGGTGGAAATGCTAACTGGTGCAGCCACTGTGGAAAACAGTATGAAGTTTCCTCGAAAAGTTAAAAATACAATTACCTTATAATCCAGCAATTGCACTACTGAGTATTTACCCAAAGAATACAGGAACACTAATTCAAAGGGATACATGTGCCCTTAAGTTTATAGCAGTATTATTTACAATAAAATAGCCAAGATATGGAAAGTGTCCAAATGTCCATCAATTGATGAATGGATAAAGAAGAAGTGGCGCACGCACGCACGCACACACACACACACACAAACTAGAATATTATTCAGCCATAAAACAGAATGAAATCTTGCCGTTTACAACAAAATGGATGGAGCTAGAGATTATACTGCTGAGCAAAATAAGTAAGTCAGAGAAAGACAAACACGATATGAGTTCACTCATATGTGGAATATAAGAAACCAAACAAACAAGCAAAGGGAAAAAATAAGACAGAGAAATACAAATCAAGAAACAGACTCTTAACTATAAAGAGCTAATTGATGGCTACCAGAGGGAACTGGGGTGAGCGGAGTGGGTGAAATAGGTAATGGGGATTATGGAGTACACACAAAAAAAGTAATAATAATACATATGTGTGTGGTTATATTTTACCCATACATCCCTCACCCATACTTAACTACCACTAACAAATTCTGTACATCCTTCTGGGTACAGACCTTATATACATGTTCATTTCTTTGTTCATTGTAAGTACAATAATAAAATAAACTCTCATGTACCTACCACTGTGGTTAGGTACCTTTGAAGCTTCCCAAACATATTTCCTTGCTTTCCCTCTGGAACCACCACCCTGATTTTTATATTAGTCAACCCCTTGCTTTTCCTTACAGTGTTGCCAGGCACAGATATCATTTTTAACCTTAATATAAATAATTCCCATTCTGCTCTTCTGTGATTTTTCTTTTCTGCTGAATATTAAGTTTTTGCTGTTCAATCTCATTTAACTATGTAACTAAAATTAATTTCTTTTGGTCTTATGCAGCATCCATTTATTAAAAATACTACAGTTTATTTTTCCATCCATTATTGGTGGGCATTTGGGTTGCTTCCTGTCCCCTATTATTAAGAGCAATACTACTACTGAACGAACACACATCTATTCTGATTTCTAGGCACAATAGTGTCTCTGATTTACATGTACAATAGCTTCTCCAGGGGATCATGTCCATAGTGGTGAAATGGCTGCTTTGAGGGTTTGCACATCATCCATTTCACTAAGCCATGCCGAATTGTTTTTCAAAAATGGTTGTATCTTCAGTGTAGGAGAGTTCCTATTGCTCCATGTCCTTGAGAAGATTTGGTATTGTCAGACTTTGATTTTAGCCAATGTGGTGGGTGAGAACTAGTTTGTCGGGCTTCTAACTTACATTTCCTGATTATTGTGATTAAGCATATTTTCATATGTTTACTGGTGGCATAATCCATATTCTGTAAAATTCCTATTCATGTTGTTTATTTTCTTTTATCATTTTTATTTACTCATAAGACTGCTTTATATGTTTAAAAAATTTAATCTTTATTTTTGAGAAAGATACAGAGAGAGTGTGGAGCAGGGGAGGAACAGAAAGGAGGGAGACACAGAATCTGAAGCAGACTCCAGGCTCTGAGCCATCAGCACAGAGCCCGACAAGGGGCTCAAACTCACGAACTGCGAGTTCATGACCTGAACCAAAGTAAGATGCTTAGCCGACTGAGCCACCAAGGCACTCCAGGACTGTTTTATCTATTAATTCTATGTCTGTGAATCTATGGCTGTATCAATGCATCTATCTAAAACTATACTTTCAAATCTGACTTCTTTTAACAAGAAAAATAACCTCCATTGCATAAAGCCTTAGGTCTTTTCAATTGGCCCAGTTACGGAGGCCTTAAGGAACAAATGTTTTCATTCCCTTTACCTCTGATTTTCTTTTCTTTTCTTTTTTTATTTTTTTAAATGTTTTATTTGTTTCTGAGAAAGAGAGAGAGAGACAGTGTGAGCAGGGGAGGGTCAGAAAGAGAGGGAGATACAGAATCCAAAACAGGCTCCAGGCTCTGAGCTGCTGTCAGCACAGAGCCCGACAAGAGGTTTGAATCCACCAACCGTGAGATCATGACCTGAGCTGAAGTCGGACGCTTAACCGACTGAGCCACCCAGGCGCCCCAATGACATTTTGTTTCTGAATAGTTTTCTTTCCAACATTAAATTCAGAGGGAGAAAAACATGAAAACAACCACCAGTCCACAGTTCCTGTCATTATGTGTCTCAGCTCCAAAAGCTCTCTAGGTTCTGTTTCCTGTTTGGACTTGGAGGAACTGAAAACAAAATAAGATGGACATGAGACTGGATGCAATATGGGCTGTCCTGAAATTCACAGGTGATCTTCCAACCTGCTCCCAACCAAATGTTCCCAACCCATAGGGCAGAAAGGGGCTTTTCCTGGATGGTGAACACTGTTTACATACTGAGCACCCTGGATGTGCCATACCCAACAGTGTGCAAGAGAAGATGCTAAGCCCTGGGACCCACCCACTGAAGCTTACTGAAGCTTACGAGTCAATGAGAAAGACAAATACGTGGAGAAGTAGAAGATTTGAATAACAGTGCAAGAACGCAGTGGGAGGCTCTTTTGAGTTTCATTGTTGAACTAAATGGAAGATGATAAAGGACCAAAGAAATGTATGTTCTAGGCTCCACCTCAAGTCAAATGTTTGCTCTTCATTCCCCTTTCCTCTAGGGGTGGTCCACCAGGATCACCAGGTCAGATGCAGGTTGGCCTGGGTCACATTCTCCCAGCACTGCTGGGCCCCTGTTGGTGATGCCTGGACCAGATCTGCCAACCAGTACCCCTCTCCACCTCAGCTCTGAGTTGAAAATGCAGTAGACAGCCCCTCCCCAACTCTTAGACACTTTCACTTTCACTCTGGCCCTGGCTCAGCACCCACAAGATTTAGAGGAAACTGGAAGCACAGCTGGCCAAAAAAAAAAATAGCTGGGACCTCCCCCTCCATGGCCATACCATGTGTTAGAGCCTTACTATTTCCCTAAGCAATTGCTGTTCCTCGTATCCTCCTTATGCTAATGCTCATCCCCCTGAAGTTGTATCTTATGAAGATTCTCTTAAAAATTGACCTAGGCAGTGAATCATGAGGTAATACTTGGGTCCCACCCTTTGAGGATCATCCACTCCAGTGGTTCTCAACTAGGGCAGATGTCTCTCCCCAGACATCTGGCAATGTCTGGGGACATTTTGGATGTCATAGCTGATAGTGTAGGAGAGTACTACCAATCAGCTACTGGGTAGAGACCAAGGGTGCTGCTAACATCCTATAATGCACAGGAGAGCCCCCATCAGTAAGAATGATCCAGTCCAGAATATCAATCGCATCCAGGTAGAGAAACTCTGATTTACTCCTTACTTCCAGACTGGTCACTGACTTCACTGACACAACTGCCAGTTCCACACATCTTCTTAATAGCTATGGGATTCTTTGATATACTATTAAGCTAATTCTTACAGTTGCTTCTGGACACAGGATGCTGGTGAGTGGACCAGTGGTCTGTGGCTGAGTCAGTGACTCTTTCTCCTGGGAGAACACAGCTTATGATTTGAATCCTTATCAATGTGGCACTCGTGAAAGATATTCTCACTGCAGTCCAGTCTCCTAGGGTGACAAACTTATAAATAGCATGGATAATGAGAAGGGCTTCTTTATTTTTCATTAAGTGATTATTATTTTTTTCATTAAATAACACTAAATATCAACTGCTTACAGTCAATCATTCATTCAGTCAACAAGTGTTTATTGTATGCTCACTAAGACCAGGCACTGTGCTCTATGCTGGATGAATGGTAGCTCTTCAAGTCTACTAACTTAGACCACAGCCCCTAGAGCAGGACTTCTTCATCAGGTGGGATGGAGTGGTGGGTGCTTGTTAAATTACAAGTGTATAAGCCTCCCTCCAGATATTCTGATTTCACAAGTTAGGATAATGCCCAGGAACCTGCATTTTTAGCAAGCATTTGAGGTGACCATGATTTAATAAACATGGGTAGAAATCATGAAATCTACCCAATCTAATCTCAGATCTGAGAATATGCAGATGTATACTCTAATGTGGTAATTTCCTATATCACTGAAGAAAAAATTATTTGACCACTTAATCAATTGATGATTTAGTTATTAATTAATTTCATGTTTCCTACTTTTGAACAGAGGGAGAATAAGGCCTATTCAAACACAGATGGTGAGATGGTAGAATGACCCCATGTCAGTAGAAGCAGGACATTTACAATGGAACAAAATCATAGAAGTTTTACTCCTGAAAATGACTTTTTGTGACATTAATATGATAAAGTGAGCATTTGCCAAGTACACAGTTATCAACAGTAAGTAGGAGAAAATTTTCTTGCTTCTTTATGTAAGAGGTATGCACACCACCTATTCTCAGAATCAATCTCAGCATGCAATAATTCCTGGCTAGATTAGCAGCCACTAATCTTTCCTGGACACCAAAATTAATGGCTTCTCTGATTACCCCTGATTTTCTTTCAACTCTCTTCTCAGACCCCTATCATTAACCCTTCATTATATGACTTTGCAATGAATGGCCTATTTTAGTAACATATCAACCACCACTAGAAGACCAAATCTAAACCTTGTTCCAAGCAAAACTTTTCCAAGCCACAAGAAACACCTCCCCACTTATTTAATGTCAAGGAAGTTGCTCACCATCCAAGTGTGAGTATAAAAGACAGGGAAATCACTTTCAGCCCACTGCTCTACGGTAAATTACTGTGATCAATTAAGAATAATTCATAATAGAAGAAACCCATATAAAGAAATTCCTGAAAACAATTGTATAGCAGTGTAAAGTCAGTGTCACTCTCATCATTAATAAGAAGGGGTGCAGACTAAAGTCCAGAATGTCTAAGGAAACATGCCAGCATCCCTTACGATAATTAATCTACAATGCGTTTCTCTTTTCAGCTTCACTAAGAATTCTGTTCCACTCTGTCCCTTTAGCTAACAATGTCTTTATTCCACCTTCTGATGTCTCTGTGTTCCAGCCCGGCTTCCACTGTTTACTTTTTGCTCCCCTTGCTTCAAAAAGCGGGACACCCTGAGTTTCTTCACAGCTCAAGCAGTGAAGTTTTGCATGTGATCTGTAGCCTTAGCCCAGCTCAAGTACCCCATCTGTAGCCTCAGCCTTCAGGGAGCTCCCTTCCAACTCCACCTCCAAACAGAAAAGAACCCCCTCCTGATGTTTGGGAACTTTGAGCCAACACATCAATTTGAATGCAAATTTTCCCCAAACTCAGATTAGCTGAGAGATCCCTTTTTAAATAGATTAAGCTCCCTGCCCACCAACATGCAAATGGCGAGCGCTCATGTATAAGAACCACAAAGGCAACAAAAAGACAGTGACCATACCTATTTTCCCAGCCTCCACTTTCAGGTTGAAATCCCAGTTTCTTGGCAACTTCAGGGACATTTTGCTCCCGGTTTGCTGAGTAGCTGCTTGAAGCGACAAGTCTGTCTCAATTCCCGCCCTTCTTGCCTTTTCAATCCTTCCTTCTAGCTTTTGTGGGCGTGTTCCCCTTTATGATGTCTTCACAAGCAATCTTGGGTTTGAAGTTGATTTGCCAACGTGTGTCCTCCTTTCTTTCAGAGGAAAGGTCCATCCATCCGTCACTTGGGGAGGGCACCCAAATCCCCCCAAGGCTCCCCAAGGCCCCAACAGTCCCACAGGGGCTGGTACTTCCTGAAGTGTGCACCTTGCTTTTTCAGCTTTCAGATTTACCAGAAATATCCCAGCTGACACTTCACTCTGCCTCATGGGAAGCAGAGCTCCTGTTCAAAAGAATCTCAGGCCTCACTGAGGCAAGGTCGTGGTAAACAACTGCTGCCTCTCGGCTTTTTTTTTTTTTTAACTGTCTGCTTCCTTGCATTTGAGGAAGTGGGTGGCTGTTCAGTCTAGATGGTGCATTATGAGCACACTTTCTTGAGAAAATGGTTTTTGGAAATGCTTGTATGAGCAGAATGAGTGTTCTTGTGATATAAATAAGGCTATCTGATGAAAAGAAAAAACAATGCAAAATTCCAAGACTCCCACCATATACCTCTAAGCCCTCCTCCTAACTGAGCAGATCAAGTGTCCAAAAATGGTCCGTGAGACAACCTGCATTCTCCAACCCTCCCCCTCCCGCCGCCCCACCCTCAAGTCTCCTTCTCTTAAATTTTCTCTGCTCTAAGGACTAAATAGTAAGTTCTCCACCTGCTGGGGATAAAAGACTCATGCAGGGAGTGTTCTGATGTACTTAGCTAATAAGTTAGCTTTAACTGATAGACCCACTCACATGTTATAATGGTCCTTTGGCATTGTGTACAGGGTATGAGTTTAAGACTCAGACTGACATGGGTTCAAAACCCAGATATTCCACTTCCTAGCTCTGTACCTTTCAGCAAACAACTGACTCTCTCTGGACCTCGTCCTCAAGCAGTAAAATGAGGTTGATAATAACCATGACTGCAGAGAGTTATTAAGGCATCTAGTACAGAGCTTGACACCGGTGGTTGTACCACAAACGTTAATCCAACTTTTATTTCATTTGGTTCAGGTCTGTGAAAGGCTTTCTTATGTTTAATTGGGTCAGACTAATCTAGTGATTAAGTATTTGAGTTCAGAGGCAGATTGACTGTGCTCAGATCCTATGTGACTTTGGCCAAGTTTCTTGATCACTCTGTGTTTCAATTTCCTCTTCTGTAAATGAAGCAAATAATAGGCCTTACATCATGTGTCAGTTGTAGGGCTTTATCAGATAGTAGGTAAAAGTGCTCACAAGAGTCACTGCTAGCCAACACACAAGCTATACATCCTTGGTCCATTCATTCTTCAACTTTCCTGGATAACTCTGTCATACTTTCTTCTTTGCCTCCCATATGTTCATTCTCTGTTGATGACCTGACTTCCTGTTTTATTGAGAAAGTTGATACAACTGGAAGACAATGTTTGCAGGCTCTCACTACTATATCTGACTAAGTCCTACACGTAAGTCCACACTCTCAACCTTCTCCTAATTACAGTCGATGAACCATGTTATCACTCTTTCAACTTTACTGAATCAGTTCCTTCTCTCTCTTGGATCATTCCCATCAGCATGCAAGCTTGTTTTAAAAAATATTTCCTGATTCTACTTCTTCCTTTGGCTACAACCCCATTTCTTTCCTTCATTTTTTAAGCAAAGATTTGGTAAGAATCTTCTATACTTGCAAATGCCTGTCCTATTATTCTCTCCTGAATTCCTTCTGTTGATGTTTTTACCATCAGGATTCCACAGAATATAGTCTTATCAAGGACACCGACAACATCTCTGTCACCAAATGCACTGGTAATTCTGCATGTCAGCTCAGTGCCCTACCAGCAGCTTTGGACACACTGATCACCCTCTCCAACTCTGAGCCCTCTCTCCACTTGGTTCCCAGGATCCCTCACTGGTCTGGTGGTCTGCCTGCTTTTCCAGCTGCTCCATCTCTGTGTCCTTGCTAGTTCCTTCTCATCTCTCTGACCACTAAGTATTAGAGAAAACCAAGTGGACTTTTTTCCCATCCATATCCACACTTTGGTGAGTTCACTGATTTTAAATGCCATGTATCTGCTAATCATGCCAGTGCCAGTGTAGATTTTCAGCCCAGACCACCCCAAAACCCCAAATCATACACATCTCTGCTCATATATCTAACAACGATCTCATACTAATCATGGCCAAAACTTACATTCAGGGGGACCAAGCTGAAGGAGTACCTGAGGTATATTCTCATTGTGAATGAAAGGAGCTTTAAGAGGGAAGAACCACATAAGCATAGTTTAACGCTCTGCTTGCATCACATCTGCTCACATTTCAGTGACCAACACACATCACGTGGCCAAGTCCAAAGGCAGTGAGGCAGAAAGTACACACAGCCCTGAGATGGTGGAGGAGGGGAGAAGGGAGTGAATATTTGCTGATCAAGACTGCAATCCATCACACTAACCCAGTTTATCCAGCTACCCTCTAACTTCCCCAGGGGTCCTGGGTTCCTTTGAACTTGACTCAGCCAACTGGAGACTTTAGAACCCCAACTGTGCATTACTGCCGAACACTCGTTTTTTCTTAACTTGGAGGGGAGGAGCAATGGATAACCATCCTGAGCCCCTGTCCAGCAGTGTCTTCAGAGGGAAGCTGAACCATCCAAAGTCTCAGTCCTGGGAAATTTAGCTCAGGAACCCTGAAAATATTTTGAAGGTAACACTTAGAAACATACAGAGAACTTCCTTTGCTCTTTAGGGTAGGTTCCTGTAAGTCTTGGAAAAACTCATGACTGATGGGGAAGTTGGTTGTGAATACTTGGAAAGGCAATTAGATGAAAAGCACCTCTGGAAAAGCCCGACACAGCAGCCTTCCCTCTAAGGAGCACACTCTGGGTCGGCCGGCTGCCTGGGCAGGGTTAGAGAGCGGCTGTCTGCTGCAGGGTTGCTCCCCTTCTTCCTGACCTTCAGAGAATGAAGAAGTGGGTGTCCTCTCTGGTCCCAAAGTGTAAACTGGCGTCTGCAGTAGCAAAAAAAAAAAAAGCAAAAAAAAAAATCCATCCATCTATTTGCTTCTTGAATATTAACCATTTCTAGAGTAAAGACTTAATTTTTGCTGAACATTAGAGAAATGTCCATGAACAGGCAGACTTTGTTTCTGACCTCATTCAGCTAACAGTTTGTTGAGAAAGAACAGTGAAATACAGCATGAGAAGGGTTATGTTGGGAGAAGAGAGGGAAGCTATGGGAGTTTATATCTGAGGTGCCTAATAGAGACTTAGGGAGTGAAGGAAGGCTTCCTGGAGGAAACAATTTCTACATTAAGGCTTGATAAATGACTCAGAGAAGTGAGAGGGTTGGAAGAGGCTTCCAGATAAAAGAAACGGCATGCAGGAGGCATAGAGGTAGGAAAGAACTCATCAGGTTGCTGCTGAAGAGGATGAAAGGGGTAGAAGGGAAGAGAGACGGAGAGATGGCTGGGTTGGGGCTGGATCCCTGGTAAGCCATGTAAAGAGTTTTGACTTTACCCTGGAGGAAAGAGAAGCCATTTAGAAGTTATTGTTGGGGTTGGGAAGAGGGGTGTAGCAGATAGCCAGATAAGGGAGAGAGAGACAGAGAGACCCAGAGAGGTCAGCCGCAGTGTGCAGGGAAAGGAGGGGGAAAGAAGCAAGAGCTATTCTGGTGGTGGGATTGACTGCCTGGGGGAATTTATGTGGGAGGAAAAGAGATACTCAAAGGCCCTGGGTCCAGTCCCTGGAGGGAGATGGAGCTCCCATCACAAAGACAAAGAGTGCATAAAAAGAGTGAGGGTTGCTAATGACAAACTGAAGAGCCAGATACCCCAGGGAGAAGCTGGGTGAGCTCAGTGTATGAGATGTTGCATTCAGAGACCTATGGGACCTCAGATGCAGCTGTTCTAAGCCCAGACCTCAGTAGACACATTCATTCATTCATTCATTCATTCACTCACTCACTCTATAAACATTTATCCAGGACTGGGCTGAATGCAGAGTAAACAAGGATGATTAAGATCCTGGTCTAATCCTCAAATGAGTCAATGAAAGAGAGAAGTGTAAACATAATGACAATGCTGTTGGCGGTATAAAAATAGTGCCCTCAAGGGGTAGGATGACAGCAGGAAATGGTGGACTCAGCTTGGGTGGCCAGGGATGGCTTCCTGGGAGAGGTGACCCAGAAGAGAGTAGCCAGACACAAAACAAGCTGGGGAGCAGGAGGAGGATGTCCGGGCAGATGAAACAGCAGATGGCTGCCAAAACACAGAACCCATTTAGGGAAATACCAGGAATGATGTACCAGGGTAAGGACAGAGGAGGAGAGGGACAGAGACTGCCAGAGCTGCTGGGCCCAGGCCTGATGCACTTCGAATCCACTCCGAGGTGACAGTCTTTAGAAAGCTTTTTGAAACATCCCTTTTATCGTTATGTTACCATTACCGTGGTCCATGCACAATCTTCTAAGTTCCAGGTAAGCATAAAGAACATAAAAATCAGTTACCATTTAATGTGTAAGGAAAATTTTCCCATCTCAATTTTCCATCTCTCCTACTCTTTCTATTTATGTATATATATAGTGTATGTATATATATAACATATATAATGTATGTATTTTCAATTTAAGAATTAGTGTGTATGCTGTTTGATATACTGCTGTCTTCCCTTGACAACAAAAAGCATAAATAGTTATATCTTATTAAGTTATTTTCCCAAAACATCATTAATTGCCTCATAGTCCATAATTACACAGTGAGAGCAAAATTTATTCAACAAATCTCTGTATCATTGAGCATGTGTGATGTGTACAAATATTCATAATATTCTTGTAACTAAATACAGTAAAACCTTGGTTTGCAAGCATAATTCATTCCAGAAACATGCTTGTAATCCAAAGCACTTGTATACCAAAGCAAATTTCCCCATAAGAAATAATGGAAACTCAGATGACTCATTCCACAACCCCAAAATATTCATATAAAAATGATGATAATACTGGAATATAATATAAAATAATAAAGAAAAAACAAAATATAAGGAAATTAACCTGCACTTACCTTGAAAACCTTTGTGGCTGGTGTGAGGGGGATGAGAGAGAGGGGTTATCGTGTAGAACAACTTTCACTAACGCTAATCGAATCATTGCTAACTATTGACTCTATGAAATCTTTTTGTTTTCATGCAACTTTAACAAGGAACCTATCCAATCACACTTGCTTTCTCCTCCTTTCGAGGATTTCACATAAATGTGACATTTCATTGTAGTTTAATAGATTCATTGCTTGCACTGCTGCAACCATATTCAGATGGTTTTTTCTACAAAAATTTCTTCACATTTTACACATATCCTTAATCTCATTTGAAGTGAAGGATTCCTCCACTTTTTCTCCTCCTCCTCCTCTACAGATGAGATGCAGACGTAGACGTTTTATAAAATCTTGCTATTTTGGCCACTCGTATACCTCGTTTGTGCTTCTCAATGATTTCCTTCTTAACTTCCACCATAATCATGTTATTCTTCTTACCACCTTTCTTTTCAATCTTTTTATGCATAGGGGCCATGGTATACACTTGCACAGATGTTGACTATGGTACAGTATTAATAAACTCATCATATACTGTATTTAATGTAATTGGCAATGAGGCAGCAGAGGAAAGGGTTTCTATCTGCAGGCAGCCTGATGTAGAATGAAGCTAAGCATTCCTAAGTTTACTCTTGGATGGAAAAGCAAAGGAATAACCATAGGTGCTTTGAAGTGACAAAAAATACACTAGTGCCAGTTGAAGGCACCTTCCAATCTTCTGAAAAATCACTGATTTCTGTGAAACACCGCAGCCCGAGACTGAGCATCTGAGCATGGGAGACAATCACCCACAACCCCTCAGAAAGAGGGTGGGGGGAAATTGGCTCAGTTGTGATCATGTGATGTTTGGCATCACATACTACTTGTATTGCAAGACATCACTCATTTATCAAGTTAAAATTTATTAGAAATGTTCTCGTCTTGCAGAACAGTCACAGAACAAGTTATTCACAATCCAAGAATAAATAGTGCAACTCAAGTTATCTTTGAACGTGCTTATTGGCCATTTGTAGGTGTCAGATACATCTGTCTGTGTGTCTGAGTGATGCAAGGAATCAGAAAAATGGGGTGGGGAGAGGCACCTTAAATCTTCCCTGGTGCCTTTCATGTTCCTGGCTCCAGGATCTCCTTCAGAAACTCCAGTTATCTGCATGCTAACCCTCCACTTTGTTGCCTCTTTGTCTTTCATTTTGTCACCTGTATTACCATCCTCTGCATTTTGAGACAATTTCTCATGTTTGTCCTTCATCTCACTGGTTTTGTTTTTTTCACAGCTTTGTTGAAATATAATCTACCTAACATATAGTTCACACATCTACAGTGTACAATTCAGTGATTTTTTAGTGTGTCCACAGAGTTGCGCAACCATGACCATAATCAATTTTAGAACATTTTTATCACTCCCCAGAGAACCCCATACCCATTAGCAGTCCCTTCCCATACCCCTCAACCCAGCCCTTGGGAAACACTGGTCTAACTTCTGTCTCCATACATTTGCCTATTCTAGACATTTCATATAAATAGAATCATATAATACATGATCCTCAGTATCATTTAGCATTATGTGGCTTCTGGCTTCTTTCACTTAGCATAATGTTGTCAAGGTTCATCCATGTTGTAGCATGTGTCTGAACTTTCTTTCTTTTTATGACCAAATAATATTCCATTGTGTAGCACACTTTATCTGTGCATTAGTTGATGGGCTGTTTCCATTTTTTGACTATTATGAATAATGTTATTATAAACATCCAAGTACAAGTTTTTATGTGAATATATGCTTTTGTTTCTCTTGTATATGTACCTAGAAGTGGAATTGCTGGGTCATATGGTGACTCATGTTTAAACTTTTGAGGAACTGCCAGAACATTTTCCAAAGTGGTTGCACCATTTTACATTCCCACCAGCAATGCAGGAGGGTTCCATTTCTTCTATATCCATACCCCCAATATTTGTTATCATCTGTCTTTCTTATTTTAGCCATTTTAGTCGGTCTTACGTGGCACCTCACTGTGGGTTTGATCTGCATATCTCTAATCGCTAATGATGTTGAGCATCTTTCCATGTGCTTATCTGCTTTGTTTTTCCAAAACATAAATTCCGCTCCTCGAAATATCCAAAGATGTAGCCATAGGGAACCTGCATTTCTGTTACACTGATAGATACTGTGCTGAAGACATCCCAAATTTCCAGCAGTCTTTTTCCTCTGTACTTTTGCTCCACTAAAGTGCCATCTTCCCCTACCCACCACATGGCTCTCTAGAATTTTTAAGAGATGCTCCACACAAAAAAGCAGTCACACCTTTTCGGCAGTGATTAGATTTGCTGGAGAGACCCACTTGCCACCAGCTCTCTCCCTCACTGTCTGTTCCAGGTGTGGTTGTCACCATCATCCTCATCAGCATTACTACTGTAACTGTTGTTTTCTGCAAGGATTTGCATTCAGTGCCTGGAGGGGATGGAAGAACTATACACTAGTTGCCTCACTGATCAGCATCAGAGAAATGGATGGCAGATAAAAGGAATTCCGTTTTCTGGATTCTCCGCAGTTTGAGCCTCTGAATAGACTCCAAGAGAGTCGCAACGTGAGTGTCCACCTTTGTCAGGAGGCTCTGCTCAGGAGAGAAATCCAGGGGGGTTTCTTGGGACCAGGGTCCTAGCGTAGTTGGATGATTCCCTATGATCAGTAAGTTTCTCCTTATCAAGAACAAAGAGGAACTTTGTTGCTAGGGCTACACAAATGACATTGGTGATGCTGTTTTTAATGGAGTTAATTGTATATTGGGGGAAGGACATGAACAAAGATGAATCTTTAGCCTCTTGGGGTTGGAGTTTAAACAAAAGGGACTTTCCATTTTACTATTTAACTAAAAAACCCTCTTGGAATATAAAGCGGTGGCTGAGGATGTCTCCTACAATCCTTGAAGAGTTGCTTGGTGAAGTTTTAAGGCCCAGACCACAGTGATAGCTCCTTGAATCTAATGTCGTCCTTTTTCAGTGGTGAGCGTTTGGTGGAGGAAGAACGACAAGCAGTGGGAGGTGCCTACCCTAATCAGGCAGTAGAGTGCATTATCGGTAGGGAATTTTAAAAATATAACACAACTAAAAGCTATCTACTTTTTAAAATCATCTCCTTGTGAGGTGCCTGAGTGGCTCAGTCAGTTAAGCATCTGACTTTAGCTCAGGTCATGATTTCACAACTTGTGAGTTCAAGGCCCACATTGTGCTCTGTGCTGACAGCTCAGAGTCTGGAGTCTGCTTCAGTTTCTGTGTCTCCCTCTCTCTCTCTTCCTCTCCACCGGTCACACTGTGTGTTTGTGTGTGTGTGTGTGTGTGTGTGTGTGTGTGTGTGTGTCCCAAGAATAAAAAAACATTAAAAACAATAATAATATAATAAAATAATAAATAAATAAAAATAAAATAAAATCATCTCCTTGAATAGTAATTCTAAATAATGTCTGTGGAAAACCCCCTTCCTGGGAGAGAGGGAGAGAGGCAAACCATGAGAGACTCTTGAATGCTGAGAACAAACTGAGGATTGATGGGTGTGGGAGGGGAGGGGGGAGATGGGCATGGAAGAGGGCACTTGTGGTGGTGAGCACTGGGTGTTATATGGAAACCAACTTGACAATAAACTATTTGTAAAAAAAAAAAAAAAAAGAAAGAAAGAAAAGAAAAGAAAAAAGAAAACCCCCTTCCCCTTAGTTGGACCACTTCCAACCCCTACTCCTATGATAGGTTCCCACAACTCCTGATGATTATAATTCCACCTCATCCACGGAAGAATTGTCTCCTCACTTTGGAACCTGCCAGTGTTGTGTATTCTGATTGATTACACATCCCATCTGCAAAATCCATTCTCCCCACTCCTTCCCACCCCAGTTCCTCAAAGATTTGAACAGTTATCCAAGTCCCTACCCTACTTTCCGCAGTGGTAGTCTAAGAAACCCCCTCTTCCTGTGAGCTGCCCCATATGCCTTGAATCTGAATTAGATGGCTCGGTCAGGAAGTCTGAAAGGATGCCATTCTAAAAAGAAATGCACGTGTTGTGATGAGAACCGGATGATGTACAGAAGTGTTGAATCATTAAATTGTTCATCTAAAACTAATATTATTACACCATATGTTAACTAACTGGAATTTAAAGAAAAACTTTTTAAAAAATATTTTTATTTATTTCTAGGAGAGAGAGAGACAGCGTGAGCAGGGGAGGGTCAGAGAGAGAGGGAGATACAGACTCTGAAATAGGCTCCAGGCTCTGAGCTGGCAGTCAGCACAGAGCCCAATGGGGGGCTTGAACCCATGAACTGCGAGATCATGACCTAAGCGAAAGTCGGACGCTTAACCAATTAAGCCACCCAGGCGTCCCAATAAAAACTTTAAAAAAGAAAATAAAAATAAGTGTCTTAAAAGACTGCATCTTAATGAGCTTATCCTGACAATTTGAGTAGAGCACCCATTTTTTAATTAATAAATTTTATTTTTAAAGAAGATTTAGGTCTATAGAAAAATTAAACGGAAAGCAGAGTTCCTTCTATATACCACCTCCCCCCTCAACCCCACCATACACTCTGCATTTGCCCTCCTAGTAACATCTTGCATTAGTGTGGTACATTTGTTATCATTGATGAGCAGATATTAATACATTATTATTAACCAATGTCCATAGTTTACATTAAGACTCACTCTTGGTGTTGTACATTCATGGGTTTGACAAATATGTGGTGACAAGTGTCCATCTTCATGGTATTATACAGAGCAGTTTTACTGCCCTAGAAGTCTCCTGTGTAGAGCACCTGCTTTTTTCACATCCTTCCCCATGTCTCTTCACACAATGTTTTTTCCTTTATTAGAATTAATTGCCATGACTTTAAATAGGAGACTCATATAGGAATGTAGGTTTCTGGCATCTTGAAACGCAAACATGGCAGTACCTGCATGTTCATAAAACCATGGTCAGCAGAAATTCAACAGAGACTGACCCTCCTCACACAGGTGGAGCGTGCCAAAGCCCTTACATTCCCTGGAGGCAGGGACAGGTGCCATTTGTAGTCACAGTTGTGTTGTCATTTTCCTTAGAATAGATTTAAGAAGAAAAAATGTAATACTTGGTACCCACCCATGTCTCATTCAGAAGTGGTGAGAAAAAAGTAGTCTGAGAAGGTCAAAAAAGTTGGGAGAAACCATGTTTCTTTGTGGATGTGAGTGGCCAGTTTTGCTTGCTTATATTCTCCACTTGTCTCCTGCAGGCATTGCAGTGGGGCCCCATATTGGGTGCACTCAGCTAGCACCTCACTTCTAGCTAATGTGCATAGAGCTAATGGCTGCTGCTTGTACATGGGACCAATTTCCCAGCATATACATTCTGGAATATAGCATTTGGAGACACCAAAAGAAAGATGTTTTTCATGTGGATTTTTAAAATGTTTTTATTTATTTATTTTTGAGGGGTAGGGCAGAGAGAGAGAGAGAAAGAACCCTAAGCATGATGCAGGGTTCAATCTCATAAACTGTGACATTATGACCTGAGCCAAAATCAAGAGTTGGACGCTTAACCAACTGAGCCACCCAGGTGTCCCTCATGTGGATTTTAATAGTCTATATCTCTAAGAAAGCTGAATTTAGAAGTCACAATTCCCAGGTTTTATTCCTTTTTCCTTGGCTATATGAGAAAAATAGAAGACAAAACCAAAAAACTCCAGCAGGTGTAAAGACGTCTGTCCTCTGGACACTCGGTTTGTCTTCAGGAATAAGGTACAAGTGTCTTGGCTCAGTCTTGTTCCTCTGGAACCTGAGCAGTGAGGTGGACATGTCTCATTACTGATCTCATCTCTGCCAAGGCTCCTGATGTTGGTTCTAATGTCTGGTCACAATTTGATAGTCTATTAACCTTTACTTCTTCCCACAACCAAAGAAAGAAAAAAAAAAGTCTTTCTAGAGTCCTGAAGGCCAACACTGGCATTATTGCTGCCAAGGCTCTAACCAGAGGAAAGCTGGTCTATGGGTCATGGCGTTAGAGAAAGGACCGTCTATTTAAACAGGAAATTTATTACCAAGGGATTATAAACAGAACCTGAAGTTTTTGAACTAGAGCACACAAAACAAATAAAGGGGAAATGCTCTCCCACATAACACCTCCTTTGGGCCAATTATGGGTTACATATTTGGTTGAACCACATGAAGTTGCTGATATTTGACCACTTTTGACCTGCAAACACAAGTTTCATGTGGTTCAATGTAAGAGGTCCACTCTGCTTCCTGCCATGTATTCACTCAACAAATATCAGATGAATCGTTCACCTACTACGTACCAGGCACTGTCCTAGGTGCAGAGACTATTGCCAAAAGGAAGACAATGAGTGAGATAAGCATAATAAGCTAGTTGGTGGTGAGTGCTGTGCAGAAAATAAATATGTCATGGGAAGTGAGAAAAGAAGTGGGTTTCAGAAGCAGTGACGGTAGTTTGAAATAGCTGGTGAACGAAACCTTCACTAGGTGGGTGACATTTCAGTAAAGATCTAAAGAGAAGGAGGATTGACCCAGGTAAATAACTGTGGAAGAACCTTCCAGCACAAGGAAGAGTGAGTACAAGACCCTCATCAGAGGTGGAAGGAGGCCTAATATGACCAAGAGACCACTGGGTGGCTGCCCACCATTGTTCTCCTTTTTTTTACAGGCTAGGATGAGAGAGGTTTTGCCCTGGAGAAATAAACATTATGGGCTCAGATGTCAAGTGGTCTAAATTACAGGCCAGCTGCTTAGCGAACTTGGAGAACTGGGAGCTCCAAGATGCTGGGAAGTTGAGTCCAAGAGGGTCTCAACTTCCTTTCCCCACTGGAGGAAGGAAGCCACCCTTCTTGGCTGTGCTGAAGGCTCCTCAGGTCAATCATCAGACAGACCTGCTCAGCTCACGGTTCTACTCTTTGACCCCAGCAGCTCATCAATCAGGGACATAGCTCTGTCGTACCTGGATTAGGAAGAAGAGTATGTATCCCATCCACCCACTTGCCAGTGTCAGAAGTGTCCATGCCCAACCAGCTGGGGTCTTTCACTTCTTCCGAAGTTAGCCAGATCATTCATCTCTTTGGAGCAATAAGCTCTGCGAGGATCTGGGACTCTCCATCCTGCCACCACAGGTGACCTCCAGGCACCAGGAAGTGTGTTAGCAAAATCACCCAAAGCACATTGGTGTGTCTAGTTTGTGTCCATCCCAGACTATAGACAGTGGTGTGCCTGTCTCCTCCCCTTCTCCCACATTCAAGCACGTTATAAAGTGCCCTGAAGATTATAGACACTAACCTCCAGGACAGGGGGTCAGAGCAACCTGCAGGATGACCTGGCCAAGAAGGCCAGGTGAGCAAGGTGCTGGAGGAACAGCCTCTCCCATCTCCTATCCCTTGGATCTCCACATTTGAAGGTCCAGGAGTCTCCCTATGCCAGAGGAGTCTAGGCTCGTCACTGCCCCCTCATCAGCAAGCCCTCGTATCTGCATTTCCAAAGCACTCAGCTCACAACAGATCCCCAAGATGGACTGAAATGGTCAAGATGCCAAGATTCAGTTCGCCCTTCTTCCCTCTAAGTCCTTGGAACCCAGTAGGGAGTTTGCTCATTGATTCCTAGAGGGAACCCTAGGGCAGGAAGGAAGCCCTGTTACCTTTCTTCCTCCTTGATCATGTTCTGGATGGTCATCCTCCTTTATAATAACTGCTCTAAGTATGTATCTGCCCCTTCGTACTCTGTCCTAATTATTACAAACTGCTGTAAGCAGGTTCCCAATAAATGTAATTCATTCCTGTGATTTTTCCAAAAGCACCCCCCCACCCCAGAATTTGGGGTAGCGCACTGGCTTTCTGTTTCGCGCTGGTCCTGGAGTAAGGACAGGCCTGAGCAGGCTGTCCAAGAGGCCTAGCGTCATAAGTCTACTGGAACACCTGTCACTCTGCATGACCAACCCCCCTTCCTCATCTTGGCTCCACTGAGCCTTTTTTGCTATTAACCAGCAGCCACAGAGAAGACACCTAGCAGGCTCTCAAACCCAGATTTGTCCTCTTGGCCTTGAACACAAGACCACTGTCCTATGCAGGCCAACCAGGCCAAGTACCCAGATAGACAGCACTCATGTGCATTTGCCCCAGTTCTCAGACCCTGCTGAGCCTGGATTTCCCTTTTATTTAGACTTTCAGTGTTTTTCCCTGGTTGAAGAATTAGAAACTCCTCCATTTCCCATCTATCAAGCCACCTTGCCTAGCCACCTTGCTTTCTGTGAGGGGCTGTCACAGCAGGTTTGGCACACACATTTTCCCTTTCTGAGCCTCTTCTACCCTTCATCTCTTAACTTTTTCCCGGGTGGAGGCCTGGGAGTTGCACCTGTCCTACCTGGGATCTTACAAGTAAGGCTGAGCTTCTGTGGTGCCTGTGGTCTTAGCAGGGGTGTTCAGCTTTGCATCCGGGCTCTCTGGGAAATTACATACCCCACACAGGTGTGTAAACTTGATCGCTCAGAGTCTGGCTCAGGATGAGGGAGGGTATGTTGCCCCTTCTGGGTTGGCAGTTGAGAAACCATTCTGCCATAAAGGGCCCTGCATTAACCTTCTAATATGAGTGTTTGGCCTTACTCAACTGCACAGAGAGCCCATCTGGAGAGTCTCATGTGTGGGCCTTAGAAAGCCTGGTTTCCTATCCCCAGTAGGCCCCAGAGGGTAACTGCGCAGTAACTGCTCCGTTCCAGTGAGTGCAGTCCTATTTTCCCCCTAGTCCTTCACATTTGTGAGAATGAACCGAAAGACTGAATGCAGTAGCCCATGGCTCCAGTTCCCCCTACATGTCATCCACAACTCAGGGGCTCTGAGGGGCCCTCTTTCTAGGTCTCAATTGGTCCACAGCCGACAACATGACCACCAGACCTCCAACCCTCCTTACCGCCAGTGACTTGCCTTCTTAGAAGTTTTTGTGGCCCACGGCCATTGTGGTCACCCTGTGAATACTCTCCTCTGTCCTATGGTCACCCTTAGGGGAGATATCTTCCACCCCGGAGGACTCCATCAGTCCCTCACACCTGCCGAGCTGGGCAGCACTCATTCTGCATTGGCACACTCTGCCATAGAAGGCTGGGACCATGGCAGGAGGGGTCAGTGGGTCCCTGGGGTGTCCCTCCTCTCGGCTATAAGTGTAGGGTTGTGCTCCACAGAAGGGACCACTTCTGAAGAAACCATTTGGAATTAAAAACCCCAAGGAGGCTTTGGATGCAGCAGCCATTAGAGTGTACCCACAGCAGAACCACGGCAGACCACAAGGCCTACAGGGTGCCTGCTCAGACCCAGCAAGTGATGAGACGGCCACCAAGGGCTGGGAAGACCCATAGTGGTCACTGAGAAGCACTGTTTGCCAGCTATGTGAACAGAGATTAATCCCCTGATGCCTGAGCCTGGCCCACAGCTAGCCGATTAACTTTTTGGCTCCCTGCTTCTAATAGATGGCCTCACTTTCTTGAACACATTCTCAGGGCAGGAATTTGTCACCTCTCCCAAGTGGATGGCCACAGATTGTGAGATTATAAATGACCTCCTTTGTCATATGCTGGGAATCTCTGACTACAGGAACTCCACTTAAGGCCACTGCCTCCTAGTGGGCCCAGCATCACAGAATTTGCTGGTTATTCCATATTCCTTATCAACCATAGCCAAAGCATCTAAATGAGCACAGGAATGGCCAGGCCAAGAGCAAAGCTCAACCACCATAAGAAGAGAGAGGAAAGAGGAGGTAGTGTCCCTCTGTTAGAGTGCTGACCCATGTACATCCAGCTGAACCCAGGCCAAGTTCGCTTTCCTAATCTGGAGCCTGGGAAAAACCATGGGCCTTCCCAAGGTTCCCCACTTGCCAAGTTCACCACTTGCCAGAGGGTGTTGGCGCTTAGTGACATTTGCTTGCATTCGCCCTGAGTCTTTTGCCCAGTGCTTTACAAAGTTGTCTCTGAGCACTCGTGTGCCCACAGTGATGTGGAAGGGTCAGGGAGTTCAGGAGCCTAAGCAAAAGTGAGAAGCATCCTGGGAGCAGAGTCCCCAGAACCAGCCTCCTGGGTTTGAATCCTACTTCCTTCACTGTCTACCTGTGTGACAGTGTGCATGCTGACTAACCTCTCTGGGCTTTATTCTTCTCAGTGTTAAATGAAGGGAATTATATCTATCTTATAGAACTGATGAAGAGATCAGATGAAATAACACAATGGAAACACTCAACAGAGTGTCCAGCATGTAGCAAGCTCTTAATAAATGTTAGAACAGAAGATAATTTCCACTGGTGATATTACATGTCCTGAGGAGCCCTTGAAGTTGCATTTCCTGTGACTTAATAAGAAAATAAGCTGGTAGCTAACAAGTTAAAATAGGCTGCATCTTCTCCAACCTGGGGGACAGTAAGGACCTGCCCTTTCTTGTTTAAAAGGCTTATAGACCTGCAAAGCCAACTTAGGCCAGTTAGGGAGGGGTGTGGAAGGGTATGAGGGAGGTCGCTGTCTGTCCACAAAGCTCTGCAATGCTGAGATGCTGAAGATGGAGACCAGTTCTGGACCACAAACCGGTGGTGTGGTTTAAACATCCCCTTCTCGCATGCCCAGCAGCCCGCACACGTGCAAATGGTGACACACCCAATTTTATCAACTTGGACATACAAGAGGAAGGAAATGGTACTGAAGGGAGAGGCAGGTCCGACAGAAGTTGTAATCCTGACAGCCAGAACAGGGAATGGGATCCAAGCTGCAGACAGGCAAACTTGTAACCTGGGGATTTGCTGGGAGGAAATCTGAACCAACAGTCTGAGAACTGTATTTTTAAGCCAGCCTGGACTGCTCTGCCAGCCTGCTTCTCCACTCCTGAGATCACGAGATGCTCAGCAGGGTGCTGCCGGAACAGGAAGTGACAAGGGCAGCTGATTTCGCCAAAGATATGAAACCCACAGTTCACACTGAATAAATTACACAAAGAACAGCCAGACCCCATGGGAGTAAGAAACGAGTCAATGGATTGAGGCAAGATGGCGGAGAAGTAAGGAGCTCCGTACTTGCACTCGCGCCCATACATCACACAGAAAAGATCTGAAGCCATTGGAAACCATACAAAACCTGAGAGACTCGGAGAAAAAGGACGCAGAATCCACTGAGAAAGCCTTCTAACCTGAGTGTGAACCGGGGAAGGTAAAATCGGGCTGGGATCGGAGCCTCCAGGGTGGGAGGCGATCCCCCTCTACCCTCTACGGGGAGTGAGAGGGGAAAAGGAGAGAGTCCGAGACAGAAAAATCTCCGCTCGGTGCATAGAAAGACCGTACTTGCCAAATACCTGCACACCGGGTCCCCTCGCGCCAACTGGTCCTGGGGGAGGCTGAGCACACAAACTGCTTCTTTGTGCCGCTACTGGAGGTTGGTTTTTAAAGCGGCACGGGCGTGCCAGCCGCCATTGTAGCTCCAGGGCTGCTGGGACCCCTGAAGGAGACGCGCAGACACCGGGCGTCCGCGCTCCTGGCTGGCTGGAACTCGAGAGGGAAGGCAAAAAGCTAAAAACTGGGAAATTTGCCTGTGAGTTCGTGTTTCGGGTGACGAGCCATAGAGAGACCCGGTTTTCCTCACTCCAGCGGCGGCGCGCCTACCGCCATTGTAGCTCCAGCGCTGCTGGGACCCCTGAAGGAGACGCACAGATACCGGGCGTCCGCGCTCCTGGCTGGCTGGAACTCGAGAGGGAAGGCAAAGAGCTAAAAACTGGGAAATTTGCCTGTGAGTTCGTGTTTCGGGTGACGAGCCATAGAGAGACCCGGTTTTCCTCACTCCAGCGGGCTCAGGCTACGCGGACCCGGCAGGCAAGCCCCCGCGCATGCGCACCAGAGCCGACCCAGAGAAGGAAGCAGCGATCCTGACTCAGCCCCCAGAGCTCAGCAGGGAGCCTGGAATTGCCCGAGGGGGTTGTCTGGGAAGCTGTGAATAAGGCAACTTCAGCGGGGCGCGGACTGGGATCTGGAGATTGGAACTGGCCTGGGTTGAAGAGTGCAACCAACTTCGGCTGCGTCCCCGGAACGGGGAGTTGACACGCCAAAAAAAAAAAAAGCGAGCTGCAGCGCGGGGTTCAAGAAGGGACTGGAGCATCGTCACTCTCCTCCCCACAATCGCCAAGGCAGAACCCCCGCCTGAGGCATCGGATCACGCCACGCCCATCCCTGCCTGAGAGGTGCCCTCCTCCCTTTTTTTATTTCTTTTTTTTCCCCCTGTTTTTTTCCCTTTTTTTCTTCTTTCTTTTTTTTCCCCTTTCTTTTCTCTTTTTTCTTCTTCTTTCTCTTTTCTCGCTTTTTTCCCCAAAACACTGACCTGATTAACTCTGGTTGCCAGCTTGCTTAAACAATCACAAGTCCATTCTGTAAATGTAAATTCTACACCTACCGACTTTTTCAGCTATTTCTCTCAGGAGTAATTAGACTATATAGTTTCTCTGGATAATTCCAGCATCCTTCTCTCACCTATCCAACCATATTCTACCCTTTACCTCTTTGAAAAAAGTTTCTTATCCCTTCTGCCTGTTCATTCTATTTCAAAATCTGCCTTGTCTCACCCTGCCTTCTCTCTTTTTCTCTATGCTCTTCAACCAGTGCTGCATACACACGGCTATTTAACTGTAGCTGGGAAATCCAGGTATATGCTTTAAACCGTTCTTTGTCCATCGGTTTTCTTCTTTTTTCCTTTTCTTTTCCCCCTTTTGACCCTTTTATGTATTTTATGCTCCCTATTATTCGCCCTCCCTCCTCCGTCTTTTCTATTAACTTTTTCCTTTTCCCTCTCACTTTGCATGTTAGTTGAATCAGCCTGTGCGTTTGTGTGCTCCTGCTCCCTGTGTGTTTGTCTGTCTGTTTTCTTTTCCAGGGCTACCTCAAGAAACAAGCTAGAGTACACAAGGTGAAGAGTCCCAAATATCACTACGAATAGACAAATAAAATAACCAAGGTCCCAACAAGAGTGACCGAGGGATACCATTCAAAAAACAATCTCTGAAAGGATAGGCCCTGGAAAGTCAAAGAGTTTCTTGGATATAGCAGTACTCATAGAAACAGAGAGCATAACAGGTCTTTAAAACCAACAAGAGCTGGAAAGCTAACTAAAATGACGAAACGAAAGAGCTCTCCTCCAAAGAAACTCCAAGAAGAAATGACAGCTAATGAACTGCTCAAAACAGACATCAGCAGCATAAGTGAACAAGATTTTAGAATAATAATGGTGAAATTAATAGCAGGGCTTGAAAAAAAAACATAGGCGACATCAAAGAAACTATGGCTACAGACAGAATGGAAAATAAAAATAGGCATGAAGAATTAAAAATGCGATAAATGAGATACATAATAAATTAGAGGCCTCCAATGCACGGATTGAAGAGGCAAAAAGGAGAATAAGTGATTTAGAAGACACCATTCTAGAAAAACAAGAAGCTGACAAAAAAAGAGACAAACTGATCCAGGAACAGGAAAGAAGAATTCGAGAGCTCAGCGACAGAGTCAAACGCAACAATATCCGTATCATAGGAATCCCAGAGGAGGAAGAGAGAGGGAAAGGTGCTGAAGGAGTCTTGGAACAAATCATAACAGAGAACTTCCCCGACCAGGGGAAGGAAGTAAATGTGGAAATACAAGAGGCTCAGAGGACTCCCCTCAGACGTAACTTGAATCGATCTTCTGCATGACATATCATCGTAAAAATGGCAAAATACAAGGACAAAGAGAGAATTTTGAAAGCAGCTAGGGAGAAAAGGGCCCTCACATACAAAGGAAACCTATCAGAGTGGTGACAGACCTATCTACTGAAACGTGGCAGGCCAGAAAGGAATGGCAAGAGATCTTCAATGTGATGAACAGCAAAAATATGCAGCCAAGAATCCTCTATCTAGCAAGCCTGTCATTCAAAATAGAAGGAGAGATAAAAACCTTTCAAACAAACAGAAATTGAAAGAATTTGTCACCACGAAGCCAGCCCTACAAGAAATCCTGAGGGGGATGCTCTGAAGGAAAGGTTGCAAGGAACAAAGATTCCAGAGACACCACCACAAACATGAACCCTACAAAGATACAAAGACTCTAAACCCACATATTTCAATAATAACACTGAATGTAAATGGGCTGAATGCTCCAATCAAAAGACATAGGGTAGCAGAATGGATTAAAAAACAAAATCCATCTATATTCTGTCTACAAGAAACTCATTTTAGACGGGAAGATACCTTCAGATTAAAAGTAAGGGGATGGAGAAACATATATCATGCTACAGGAAATCAAAAGAAAGCCGGAGTAGCGATACTTATATCAGACAAACTGGACTTTAAATTAAAGACAATCACAAGAGATGAAGAAGGACACTACATAATAATTACAGGGTCCATCCATCAGGAAGAACTAACAATCATAAATGTCTACGCACCGAATATGGGAGCACCTAAATATCTAAAACAATTAATGTCACAAGAAGCAGAAACAAGCTTCTAGATGGGAATGTGCTAATAGCAGGGGACTTTAATACTCCGCTTACAGCAATGGATAGGTCAACCAGACAGAAAATCACTAAAGAAATAATGGACTTGAAAGATACATTGGACCAGATGGACCTGATGGATATATTTAGAAATTTACATCCTGAGGCCAGGGAATTTACTTTCTTCTCAAGTGCACATGGCACATTCTCCAAGATAGATCACATACTGGGACATAAGCAGCCCTCAATAAATATAAAAGAATAGAGATCCTACCATGCACACTGTCAGATCACAATGCTTTGAAACTTGAAATCCATTACAGGAAGAAGTCTGGAAAACCTCCAAAAACATGGAGGTTAAAGAACACCCTTCTAAAGAATGAATGGGCCAATCAGGCAATTAGAGATGAAATTAAAAATATATGGAAACAAATGAAAATGAAAACACAACAATTCAAAATCTGTGGGATGCGGCAAAGGCAGTCCTAAGAGGAAAGTACATTGCTCTCCAGGCCTATTTCAAGAGATTAGAAAAAGCGCAAGTCCAAAATCTAACAGCTCACCTAAAGGAACTAGAGGCAGAGCAACAAGAACGCCCTAAACCCAGTAGAAGAGAAATAGTAAAAATTAGAGCAGAAATAAACAACATAGAGACCAAAGAAACAATTGAACAGATCAATGAAACCAAGAGTTGGTTTTTGAAAAAGTAAACAAAATTGACAAACCTCTAGCCAGACTTATCAAAAAGAAAAGAGAGAGCACCCAAATAGACAAAATTATGAATGAAAATGGACTTATTACAACCAACCCTCAGAAATACAAGCAATTATCAGGGAATACTATGAAAAATTATATGCCAACAAATTGGACAACTTAGAAGAAATGGACAAATTCCCAAACACACACTCACTACCAAAATTCACACAGGAAGAAATAGAAAACCTGAACAGACCCATAACGAGTGAAGAAATTGAATCAGTGATCAAAAATCTCCCAACAAATAAGAGCCCTGGACCTGATGGCTTCCCTGGGAATTCTACCAGACATTTAAAACAGAATTAATCCCAATTCTTCTCAAGTTATTCCAAAAAATAGAAAGCGAAAGAAAACTCCTGGACTCATTTTATGAAGCCAGCATCACACTGATTCCCAAGCCAGACAGAGATCCAGCAAAAAAAGGGAACTACAGGCCAATATCCTTGATGAATACGGATGCAAAAATTCTCAACAAGATCCTTGCAAATCGAATCCAGCAGCATATAAAAAGAATCATCCACCAAGATCAAGTGGGATTCATTCCTGGGTTACAGGGCTGGTTCAATATTCGCAAATCAATCAATGTGATACATCATATCAATAAAAGAAAGATAAAAACCATATGATCCTGTCAATAGATGCAGAAAAAGCATTTGACAAAATACAGCATCCCTTCTTAATAAAGACTCTCGAGAAAGTTGGGATAGAAGGAACCTACTTAAACATCATCAAAGCCATCTATGAGAAGCCTTCAGCTAACATCATCCTCAACGGGGAAAACTCAGAGCTTTCCCCCTGAGATCAGGAACACGACAGGGATGCCCACTCTCACCACTGCTGTTTAACATAGTGCTGGAAGTCCCAGCATCAGCCATCAGACACCAAAAGGAAATCAAAGGCATCAGAATTGGCAAAGAGGAAGTCAAACTTTCACTCTTGGCAGATGACATGATACTCTACATAGAAAACCCGACAGACTCCACCAGAAGCCTACTAGAACTGATCCAAGAATTCAGCCCAGTTGCAGGGTACAAAATCAACGTACAGAAATCGGTTGCATTTTTATACACCAACAATGAAGCAACAGAAAGAGAAATCAAGAAACTGATCCCATTCACAATTGCACAAAAAACCATAAAATACCTCAGAATAAACCTAACCAAGGATACAAGAGATCTGTATGATGAAAACTATAGAAAACTTATGAAGGAAATTGAAGAAGACACAAAGAAATGGAAAAGCATTCCATGCTCATGGATAGGAAGAATAAATATAGTTAAGATGTCATTACTACCTAAGGCACTCTACACATTCGATGCAATTCCAATCAAAATTGCACCAGCATACTTCTCAAAACTAGAACAAACTATCCAAAAATTTGTATGGAACCACAAAGACCCCGAATAGCCAAAGTAATCCTGAGAAATAAAACCAAAACGGGAGGGATCACCATCCCAGACTTTAGCCTCTGCTACAAAGCTGTCATCATCAAGACAGTATGGTATTGGCACAAAAACAGACACATAGACCAATGGAACAGAATTGAGAACTCAGAAGTGGACCCAAAAGTATACAGCCAACTGATCTTTGACAAAGCAGGAAAGAATATCCAATGGAAAAAAGACAGCCTTTTTAACAGATGGTGTTGGGAGAACTGGACAGCAACATGCAGAAGAATGAAACTAGATCATTTTCTCACACCATACAAAAATAAACTCAAAATGGATAAAGGACCTGAACGTGAGACAGGAAACTATCAACACCCTAGAGGAGAAAGCAGGAAACAACCTCCTTGACCTCCACCGCAGCAACTTCTTACTTGACATATCCCCAAAAGCAAGGGAATCAAGAGCAAAAATAAACTGTTGGGACCTCATCAAAATTAAAAGCTTCTGCACAGCCAAGGAAACAACCCAGAAAATTAATAGGCAACCAACCGAATGGGAAAAGATAGTTGCAAATGACATATCAGATAAAGGGTTGATATCCAGAATCTACAAGGAACTCACCAAACTCCACACCCGAAAAACAAACAACCCAGTGAAGAAATGGGCAGAAGATATGAACAGACACTTCTCCAAAGAGGACATCCAGATGGCCAACAGACACATGAAACGATGCTCAGCATCCCTCCTCATCAGGGAAATACAAATCAAAACCACACTGAGATACCACCTCACGCCAGTCAGAGTGGCTAAAATGAGCCAATCAGAGAACTCCAGATGCTGGCGAGGATGTGGAGAAACGGGCACCCTCCTACACTGTTGGTGGGAATGTAAACTGGTACAGCCCCTCTGGAAAACAGTGTGGAGGGTTCCTAAGGAAACTAACAATAGAACTCCCCTATGACCCAGCAATAGCACTGCTAGGAATTTTCCCAAGGGATACAGAAATGTTGATGCATAGGAGCACATGTACCCCAATGTTCATAGCAGCACTCTCCACAATAGCTAAAACCTGGAAAGAGCCTAAGTGTCCATCAACAGATGAATGGATCAAGAAGATGTGGTTTATCTATACCATGGAATACTACATGGCAATGAGAAACAATGAAATCTGGCCATGTGTAGCAACATGGATGGACCTTGAGGGTGTTATGCTGAGCGAAATAAGTCAGGCAGAGAAAGACAAATATCATATGTGTGCACGTATAGGAGGATTAGGAGGAGCTTAACAGAGGACCAAGGGGGAGAAGAAGGGCAGAAATGGGGGGGGAAAGGGGGAGAGGCAAACCATGAGAGACTCTTGAATGCTGACAAAAACTGAGGACTGGTGGATGTGGGGGGGAGGAGGGGTGGGCATGGAGGAGGACACTTGTGGGGATGAGCACTGGGTGTTATGTGGAAACTAATTTGACAATAAACTATTTGTAAAAAAAAAAAAAAAAAAAAAAAAAAGAAACGAGTCAATGTGAATGTGTGAGTTCACGTTAACTTAATTCCACGCATTGCCAAAGAGAACACTTTGATTTCCATACGCATTGCAAACCCATTTTCCCTCATGTAAATACAGCAAATATTATTCATCCATTTTACAGATAAAAAACTGAGGCATGGACAGGGGAGGTAATTTGCTTAAGAGCCAAGTCAGAAATCTATATTTTGTCCAAGAGTTGTTGCAAATCTTAATGGTCAGAAAATATACAACATAACCCTTGAAATAAAGTATAAAATTATTTTCTGATTGTTAGTTCTTATTGTAAAAAGAGGAAATGAGTTTTGGTCAGTTTCATAGGCCATGCTTTGTCTGTTGTTCAAAAAAAAAAGCTTTGTGAAATTTTAAGTAATCCATGCACATTTTCATCTGGAACATAACTATCTGTGGTATTAATGTAAAGTTAGTATTAGAGTCATTACCAAGAAACATCATGTGTGGTTCCAGACATGGGGGGAAAGAAAATAGAATAAGCCTTTGGACTGTGGGGCTATCTCAAGAATTTCTGCATTCAATCACATCCGTGAGCACAGCTTGATTTCTATAAAAATGTTTTTCCTTTTAGAAAGATATTGATCAGGTAGAGGAATCTATTAAGATCACCTTCAAATATTCCTAAACATCTGGCAGAGGCTGAGAGATAGTGTATGAGAAAATAGCCTACACATTTTTTATTTTGAGAGAGAGAGAGATCGTGTGCACACACATACATGGGGGAGGGGCAAAGAGAGGGAAAGAGAGAATCCGAAGCAAGCTCTCTCTGAACCGATGAGGGGCTTAAACTCACGAACCGAACTGTGAGATCATGACCTGAGCCGATATCAAGAGTCAGATGCCTGACTGAGCCACCCAAGCACACCTAGCCTACACAGTTTAAAACCACCTTGGTTTTGTCCACCTTGCTAAAGGACTTTTGAATCTAGGAGATGGGGAAATGCTGAAAGCACACCATGTTCCTTATGCACCAAGAACATGCTCTTTTGGAGGATTCCAATAACAAAGTGACTATGGCCATGTAATTGAAGAGACTTTGATCTCTACCCATAGCAAAAGCCCCAGAGCAAGTAGAGGAGCTATTATTATTTAAAAAAAAAAAAACTTTTGAAATATTTCCATGTCTGTGGTCTCTGTTCTGACCCGGCTTCATTCCCCTGTTCCACCAAAAGTTTGAGCCACAATTTATTGTGGAAGCTCATCAAAGTGAGTCACCTCTTGCCAAGGGACAGCATTTATGTTTGGCTCCTGTGATTTTAAAGATGGGGGCTGTCCTTGTCGGGGTGTGTGATTTCTAGAAATGAGCCCTGATCAGTCAGCTGATAGTGTACAGGAAATTGCTAGGGCTTTTCACTGAAACCATCATGTCAGTAACTGCATAACACTTAAAGGTTCCTTCTCAAAATAAGCATGGACTTCAGATCTATGGACATTAACAGGTAACTGGACAGCTCTGTGTTCTTTGACATCATATGTGCTAAGTTTGGAAATAAATCAGGTGACTATATTGATGATGTGAGCCAGGGGCCAAGAGGTGCTCTGTAAACCTGGATTCATCAAGGTTTGGGTGCCAGTCCCTGCCCTGTCTCACTATGATTTCTAACCCAGGTTTTCATCTACAAAAGCAGGGTGATGATAGCTACCTTGGGCTATACTTGCAAGGATTAGGCTCCATGTATGGAAAGCTGTAGGGACAGAGCAGTTATTGTTAAACAATAATACTGCTAAGTTTCCTTTAAACAGTATGTGACAACAAGATTGTGAAAGGCTGAATAATGGCTGCCTAAAGATGTTCACATCCTAATCCCCAGAACTTGAGTGTGTGTAAAGGGACTTTGCAGATGTAATTAAGTCAAAGATCTTGAGATGAAGACACCATCTTGGACTGTCCGGGTGGGTCCAGTGTAATCACACAGGCCTTCTAAGAAGGAAACAAAGAGAGATGGATATGAGTATGGAATGAGGTGAGAAAGGGCCCACAAGCCAAGGAACACAGATAACCTCTAGAAACTGGCAAAGGTAAGGAGATAGATTTCCCCTAAGTGCCTTTAGAGGGAAATCACCCTGCTAACAACCTTGACTTTAGTCCAGTGAGACCAATTTTGGAGTTCTGACCTCCAGTACTCTGTAAGAATCAATCTGTGTTGTTTCAAGCTGCTGAGATAGTCAGCAGAAACTCAGACAAAGGTTATAAAACGTATTTTCTTGAGTAGCCCACAGGCTGGATCTGGAGGCAATTTCCAACAGAACAACCTTTCTCATTTTTTCAGAACAAGAGTATCACATATTTCTGACATATCTATCTCATACCGGTTCAAAAATAGATGAACTCACTAAGGAGAGTGTATGGAGCGAGACGAACAGAGACCCTAAAGCAGACTTGAAAAGAGTGATTCTCGGGGCACCTGGGTGGCTTAGTCGGTTAAGCATCCGACTTTCGCTTAGGTCATGATCTCGTGGTTCGTGGGTTCAAGCCCTGCGTCGGGCTCTGTGTTGACTGCCAGCTCAGAGCCTGGAGCCTGTTTCAGAGTCTGTCACTCCCTCTCTCTCTGACCCTCCCCTGCTCACGCTGTCTCTCTCTCTCTCTTCTAGAAATAAAACATTTAAAAGAATTAAACAAATTTAAAAAATTAAACAAATTAAAACAAAAAAAATTAAAAAAAAAAAAGAGTGATTCTTAGGCTTCCCTGTGATTTTGAAACATTTGGCTTCTTGTTCAAATGAAGATTCTGACTCAGGAGGCCTGCGGTAAGGCCTAAGATTCTTTATTTCTAACACATTCCAGATGACACTATGTGACTGGTCCCCAGACCACAGTCTGAGTAGGAAGGCTCTAGAGGACCACTCTGAAGGGAAGACACTCTGAAGAGGCTCCATTAATGGCCTTACTCTTAACCAGTTTCCCAATTCTCTCCAGTCCTTTGTAAAATTCCTTGAGGGGTGCCCAGGGTCTGTAAAGTGTTCACATCTGGTAGGACATCATTCACTGCCACTCTCACCAAGTGAATTGTACATATTATCTCAGTTGGATCTGTTCCCGAGCAAATGCATCCCAAGGTAATACAAGGTGTACTTACCTTTTTAAGTATATGATGAAGTTGATTATTTAAACTTTTTAAAAGTTTATTACTTAAATTATTCAATATTCAATGAAATATGAGTGCAAAGAAAAAAGCTTTCTTTGAAAATTGATAGATTTGGAAAGAGAAAATATACATAACTATAAAACATGTTAAGTCACACGTGGATAAGTGGAGGGGGAATCATAAAACTCTCTACACTTAGAATGTTTTAAAATATGCCTTCAAAATTTTACTCCCATTTTATTTATTTTTATTTTTTTAATGTTTGTCTTTTTTTGAGAGAGAGGGGGAGGGGGCGCCTGGGTGGCTTAGTCGGTTAAGCATCCGACTTTCACTTAGGTCATGATCTCGCGGTTCGTGGGTTCGAGCCCCTCGTCGGGCTCTGTGCTGACTGCCAGCTTGGAGCCTGTTTCAGAGTCTGTCACTCCCTCTCTCTCTGACCCTCCCCTGCTCATGCTGTCTCTCTCTCTCTCTCTCCTAGAAATAAATAAAACATTTTAAAAAAATTTTTTTTAAAAAGAGAGAGAGGGGGAGGGAGCATGCGCACAAGCAGGGGAGGGGCAGAGAGAGAGAAGGGGACAGAGAATCTGAAGTAGGCTCTCCAGGCTGCGAGCTGTCAGCACAGAGCCCGGCATGGGGCTTGAACCCACAAACCTGTGATATCATGACCTGAGCCAAAGTTGACACTTTACCAACTGAACCACCCAGGTGCCCCTTCACTCCCATTTTAAAGAAACCAAAATTGTCCTGTGAGTGCATTACAGATAACAAACATTTACACAAGAAAAGCTTTAAGGATACGCATCTGGGTTTTAAGTGAAAAATTAAAGGTCAAATAACTGCTGCCATTCTCAGCGGTGGTGGTGGTGTATTCGCTTACGCTTCAGACCTTTGGTTTTCCTTACACAACAATGCAGTTATTACCTACCACTCCTGTCAAGCCTCAGCACCACAAACCTGTCAGAGGCTGTGATTACTCTGTCTTTTGCAGAGGAAGAATCTGAAGCTCAAACGGAAAAAGTGAATTGACTCTGTTCTAGAATCAGTCAAAGCCTCAAAGTAATCATGATGCCTCTGCCAAGTCTTACACTTTAAAGGGGGTCCCTGATTAGAAACAGTAGAAGATCAATTGTTTAACATATATTTAACGATAAGAGAAGCAGTAAGGAATACACATAAAACCAATGCTTGTAAACAAACAGAATGTCACATTCTGACATTTAAAGAGAGAATCACACGTACTGTTTGACGAACAAGAGTCAAAGAGTACAGTGAAATAGCAGCTATGGCAAAACCACATCAGCTTGAAGGAAGTTTAGGTCAGAAAACTATAAGCAGAATGCATTTGCCTATCTGAGATGACCCTAGAGACCCCATGGTGGTTTCTCACCAACGTAAGTGCTACCTCAAGGTTACATTATGTGGGTGAGGGTTTGAATGAAACTATATATACACTGTCAATCATCACGTGCTGGACAACCGAAACGTCAGTTTCATAGAATTATGAAGGTAAAAGGACCCACAATCCACATCTTCTGAGTTACTTCTTGGGAGAGATGGATGTCAACCCAAGCCCTGGGGAGGGCAGAAGCAACCTAAGGCAAGCTCAGGTGCCCCATTGGCCTTCTTCACTGCCTTGCTGCCTCACCACAGCATCCCTGTCTATCTTGTAGAATCTACATTTTGGGAGAAGCCACAGTGTATAAGAGTTAAGAATAATTTCCATAGCATCATTGTGTGTTCTGCAAGAGTTACATGGATGTTCCAGAGGTGACCTCACTGAACAACTTTTCTCTTTTTCTATATACTTCAACTTTCCTTCTTTTGAAAGGGGTACCACATCTCAGTAAGAGCAAACAAAAAGACAAAGAGCCTTCTGATTCAAGTTGGCAAAGTATGCATATTCCTTTCTCTGCCCTCTCCAAATCGCATCTGCATGTCAGCATCTGCATGAAAGTATAGTCAGACAAGGAAGAATGGAGGGCACAAGGGAGGATCAGCGGACCAGAGCTTTTCATGAATCGCTGGAAGCCAGTTTTTGGGTAGAATTATACTGAGGGACAAACACTGGTAAAAGAGACATCGGCTTCAGGACATGCCTAAGACAAAGCTGCAAAGGATGAGGCCCCGGGACAGCAGGTATGAAAATGAAGAGAACAGATGCTTGCGGAATAAACGGTGGAGCAGGTTCATTCTCCTAACCCACTCTCTGCACCCCCTCGCAAGTCGAGTCCAGGGCAGCATGATTCCGGGGGGGTTAATTTCAGGGCTCTGGGATATCATGAAGCCTGCAGATTCGGCCCATCTCTCAGGTGCCTAAGCTCACCCACGACCACAAGACGCCAGCAGCGGTCCCATCCTCCCCGCCGGAAGACGTGACAACATCCGGGGTAAGGACTGAGAACGGCTCCCACCCTTCCACGCCCCTCTTCTAAGAGCAAGAGCTCTTTTCCCAGCAACCCCCCAATCAGCTCTCCCGCCGCATCTCATTAGCCAGGAATGGGTCACGTGGCCGCCCCTACACCCGTCACCACAAGGGGAATGGAATTTCTGTAGTTGACTCAGGGCAGCGCTTCTCAAACTTGAGTGGGCATCAGAACGACCTGGGGATCTTGTGAAAATACCCATTTCTGAGCACCACCCCCAAAGGTTCTAGTTCAGTGAGTCTCGGGGTGGGACTGGAGAGTTTGCATTTTTTGCCATCTCCTAGATGATGCTGATGGTGCTGGTTTAGGAGACAACCAACAATGAAAGGGCTCATCCTGTTTCAGGACTTTAAGTGGTTCTAACATGACTTCCTGCCCACGTTTCAGGCGAAGCCTTTTCGTGCACACCGCCCGCCCTCATGCTCAAAGCTTAGTCATTCCTCTCATTCAGGGAAGTTATGATTCTAACCATCAGTGGAACTAAAAGCAGAAACGGTCACAAGTGGCTACCTCAGGAAAGCAGGTGGGAGAGGAGGGGGAGGAAAGGAAGTGATGACATATTTTATTATGATTATGTGCTCATCTAAACTGAGTGGATTTTTCTTTTCGTTGGTGTTATTGAATAATCATTCTTTAATAAGAATACTTTTGTAGTGCACGTTTTTCCTACTAAATAGTCTCAGCTTTCTTGAGTCTGGGTGATGGCCTTCATGGAGGTCTTTGGCGGTGGTGGTGGTGGTGGTGGCTTGGGAGGAGCGGAGGGGAAGTTCTCCCTAGGTTGTTTTCAAATTATTTTTCCTAAAAGAGAGAGTGCCATTCTTTTTTCTTGTTTTTGTTTTTGTTTTTTGTTTTGAGAGGGAGGGTGTGAGTGCGGAAGTTTCAACCAGCCGTTTCCATGTGCATATCAAGATCCAGATTGTGAATCCAGCTTACTGTAGGTGGGGGTAGTTATTTTTCAAGGACACCAATAATTGAGTTAAAATCATCATAATGAAGTTGACAAAATATTAACCTATGGTTTGCATCAAAATTTGTCTTAAGAATGGCACTCTTTTGAGGTATCTGGGTGGCTCAGTTCATTGAACACCCGACTTCCACTCAGGTCATGATCTCACACTTCCCAGGTTTGAGCCTGAGTCAGGCTCTGCACTAACAGTGAGGCACCTGCTTGGGATTTTCTCTCTCTCTCTCTCTGACCCTCCCCCACTCACACCCTCTCTCACATGCCCTCTCTCTCTCTCAAAATAAACAAATAAACTTAAAAAAAAAAAAAAGAATGACACTCTCTCTTTTTGGAAAAATAATTTGAAAAGAACCTAGGGAGAATTTCCCCTCCACTCCTCCCAGGCCATCACCACCACCACAGACCTCCATGAAGGCCAGCACCCAGGCTCAGGGGAAGAAGGCTGAAATGCTCCTCAAATAAGCGGAGAAGCTATCAGAGCTCCCCAGGAAATCCAGTGGAGAACAGAGAGGAGGAAGAGAGAAAACTTGGTACCATTGGAAAGAATGGGCTGCATTTTGAGCTCACCTGGACATCCTACATCACTTTCCCAGGACCCGTCTCAGCTAAGAGTCTTATCCATGCTTGTGTAAGTGATATTTTGTGGTGAAAACTAAAATCCCATTTGATATGGGATGCCCCAGACCACCTAGGAGGAAACAGAAGGCCAAGAAGACTCAGAGAATAACATAACATTGGTCTAGGGAAAGGATTTTCACCTTCCACAGGCCTAATTATTAGAGAGTTGAAGGTATTTCGTCTACATCTCAAAGGGCATGTCAGGCCTCAGTTGATACCCAGTTAGATAAGAACTAGAAAAGACCACCAAGCCCACATCAAGGAGCAAATATTTCAACCCTGTGAAGTGTCCAGGTGTCTGAGGGTACCCAGAGACATCTTCCTGGAGGAGGTGGTAGGCTGGAGTGTCCAGAGTCACCTGCGCTGGGAGTTTTAGGCCTAAAACTGAGTGTGTCCTTCAGATAGATGAGCTCCAAGAGCTCCTCAGCTGACCTTTATCTACACAGAAACCAGAAAAGTGAAATCTGATGCATCGCAGAGGTCTCTCTGAGTAAATAAATAGGTAAATAAATAAAAGCCCTATAGCTATTTTTAGTCTGATTCACTCTAAAATCATTATTTCTTTCACTGTCCAAAGAATAGGGACCCTGATTCAAACAATACTTATGTTCCATTTAGTTCTGGTCATCATTTCCCACTAATACCCAGGAAATAATCCAAAGATCTCCCATGAATACAAACTTACCGTTATTATTCCATTTGCTCAGGAACTGAATGGATTCTATTCATCAGCACATTTCTTTTATAATTCAGGTCTTATCTTTTTTTTTAAGTATCTTAATTTCTCTTGCAATCGTAAGGCTAGGTTGAATTATTATCTTTTTTTCCTCCCATTCTGTGGCTGATTCTCCTTTTCATTTATTAAGTACCCATTTGACTCATCTTCAGACCTAACAAAAAACTCAACGTTATGCTATCTGTCTTGCGTAATTAGCTGTTTCCTTTTTGGGTCAAACAGAGGAGCTTGTAGTCAGGATCTTCAATAATGTATGTCTCAAAAAGAATAATACTATCCCCTGTAAGAAAGTCATTCTTTAACTTATTAGGAAAAAAAATCTGAAGAGAAAACAAATGTATTGGCCATTTAGTCTTTAACCCGGAGTCCAGTTTGATTCTGCTGCCTTTGTCTCCCTCCTGAAGAAGATCATGAGGCAGAGCAGATGTCCACCGTGGCGCAGTATATTACATTTGTGCTTGTATCCCTCGGGGACAAGGACCACATGACTGGCTCAAGGAGGCAAAGTGAAACTGAAATACCTGGCGCACTCCCTTCCCAAATTCCAGAATATTCGGATCTTGATTTAATCTGCTCCAAGTTATAATCTGATAGAGAAAAGTTACTTGTCAACTTCCATAGCCACAGGAATACATGGCAAGAGGAAAATTTGTTTCTCAGCTCCCTCTGCTGGCCTTTCAGAAAATCATCTCTCCCCTCACTACCAGGTCCTGTGCTGGGTATACGTGGTGGGCCAACTTCCTGCCACATGTGAGCCAATAGGGAAGTTAGGTCCACATCAACTGGGAAAATCTTGTCAAGGAAACCAGTGCTCCAAAAGATGAAAATGGAAGAGGGGTCAACCCAATGGTGAATCCAAACTAAAATGCTGATTCTCCAGTCCACCTTACAAAGAAGTTAGCCTGAGACGGGGCCCAGGCACGTTTATTCTGAAAAACAATCCTGGATGATTCTGTTGCACCTCCTGGTTGGGAACCACAGGTCCTAAAAGTTCCGTTTTATAGTTACTGTGTATTCTGGCTGCTACAGTTTAAATTTATATCTATTTTACAGGCTTTGGGGGCAGGGAAGAATCAGCATTTAACCTGACCTATTTAAATGGCCACTTAAATGGCAGCTATAGCTTTGCTTCTCCAGGTTAACCACCCCAAATTCCCTTATCTTTTTTCGCAGTTTCTATTCTCTTGAAAGATTTTCAGGAACAAATAATAGCAATCCAGACATGCATTCAGCATGCATGCACTCACATTTCCGCAGCGTTGCTGTTTTCTTGCCTTTGGTTTCCTCATTTCTTCTCCTAAAAGATTTTGCTAATGTCAGTGCATTCCTTCTGAAGCTGGTGAGCAGCCATTCAATGACAGAAGGGTCACACCTCCCAGAATGTTCATACTATTCATTGCACATGATGACGGGGAAATTGGGGTATGGTGTTGAATGACACACACAGCATACTGAGCTTACAGTCCTGAGGTCTACACATCAGACTTACCCCTGGCAAGAGAAGAGGTCTTGGCACGTCAGCTCAGTGACTAAGAGATGGCCTCTCACTGGCCAGAGCATGATTTACACTCAAATTCTATATACCCCAGGGAGAGCTGCCCCAAGAAAAATGCTTTCAGGGCTCTCGGCTATATCCATGACCTTGGCCAGACACCTTGCAGATGTGTGGCCTTGGTTATTTCCTACCAAGGGAAATAGCTCAAAATTTGTCCAAATAATCATGGTTCAAAGTACATACAAAACAACAGAACAAAACATTTATATAGTTTCTTCTATCTTGGAAAATACTATACACGCATAATATAATACCTTCCTGTAACCCTTCATTCTTTTTTTTATTCAAATAAAATTTTAGTGATTTCAGTCAATACAACTGAAAATGTAATGTCATAAAAGAGCTTTTCTTGCCTAATTTCAAAATGCCACTTGTGGGCCATTTCTGAGCAGAAGCAACAAACCCTACTGAGTATTCAGTTTATTAACTACAGTGACAGTATCATGATCTAGGAGATGATCATTGATCAGCTCACAGAATTTGGCTAAGAAAGAAAACAAACAAAACCAATGTAAATAATAGAATAGCCCAACTATAAGTAAAATAAAACTGAAATCTCAAATATCCATCTCTTTTTTTTTTTAATAAAATTTTTTTTAATGTTCTATCTATTTCCAGGAGAGAGAGACAGACAGCGTGAGCAGGGGAGGGTCAGAGAGAGAGGGAGTGACAGACCGAAACAGGCTCCAGGCTCTGAGCTGGCAGTCAGCACAGAGCCCGACGTGGGGCTGGAACCCACGAACCGCGAGATGATGACCTAAGCGAAAGTCGGACGCCCAACCGACTAAGCCACCCAGGCGCCCCAGGGATTCAAATATACATCTCTTAAATTACTAGAAAAAGAATTTACAGATAAAGTTACAGCAAATAAAGTTTTCACAGATTTCGGTAACTTCATTTGCATTTTATAGTGATGCCTAAGCCTTATATCCAATGAAACCATTTTTGTTTTGTTTTTTATTTTAAAAAAAATTTTTATGTGTATTTAATTTTGAGAAAGAGAAAGAAACAGAGCGTGAGCTGGGGAGGAACAGAGACACAGAATCTGAAGCAGGCTCCAGGCTCCAAGCTGTCAGTACAGAGTGTGACGGAGGTTTCAAACCCATGAGCCGTGAAATCATGACCTGAGCAGAAGCTGGATGCTTCGCCAACTGGGCCACCCAGGTGCCCTACCAATGAAACCATTTTTAAAAGCTCTATGAGGAATGGAAACTTGGATATCTATTACCCTTCTTTAAAAAAAAAAAATTAAATTTCTGAATGAGCAAGATTCACTTTTGTAGGTAGAGACCCTGCTACTTCATAGTCCAGCTTTCCATCTAACAACCACAAGGGAAGAAGTTGGATATCTGTTTAGCATTTGTTCATTGGTTCACAAATTCCAAGTCACCACAGATACTCAGCTCCTCAGAGGGAACATACTACTCCACAGCTGTAGCAACAATTGTGCAACGAGTCCGGAGCAATACCATCACTGAGAGGACAGGAGTCATGGTTAAAGTTCATCCAGAGGTAAGAGGGAAACATCTTAAAAAGCCATCACTTTCTCCATCTTCAAGATAGTTCCTCTGTGTTTGTGAATTTCTCATTTGCAGAAAAGACATTTTGCTTTGCCACAATTCTTTCAGATTTGTAGGCTCCTGCTCCAGCTGTGGTGCATACTGGATTTCTGGCTTAGACTGGAATATAACTACTTTTCCATCATCAGCTTGAAGATAAAACGTCCAGGAAGAGGTTATGAAGCTCTGTGCAGAGTCCATCATGTCACTCCAGAATAACCATACCAGAGTTAAAGGGAAGAATAGATGCATTTTTGGCATCAGGGACATGAGCTGTTCTTGTCTCAGTTCAGTGAATGGCATCTGGTTCTGGCAACCAAGATGGCAAGCATATTGCTTATCAGATTAGGAATATGCTTCTGTACCTGTGGATTCCACATTCCATTTTGGTGTGATTTAAATCAATTCCATCATCCACAAACTGACAAATTGAAAACAGCCTGTGACCCTTCTGACATGTGTACAACTCCTCTTCCTCTTCAACAAAGCAAGGGGAAGGTCAACTGACACAGGCCCCGTGACAAAATACCGTTTCACCCAAGACTGAGTCAAACGCTTCAGCCCAAGTGGTCCTTGAGCCTCCCGCCAGGGCCATGGTCAGCAGCAGTGGCGGTGTAGTCAGTGGCACAGTGGTGGGACCCCCAGTTGGGCCCTGACCCAGAGGCTCCCCTTTGGCGCTGCCATTTTGTTTCCCTCTGTCCACCTTTCATTCTTTACAAGGTAGGTTGATATGTGTTTTACAGTCAAGTTTCACAACCACAAATACATATTGTTTGTTATAACAGCTTTTTATAATAGATTTGTGTGTGTCTCTCTGCGTGTTTAAGTGTATATATGTATATATATTCTTATACATGCACTTTATGTATTTTTTCATCTAATTTTTAAATCAGGAAGTTTTTTTGAAAAACAGATTCATATTTTTAAGATAAGCTCCTTGATTACTGAAAATAGTCTTTCAGTTTTGACAAATATTAGCCCAAAACATCTGTAAGAACTTAATTAATGGCACAATGCACAATCACTCAAATTTAATCCCCTGTGAGTGACCTTCTGAAAAATACCAATAGCAATACATTGAAATCATCTTGGTTCTCTATGGGAGAAAGAGTCCTGAGATAAATATAGATAAGGCTCTCTGGGTTTTTCAAAGAGATATCTTTTTTAAAACATATATAATTATTAAAGATATACTATAGATCTGTCATGCACCAGATTTGGGAGAATCTTGTTTATAATGTCAAAGGCTTTGTAGGCCATTTGGGACCTTCCAAGGGGACGATTGGTACACATCTTCAAGCATCCACTAAGAACATTCCTATTTGCTCATTTAATTGTTCATTCTTCCATTCACTTTATCTTCCTTCCAAACAGCTAAAAGATAAATGCAAAACTCACACAGAGCTGCCAAAGTAAAGTGAAAATACACTGGATACTAGAAAGGATTGAGGAGACCGATTCTCCCGATCATCTTACAACACAAGAGTGGAGCCAGGAAGCAAAAGAAAGTATTTAAATCCCCAAATGCTTAAAGCTTAACTGGGCCTCAATGTCAACTCATTTTCTAATCTTCATAACCATTTCATTATGGAATTTAGCATGGCCTTGCCTGGCTTTCTACATTCATTCATTCATTAAATATCTATGAAGTGTCTACTGTGTTTTGGGCAATATTTTCAGTGCCGGGGATACAGTATGAAACAAAGTCACAGGGGTGCCTGGATGGCTCAGTCGGTTAAGCATCTGACTTCAGCTCAGCTCATGATCTCACGGTTCCTGGGTTCGAGCCCTGTGTCCGGCTCTGTGCTGACAGCTGGCTCAGAGCCTGAGCCTGTCTTCGGATTCTGTGACTCCCTCTCTCTCTGACCCTCCCCTTCTCATGCTGTCTCTATCTCTCTCTAAAAAATAAATAAAAATTTTTAAAAAAAAGAAAAGAAACAAAGTCACAGCTTTTGTAGAGTCATATTCCCTAAGGGAAGATGGGCAATTAACAATAAACAAGAGAGCTCACAAAATATCAGGTGGTAAGAATAAAGATAATGAAGGCTCAATGAGGGAAAAGAGCGCAATGGGTGGGTATGATGGCAAGGTTTACAGGGTGGTCCGGGAAGACATCTCTGAGGAGGTGACTGGTGATCAGAGTCCAGGGGACTGCTGTGAAGGAGCAGGATTTCTGAAGATGGAGGAAGCGTTCTTCAAAAGAGGAAACAACAGGCACAAAGGCCCTAAAGTCTTTACTGAACAACTGCTAGTTTCCAGATACTTGGCTAGATGCCACATATATCATGGTGGGCAAAATGGGTGTGAACTTCTACTGTCATGGCACTTAGCAATCACGTGAGGAAGGGTCCCACAGAGTGATATGAAAGGGTGATTATGAGGGTGGGAGTGAAACTAACTTACCTAAAATGGTCAGGAATGCCCCTTGGAAGAGCTGACACAATCACCTGGAAGATGATATTATCAAGAACAGTGGTATGATGGCCAAGAGCATGTTCCTGGCAGAGAATAGTATTGCCAAAGTCCCTGGAAGATCACTTGACGTGCTCCAGGAAGAGAAGAAAAAGCTAGTGATACCAGCACACAGTTGGCTAGAGAAAGAGCAGATTGAGACCAGTTTGGAGATATGAGTATATGTCAGACCATTCAGGACTTTGTAGACCATAATTAGGAGATTCAAGTATTTTTAAGTGCACTGTATAGCCATGTGGGGATTTAAGCAGAGAGTATCATGACTTGACTTGTGTATTTAAAAAAACCACTCTGGATACTATGAAGGAAATAGACTGGAAGAAGGGGAGGAGGGATATGAAAAGTCCACTAAGGAGGCTATTGCCCTAGTGCCAGAGAGAGATCATGGTGGCTTGGATCACCGTGGTGGCCGTGGGAATAGAGAGACAGCCCAGATCTATATTGGAAATGGGAGACACAAGCCTTGCTATTGAACTAAAAGAGGGAGATAAAGAAGAAGGAGAAAGCAAGTTGGTGTCCTCTTTCTCACAGTGGACAGTAGGTGTTTACCAATGTCCCTTACCAAGATAATAAAGATGGGCAGGAAAAACAAATTGGGAGTAGGGAGAGAGGAGATCCAAAGGTCCATCTGGGCATGAGAAGTTTGAAATGTCAGTGAAGTCATTAATAGAATATAGAATAGTCAAGTTTTACATGGCATCCCTTCAAAAGGAAGTCTCTTAAAAACTAAGTTTGGGTGTTTGGTAACTTCTAAAGCTAGTCACTATATATGACCATCCAAGACTATCTCTCAGGTCAATAAAGTGGTTAAGATTTGTCCATGTCTGAAGGAGGGGCAAGATGGCGGAGAAGTAGGGAGCTCCGTACCTGCACTCGCGCCCAGGCATCACACGGAAAAGATCTGAAGCCATAGGAAACCGTACCACATCCAAGAGATTGGGAGAGAAAGGACACAGACTCCACTAACAAAGACTTCTAACTTGAGTGCGAACTGGGGAAGTAAAAATCGGGCCTGAATTGGAGACGGGAGAGACGGGCCACCCCCCTCTGCGGGGAGTGAGAGGGGAAAAAGAGAGTCCGAAACAGAAAAACCTCCGCTCGGGGGGTAGAAAATCTTTGTGCACAAAATACCTACGCGTCAGGCCCCTCCACACTCCAAGTCGCCCAGGAGGGGCTGCGCTGGCGATTTGCTTCTTTGTGCTGGCTCCTGGATGGCTGGGAGAGGTTGCACCTGCAGCCATTACCCTCGAGGCGGGCTTGGACCCCTGAGGAGGCACTCAGGCACTGGCGTCTGTGCTCCTAGCTGGCTGGAACTCTAGAGGGAAGGCAAAGCGCTAAAAACTGGCAGATGTGACCTCGAGTTCGTGTTTTGGGTGATTGAGACACAGAGGGAACTTGATTTCCTCACCCCAGCGGGCTCAGTGCACCAGCAGACAAAGCCCCCCGCCCCGCCAAGGCCCCCCAGCCCCAGCAGGAGGAGAAGGAGCTGGCTCCACCCTCAGAGCTAGCCTGGAAGACTGGAATCACCCTGAGGGGAAAGCCAGGGGATCGCCTGAGGCAATTTCAGCGGGGTGCTTGGCCTGGGATTTGGAGGCTGGGTCTGGCCTGGGTCAAAAGGCACAACAAGCTTTGACTGAGCCCCTGGCCCAGGAAGTTTAACGCCTATAAAAGCGAGGTGGAGCGCCACCACTCTCCTCCCTACAACTTCCAGGCAGAACTGCCGCCTGACTCATTGGATCACACCACGCCAAACCCTGCTTGAGAGCTGCCCTCCTCCCTTCCCCCCCCCACCATTTTTTTTTTTTTTTTTTTGGTTTTGGTTTTGGTTTTTTTTTCTTTTTTTTTTCTTTTTTTCCACAGAACACTGACCTGATTACCTCTGGTCACTGGCGTGCTTAAACAATCAAATTTAATCCATTCTGTAGATTCTGTAAATTCTACACCTTCTGACCTTTTCATCTCCTTCTCTCAGGAGTAATTATATAGTTTCTCTGGATAATACCAGCGTCCTTCTCTCACCTATCCAACCATATTCTACCCTTTACCTCTTTGAAAAAATCTTCGTGTCCTTTCTGCCTGTTCATTCTATTTCCAATTTTGCCTCATCCCTCCCGGTCTTCTCTCTCCTTCTCTATGCTCTTCAACCAGCACTGCACACACACGGCTATTTAACTGTAGCTGGGAAATCAGTTATATGCTTTAAACCATTCTTTGTCCATCTGTTTTCTTCTTTTTTCCTTTTCCTTTCTCCTTTTTGACCTTTTTATGTATTTTCTACTCCCTATTATTCGCCCTCCCTCCTCCGTCTTTTCTCTTAACTTTTTCTTCGTTTTCCCTCTCGCTTTGCATGTTAGTTGAATTAGCTTCTGCGTTTGTGTGCTCCTGCTCCCTGTGTGTTTGCCTGTCTGTTTTCTTTTCCAGGGCTACCTCAAGAAACAAGCCATAGTACACAAGGTGGAGAGTCCCAAATATCACTACGAATAGGAAAATAAAATAACCAAGGTCCCAAGAGAGACCAAGAGATACCATTCAAAAACACTCTCTGAAAGGACAGGCCCTGGACAGTCAAAGAGACTTCTTGGATATAGCAGCACTCATAGATACAGAGAGCATAACAGGTCTTTAAAACCAACAAGAGCCAGAAAGGTAACTAAAATGATGAAACGAAAGAGCTCTCCTCCAAAGAAACTCCAAGAAGGAATGACAGCTAATGAACTGCTCAAAACAGATATCAGCAGCATAACTGAACAAGATTTTAGAATAATAATGGTAAAATTAATAGCTGGGCTTGAAAAAAGCATAGAGGACATCAAAGAAACTATGGCTATAGACAGAATGGAAAATAAAAATAGGCATGAAGAATTAAAAAACGCGATAAATGAGATACATAATAAATTAGAGGCCTCCAATGCACGGATTGAAGAGGCAGAAAGAAGAATAAGTGATTTAGAAGACACCATTATAGAAAAACAAGAAGCTGACAAAAAAAGAGACAAACTGATTCAGGAACATGAAAGAAGAATTAAAAAACGCGATAAATGAGATACATAATAAATTAGAGGCCTCCAATGCACGGATTGAAGAGGCAGAAAGAAGAATAAGTGATTTAGAAGACACCATTATAGAAAAACAAGAAGCTGACAAAAAAAGAGACAAACTGATCCAGGAACATGAAAGAAGAGTTCAAGAGCTCAGCGACACGGTCAAATGCAACAATATCCGAATCATAGGAATCCCAGAAGAGGAAGAGAGGGGGAAAGGTGCTGAAGGAGTCCTGGAACAAATTATGGCAGAGAACTTCCCCGACCTGGGAAAAGAAGTAAACATTGAAATACAAGAGGCTCAGAGGACCCCCCTCAGATGTAATCTGAAACGACCTTCTGCAAGGCATATCATAGTAAAAATGGCAAAATATAAGGACAAAGAGAAAATTTCTAAAGCAGCTAGGGAGAAAAGAGCCCTAACATACAAAGGCAAACCTATCAGAGTGGTGACAGACTTATCTACTGAAACGTGGCAGACCAGAAAGGAATGGCAGGAGATCTTCAATGTGATGAACAGTAAAAACATGCAGCCAAGAATCCTCTACCCAGCAAGCCTGTCATTCAAAATAGAAGAAGAGATAAAAACCTTTCCAAATAAACAGAAATTGAAAGAATTTGTCACCAGTAAGCCAGCCCTACAAGAAATCCTGAGGGGGACGCTCTGAAGGAAAGGTTGCAGGGAACAAAGATACCAGAGACACCACCACAAGCATGAACTCCACAAAGGACACAAAGACTCTAAACCCACATATCTCAATAATAACACTGAATGTAAATGGGCTGAATGCTCCAATCAAAAGACATAGCGTAGTAGAATGGATAAAAAAACAAAATTCATCTACATGCTGTCTACAAGAAACTCATTTTAGACTGGAAGATACCTTCAGATGAAAAGTAAGGGGATGGAGAAATATATACCATGTTACTGGAAATCAAAAGAAAGCCGGAGTAGCGATACTTATATCAGACAAACTGGAATTTAAATTGAAGACAATAACAAGAGATGAAGAAGGGCACTACATAATAATTACAGGGTCCATCCATCAGGAAGAACTAACAATCATAAATGTCTATGCACCGAATATGGGAGCTCCTAAATATATAAAACAATCACAAAGAGAAATAGGCTCATAGATAAGAATGTGCTAATAGCAGGGGACTTCAATACTCCACTTACAGCAATGGATAGGTCAACCAGACAGGAAATCACTAAAGAAATAATGGACTTGAAAGACACTTTGGACCAGATGGATCTGACAGATATATTTAGAACTCTACATCCTGAGGCCAAGGAATTTACTTTCTTCTCAAGTGCGCATGGCACATTCTCCAAGATAGATCACATACTGGGACATAAAGCAGCCCTCCATAAATATAAAAGAATTGAGATCATACCATGCACACTCTCAGATCATAATGCTTTGAAACTTGAAATCAACCACAGGAAGAAGCCTGGAACACCCCCCAAAAACATGGAGGTTAAAGACCACCCTACTAAAGAATGAATGGGCCAATCAGGCAATTAGGGATGAAATTAAAGAATATATGGAAACAAACGAAAATGAAACACAACAATCCAAAATATGGGATGCGGCAAAGGCAGTCCTAAGAGGAAAGTACATTGCACTCCAGGCCTACTTCAAGAAACTAGAAAAAGCGCAAGTCCAAAATCTAACAGCTCGCCTAAAGGAACTAGAGGCAGAGCAACAAGAACGTCTTAAACCCAGTAGAAGAAGAGAAATAGTGAAAATCAGAGCAGAAATAAACAACATAGAGACCAAAGAAATAATTGAACAGATCAATGAAACCAAGAGTTGGTTTTTTGAAAAAATAAACAAAATTAACAAACCTCTAGCAAGGCTTCTCAAAAAGAAAAGAGAGAGCACCGAAATAGACAAAATCATGAATGAAAATGGAATTATTACAACCAACCCCTCAGAAATACAGGCAATCATCAGGGAATACTATGAAAAATTATATGCCAACAAATTGGAAAACTTAGAAGAAATGGACAAATTCCTAAACGCACACCCACTACCAAAATTCACACGGGAAGAGGTAGGAAATCGGAACAGACCCATAACTAGTGAGGAAATCGAATCAGTGATCAAAAATCTCCCAACAAATAAGAGCCCAGGACCAGATGGCTTCCCCGGGGAATTCTACCAGACGTTTAAAACAGAATTAATACCCATTCTTCTCAAGCTATTCCAAAAAATAGAAAGTGAAGGAAAACTCCCAGACTCATTTTATGAAGCCAGTATCACTCTGATTCCCAAGCCAGACAGAAACCCAGCTAAAAAAAGAACTACAGGCCAATATCCTTGATGAATATGGATGAAAAAATTCTCAACAAGGTACTTGCAAATCAGATTCAACAGCACATAAAAAGAATCATCCACCAAGATCAAGTGGGATTCATTCCTGGGTTACAGGGCTGGTTCAACATTCGCAAATCAATCAATGTGATACATCACATCAACAAAAGAAAAGATAAAAACCATATGATCCTGTCGATAGATGCAGAAAAAGCATTTGACAAAATACAGCATCCCTTCTTAATAAAGACTCTAGAGAAAGTTGGGATAGAAGGAACTTACTTAAACATCATCAAAGCCATCTATGAGAAGCCTTCAGCTAACATCATCCTCAACGGGGAAAAACTCAGAGCTTTCCCCCGAGATCAGGAACACGACAGGGATGCCCACTCTCACCACTGCTGTTTAACATAGTGCTGGAAGTCCTAGCATCAGCCATCAGACAACAAAAGGAAATCAAAGGCATCAGAATTGACAAAGAGGAAGTCAAACTTTCACTCTTCGCAGATGACATGATACTCTACATAGAAAACCCAACAGACTCCACCAGAAGCCTACTGGAACTGATCCAAGAATTGAGCCAAGTTGCAGGGTACAAAATCAACGCACAGAAATCGGTTGCATTTTTATACACCAACAATGAAGCAACAGAAAGAGAAATCAAGAAACTGATCCCATTCACAATTGCACAAAAACCATAAAATATCTCGGAATAAACCTAACCAAGGATACAAGAGATCTGTATGATGAAAACTATAGAAAACTTATGAAGGAAATTGAAGAAGACACAAAGAAATGGAAAAACATTCCATGCTCATGGATAAGAAGAATAAATATAGTTAAGATGTCATTACTACCCAAAGCTATCTACACATTCAATGCAATTCCAATCAAAATTGCCCCAGCATACTTCTCAAAGTTAGAGCAAACTATCCTAAAATTTGTATGGAACCACAAAAGACCCCGAATAGCCAAAGTAATACTGAAAAATAAAACCAAAACGGGAGGCATCACCATCCCAGACTTTAGCCTCTACTACAAAGCTGTCATCATCAAGATAGTATGGTATTGGCACAAAAACAGACACATAGACCAATGGAACAGAATTGAGAACTCAGAAGTGAACCCAAAAGTATACAGCCAACTGATATTTGACAAAGCAGGAAAGAATATCCAATGGAAAAAAGACAGCCTCTTTAACAGATGGTGTTGGGAGAACAGGACAGCAACATGCAGAAGGATGAAACTAGATCATTTTCTCACACCATGCACAAAAATAAACTCAAAATGGATAAAGGACCTGAATGTGAGACAGGAAACCATCAAAACCCTAGAGGAGAAAGCAGGAAACAACCTCTTTGACCTCCACCGCAGCAACCTCTTACTTGACACATCCCCCAAAGCAAAGGAATCAAGAGCAAAAATAAATGATTGGGACCTCATCAAGATTAAAAGCTTCTGCACGTCAAATGAAACAACCCACAAAACTAATAGGCAACCAAGGGAATGGGAAAAGATAGTTGCAAACGACATATCAGAAAAAGGGTTGATATCCAGATTTTATAAGGAACTCACCAAACTCCACACCCGAAAAACAAACAACCCAGTGAAGAAATGGGCAGAAGATATGAACAGACACTTCTCCAAAGAGGACATCCAGATGGCCAACAGACACATGAAACGATGCTCAGCATCTCTCCTCATCAGGGAAATATAAATCAAAACGACACTGAGATACCACCTCACACCAGTCAGAATGGCTAAAATGAGCAAATCAGAGAACACGAGATGCTGGTGAGGATGTGGAGAAACGGGCACCCTCTTATACTGTTGGTGGGAATGTAAACTGGTACAGCCCCTCTGGAAAACAGTGTGGAGGTTCCTCAAAAAATTAACAATAGAACTCCCCTATGACCCAGCAATAGCACTGCTAGGAATTTACCCAAGGGTTATAGAAATGCTGAGGCATAGGAGCACATGTACCCCAGTGTTCATAGCAGCACTTTCCACAATAGCTAAAACATGGAAAGAGCTTAAGTGTCCATCAATGGATGAATGGATCAAGAAGATGTGGTTTATCTATACCATGGAATACTACATGGCAATGAGAAACATTGAAATCTGGCCATGTGTAGCAACCTGGATGGACCTTGAGGGTGTTATGCTGAGCGAAATAAGTCAGGCAGAGAAGGACAAATATCATATGTTTGCACGTATAGGAGGATTAGGAGGAACTTGACGGAGGAACAAGGGGGAGAAGAAGGGCGGAAATGGTGGGGGAAAGGAAGAGAAGCAAACCATGAGAGACTCTTGAATGCTGACAAAAACTGAGGACTGATGGATGTAGGGGGGAGGGGGGATGGGCATGGAGGAGGGCACTCGTGGGGATGAGCACTGGGTGTTATGTGGAAACTAAGTTGACAATAAACTATTTGTAAAAAAAAAAAGATTTGTCCATGGCTGATTTCTCTTCATCAGTATTATAGAGACACACTAATACTGAAATGATTGACACACCGAGGAAAGGTACAGCCTTCCAGCCAACTCAATTAGTTGCACTGGGTGTGACAGATCTCCTAGGAATAGAATCTGTAAAAGGAATGGTAACAAAATTAAACATCTATCAAAATCTGCTTATGATGGACCCATGCAAATCAGAGCCTGGAAGAGAATGTCAGGGTGACTTATGTACCTTTACACAGCAATAAGATATTGTTTTATTGATTTTCAGTGATTTTTCTCTACTGTGCTTTGTTTTTTGTTTTGTTAACTTCTGCTCTTAATGTTGTTATTCCTACTTTTTATTATTTCCTCTTATTATTACATTTATTCTTATTTTTCTGGTCTCTTAAGATGTAAAGTTAAATGATCTATTTAAGACTTTTTATCATTTTCCAAAATAAGTATTTAATGGTATATATTTTCCTCTAAGCACTGCTTTTACTGTTGTGTTTTTATTTTCATTCAATGCAAAATATGTTCTTTTTTTTTTTTTAAATGTTTTATTTATTTTTTTAGGAGACAGAGAGAGAGACAGCGTGAGCAGGGGAGGGTCAGAGAGAGAGGGAGTCACAGACTGAAACAGGCTCCAGGCTCTGAGCAGGCAGTCAGCACAGAGCCCGACGCGGGGCTCGAACCCACGAACCGCGAGATCATGACCTAAGCGAAAGTCGGACGCTTAACCGACTAAGCCACCCAGGCGCCCCCAATGCAAAATATGTTCTAATTTCCCTTGTGATTCTTTCATCCGTGGGTTATTTAAAGTGTATTGTTTAATTTTCAATTATTTGCAGATGTTTCAGACATGTTTCTACTTTTTTAATTTCTAGTTTAAGTTCAACTTGTTCAGAGAGTACACTCTGTATAATTAGAATTTTTCTAAGTTTTTTTACGAATAGTGTCTATTTTGATGAATGATCAATATACAACTGAATGTGTATTCTGTTTTTGTGAGGGCTTTTTCTATGGTTATTTACAAGGTAAAATTAGGTGATGCCAATGTTAAAGTATTCTATATCCTTAATTACTTGTTCTATTTACTCCTATGATGAAGTGTTAAAATATTCAACTACAATTGTAGGTTTCCCTATGTCTCTTTTTGAGTGTACCACGTTTGGGTTTTTTTTTTAATGTTTATTTATTTTGAGAAAGAGAGCAAGAGTGGGGGAGAAGCAGAGAGAGAGAGAGAGAGAATCCCAAGCAAGTTCGATGTTGTCAGTACAGAGCCCAACGCAAGGCTCCAACTCACAAACCATGAGATCATGACTTGAGCCGAAGCCAAGAGTTGGTCACTTAACCAACTGAGTCACCCAGGTGACTCTCAGTATATACTAGGTTTTTAAAACATATTTTGAAATTTTGTTATAAGGCTTTTTTGATATTTTTCTTTTTCTACATTCTATTAGATTAATTGATTCTTTTGGTTCAATGAAGACTTTAATTCTTACAGTCTTTGGAGCACCATCAGGAAAGGAGTTACGTGAGGAGGGGCAGGCTGACAAAGGCATGAGTCGGTATTTGGCCAGGGACTGCACCTCTGCACACTCAGAGAAGTATCATCAGCAGCCATGAAGCAGGGTGTCCCTGCACACAATGGCACTGGCCACCCTTCTGATTGTTTATTGGAAGACATGTCCTTTCTCTCTTCAGACAGAGTTTCTGCACTTGGTGCAAACAGGTTCACTATGTTTTTCTTTTTTGAAGAACATGAATATAATTGCTTCCAACCAGTCAGTCAAACTCCAAAAATACCACCAAATTCAAGGAAAAACAGGTAAATAAATAGTCATTAAAAACAATTCAAGTTAACTTAAACATTGTTCCAACTCTCAAGGAGTCACCTTCTTAATCCAGACTCAAACATCTTTTGTGTTTTGTTTTATTTTAGTTCTTATTTTTTATTTTTAGAAAGAGAGAGAGCAGAGCAGGGAAGAGGAGCAGAGGGAGAGAGAGAATCTTAAGCAGGCTTTGCACTCAGCACAGAGCCCCATGTGGGACTCAATCTCACGACCTTGGGATCATAACCTGAGCCAAAATTGGAAGTCAGACGCTCAATCAATTGAACCACCCAGGTTCCCCCAGACTCAGACATCTTAAACATCCTCTCTCTTCAGCTCTTACATCCTCAATATCTTCCATGTAGATGGAAGATTCTCTCTGGGAACATTTTTGTCTCCCATACTTAGCTCCCAACTTAAAACTGTGATATCTGCCCTCCTAGTTTCTTCTAGTACTTCACCTCATTCTTAGATTTATTGGGTTTTTCCTTTCATTTCCATTATAAATTCTCTAGCTAATACTTCTGTTCTCTAATAAACTAGATCCTCATAATAATAAAAGTGACCATGAGGCATAGGGGAGGGAACAAGAATAAAGGAGGATAAGGAGAGTAGGAGGAGCATGATCAAAAGAAAAGGACCAAGTTAACCATGCTAGAATTTCCAGAATTTTCCTTATGGGGAAGGGGAGGGTCAAAGGGAGGGCCAGAGGTTATGAATGCATATGTATTATTTGATTTCATCTGTATCGTACAAGTAAAATGGGATCTCTTGGAAAGGATCAAGGTGCAATTTTTTTTCACAGGGAGGAAATACTTCTTTTATATCTGGGTAAGGAAGGGGCTTTATCGAAAAATAATAGAAGGGGCCACATTAATGAAACCCTTAACCTAGAGCATGAGAATTCTTAAAACTGTGAGGACTAAAGTGAGATTGCTGAGCAAGGGGTCCCAGAGACCTTGAGTGGCCTGAGCCATACATACCAATGACCCAGGAAGGTCTGGTCTCCTCTGTTATTTGCTCCTGGACCCTCAAATTTCAATAGCATATTTATACAACTGTCTAGAGCTATTGTCCCCACCTAAACAAAAGTTTTTCAGGCCAAGTCCTCATGAGAAACAAGAGTGAGATCCTCCTGCCCCAGTACTGACAGGGGTGTCAGGCTCACTAATTTACTCCTGCTGGTTAAAGTCACACTAAGGGCTCACTGGCCAGGTGCAGAGAGGACATCACTTTATGGGAAGCTTTGTCCTGAGTTAAGCACCTGAATCAATTAGAGACCTTCCCCAAACTCAGCAACATTACAGAACTGGCTTCTCTCCCCAGATATTCTAATCCTGGGGGTCTCAGTACAGTGAATGACCCTTTACCTGCATAACAGCCCAGGCCAGGTCAGGTGTGCTGAAAATAGCATAGGTCCCTGCTGAGCACGTACTTGTACTCCATTGGAGGCTGAGAAGCGTGTCTTACTGACCCCGAGCTTGTAATTACTATGTGTTAGGATGTGTGACCCAAAGGGCTTTTCATCTAGTCAGTCCAATGTCAATTTCAGAAGGTTCTACTCCTATAACATTCCTACAAATGACCAAATATGTATTTGGAATTAATATGAAATATTCACATTTTAGAACAAAAGAACAGACTAAAACATTAGCTCATTAGATTGGTTGATAGTTATAAGGCCTTATGACATCTGTGAACCAAATGACTTGCTGTATTGTGCTTCGTGATAATATTGCAATGATACTAGGTGCTCACAAACATTGAATACTAGACGTCAGGGCACATATTGTGTTATTCTATTTAATCCATGGCCTGCTTCTGCTAGTCACCTCCTTATTCTGTTCCACCTCTGACTGATGATGGATTCGGGCCACCCAGGGCCCCCAGGGAATGGACATAGTGCAGAAGGCACAAAGTAACCACAGGCCTTGTTCCAGTCCAGTTGGGAGTATGCTTCTTCATTATGAGAGTTAATGCAAATGAGCACAATTTAAATGAAGCTCTGCTAAATTACTCGATGGGAAGGCGATGCAAGAAGATTTCAAAAGGAGCCTTGCAGAGAGGGAAAGAGTAGAACCATAAGTGGTAATGGCCATCTCATTTCCTGCCAGAATTCTCATCAGAGCACACCACTTCTCTGCTTCTCTGCTTTATCAATCAGTAAAATGAGAGCCTCATGACAATAAGGCACATAGCCCAGAGATCATGATTAAATGTAATAGTCAAAATCAGCTTCAACAGAATTAGCTCTCCCTAAGAAGGAGGGTGAAGGATTGCTTTCAAAAAAAAAAAAAAAAAAAGTATAAGGTTGCTTAACCTCTCTGGTTTCAGTTCCTCTTCTGTCAAAAAAGTTGCTGAACTTCATTTTCTCTAGACTCCCAAGTATCCAGCACCCCCTTCCCACCACTTGACTAAACGTGCACAGGAGACTGGAGTTCGTGGCAGGGGGAAAGAAGATGCACAGTGTGGCTTCTGAGGAACAGGGCTTCTGGGAAGCTTTGGAATAAACCTACTCTCCTCAAAGCTGACACTCTGTCCCCCAAAGCCCTCCAAAATAAGCTGTTCCCAGTATTTCTCTTCTTACCTGCTTGAAGTAGAGAAAAAACAATGAACCAAAAGTTGCAAGACCAGATTTCTATCCCAAGTCTCAACTAACTGTGTGGTCTTTGTTTGTGGTTAACCTCCCTGGAGAGTTTCCTCAACTGAAAAAGGCAGAATTGGACCAGGTGTTCTCTAAGATCCCTTCCAACTCTGAAACTTGAAGTAATACAAGTCACATGGAATACAGGAATTTATGACCTAAACTCCTCAAGCCTTGACCTCAACAGTGACCCAGAACGCAAATCAAATGGTCTCTTGGAAGGAAATGGCTCCCTAGAAGTGTTATTGATGAGCACTTAATTTTCACACCAGATTTACATTTCATACAGAAATTACCTAGTCCCTTATTTAGAATGTGGCGTCAATTCCAGCTACAGTTGCAGTGTTGATTTGAATATAAAATTTCACATAAAACATATTTCTTCTAATTTTTGATTTCTGTTCTGTTTGGTAGCTAAGAGATGGTGGATATGTGGTCTTTCTTCCAATAGCCAAAGATTTATTAAATTAACAAGCAGAAAATAACAGTTCAATAAATATTTTTGAATAAGTGAATAATACAAACAGGTGACAATTCTAACCAATTTATTTCCTGCCATTTATGTGGGTTCCACATGAAAGTGACCAAACCCATAATTATTGTGCCTTATTATAATCTGGGAACTATGGTAAGTTCTGAAGCTTCAGAAATGAAAAGATCATGATCTAGTTTGAAAAGGGAGAAAATAGAGTAAATGGTGAAAGACAACGCAGTCATACATAGTCAGCTTTACTTGAAACTGCCACCATAAATTTGATTAAGTTTTTATGAAAATTTTGTATTTTTCTGCAAATACACAATCCCTCTGTGTGTGTAGGGTAGGGACATGACACTTATTTACAGCTCTGTGCTTATACATGCTTGGTGGCCCAGAATGTGACAGTGGAGGTATTTGGAAGGATCATTTCTATGGGAAACTATAGAGAAGGACCTAGAAGTCAACATCTTGGGTGGGGGGAAGTTGTATCATCTCACAATCCCACTAACAATGTATGAAATTTGCACTCTCTCCACATTCTTGCTAATGTATCATTTTGCCGATAATTTTATGTTAGCCATCCTAACATGGGTGGGAATTGGCATCAACTGGTTTTATTTTACATTTTCCTAACATCTAAATAATAATGATGCTGAAAACCTCTTCATGTGCCAATTAGCCATTTGTATATTTTCTTGGTGATGTATCTATTCAAGTCTTTCATCATTTTTACTGGGCTGTTTGTCATTTTACTGTTAATTTTTAGGGGTTCTTTATATATTTTGTACCCAAGTCCTTTTCCAACATATGTATTTCAAATATTTTCTCCCAGTCTGTGGCTTGCCTGTTTATTTTTGTAAAGGTGCCTTCAAATGTGCAGAAATATTTAATTTTGATGAATTTAATTTAAATTTTTATTTTATGTTATAGTTTTAATGTCCTAATAAATCTGTTTCTGCCCCCCCCCAAGATTCTGAAGCTACTCTGTTTCTTCTAGAATCCTTATAGTCCTTGCTAATTTTTTAAGTCTTTGATCCATCTGAAATTAATTTTTGTTCACATAGAAAGATAAGAGTTGAGGTTTATTTTTTGCCATTGAAGTGTTCAGTTGTTCAAAGATCCATTTGGTAGTTGGTCTCTTGCAGGTCATCCTGGACCAGGAGTGATCTTGGATAAGGTTGTGCCCCCTTTTTGGGGGCTGGCAGGTAGATATTGATAAGACATCAAGATTTGTAGGTGTCTATTACTCTGAACTACAGCAGAATCAAGAGTTAAGCCTTTTGAGACATATTATTACAAGATCTTCTCTTTCACAGTTAGGATATTTATAATCCGAAATTATAAAATTTTCAGCTGATAAAACTTTCCAAATTTCTCCTCCTCCCCTCACTCCTGGTCCATCCTGCTACAGCACTCACCTTCTCTTCTTAAAGTGCTTTATTTGACCCTGGCATCGGTTATGTTACCACTGATTCCATGTCCCCAAACTCATCTTCTGTATTTCTTTCTATTGCTTTGTCTTAGTCACAATGTCTAGTTGTGTTTTCTTCCTGAGAAGATCTATCATGTTACTCAAATATTCAGGGGAATTTTATTCTCTTTATGAAAACTGACTTAGTAGAATGAGGTGCCTCCCTCAGGTAGTAGTTTACTGTGAGAGAAAATAAGAAATTTGACTTGCTCTCCCATGGACAGATGGCAGCCTCATGAGTAAGAAGGTGGGAAAGATACAGAATAGAACTTTCCAAGCTCTCCCAGGCTTTAATGACAAGGTGGAGGCCCAAGTGGGCTCTTTGCCTTTGGCAGTTGAAATCACAAAGAAAATCTGTCTGACTTTATCAAATCAGGTCTCCTGATTTGCTCAGAGTCTTCAGTTTGAACAGAGAGGCAAGAATCCTCAGGCATGTGAGGAAAGCATCTAATATAACAGATAGAGCAAACCAAACAGAAAAGGGGAGGGCTGACCCTAACTGAGACCATCTAGGACCTAGGCACTATTCTAAGTACTTTACATGCATTTACTCATTTAACCCTGACACCGGCATTTGCATTAATACTATTATTATCTCCATTGAAAAGATGAAGAAGCTGAAGCATAAAGACACTAAGTTATGTGACCAAGTTCACACATCTAGTAAGTGGGGACACTATTATTTTAACCAGGCAATCTAGCTTGAATCTATACTGTTAGCCACTAAGACAAAAAGGTAATAATAAGTAAATAGAACAGCACACACTTGTTACTAATAGAGACAATGCAGAGAAAATGGGACTTCAAAAAATAACAATAATATCCTCTGAAATATAAGAGAAAGAATCTCATGTCAGAAACAAGACAAATGGAGCTCCTGGGTGGCTCAGTTGTTTAAGTGCCTGACTTCCACTGAGATCATGGTCTCACGGTTCCGGTTGGTGAATTTGAGACCCACATCAGGCTCTGCACTGTCAGAGCCTGCCTCAGATCATTGGTCTCCCTTTCTCTCTGTCCCTCCTCCATGTGTATGCACTCTTTTCCTCTCAAAAATAAATAAATGTTTTTTAAAAAAGAAAAGAAAATTCTATAAAATGGAGCTAATGAAGATAACCGATAGAATCTTCTTAGCAATTGCAAATATGGAAACATAAGTGAAAATGGAATCTGTGGAATGGAAGTCTTCCAGAAAGTAGAGCAAGTGATAGCTTTGTAGCTGGTCTCTTGGCTTCCAAAGTTGGCCAACTTCCCTAGACTTTTCTCAGTGCAATGAGCAAAGTGGTTAATTTGAAATCCTAATTTAAAGCCAAACGAATTCCTTGCTCAAAATTCTTCAGCAAACTCCCCTCACATTTAGGATAAAAGTCGCACAGTTACAAGGTGCTGTATGATCTGGTGTATGGCCTCCTCACTAGTCAGCTCTGGTCATTTCCTTCTTACTCATTCCAGGCATGCTAGCCTCTTGCTGTTTTTCATCTCACCACACTTGTTCCTACATCAGGGTCTTGGCACTTGCTGGTTCCTCACTGGTAAAGTTCTTCTCCCAGTTCTTTGCAGAGCTGGCTTTTCATTTCAAGTCTCTAAGAAGCCAAGCAGTCTCTGATCCCCCAACCTAAACTACCTCCAATCTCTTTCTGCCTCATTCCATGAATTGTCACTTGCTGGACATTTATTCTGCTCTGTATTTTCCACAGTACTTACCACAGTCAGAAATTGCATGTTTATGCATCTGTTCTTATTTGCTGGTTTGATGGATTTATCTAGACCATAATAAGCTGCATGAGAGCTGGAATTTTGTCTCAGTCACTGTTGAATCCCTAACAGCTACGTGGTACTAGTACATAATAAACATCACATAGATATTTGTTAAATAAATAATGAATGAGTCATGTTACATGGTAAAAACAATGATTCCAACCGCAATGACAATTTTTATAGAATCCCTGGATTTTCAATCTGCAAAATAAAGTAGAAGTTCATACAAGAACAAAAAAAGAACTTGGTTTAATTTTTTGTTACACCCAGAAGCCCTGGAGGAGGTGGCTGCAAACATAGTATCTGGGCTGAACAGCTCTTGACATTTCTTCTGTGAGCCCCAGAGATATCGCCCTTCTGGCAAAAGCTTAAGCATGGAAGAGGAGCAACACAGCACTTGTATTAGCTAACCACATAAACAAGCCAGCGGCCGCCTCTGCTCATTATCTGCATGAATAAAATGCTTCCATAGGGACACACCAAGGCAGAACCATTCTCAGTTCCAAATGAGTTAGTTCTCCAAGAAACTGATTCTTGATGATGGCTCAGAGAGAATTTGGAAGAAGAAGGGGTCAGCAGTGCTGATCTGCCTTTCCCCAGCTGGTTTCTTTCTGTTCCAAGTCATGAAAGATGCAGAAGAGATGGATTTTCTTTAAACCATGAAGAAGACTTTTCTCAGAAGAGTATTTAGGCTGTCAGCTCCTGTGGAATATCTCCATTGTAGTAGGTGGTATGGAGAGGACAATGTAAAGAAATCCAGTGGTAATCCAAATATCTTTTACCACAAATAATAATAATCTCATTCCCCAAAAATGCCACGTTCCCCAAGGAAAATTTGGCAAGCATCTTTAGCGTGATAGTACAGGGTTGGCAACTGGAGCCAGGATTCCAACAGCGGAGGGAGTCCAGAGTGGAGAGCCTGGGATTGAGAAGCAGCAAGACCTACACTGGAGTTCCCCTAAGCTGATTCTAGAAGCAGATCTGCAGGTTGGAGTAGAATGTAATGTCTCCAGGATGGATTCAAGCCAGCAACTCTAAGGAGAGTTTGGTGGCATCTTATAGTTCTGGAGGTCAGAAATCCAAAAACCAGTTTCACTGGGCTAAGGTCAAGGTGTTGGCAGGGCTGGTTCCCTCTCGGGGCTTCAGGGGAAAATTAAGCTCCTTGACTTTTCAGCTTCTAGTCTTGGCTTATTACCCCTATTCCATCTTTAATGGATCACTCCAATCTTGGCTTCCATGGTCACATAATCTTTTTTCCCTCTGCTTCCCACTAATAAGGACACGTGTGATTACATTTAGGGCCCACCTAGATAATCCGAGGGCATTTTTTATCTCAAGAGCCTTGACTTAATCACACCCTTGACTTTTGTTATATAACGTAGAATTCACAGATTCCTGAGATTCAGACCTCGGTATCTTTGGGGCCATTATTCAACCTATCACAGTATATAAAGTAAATTATATATGATGTATATAAAGTATATATATGATTTATGTCAGTATATATATCATACATATTTATATAAAGTATATATAATACCCACTCTTGTCCATTGCTCATCGAGAAGACACCATACCCTACTGCTGATGCTCTGGACTGAGATTAATTCAGTTTTCATAACATAATTTGACATATCTTTGTGTCCTTCCAGTCAGTGTCCTCTCCTTCCCAACAGACATACCTAAATGTGTATTATGAACAATCCCTAAAAAACAGGTGTTTCTTTTTAGTAGATATGTGTGTATCCTTCTGCCTGTGTATTTCCTTACTGAAGATCACATAATCAACAGCACACATTAGGATCAGTTGCTCTTTACCTCATGCTGGATAAAAGGAGAAACTGGGTTTGCTGAGCACGAAGTGGGCTACTGGTGTCTGCCTCAATAAAGACTGAAAAAACTCAGGTTTTCAGAAACATTAGTAAAGTAGTATAAGTGGGTGAGAGGAGGGAATTCTGCCAAAGAAAATGCATTCAGCCTAGTCTCAGACTGAGGAGGGAGGCTTCCTCTGTCTCCCACGCTGAGGGACTCTGAAAGGCGGACAAGCCAGTACAACATGCTGGCCCTCTGGAGCCCCCTTGTGGGAAGGCACAGCCCACAGACTATAGCAACAGCTGATAAAGACTATGGAAGTGAGACAGCTGGCTGATGGGATAGGTAAAACCAAGAAACCTAGACCTTCCTTAGTGAGCCTCAGTAATACTTGGAAAGAGGATCATGTGTTGGGACTTTCTGCTAAGTTATAAACAAGTGATAACATAATGAATGACAATTACATTAAGCAAATGTAATGTCACTGCACTCTAACTATTGGGTGGGGGATGGTGTTCTTACGTGGTTTGGTGATATGTTGCAGTGGATAGACTGACTGACTCGTGAGGACATTCATCTGAAGGTCTGACCTCCCTTTAAGGCTCGAAAAGTTCTTTTAAACGTCTGGAGGTACACCTAGAATAAGTATTATTTGTTTTACAAACCGCCATTTTAAGAGCCTTCAGACATTATATCTTGGTGGATTCCAAAAATAATGATACAAAAACTCAAATGCCTATTCTAATTCAAGGATTCTGTAAATTTCTGGGTATCTCCAGAAGAACATGACCTATCTTTGTCCCATATGTTTTCAATGCTGTTAAAAATCAAATGTACGGGGCGCCTGGGTGGCTTAGTCGGTCAAGCGTCCGACTTTTGCTTAGGTCATGATCTCGCGGTTCGTGGGTTCGAGCCCCGCGTCGGGCTCTGTGCTGACTGCCAGCTCAGAGCCTGGAGCCTATTTCAGAGTCTGTGTCTCCCTCTCTCTCTGACCCTCCCCTGCTCGCTCTCTCTCTCTTTCTCTCCTAGAAATAAATAAAAATATTTTTTTAAAAAATCAATTGTACTCATTTGGTTATTTACTACTTACTGATGCTCAAAATGTTCTTCCTTGAAATTCATGGAAGACATTGGTTGGCCCACTCCCTAAATAAAAAGGCCAAAGAGCTGTAGACATACATATTAATGCCATATCCGAGAACTGTTCTAACACTGTTTCTGCAAGCCTACTCCAAACAAACCATCTATTAATTTTAGCTCTCTGATATAAACATTTCAGAGACCCTAATTTTAAAAAAATTATGGGTGCTCACTTCTCTACTATCCACAGCCTCAGAACTCCCATCATGGTGGCCTGGTTGGGTCTTTCTAATTAGCAGTGTATGGAAACTAACAGATCCATTGGATCCATTGTCCTACCTGTTGCCTTTTAGCACCGGGGACAAGGGCAAAAACAGACACTGTGTGCTTAGAGAGAATTCTCATTACAATGGAGCTGAAAGGTGGAGTCCTTGTCCTCAAATGCTCCTATGTGCATTAGTACACTTAGAGGAGATAAAGAAAAGACCAGATAGCGTAGTTCCATCTTGATATCACTCAGAGGTATCCCTTCAAGCCATTGCTTTGTCACTTTAAATACAAAGGTGGAAGAGACTCCATAAGTGTAGCATACTGACCCTATGCTCTGAAATCAAACTAGCCCGGTTTTGAATGGCAAGCTGACTACTCACTAGACAAGTGTCCCTCAGGAACAATATTACCACAATCCTCATAGGGTTATAAGGATTAAATAAAACCACACTTCTAAACTAACACAGAAATACTTGATTAACTAGAACTAATAGTATAGTACATTATTATTATTTTTCATGTCACAGTAGCCAGAAAAAGCATTTAAGCAAGTCTTATCCATAAAAAGAAAAACTTGCCTATGATACAGATTGAAAGTCAAGTTTAAAAAAATCCTCATAAGTGTGGTAGAGATTAAATTAGAATTGTTCATATTAGATTTTTATTAAGGTACTAATATGATAGAGGATAGAGAATATTGATATCATGTTCATGCAGTTTGAAAATGTAACTTGTTTTGAAAAGATGGGGGGTTACGTAGAAGACAAAATGTGCTCAGAGCTAGCTGACATTGAGCCATTCTCGGTGCCCAGTTAGGTAGGAGCAGAACTCCTTAGTGACTTGGGGAGCCTGGGTGGCTTAGTCAGTTAAGCGTCCGACTTTCGCTTGGGTCATGATCTCACGGTTCGTGGAGCCCCGCGTCGGGCTCTGTGCTGACTGCCAGCTCAGGCCTGAAGCCTGTTTCAGTCTGTGACTCCCTCTCTCTCTGACCCTCCCCTGCTCACGCTGTCTCTCTCTCTCTCCTAGAAATAAATAAAACATTTAAAAAAATAATAATAAAAGAACTCCTTAGTGACTTAAATCAGATAGAAGTTTATTTTTATCTCATTTAGGAACAGTGTAAAGATAGTCCAATGTTGGTATGGACACCCGGGGTTACATGGGCCCATTACCCTTCCAGTTCTCAGGTGGATCCTCCCTATGGTGCCAAGCCTTGTTTACATTGTCCAATATGGCTGCTGGAGCCATTACATCTGCGTTCTGAACTACAGGATTTTGAAAGGTGAAGAGAAAGGTATCTCTCTTTTTTTAGCCAAGTAATTTCCATACTTCCATAAGTTTCCACCTAAGGTTTTATTGGTAGGTACTTGGTCACATGATCATCTTTAACAGAAAGGTAGCCTGTGAAATAAAGTCTTTACTCTGAAATAATAATTTGGTTCTCTTACTAAGGAAAAAGAGGGTACTGGAGAGTGAGAGAAAACTAAACTTCCCAGCCATACTCAACTCTTTCTCCTCTGAATATTCTTTCTCTCTCTTTTCATTCCTTGTTCCTCACTTTCCTTTTTTATCAATGACTTTTCTACTTTTTTCTATAGATTCCACCCTTTCAATGTTTCATACATTCCTAACTTCAATTACTGAGTTTACGTGAGGAGAAGAAGGTGTCAGATGAGCGGGTCTGTGATCCATTTCTCTCCTTATAACCAGTGGGATACTCCCAAGGTGAGAAGGTAGATGGACCTGTCTAAGGACCATGTAAACCTGTTGATTACTGGATTTCCTGGAATTAACTAGAGATTTTATATGAAGAGAGTTTTCATCTTTAATTCCTTTAGCAGAATATTCCTATTTCAGGATCATTTACAGTAAATAAAACTAGAATCTGTGCCAGAGAGGAGGTAGTTGGAGAATGAATGAAATGGATAAAGGAGATTAAGAGTACATCTATCTTGATGAACACTGAAAATCTATAGAACTGTTAAATCATATATCGTACACCTGAAACTAATATAACACTGTATGTTAATTATACTTAAGAGAAAAAAAAAAACCCTAGGATCTGTGTATTTATGAGTCATGACCTCTAACAAATGTCTTAAAATCCCTGTGACGATTTGTGTTTTAAAAAATTGAGGTGTTTTGGGGCGCCTGGGTGGCTTAGTGGTTAAGCGTCCGACTTTCGCTTAGGTCATGATCTCGCGGTTCGTGGGTTCGAGCCCCGCATCGGGCTCTGTGCTGACTGCCAGCTCAGAGCCTGGAGCCTGTTTCAGTCTGTGACTCCCTCTCTCTCTGACCCTCCCCTGCTCACGCTGTCTCTCTCTCTCTCTCTCCTAGAAATAAAACAAAAAAATTTTTAAAAAAAATTGAGGTATTTCATAGTTAAGTGTTCTCTACCCAGTGTAGGGTCTGCAAACCTCATCTAGAGACCTCATCTTTTATTCTGGGGCAAAGACTATGTCTCACACAGAAAGGAAGGACATGTATAGTCACTGAATTCTATTAGACAACCCCTGTTCTTGATTTCTTGAAACTTGAGATTATTAGCAAAGCTTGACACTGAATAAGAACTCTAATTTGTAAGACTAATCTGACAATCTGACCCTTTATGATAGTGTGATGTGGATGGTATCCACATCTCTCTAACTTCCAATTTTCTCCTAAATTCCTCTTCAGTATTTCTAACTATTTGCTGGCTATAGCTAAATATTTTATCAGCACTTCAAAATCAACACGTCTAATAATAAACTTCTTATCTGCCCTAAACAAGTTCCTACTCCTGAATTTTCAGTCAGCATCATCCCTTCTTATCCCTCCCTCCTTATCTCCAGTAACACTAAAAACCTTCACTCCATCCATCTCTTCCTTTGTATTTTTATTCCCTGCTTACTAGTCTTTCTGATTCCAATTCTTCTGGCCACTAATCTGTCCAATGTGTTAATCTCTCCATAGCACTCTTCTACACAAACACGATAGACTTCTATAGAAATATGGTGAAGGAGACACAGAATCATAAAACCTAATGAAATAAACAATAGTAACATATACAGTTGACTCTTCAATAATCCAGCGGTTAGAGAAGCTGACCCTGACCTCCCTACTACCCACACATTCAAGAATCTGAGTATAAATTTGACTCCCCCAAAACCTAACTACTGATAGCCTACTGTTGACGAGAAGCCTTACCAATAACATAGTCAATTAACACATACTTGGTATGCTGTATGTATTATATACTGTATTCTTACAACAAAATAAGCAGAGAAAATGTTATTATGAAATGAGAGAAAACCTTTACACAACTGTACTGTACTTATCAAAAGAAAAAGATCTGCATGTAAGTAGACCCACATAGTCCAAGCTCGTGTTGTTCAAGGGTCAACTGTGTATAGATATAGATAGATAGATAGGTATCTATATAAATACCTTGGACAGAACCAGATGCAATATCAAGTGAATTATCCAAGGTGAGTAAAATGGAAAGAAGCGATAGGAAAGCTGTATATGGTTATGCAAAAAGGAAGGGAGTGGAGAGAAAGGAAGGAAGGAAGGAAGGAAGGAAGGAAGGAAGGAAGGAAGGAAGGAAGGAAACAAAAAAGAAACAACAAGAAACTAGAACCTCCAAAGAAAAAAGAATAGTCTGAAAGAAAGAAATATCTTGGGAGGGAAAAGAAAAGAATAGAACAAATGCTGGAAAATTTAAATAAGGAGAATATAGAAATTATGAATCAAGAGATACATATACCAAATATAATGAAATAAAAAGATATATTTCAGGGTTAAAGATGTTCTATATGTCCACCCAAGAGTAAAGCTCTGTTCAAAGGAAACTCACTCCCTTAATCAGTGACAAAAAAAAATAAAAACAAGTTTATGTTCAACTCAGGAAAATATGAAAGACTAACAAAATTAAAGTGAGGAAAGCAGCAAATAACTAATTAATATAACAGAAAGTAACAAATGAAAAGAGAGCAAAGTGGTCAACTTGATAAGTAAACCTGCAATGCTCCTTTTATAGGATTTTTCCTTGTGCTTCCCATCAACCAAAATGTCCCATCTCCTTAAGTCAGATCATAAACAGATTAGAGTAAGAATTATGTCATTCATTTTTGTAATATCACAGCCTAGGACCATAAATATTTGGTAAATAATGGTGTGAAAGAGTCTTGAATCTCCAGGTTATAAAGAGATCTTGTCTGGCTTCTCAGATGAATCTTTGCCACACAGATTAAGGATTGGGGCCACCAAGAAGGCACAAGTCAGAGAGTCAGTGAACCACAATGCCTTTGGAGGTGTCTTCACAAGAGCACCCAATGAGAATCTACTAATTTAATTCCACTTAAATGTGTGTGCCTCTTCCTGTGATTTCCATCTCCACCAGTGCCCAATCGGGTGTGTTTGCCTTGGGCTCCCTTAGGGAAGGTCTTTTTAATCCCTTCAAGAGCTATGAACATGGATGAAAAAAATTCATTGTTATTCTCACTAACCTGTAACTAAACTTTAGCATTCATGACACCATTATGACATAGGCAACAAGCCTATGTATCACTACATAACACCTTAGCCTTAGCAATCCCTGAAGCTGTCCCCAAGAGGAATCACAGATATTTTATGTCACCTTGCAGTCTGGGGAAAGACCTAAAAACTCATTCAGATTTATCACTACTTCCAAATTATGGTAATTGTTAGCCCTGATGCTAAACCACATTATTTAAGGCATCAAATAAAGATTTAATGTAAAGAAATTTAATATAAAAATGCATATACCTATATTATAAACTTTAAAAATATTTTATAGTATTTTATATCATATTATTTCTTTGGCATCCCTATGGATTTTACTTAATACATTTGAAAACATTATTCTGAGAAGGGGCTACAAACCACTTGATACCAGAAGCACCCAAGACCGCAAATGCTAAGGACCTCCACATTAGGGTCGGTTGCTGAGGATGAATAAAACTTTTCATAGAAGGAAAAATAAAGGTGAGAGTGTGCTATTTTCAGTGTTTGAGAAAAATCTAGTTAGTATAGGAGATGATTTATCACTTCATGATTGCACTCAAGGAGAGAGGCATCTATTTGGTTTTCTAGAAAGAACAAAGAAGGCTGAGGTAAAACGTCTCAAGGCTGCAACACAGTGGGATCAAAAGCATGAGTCTGGGTTCAAATCACAGAGAACCATTCACTCCTTGTATGCACCTGGGCAACCCCTCTGAGTTGACACTCGATTTCTTCATCTGTAAAATGAGCGCAGCTGGCCCCCGTCTTAGAGGACCACTGTTGGGATGGAGCGAGACATTCCTGTGCCCTGCTCAGCTCAGCCTCAACACAGGCTAGGTGCTCCTTGTGTTAGCATTCCAGTTAGCCAAGTTTGTTTGCAACAGCTTCCTCTTTGCAGCCTTTTATTGATTTTCTTCCTAATTATAAGCCGTGTTCCCCAGACCTGCTTCATGAGGCCAGTTTCTGTCTCTCTTTACCTCCCTGTGTTTTGCAGTTACCTGTTCCAGGGATGACCCTCCCTTCATATTGTGACAGCCTTTCCCCCAGAAATAAAATCAATTTCTGTTTCCAGGGGCAGGTAAAACAGACATTTCTCTTCTCATGTAATGTGTTCTCCCTCTTGCTTCTCTATACCCCATTTGTCCAGTTCAGGTCTCCCCTCATCCAAAAAGCCACATCTCTCTTTTCACTGGCTGCAACAGGATCCTGATGCTACCTTCTGATGCCACCGAACTCTGAACACATAGGCCTTCACTCTAGTGCGGACATTCAGCCAAGCATGGCTTCTTTCTCTCTCTCTTCTGCTTTGCTAGGGCAGGGCAGCCTTCTCATAAACCATCTTGTAACTTTCCTTTTATATACCTAGGCACTCCCAACTAGGCGAGGTGAAGAAAAAGCAGTGATAAACTTTTTTTAGCAGTTTTTCCCTTAAAATCCCCTGGTCTCCGTGTCTGGGCTGTGAGTTCCCAGGGATAAGATGAGCTAAACTTGGCTTGGAAAGGAACCAGGAGTGTTTCTGCTTAACTCCTTTTGGGGCTCTAGAGAGGGCCTGGCTGGAGTTGAGTAGTCACCTGAAGGATTCTTGGGAAAGGTCCTTTCCCTTCCAAAACTGACGCCCCCTACGCCCATGAGTTCTGTGGTAGAAGAATCCTGGACCAAGCTTCGGGGGCTTTGGGGTTTAACTCTGGCTGTCAGGGTGACCAGCTACAAGACTTTGAACATCTCTTTCACATTCTGGCTTTCATTTTCATCCACGGTGAAATGAATTATGTGAATTTAATATTCTCACACTCTAGCAAGAAGAACTGGACTCATTCTTTGTTTATACAGTCCAAAATGTATCCAAATTTTCAAGAAACGGGACTCATATTTAGGATTTTCTGGCCATCTTACAAATTCTTTAGCATTCTTTTCCATAGGCATGGAACTTGTTTCACGCTTCAGGGCTTGGTGTGGTGACTGACACATTGCTATTTCTATTGCCTTTGATTTAAGAAATTATTTTTTAAATGTGTAATCATTGGGCAAAATTTCTAAAAACTCTGTTGTAAATCTGCCCTTTTCCTTTGCTTTAGTTAAGGAAATGGTTTGATTTTACAAAATCACATCTTTATCCTTCTGTATATGACAATGTGCCCATCTCTTTATATATCAAAAGTGTATAAACAGAAAAAAAAAAACAAAACCCCACATAAGCACCAGCATCACCTTGTTGGGCTCACCACCAGGTTTTGGAGACACCGTCAGCTGAACAGGTTACCACTCAGTTCAGTGAATCGGCCACTGATGTGAACATGGTGGGGAGTCTCCCTTTCATCTCCTGGTTCACTTTGCATGTGCAGACATTAAGGCTACTCAAAGGGTTAGCCTTAGCTTATGTAACAGGCATAAACAGGTCCTCAGATTTCAAGACTTGGCATTCAGATGCTGGAAAACATTAATGGTTTTACCAGAGCAGACTTATAGGAAGAAGATATAAATCAGTGAAATCTCTTTTGGACCGAGAAGTTCAAAGGCAAAAAGAATATGAGTTAGCATTGTTCTCACAATTTCTATGATCACAGAATCAGCATCTATTCAGGGGTCAAAGAAGCATCACACTATAACTCAGAAGAGGAGGGGAAAAAGGATGAAAATTACACACACACTATGGTCCATGATTATAGATGTACTTTTTTTTTTATTTCACTGGATCACAGTACAACACTTCCATTCACCGTAAAGTCACAAGCAGACACAACATCTAGAAATACTAAAGATAGTTAAACAAGTGAGAAAATTGATACATTTTAGGCTGAAAAGCAAAAAGAGGTTTGGTTGTCACATATAAAAAGCTCCTATTTAAAAAAATTTTTTTAATGTTTATTTTTGAAAGAAAGACAGAGCTTGAGCAGGGGAGGGGCAGAGAGAGAAAAGGAGACACAGAATCCGAAGCAGGCTCCAGGCTCTGAGCTGTCAGCACAGAGCCCGACGTGGGGCTCAAACTCACAAACTGTGAGATCATGACCTGAGCCAAAGTTGGACACTTAACTGACTGAGCCATCCACGAGCCCCAAAAAGCTCCTATTTTATTGTCAACTCTTGTTTAGCAATCCTAATGGAAAAGGTGAACATAACCACAACTAATTATGTCATTTTATTATCTTTTAGTCCAAAGCTAACTTTCCTGATTTTAGACTATAATATGTAATTTTATAAGAAATGTGAATTGCCCTCAAGGTATGTTGGATTTAGGCTACTATTTTAATTAGTTTTTATTCTCTGAGAGTACTCTGATTCAGTACTCTGATTCAGTGAGTCTGTTGGATGACAAACAGGAAGAAAGAAATACATTTTTGAAATGTGTCTTCCAGGGAATACGGTAACTATTAAAAAAATAAACTTTGCTGGCAAAAGTAAGAGTTGACTATATTTGGAGGGAAATACCATACAAGTGTCAGTTAAATAGCCTCATAAATGTGCTGCTCTCAGATTATTTGAAAGAGAAAAGACAAGTCTACTCTTTAGCTGTATACACTCATGAGACTAAAAAACTGTTGAGAAACAAATATCGCATTGCCCAGACTCATGCTGGCTGGGAACAGGTATAGATAGGAACATGGTCACAATGCTTCCATGGTTTCAAAGATGTTCTGATTCTAAAGTTTCTAAAACCCTGAGCTCGTCTGATTGCAGACGCTCTGCCATTTCCTGTAACACTTTTACTACCAAATTTCACTGCCTCGTAGTATCAGGGTGTTGTTAGGAACGTAACTCATACAGCACGGCTAAGAGAGGCAAAGGAATAATTCACACAAAGAATAATGAAAAGGAGAGGTGGTAAGGTTTCCAGATACATAAGCCAAAGTGACAAGTTTTTCTTTGTCAGGCACACTATACGCAGTGGTTGGTCCATTCTTCTGATTACTGGTGTGGCTGAAAAGAGTTTACCCACACGTTAGCTCATTGGTTCTTCACAACCACCTCATCAGTAGTTATCACAGGTATTATCTTTGTCCCCTTTGAGACGCTTTACCCAGGGTCACATGGGTGGCAGAGCCAAGGCTGGATCAAATCTTCTGGTTCCAAAAGTCCAAATTCCAAAATTCAAAATACCAAATAATAAGGGTGCATTTGAAAGTAAGATGAGCCCTTTATAGCCTGTGGAGTCACTGAATCTCCTTATTGGGCCCCCACCACTAATTTGTATGTCCCTTTCTTTCCTGGTGCCCAGGGCTGTACCACCAACTTTCACCATCTGCCACTGGATCACATGGCTTCATGTACACTGAGGGGCAGAAATGCGGCAGGTCACCTGTACCAAGAGTACATCCATTTTAAAAGAGAAGCAAGTCTTAATCCGAAGAATTAATAACTATGATAGGCTTCAAGCACCAGTGACAAATACATCTTACCCTCATAATATAGTCATACTATAATAATGAGGGTGACAGCTGGTGGAAATGGAAAAATGGCTGACAGCCACATCCATGAGGTGTGCCTACTTTCAAAGAGTCTATGCTTCACAAGCATGGATACATGAGAAGGAAGAGAAGGACTTAAGGGGAAGCCTTATTGGTCTGAGCCAGTGTAATTAAGAGGTAGAAGCAGTATCATCTTTAGACCCAGAAAATCTGAGTCCTGCCCTGAACGCCACAGGCTTTCAGCAGTCCTCTATCTGCGCTCCACCCCATAGAATGAGAAGCCATGGAGCCAAGGGAACATACTCATCCTGAGCCCAGGCCTTCCCTGGGGCATGTCAAGATACCCAGAACCCTTTAATAGCCTGACCAAATGGCTTTCAGGGTGTGTGGCTTCTCCTAATGATGAGCCTCACCATATATGGGCACAGCTGAGGGGTGGCCATGAAGCCATGTTGGGGAGGATGGCTTGGACAGAACTTGGTCATGCATATTGAGGCGTCCATGTGCATGCACGTAAAGTTCCTCACAGTGAGAGCTGGGAACAGGGATAAGAAAAGAAGGGCTGAAGGAAAAACTAGGAGACCATGTTTGTATCCAAATATTAGGAGTGAACTCAAGCCTAAGAACAATCCTAGAAATGGACTATATCAGTATCTGATGAGTAGCAGAGATGGTTGGATGGAAAGACAGTCCTAGATGTCTACTTGGGTTCCCTTTTGGAAAGCCTCTCATTTCAGACTGTCTATGCCCCAACATTTTTTCTTGGCTTAATCCCTATTTCGTTTTGCCAATTAAATGTTGTCAGCACATATGGGTTTCACCGGTGTCTACTCTTTGCACAAGTTAAACATTTAGTGACTTTTGGCCACTACAGATGGTATCTAGTCACATCAGTTTTATAAATTCTGAGCTCCTTGAACACAGTGTTCACAGAGCTGTCCATTACCTCTACCCTCTGCCGAAAACCAAGAGTTCTTGGTTTATAGTCTATATCTAGTACACTCCTCAGTGTCCCAAATGTCTGTCTTTGTTTAAACTTTGAAAGGTCCATCTGGCTATTTGAGTCTGATGCAGTCCACCTCTTCAGTGGTGGGCACCCCTGTGGTTTTAAGATCAAGATCTGCGCTGGACTTACTCCCATTGTAAGAAGACTTCCAATGGAGCAGCATGATCTTCTTGAAGTACTTGATGGTGTTGTTCTTGACGGTCACGAAACACAGGGTGTTGATCATGCTGTTGCTCATGGCGATGCACTCAACGACATAGAAGGCCGTGAGGTAGTGCTTCTCCTTGACGAACACAGTGGGGAAGAAGTCGCGCACGATGGTGAAGCCGTAGAAGGGTGCCCAGCACAGCACATAGGCAGTGAGGATGCACATGAGCACCAGTACTGTCTTCCTGCGGCAGCGAAGCCGCTTCCGGATCTGCTCCGTCTGGAAGCCTGGGACTGCCTTGAACCAGAGCTCCTGGGAGATCCTGGCATAGCACAGGGTCATCGTGACCACGGGACCCACGAACTCGATGCCAAAGATGAAGAGGAAGTAGGACTTGTAGTAGATCTGCTGGTCCACCGGCCAGATCTGGCCACAGAAGATCTTCTCGTGGCTCTTGACAATGATGAGAACAGTTTCAGTCGTGAAGTAGGCTGAAGGGATTGCGATGAGGATGGACACCATCCATACCAGGGCAATCAAGCCAGTGGCTGTTTGATATTTCATCCTGGGTCTCAACGGGTGGACGATGGCCAGATATCTAGTATAAGAACACAAATGGGTTCAACCACTGTAATGAGGAAGTGCTGGGTGGTGATATTGTTTTTGCAACATGAGAAGGTGAGACCAAATGGCACATGTGGAGCAAAAACAACTATGTGAGCTTTTCCAGAAAGGCAGACTTGAGAGCAAACCCCAGTTCTACCCATTATTAGCTATGGAAACCATGGGCAAATTTTGTTCAATCATTCTGAGTCTTGGTTTTATTACCTGCAAAAGCATTTGTTTGTTTGTGCTAATGGATACACAATTTTTGGCACAGCTTCAGACATGATATATACTCAATAAATAGTAGCTATTATTAAATGTAGTAATAATGCCTCCAATTGGTTTCTGGCCTGGCACTATTCCCAGGTCTTTCTTTTTTTCAAGGCCATTTATCCTAATTACCCCATAGTTTAGAGCTAAGAGGGCCTGCTAATTCCAAGGAGTTGTCGGGGAAACTTGCCCTTTCCAGTGGAAGCAGTGCACAAAGTCTTCAATCTACGTTTTTAAAAATATTGCTTCAAAAGAATGAAATCTGGCCATGTGTAGCAACCTGGATGGACCTTGAGGGTGTTATGCTGAGCTAAATAAGTCACGCAGAGAAGGACAAATATCATATGTTTGCACGTATAGGAGGATTAGGAGGAACTTAACAGAAGACCATGGGGGAGAAGAAGGGGGAAATGGTGGGGGAGAGGGAGAGAGGCAAACCATGAGAGACTCTTGATAACTGAGAACAAACTGAGGACTGATGGGTGTGGGAGGGGAGGGGGGAGATGGGCATGGAGGAGGACACTTGTGGGGATGAGCACTGGGTGTTATATGGAAACCAACTTGACAATAAACTATTTGTGAAAAACAAAAATAAATAAATAAATAAAATAAAAATATTGCTTCAAAGGTAAAGGAAGAGCATGTGACCATTTACCTTATTTTCAAGGTGTAAAAATGAAGCCTGGAAACAGATGACTGATTCTCTCAAGGTCATATACCACAGGACCCTTGATAGAGAACATTTAACCCTATCTCATGGTAGATGGGAAAAATCAATCAAGAATATACATGAATGTTATTTTTTCAACCACAAAGCACCAGACAGTGAAAGATGTTGCTTTTGTTCTTTCCCAAAAAACCACACTGCTGTTACCACAGTGGTCCAGAAACGAAGAGAGAGCAATTTCTAGGGGATGTGAGTCATTTGTGTGGTATGAAAGCCTCCTTCCCAGAGAGAGAGTACATACTTATGCAGAGAGCTCTGGTTTCCTGGAAGGCTTTCCCTGTCTGGCAGGGGGTAGAAGTTGGAGAAGGAGAAAGATGAGGAGTGAAGTGGGAGAGAGTGACTAAGTAATGCTGGCAATAAACACATCCTCACGTGTCCATGGCTTATCCCAGGTAGAGCCAAGAGCAAATGTGAGAGAAACCTGAAGGAAAGCCAGATCAACTCTATTTCCTTTGAAACCAATCCCTTTTGGGTCATCGTTCTTGGGATTTTGATTGGAAGAGGAGGTTCATTCCTTTTTTTTCCTGATTATATTCCTGCTGTTTCTGTCCCTCCTCCCCTAACACAGGCAGCCAGCTCCATTGAGCATCATTTGGAGAGTCCACTGGAGTGAGATTCCTGCTGTCTTCTAAACATGTCAGATGAAGTTGGGTGGGTTGGGTCCCTCTGGGGGGACATGCTGTGCTACCGATGATACTTAACATGCTGTGCTACCGATGATAGTCTCTGGGCTCTTGCCAATCTCCCAAGTGCTGAAGGATGGAATAGGAATGTCTGTAGGGTGTTGACAATACTTCTGTCAGTGCACATGTATGGGCCCTTCATAAAGACCACAGTGCTCCTGCTATATTAAGTGCACCAAACTTGCTTGGACTCATAACAAAAAACTAGGAGATAAGTACCTTGCTATCACTCACTCTCTCCCTCTTTATCTGCCCCACCATGATCTATTGATTACTCTGTCAAAGAATATTTCCATATTTATATTTGTTCACCATATGAATTTTCACTATATAATTCTATTCCTTCCTTTCTCAATAACAACTTCCTAGTCTTTATGATGTTTCAAGGTCAGAGTGTTTTTTCCATGAACAAATAGGAGAGAATGCCAATCTGGGAGTCAGAAGACCATGAATCTAATCCCAGCTTTGCTACAAACTTGTTATGTGATTTGAATCCTTTTTCTTAACCCTGTAGGCTCAATTACCTTATCTGCAATATGGGAATAAAACCTGCCTCGCCAACCTCACAGAGATACTGTGAGGCTCTAATCATACCCTATGTGGTAGGGAAATTGAAAGACTCCATAAAAATCTGCTTTTTGCTCCTTTTCCTGCTTCTACTTTTGCTAGGCACTGCACCCCCCCCCCCCACTTTACATGTGCCTCAGAATGCAAATAGTGTATGTCCTCCTTGTAAGGGACAAGGAGTTAATGATTTCTTCAGACTAGCTAGCATCTAAGGAAGGACCAGATGAGAATGACCCAGAGAAGCCATCATATACATATTCCAGACCACCTAAACATCTCAACAGGTCATTCGAGTAACACCTGGGCCCTGGTCTTTGTTCTAACCAGTTCCTGGGTGCCTGAGAGGGCACGTCCAGCAGACCACCATCCCCAATAAAAACCCCAGACCCTGAACAAAGGAAAGACTCTCTCTTCTTTCCTTTCTGAGTCTCCCACTCTGTACTTGCACTCCCTCTAAACCTTCAGTAAACTCTGGTTTCACCGCCTGCTGGCTCACATTTGCTTTCTATCCCAAGTGCAGCCAGAGATCCTCTTGGCTGGTCCTGCAGGATCCCCTCTGGGGCCTCAGACCCGGCCTGCTGGCATCAGCTGCACATAAAACCATAGGCTACTAACATACAAGAAATGGTAGCAACCTAAAATGTACTTTCTCAGGGGCTCCTGGATGGCTCAGTCAATTAACCATCTGACTGTTGATTTTGGCTCAGGTCATAATCTCACAGTATGTAGGTTCCAAGCCCATGCTGTCAGCAGAGAGCCTGCTTGGGATTCTCTCTCCCTTTCTCTGTCTCTCCTCCACATGCTGGTGTGTGCGTGTGAGCACGCTCTGTCTCTCTCTCAAAATAAATAAACTTAAAAAATAAAATAAAATCTATTATTTCAGAGCTATTCTGTATACATAGCAATTGTTTTACCTGTTATTGGCAAATACTTCATTTTTAAGTTCTCTGCTACTTTTTATTTTATTGGATTAATTTATTTCTCCATAAAAATTAATCTTCAGGGAAATCTGTGATTCCCCATCAGATGTTTATGTCATCTTGGCTCTCCCTGCCTTCACACCAACTCCATCCCCAGGGTTACCACCAGAAGCTGTGCAAGAGTCCTTCCAAATATATTTACCAAAAGGAAAATTGTAAAAATCAGTTTCAAGGATGCCACTGGTCTTGGCTGTGCTAGGATCAGAATTCCGGAACACCAGCATTAGTAATACTTGCTTATGCTTGTAAAACAGCTTACAATTTACAAGCATTTTCAAATCAACTTTCTCATTACATATTCCCAAGTCTATTGAACAGGTAAGACAGCAAAGATGACCATTTCAGATGAGCAAACTGAGGTTTGCAGAAGTTAAATAACTTGCCAAAGGCTGCACAGCTAGAAACTGACAGAACCATGGTCCAGACTCATCCATATCTTACTCCAAATCCAGTAGGGTCTCTAATATGACATTTATCCCCTCCCTTTCCAAACAGAGCAAGCAATACCCCTTTTTCCTATCCTCCTGGACCCTAACATAATCCTAGCATCCTTTTCCTCTTTTCTCTCCATCACAATTGGTTTCTACCTATTGATGTTCCAAGAAGGAGTCGGGCCACTGCCAGCTACTTTCTTTACTTATGTGTATGCCCTTGGCTTGCTCTGTGTGTCTTCAATGATAATGGCTCAGGTCCAGATCCACCTAGAGCCAACATTTCCCAGAGAACAAAGAATAAAGGCGGAAACATCCAGACAGTGCTTCTGCGGTGATGGTGAGCTTGGTGATTAAGCAAAGAGTATTTGGGCTCCCTCTGTCTCCAGGACCCAGCCCCAGATCAAATAATGGAAATGGTATTTACAGCACCTTCTAGGCCAGTCATGAGACGGTCAGAGAATTTCAGGACCCACCCTTCGGGCCAGTCAGGCCCACCAATGAACTCACTGGGGAGCATTTGTGCTTCCTACAGCTGAGCACAAGTACTCAAGCCTTAGCAGGCCCCAGGCAGCAGAAGAGAAGAACAGTCAGTGGGCAGGCTGACTGGCCATTCCCCCTGGATTCCTGATAAAGAAGGGAGTGTCCCCCAGTATCCCACATGCTCTGGGATCTATGGTTTCACATGAAGACCAATACGTGTGTCTCAACATCCAAGGGGAAACCCAGACCTTGGGGGACAGAGTCCTCTGATAACCTTTTTCAGCTCTCTGCTTTATCAGCTTTGACTTCCTATGATTTTGAGATCTTCTAGAATTTGATCCTGATCTCTACTCTGCTCATGTTCCTTGCCCTCAAGGGACCTCAGACTGCAGGTATTCTCATCTCACCTTTTCCCTCATGGAAAACCTTTCCTTTGCTAATTACCACTTGTTTAAGGCCAGTTAAATGTCCACCTCCTCTGCGAAGCCCCCTCCACCTACTCTAGCATACAATGACCTCATGCTTCTATAAATCTCATTAAAAATTTTTTTTAAGGTTTATTTATTTTTGAGAGAGAGAGACAGACAGAGAGTGAGCAGGGGAGGGGCAGAGAGAGGGAGACGCAGAATCGGAAGCAGGCTCCAGGCTCTGAGCTGTCGGCACAGAGCCTGATGCTGGGCTAGAACTCACAAACAGTGAGATCATGACCTGAGCCGAAGTCGGATATTTATCCGACTGAGCCACCCAGGCATCCCTGTAAATCTCATTTAAAATTTATCCTTTACTTTATGTTGTTTCCTAAATGTTATCCATAATCCCCCTCCCACTCTAGATGGTAAGCTCCTTGAGAGCAGGGATTGTATCTTCTTTTATAGCTTTTTGATGTCAGTGAATTCGGGGCACCTTGGATTCTAGTTAAACTTCACTCTCAGCAAGTGCTTGGCACTGGATAAATAGAAATGAAATGAGCCATTGTGACAGTTCTCAAAAAGATTGCAACCTCTTTTGGAAACAGGACACAAATGTGTTTACCTAGCCTGTGGCTAGGAGGCTCAATAATAAAAGGTTGGAAGTGCAGGTGAAGGGGTTGGAGCCATATTTTGTCGACAATGGAGTTAGTAGAGGTCTTCTGAGTTAAGAGAAGGGAGGTTGGCACAAGACAGAAGATTAATTTAGCTGCAGTCTTGCTTTCTTCCCTCAGGCCACAGGAGCTTTTTCTCTGTTCTTAGAACCCTTCATGTTTGTTCCTGTCTTGGGCCTTTGCACTGATAATTTCCTTTGTCTGGAATGCGTTTTGCCAATCTTCCCAAGGCTGGCTTTTTTTTTTCCTCCAGAGTTCTCTTCACATGTCTTCTCCTCAGAGACACATTTCCTGAGTATGTACCTGGAGTAAATCCCACCCTGCATCACTCTGGATGCTCCTGTGTTTGTCTTTTTGGTTCAGAGGATTTCTCATGCTCTGAAATTACCTTCTTTGTGTGTCTGCCTGACTGTGGCCTCTCTCAAAGCAAGGGGTTTATTTTTCTTATGCACTGTCATCTCCCCAGCGCTCAGAACGGTATCTGTCACATCATAGCTGCTCTATAACAATGCACTGCTTGAATGAAGGAACTTTTAGCATGGATTGTGAGGGGTGGAGCTGTAGCAGAGGGGCAGAGCCAAAAGACACTGAGTCCAAGCGAGGCTCTGATAGCCCAGGTCTGAGTGAACAAGGTGGAGGTAGCCGTGAACACCAGCAGGTGCTGTAAAGGAGCCGTGCTAGTGTAGAGGAAGAGCCACGGAGCTAGTCACAGACACAGAGAAGAAAGAAGATAAACAGTTCTGTTCTGCCATACCTCCATAGCTGCATTTCTTAGAAATCCTGTGTTATTTTTTTTAATATCACATCATAAAACGACCACTTCAGTGAAAATGAAGAGGTCAGCCAATCAAAAACATTCATTAGTTTTCCCCGGTTTGTTTTCTTGTTGTTGTTCTTTTCAGGGTTAATTTAAGAATTATACTATCCACTGTTTATTTGGTGCTTATTTCAGCTTAAGCCGTATTCTCAACAATTTACACAAATTATTTCATTTAATCCTCAAAGCAACCCAATACATTAGGTTTTCTTATTATTCCCATTGTATACATGAGAAAATTGAGGCAGAGGTGTTAAAGAGCTATCATAAGGCCCTACAGCTGATAGGTGCTGCAGCAGGAGTTTAAACCTGGCAGAATAACTACTAACGCTACTCCTGCAACTTCATTAAATAAAAATAAAGGTATTTTTATAATTGTAGTGTATTTGGTATATCGAGATAAAAATGAGCTGCCCAAGGGGATGCCTGGGTGGCTCAGTCCCTTAACGACTTCAGCAGGTCATGATGTATTGGTTCTCGAGTTCGAGCCCTGCGTTAGGCTCTGTGCTGGCAGCTCAGAGCCTGAAGCCTGCTTCAGATTCTGTGTCTCCTTCTCTCTGCTCCTCCCCTGCTCACACTCTGTCTCTCTCTCTCTCAAAAATAAATAAACATTGAAAAAAATTTTTTATGTAAACCAACTTGACAATAAACTATTTAAGGAAAAAAAATGTTTAATGAGTTGCCCAAAACTAACCAAATAGAACCTGAAAATCACTGATCAAATCCTGAACAACACATGAGGCCAGACAAAAATCAATGAGGTCCTGCACCGCAAAACTGAAATTAGATGGTAAGAACACATAAAAATAATTGGAAGTAAAGATCACAAACATGAGTAAGGGAACTTCACACCTTGGAGCAGCTGGTTAGTTGGTCAAGGCCACTACTGGATGGCTGTGCAGACAACAGCACTTTCCTCCAGTGTCTGGGTTCAAGTTTCCAATCACAACTCCACTGTAAACAACCACAGTCCCAAGATGCAAAGCATGTTCTCCAATTAATCTTTCTTATTGTATCTAAACTGCATTACATAAACTCACACTGCACTAGAGTGCCTACAGGATTTCAAACAGCTGAGTTTGGAATAAAAGTAGTGTACGAAGGTGAAAGAGTTCAATAAAACAGGGTTGATTAACACAGATATTACCTCTTTCATGTTCAAAATAACCCAGTTCCCCTTAATTTATCCTGGCTCCTGTCCCCTTGAAGCTACTCCCTTCTTCAGTGTTACCCCTTTTGACAAGTGGGCCCCTACATCATAAGATGGATGTCACCCAGGAGCAGGGGCCTGCCCCACCCAGGGAGCACTAACATACCCCACTTTCAGTGGCTGAGAGCACCCCCCTGCAAAGATGTCTTGCTGGAGTGAAATTTCAGTAAAGGTTCCTCTATGCTTTCAGCTTCTACTTTCAGAAAGGTCCGAGACAGGGTTACTGGGGCTCTTCCTTGATTGCTCTGAAGGGGACTTAGGGACAGATACGATGTTTGACTGGGCCCCTCCTGATTCACCCAAGGTCTATACCTGGGTGGATAAAATACCAGGGGGCTCCCAGACTGCTATGGAGGACCCTGGCCAAACTAGCCCGCTGCAGGGGTAACAACTCTGAGTACCTTCTACAGGTAACAGAGCCAGGCCTGTTTAAGTTGCTAACTCCCTGACAGCCCTCCTGGGAGAAAGGAGGCTGAGGTCCCAGCTCACAATGCTTTTAAAGCCAGGTTCCTTCTGGGGCGCCTGGGTGGCTTAGTCGGTTAAGCGTCCAACTTTCACTTAGGTCATGATCTTGTGGTTCGTGGGTTCGAGCCCTGCGTCGGGCTCTGTGCTGACTCCCAGCTCAGAGCCTGGAGCCTGTTTCAGCGTCTGTGTCTCCCTCTCTCTCTGACCCCCCCCCTGCTCACGTTGTCTCTCTCGCTCTCCTAGAAATAAATAAAACATTAAAAAAAAAAAAAAAAAAAAAAGCCAGGTTCCTTCTTATTCTCCTGTCCTGGAGAGTGGCCTGTTTCCAGGTTATCCAATCTCTGGTTGTTCTGACTTTGGCTTCAGAAAACAGGTTCTATTTGCTGTGTTCCTCCCCGGAACACTGCCCGGGATGTCCTAATTGCAGGGGCAGGCTAGACTCCACCAGGGCCCTGAGGCCATGAAACAGGTTGAGAATCTGTGCTCCTGGCTTTCTGGGTGAAGGTAGAGAGACGTGCTGTTCAGATCCAAGTACACAGAGGCCCTGACCCTGAAGGTAACTGGGTCTGGACTGTACCAAGGTGCTTTGGAATCAGTGTCAACTTTGGGCAGAAGAGCTTACAAAGATTTTCCTAAGGGAACAAAAACTACCCTGGTTCACTGGCACAGGTGATTGTCCTAAATGAAAAGACTAAACATAACAGAATAAAGATATTCACACACTGCTCTTAGTGGGTTTATTTCCCATCACTAGAAACAGATCTTCTACATTGTCGCACACAAACATATGAAAAGGAGCAAACTGATTAATGCAACAACTAAGAAGAACAAGTAGACATTTGTTGTCTTTTTTCTTTCTTTTTTTTTTCAAAACAAATCTGTCAATCTTATTTTAAAATAAACTGGTTTGCAACAACATGATTGGAACTAGAATGTATTCTGCTAAGTGAAATAAGTCAGTCAAAGAAAGACAAGTACCATATGATTTCACTCATATGTGAAATTTAAGGGAGAAAAGATGAACCTAGGGGAAGGAAAGCAAAAATAAGATAAAAACAGAGAGGGAGACAAACCATAAGAGGCTCTCAAATACAGAGAACAAACTGTGGAGTTGCTGGCGGGGTGTTGGGTGGGGGATGGGCTAAATGGGTGATGGACATTAAGGAGGGCACTTGCGGGGATGAGCACTGGGTGTTATACGTAAGCGATGAATCACTAAATTCTATTCCTGAAATCATTATTATACTATATGTTACTTAACTTGGATTAAAATTTTAAAAAAAAGAAAAGAAATTGGTGTTTGGAGCTGGGGTTGAGCGTGCTCATGGTTTAGCAGAGAAAATCTTCCTCAAGATTTCCAAGTTGACTCAAAAGGTACTTGCCTGGAACTTAAACTTGAGTCTCCACTCCGCTTCTTACCCATGTACCTCTAGCCCTTGAACAGATACATCTAGGAGCATGTCCATAGCAGAGGGACCACAGGCCCTTCCCACTGCCCAACTCTAGGGAGAACTGCTACCTGCTGCCCACAGCTGGAAAACTGGAATTCTCCTTACAGTCAATGGGCCAACTTTTGAACCCCCACGCATAGGCATCTACGAGAATACAGATATCTCTCATCAAGCCACACCTGCAGTGAAGGAAAGTACAATTCCGATGCCCTTTTCCTTGTTGTCTCTGCCACCCCCTTACTCACCTGTCGATGGCAATGGCCAGCAGGGCATTGGTGGAGACGTAGAGAGAAACGGTGCGCAGGTAGTTGACAGAGGCACACATGACGTGGCCATGCTCCCAGGACAGCTGGCGCACCACATAGTAATCCATTTCAAAGGGGCAGCAAACAATGGCCACCAGGAAATCAGAAATGGCCAGGTTGGCAATGAGCAGGTTGGTAAGGTTGCGCAGCTTCTTGTAGCGGGCCAGAGCAGCAATGAAGATGAAGTTGCCAATGCCACAGACCAGCATGATGCCCACTAGGGCCATGCCAATGACAATCTTGGCAGCAAAGAAAGTCCGGGAATTGGTCACATCCTCATCTTCATCCAACGGCATATCATAGTCACCATAGCTGAAGTTGAATGGGAAGGAAGCAGCTTGGGCTCCGTGGGGGGGAAGCACAGAAAGGAAGTTGGTGGAGGTGTTGGTGGCATTCTCATCCATGACCCCCGTGGTGATCTCCATCTGGCCAGGTAGTGCTCTGAACAACACTGCTTAGAACTCCTCCGGGGTGATGTGTGGGAGGCTGTCTTCCCTCTCTGCTTACACTCAGCTCTCCTTTAATGAGTCAGAGTGTCTTTGCCAGCATCCTTGGGGTACAGTATCCGAGCTCCATCCTAAGCCTTTGAAAGACATACAAACAGTTGGCTACATATGTGAATGAACTTGGCTAAATGTAAAGCTATCCTGTAACCCAAGCAGACCCATTAGCCACCTGCTCAGAATGAACATTGAGTGATGGAGTGGAAATAAAGGAACCAGGGAGAGAAAACAAATAAATAAAAACAAATAAATAAATAAATACAGGGAAGTCTGGATTGCTCTAGAGACAACCAGGCACTGGCTGAGTTTATTTCATTTCCATTGAAGATCTGAATTGTTGCAATTTTGCTCAAGGACCAACAATGAGCGTGGGGAAGCTATAGAAAATGAAAGCGATCTGGTCCAAATGTCACTCACTCTGTGTCCTAATAGCTTGAACTCTGTCTTTATGAAATTGTCCCATTCTACGACTTAAAAGAAATTACTCTGAGTATCAGCCACCGTGTCTGAGACAACCCTGTCTGCTCCCCACGAGCTGGTCTCCTTCCTCTGGCAGAAATCCCAGAGCCCGTCTAGTCACCCCCTTTCCCTCTCCTCACTAGGTTTCCTGTCCCCACATCCAAGTCTGCTATGACCCTGGCAGACAGGCACAGCATTGCCTGTCCCCAGGCGGAGGCTGCAGGGTTGAAGTCAGAGTGGCTTAGAAAGGGGGCTTTGGAGCAAAACCCTTTCTTGGCTGGTTGAGCGTCCTGAGGTAAAGAGCTTAAACACTCCGAGTTTCAACATCCTCCAGGCAGCAGATCAATAACATCTGTAAAGTGCAGAGCTCCCTAGAGAGGGAGGCTGTTACACCCTAGGACTGCAAAGAGTTACTCTGGAGTGCTCAGGCCTCTTCAGCCAGCTTCAAGGAAGGGGAGGGAAATCCTGACCCAGATGGCTCCACCGCATCACATAAAGGGGGTGGGTGTGCGGTTAGCTGCGCTGCTGGAGACCAAAACCCCAGAGGGACCCTCGCCCTCTCCCTGCAGTCGTCTTGCCTCCCGGGGACTGAAAACTAAGTTGCAGGGATGTAAGAGGGCTGGAGTCTGGGGAGGGCAGGAAAGTATGGAGAACCTGAGGTTCCCGGAACCACAGGCACCTAGCAGCCCCCGCGCCACCCAGGGCAGCCTGGTGCCCCCATCCTCAGCGGTGACGTATCCAGACCCTGCCTTTGGGGGAGCCGGGTTAAAGTCCCTCTGCACCCCAATGAGGCCCAGCCACTACCTGCCTCTCTCCCCCAACTCCTTGCCCCCATATTTCTCCCCTTTGTATCCCTTCCTCTGAGCCATCCGTCCTTCTCAGTCCCTGCCCTTTGCCCCTGTCAGGTGTCAGAAGCACAAGCGTGACCTGAGAGGACAGAGGGGGCCAAGTCTTGGGGTCTGGACAGGTACGGCTGCAATCCTGGTGAGAGAGTCCCCCCTCCCCGCAGGCCCCCTGCGTCTCCGAGGCACGCCGCCCCCGCCCGGCCCTGGAGGGGTACCCTCCGAGCGTGTACCTGGCAGGCTCCAAATCGGGTTTTAAAACCAAAGGGTAATAAGAACTTCTTGGGGCGCCGGGGGTGTTGGGAGATTGAGCCCTCGGGGAGAAACCGTCCAGCGCTCTTTTCTCCTGCGTTCTTACCTCGCAAAGATGAACTCCATTCCGCTCCCACCCAGTGTCCTCTGGGGCCCCGGTGGTTTAGCGCTCGCCCCGCCGCCTGACCCTGCCGGTCGCTGGAAGCCCCTCTGCAGCCCCTGCTGAGAAGCCCACGGGGCTCCCAGCTTTCTCCTCGGAGTCGCGGAGGCTACTCCAAGGGCGGAGGGACGGGTAACCCGTCCGGCTCCCCTGAGGAAACGAGCGCGAAAGGGAGTCTCTCCAAGAGCCTCCTCCCCACTCAAGCAGCCCCGGCACCCGGCGGGCGCGCGTGCCGCGTGGGGCCTGCGGAGCGAGTCTCCGGGAGGGCGCGCTCTGTACCTGCGGCATCCTGGCGGGCGAACGACGACCCGGTTCTTTATCCGGGCCCGGGCACAAGAGCCGCTGCTCCCAGACGCCAGCAGGGACCCGGGCGGTCCCCGCTCTTCCTCCTCTGCCCCCGGCTCGCTCTCTGCCCGGGCGGGAGTGGCGCTCGCGCCGCCGCCGCAGATCCCCGGAACGCGCGCCCACGGCGGGCGCCCCCCCGGCCGGGGCCCGCCCCGCACTGGCGCTCCCCGCCCTCGGTCGCTGCGGGGCGCCCTGGGCACCCGCGGCTGATTAGAAGAGGCGTGCTCGGGCTGGGTCCGAGCACGGGCGGGGAAGCAGCGCGCGTCGGGGTCGCCGGGCGGGCGCGCGGCTGGCGACCCCGGAGTCGCCCCCGGGCCGGAGTGTCGGGGAAGCAGAGGCGGCAGCTGGCAGCGAGGAACCGCCGGAGGGAGCCGGGCTCCGGGCGGCGCGCGCTCCCCCGCCTCAGGCTCCGGAACGGCGGCCGCCTGCAGGGACCCGGGACTGGCGCTCAAAGCAAGGCTCACTGCGGATCCCAGCAAAGTGTACCACCCGCCCGCTGTTCCCGCCCTGGGGCACCGGACTCGCCCGCCCGCTCACCTGGTCAGCGCCGGCCGCCGCGGGAGGGCGGACACGGCCCGCTCAGCTGGTGGGATTTCAAAGAACCCAGAGGAGCCTCCCCTGCAGCCCACAGCACCGCCCTCGCTCCACACGCTGGGACCGACCCAAACCTCGCACCCTCCCGCAAGCCCAGCTGGACGTCCCGGTCAGCTTCATTTCAGCAGCCTGGACCTTGGTGTAAAAGAAGCTCAGAGAACTGCCTTCCAGAACGCAATGAAGCGAGGGGATGGGGACAGTGTGGATGCTAGAGAGAAGTCCCCCACCCACCAGGGATATCTGTTCAGAGGAAGGCTAGGATGACCAGAACCAGCTTAACAGAGCACAAATCTCCTAGTCTAGATTTCTCTAGAAGTTAAATATAGAATTACCCTATGATCCAGCAATTCCACTTTTAAAAAAAATTGAAAGCAGGAACTCAGCTACTTGCACACCAATGTTCACAGCAGTATTATTCACAATAGCCAAAAGATGGAAACAACCCAAAGGTCCATCAACTGATGAACAGGTCTTTTTAAACATGGCATATACATAACTTAGAATAGTTCTCATCCTTAAAAAGAAAGTAAAGAAGTACAATGAGTGTTGGTGAGGATAGGGAGAAGTTGGATCCCTGGTGCACTGTTGGTGGGAAGGTAAAATGATATGAGCCACTGGGGAAAACATGATGGCAGTTCCTCAAAAGTTAAAAAAGAGAATTATCATATCCTCAGCAACTTCATTTTTGGATATATAACCCAAATCATTGAAAGCAGTCTCTCAAAGAGCTACTTGTACACCTATGTTTATAACAGCATTATTCACAATAGCCAAAAGGTAGGAGCCACCTAAGTGTGCATCGAAGGATGAATGGATAAACAAAATGTGATATATACATACAGTGGGATATAAGTCAGCCTTCAAAAGGAAAGAAAGTCTGACATATGCTACAACACGGATAAACCTTGATAACATTATGCTAAGTAAAATAAGCCAGGCACAAAAAGACAAGTACTGTATCATTCTACTTCTGTTAGGTACCTACAGTAGTCAAAACCATAGAGACAGAAAGTAGAATGGCAGTTGGTTGCCTGTGGCTGGAGGGATAAGGCAACAGGGAATTATCACCAAAGGGACACAGAGTATCCACTTTGCAAGATGAAAACGGCTCTGCAGATGGATGGTGGTGATGGATGCACAACAATGTGAATGTGCTTAATTCACTGAACTCTACACTTGAAAATGGTTAAGACAGTAAATATTATGTGTATTTCAACACAATAAAAAATGAGGAAAAAGGAATGAAGTATTAATTCATGCTACAATATGGGTGAATCTTGAAAACATGTTAAGTGAGATAAACACACACACACACACACACACACACACACACACACACACCCCAAATATGTGATTCCATGTATATGAGGTAGCTCAAATAGGCAAATACATAGAGTCAGAAAGTAGAATGTTATGTACCAGGGGAGGAGGAATGGGCAGTTATTGTTTAGTGGACATAGAGTTTCTGTTTGGGATAAGGAAAAAGTTTTGAATATGGATGCACTTAATGTCATTGAACTGTACACTTAAAATGGTTCAAATGATTTACAGAATAGCTCAGACCTCCTTAGCAAGGCATCTAAGGTCAATCCCAGTTTGGCCTCCAATTGTCCACAATAGAAAGGGGGCACTCCGATTCTGGATCTCTACTCCTCTTTGCTCCATTTTCAAACCTCAGGCAAGTCACATAACCTTTCTGAGGGTCCTTGTCTTCATCTACAAAATGACCTGAACTTACACTGGGAAGTCACTAGCAGGTTCCAGCACTTCATGGGTATCTTCCCTTGGCCCATATCCCTCTCTGAACACCTTCTCCTGTCATTTGCACAAAAGTCCTATCATTTGCAAAGGTGTCACAGCCCTTTCACAACTCCAAGTCTCATGTCCACTGGGACATGGAACATGATAGCTGTTAAGAGCTGTTAAGAATCAGCTGCCTCTTTTCCACCTAGCTCTGCACAGAGGAGCTGTGTGACCCTGGTCAGTGTGGTAACCAAAGCTTAGCTCTCCCATTTGTAAATTACAAATGACAATAGCTCCTATTGCATAACGTTGTTGTGAAGATTAAATAAGATAAAACAGGCAAAGTGTTTGGCACAATGCTTGATGCTTAGCAGGCTCCTGATAAATGTCAACTGTTACTATCACTCTGTGATTCTTTCTGTACCTTCCTCCATGAGATCTTAACCAACCAATTGCTTTCCACCTTGCACTGTCGCCTGAAGAAGGGCTATGTCTGGTTCATTTTTGAATCCTTTCCTGCAACATTTCTCAAAACTGCCTGGTGTAGAATTATGTGGGGTGCTAAACATACTGATTCTTTGGTCCCATCCCAAACCCAGATATTTCTACAAATTAGATGATTCTTACTATCAAATAAACTTGGGGATTTAGGGACCTAGGACAGAGCCTGGAACAAGACAGACAAATATTGATTTGTCATTCCACACAGCATATGTGGTAATTCCATATAAGCAAATGTCTTCTTGACGCTATTTATTTCTACTCTAAAATAAAAGCAAAGCCCAGAGTTATCTATTGCTACAAAGCAAATTACCCAGAAACTCAGCACCACAAAATAACAAACATGTATTATCTCACAGAGTTTCTGAGGGTCAGGAATCTCAATGGCTTAGCTAGGTGGATCCAGGCTCAGGGTCTCTCAGGAGATTGGAGTCAAGCTGTCAGCCAGGGCTGCAGTCTCATCTGAAGCCTCAACTTCAGGGAGAATTCACACACTCCCAAGCTCACTCATGAGGTTGTTGTCAGGCCTCAGTTTTTCCCTGGCTATTGCTGGGGACTTTGGTTCCTCATCACATGAACCTAGAGTAGGCTGCCTGGGTGACCTCACAACATGGTAGCTGACACCCCTGCAGCTTCTGTTATATATTACTCACCACCAACAACAATAACTCTGGTACAATATGGGAAGTGACCATTCAAGTGTGTGAATATCAAGAGATAGAGATCACTGGGGACTGATTTGGAGACATCTTAGGGACTGTCTACCATATAGAACTTGGAATTTTCCTTTTTCCTTTCAAAGACCTGACAAGAGATGTTACCTGAGGTAACCAACAAGGTTAGCCACAATGAAGAAATTTTTAAACTTCAGAGTAGGGAGGTCCTGCATGACCTCTGAAGTTGTAGGGCATAATTAGGATAATTTACTGGCCCAAGACCCCCATGAAAGAAATGGAATAATAGAAGTAGATACAATTTGGCAGATCATGTTGTGAACTCTCTTGGAGAACCAAATCCCTGTGCCAGTTTCTGTCAGACTTCAAGAGATTTCCCTTCTATCTGAGAAGCAGACATCCATCAGAGGCTCTATATTAGCAGTTTATCTCTGTGACAGAAGGAAGCCAACAGCCTGGAATTTTTTCCTATGATGTCTACTGCCAGGAGGGGCAAAAATACCTTGCTTCATCCTACCTACAAAGGAAGCCATAATATTGGAAAGAATTTGCCAGACACCCACACCAAACAAGATCAAAGAACTCATGTATAAAGCACTTTCTTTGGAGATATCCCTCACCTCTAAATAATGTCATTAGGCTACTTTATTTTTTTAAACGTTTTATTTCTGAGAGAGACAGCGTGAGCAGGGGAGGGTCAGAGAGAGAGGGAGACACAGAATTTGAAACAGCCTCCAGGCTCTGAGCTGTCAGCACAGAGCCTGATGTGGGGCTCGAACCCACGAACCGTGAGATCATGACCTGAGCCGAAGTTGGCTGCCCAACCGACTGAGCCACCAAGGTGCCCTTTAGATTTACTTTAGATTTCTTTTCTTTCCTATTCCACTGGCAGGAATCATCCCAAGAGCACTCCAAATTCTCATTTCTTCATCATTTTCATCTACACTTATGTCCTTCAGTTGAGACATGGAAGTTTATAACATCTTCGGCATTTTTCAGTCATGCAACTCTTGTGATGCTTTAGTAAATACCATATAGAAACTCAGCTCAAAAAGGCCTCAGAAGTCATTCAGTGAGCACTGAACAAGCAGGAACAGCAGTTGCTCAAGAGGGGAGCCCGCTAGTCGAAGGAAACAGAGAGGGCTGATTTCAGAGCCCAGACTGGAATCCATATCTCCTGACTTTCCCTCACCCTCCCGCTCTGGCAGCCACACTTACAACACCTATTGCTACCTGTCTTCATTTGCCCATCTCTCCATGGTCCTTGGCACCAGTCACAATTCCTCCTGGCTGGCAAATTTACTAAATCAGCTTATTTTCTGCTTTCATCAGATTTGTTCTCTCTGCACACACTCTCATCCAGTGCCACACACAAAAATCAAGGATTCCTGGAAGATAGCCAGAGCTGGCTCGGGACCCATCTGCCTCCTTTTCCAATTACCTCTGTAGCACTCAGGCCAAGTAGTGTTTGATGGGCTTACCAAAGCCCACTCAGCAGGTCCTTCAGACTGCTCTTTGCCATTCCTCTCTACCTCTCCAAATCCCTCTGGAGGAGATGTGAAGGAAGATTCAGATAGATACAGAGACATGACCTCATGCTTGATGGAAACCCAAACATTTCAAAGATGTCAATTCTTTCATTAATTTCATTGGTTTAACGCCATCACTAACAATTTCTTTCTTTTTTTAATGTTTTTTATTTATTTCTAGGAGAGAGAGAGACAGTGTGAGCAGGGGTCAGAGAGAGAGGGAGTCACAGACTGAAACAGGCTCCAGGCTCTGAGCTGGGAGTCAGCACAGAGCCCGACGCGGGGCTCGAACCCATGAACCGCAAGATCATGACCTGAGCGAAAGTCGGACGCTTAACCGACTAAGCCACCCGGGCGCCCCCATCACTAACAATTTCTTAATGATTGACAAAACTATCCCTATATTCATCTGAAAGAATAAACAGGTAATAGTGTATACAATTAAAAAAAAAAAGAGTAATAAGGGGGAATTTGACTTATTAAAATTAAACTACTATGAAGGTTCAAGAAGACAGTACATAATGAGTTTGAGCATAAATTGTCCCCACTCTTGAGATCTAGATATGTCTTACATGAAGTCTAATAACTTAGTGGACTCACCTATCTGGCATATTTCACATGGGGATGGGAGAGGGGAGAGCTGGCGACAGGGATGGAGCTGATGCGTGGTATCTGGCTCAGATTCTGGTCTCCCTGACTAAGCTCCATGGTGACAGGGCTAAAGGCAATGGGACTCTGGGAAACAGGGAACATTGGTAGTGCTGGCTTAAGAGCCCTGATATGGAGTGGGAAAGAAGGGCCTTCTCTCCTTGTTTGAGAAATGTGGCCTGGTTCTAAAGCAATGAGGGCCACATGGAATGTCATAATGGCCTGGCACCATGCAGGTTCTGAGACTTTGACATGGGTCCTTTCCATTAACATGGTGCTCTCTCAAGAGAAATAGCACAGCTGGGACCTCAAAGACTTTATGGGTGGATATGTTGAGGTGTTGGGCAAGAGGGGGAAGAATGGGAGGGGATTATTCAAGAACTCGAATGATAACCTCCTCACCCCAGAGACTTCTAGAAATAAGGGTCTGGGATTTTCTGCTTTATGCAGATGGTGGCAGGAGTCAGTTATATCATTATGGGAGGCAGTTGTACCCACAAGTTAGGGAATCCTGGTGAAACTGGAGTTATATGAGAACACGTTACAAAGGAAGCAGTCCATATCAACCACATCACCAACTACAGCACTTAAAGAGAGTGATTTGATGGTTCATAGCCACTGTCTTACTAATATTCCCTATTAGAGGCCTCTGTGTGACTCAGTTGATTGAGCATCCAACTCTTGATTTTGGCTCAGGTCATATTTCCAGGATCATGGGATCGAGCCCCAAGTAGGGCTCTATGCTGAGCATGGGGCCTGTTTGAGATTCTCTCTCTCTCACTCTGCCCCTCTTCCCTGCTTGTGTGTGCACTCTCTCTCTCTAAAAGATATTTTTAAAATCCATATTAATATACTTTGATACAGAGTTCACTTAGTTTCTTCTAAGGAAAAAATTAAAGGAATATTCATAGCAGTATAAAAATAATAAAATGTTAGAAAGACTCCAACTCCATCAAAAATTGAGTTAAGTGTCTATGAGTTTCCTAGGGCTGCCAGAAATCTAGGTGTCTTAAAACAGAAATGTATTCTCCCACTGTGCCAGAAGCTAAAGTCTGAAATCAAGGTGTCAGCAGGGCCAGCTTCTTCTGAGACTCTGGGTGGGATCATTCCTGCCCTGTCCCCAGCTTCTGCTGGCAGCCCACAACCCTGGGCGTCCTTGGCTTGAGCCATGTCACTCCAGTTTCTGCCTCTGTCCTCAGTCCTCACATGCTGTTCTCCCTGCGTGTCTCTGTCTTCATACAGCATGTCCTTCTCATAAGGACACTCATCCTACTGGCTTAGGACCCACCCTACTGGCTTCATCTTTACTTGATTACATTGGCAAAGGGCCTACTTCCAAATTACAGCTCATTCACAGGTACTGAGGTTAGCATTTCAACCTATCTTTTGGGGGGACACAATTTAACTCAAAACAAGCATGTTATGATACATTCGTACATGACAGAATACTATGTAGCTATCAAAAATGGGGCTGTGAAATGAATCTATGCTGTTAGAAGTCAGGATAAAAGGATAATGGTTACTCTCAGGGAAGGGAGATCACTAGAAGAAGCCATTTGTAAGGCTTTTGGGTGCCAGTGATATTCCTTTTCTTGTTCCGGTAGCTGGATACATGGTGTGTTCAGTTAGTAAAAATTCATCCAGCTGTACACTTATGAAATATGCATTTTTCTGAAAGTATAGTACATTTCAATGAAAAGTTAATTAGGACACAGTGCTGTAAAAGTATACTGATTGACATGGAGAGATAGTCATGATATATTACTGAATGGAAAAACATCCAGTTACAAAACCATATTGCAATATGATTCCATTTGGACGGGAAATGTATTGAAACTATCTGGAAGATCAAAGTAAATTGCTAACATTCAAGTCAGAATAGAAAGAAAATACAGTTTTTCCCCTTTATTTCAATTATTTTTACTTTCTGATTTTTTCAAATGAAACTGTAAGTTACATAATGCTTTAAATTTTATAGGTGAGAAAAGGGTGAATTTGTAATCAATAACAATGAATAGGAGATTTAACTTTTAGCAAAAGTGATTAATTTAGATCACTATCTCATACTATTCTAAAATGCAATATGGAAGGATTAAAGAGTTGAATTCAAAAAATTTTAGACTTTTTAGTTTTTATAAATTGATAAAAATTTATCTGATTTCAGAGTGATAAAGGCTTTATTAAGCAAAAACAAAACAAACAGAACAAAACAAAAAGCACAACAGATGATATCCCAAGGGAAAAGATGAATAGATATTTATTTCTACATTAAAACTAAAAACATTTGAAAGTCAGAAAAATCACAAACAAAGCCAGGGAACATAAACAAAGCTATGTCAAACTGGCGAAAAATATTTAAGACAAATGTTGCAAACAAAAGGTCAAGATTGGTAAATATATGAAGTACTATTATGTTGTAATAAGTAAAAAAACTGGTACTTCAGAGGAATAACAGGCAGATACACAAATAGGTAATCCACAAAAACAAATGTTATCTAAAAACAATGAAGAACCATTTTTCCTATCAAATAAGCAAAGATGACAAACTGTAAAAATTGAAATTGAATCAGTAGCTGAGTTTAAGAATTCAGGTAAACACTCTAACTTTGGAAGAATCTTGAGCTTTCTGAGATTCTTCAGCCTGTACTGCATTGTGTAGAGTTGCTTTGTAATAAATATGGGTTATTCAGTTGATTTCACACAACTATTTTCTCCTCTTCTGATTTTAGTTCTGCCTGACATTTACTTGAGCTGCAGCCAGGAACAGACTCAGGCACAGGACCAAGAAGATGATGTCATTCGAAGTAAGGTCAAGTGTCAGAGTTCTGTGTCCCCTATATTTGTAAAGAAACCCACAGGAGAAGGTTGAACTCAAACTAAACCTAAAAATGTGTGATCAATCTTTTTCATGGTTTATTGAATGAGTTACAACACTGTCTTATGTTCAGACCATATTCAAGGTGTGTGTGTGTGTGTGTGTGTGTGTGTGTGTGTGTGTGTGTGTGTGTGTGTGTGTGTGTGTGGTGGAGAGTGCAGACGTAAGTGATATGCACAGCAAAGCCCCAGAAGCACTTTATCCCCAACCAAAAGCCAGACTGTAGTGACCCAGCTGATCTAATGAAATCACTTTTAATGTTGATTAACCTAAAGTAAATTGCGGGAGGGGGCAATGAGAGGAAGACAAATATTGAGACAAGGAACTAGGACTTTCTGTAAAGCAGGTAAAGTAGAATAGAAGCCACTGCTTAGTAAAAAGCAGGGTTTTAGAAGAGTTGAAAGTGCTCAGACAGAAATGCCACCTTGTATGGCAGCACCTTCTCTTTGACTCCCTGGCCTCCACATTAGCCTTTCCCATTGATGACATCACCTCACCCGTGCTCAGGCATGTGTCTAGAGTTTGTTCTCACTTGCACCTGCTCTCTGTCTCAATCTCTCTCTCCCTCCCCCGAAATCAAATACTATTCTCAAGAACAAGGGGATAGATCGATAGATAGAGATAGATGATAGATAGATAGATAGATACATAGATAGATAGATAGATAGATAGATAGATAATGTTTAATTAGAAATAGTACATGAAGTATATATTTTCAATGTCTTTAAGTTTTGTCTGATCACAAAAGTAACATGTGTTGTCATTTAAAGTTTTTTAAACCAGGGCACCTGGGTGGCTCAGTCAGTTAAGGTTAAGTGTTTGACGTCAGTTCAGATCATGATATTGTGGTTTGTGGGTTTGAACCCCATGTCAGGCTCTGTGCTGACAGCTCAGAGCCTGGAGCCTGCTTCAGATTCTGTGTGTCTCTCTCTCTGCCCCTCCCTCACTCACAAATAAACATTTAAATTTTTTTAAAGTTTTTAAACCAAATTAAGTACAGAAAGCAAAAATGCTCACATTTGCCTTTATCCCTAATCCCATTATTAGCAATTTGATATTTTCTTAAATATAGTGTTTTAAAATAACCTTATACAGAACCATTAGTGTGATATTACCATATGTTCACTCTATTTTAACAAATAGGAGAGACTATAAAGTCACAAGTGTTCAAAATACCTGCCTCAGTGCCAGAACATTATTTTTTTTAAGGGCTTATTTATTTTGACAGAGAGAGAGCACAAGCAGGGAAGGAGCAGAGAGAGGGAGAGAGAGAATCCCAAGCCGGCTCCACACTGCCAGCATACAGATGACTCAGGGCTCACATCCACAAACATGAGGTCATGACCTGAGCCAAAATCAAGAGTCAGACACTCAACCAGCTGAACCACCTAGACACCCCTGCCAGAACATTATTTTAACATTCTAATAATGGTATAGATGGTTTGTTAGAATACTCTATGTATACATATCAAAGAAACTACAGGGAAGACTGAATAATCCGTGCTTTGGTAGAATTCCCAACTCAGATTATTTCCCTCCAGGGAGACTGCCTCTTGGAACCCAAGAGGACAAGACAATAATGCAGTTATTCTGCAACTCAGTCATACCCAGGCAGGAAATGGATGGGCGTTTGGCTTTCGGGGAGGAAAGGACTTCTTGGAATAGGTAATGGGGGAGGCATAGAAAGGTTGTATGAAAGATTCAGTAGTAGTAGTGAACTACCCTGGTTTTGTTTTTAATTTTTATTTATTTATTTTTTTGAGGCTTGTAAGAACAAACTTTCTCCCCCTCCATTTAGTTGCTGTTGTTGTTTAATATAATTTATTGTCAAACTGGCTAACATACAGTGTGTAAAGTGTGTTCTTGGCTTTGGGGATAGATTCCTGTGGTTCATCGCTTACATACAACATCCAAAGCTCATCCCAAGAAGTGCGCTCCTCAATGCCCATCACCCATTTTCCCCTCTCCCTCAGCTCCCTCATCCACCCTCAGTTTGTTCTCTGTATTTAAGAGACTCTTATGGTTTGCCTCCATCCTTCACTGTTTGTAACTATGTTTTTCACTTCCATTCCCAATAGTCTTCTCTTCAGTTTCTCAAGATCTGCACATGAGTGAAAACATATGATATGTGTCTTTCTCTGAGTTATTTCACTCAGTGTAATACCTTCCAGTTCCATCCACGTTGCTGCAAATGGCATGATTTCATTCTTTCTCATTGCCAAGTAGTATTCTATTGTATATATAAACCACATTTTCTTTATCCATTCTGTCCTGGTTTTAGAGAGGCAAGATGGTTGTGCGGCTAGACTCTTTCTCCACTGTCTTGACTGATGATGAGAATGACCAGGAGAAAAGCCTGGACAATGTGCTGGAAACTCCTTCAGTCTTGGTCCCAAAATGAGAGGACAGAGAGAGCAGGCCTGGATCTTTTGCACATGCTGGAGCCAAGTCCAACACAGCTCAGCAGCATTTAATAGAGCCACAGCCACAGACGCATGAATGAAACATAAATGTTTGTGGTTTCAGCTGCTGAGTTTTGGAGTTATTGTATCATTATTGCAGCAAAGGCTGATTAAGATAGCCTGTAATGGTTTACAAAGGCCAGAATCATGGAATGCTGGACTATCCAGAGATACTCCTAGAGATACCATCGAGTTCAGTGGTTGTATCAGTTTGCTAGGGATGCTGTAACAAACACCACCTGAGTACCTTAAAAAACGGAAATGTATTGTCTTATATATATTGTTTTATATTTCTTATTGGCTAAAATCCAAGATCAAGGTATAGTTAGAGTTGATTCCTGCTGAGAGTCATGAGGAAGAACCTGCTTCATGTCTCTCCCCACTTTTGGTGGTTTGCTGGAAATCTTTGACATTCTTTGGCTTGTAGAAGCATCACCCCAAACTCTGCAGTCATCTTCACATGGTGGTCTCCTTGTGTGCTTGTCTGTGCCAAAATATTTTAAGAAGCATGAAATCTTTTAATAAGGATACTAGTCTTACTGGATAGGGGCCCACTCTACTCCAGCATTACTTCATCTTAACTAATCACATTTGCAATGGCCCTATTTCCAAATAAGGGCACATTCTGAGGGACTGGGAATTAGGATTTCAACATATGAATTTGGGGAGAGGGATACAAATGAATCCTTAACAGTGCTTTTTATATTTGTGTTCCTTGAATTAGGGGAAGAAAAAGAGACCAGATATCATTATGGATTACCTTTCCCACAATGCGCCAATGGCCCGTATTGTAGTGATTCTCATTTTGAGAGACGTGAGCTGTTCATGGTACGGCATGTGTTTGAGGCTTATAAGTTCTTGAATGGGGATGAAATTGGTATCTTGATATTAGAACATTTTCTCCATTCCAACCCGCCACTTTAGCGGTCAGTGATTCAGGGTGGTAGCCAAAGCAAACAGAATTAAGTGAATAGAGATGCCTGGGTGGTTCAGCGGTTAAGCATCCTACTACAGCTGAGGTCATGATCTCACAGTTCATAAGTTTGAGCCCTGCATCTGGCTCTGTGCTGTCAGCACAGAGCTTGTTTCGGGTCCTCTGTTTCCTTCTGTCTCTGCCCTTCCGCGCCCCCCCTCTCAAAAATAAATAAACATTAAAAAAAGAATAAACAGCCAGGTAGTGGTAGGAAAACAAAAACAACAATTGTACACACTCAAATCACCATAAAGTCCATCCACTATTACTAAGGCAAAGTCAAAACGCATGAAACCTCTGAAGGAAATAAACAGATCAGTGGTAAAGAGTAGCATTGGCAATCAAAAAAGGGATGTCAATACGGTTGTATAGGAGATTTTTATAATATGAAAGTAAAAATTTATAAATTTGAAATGTGTGATTTTATGGAAATTATAAAAACTGACTCAAGAAGAGGTATAAATCACAGTATTTACAGATAAATGAGAAAGTAGTTAAAGGTCTCCCCTTGTAAAGGTGCCAAACCCAGTTTTATGCAAAATGTCAATTGAACTGTTGAGGAACAGATGAGGGAAATCTCCCCATATATTTGCCCATCACCCTTATGAACAAAGATCAGGGGCGCCTGGGTGGCTTAGTCGGTTAAGCGTCCGACTTTCACTTAGGTCATGATCTCGCAGTTCGTGGGTCTGAGCCCCGCGTCGGGCTCTGTGCTGACTGCCAGCTCAGAGCCTGGAGCCTGTTTCAGAGTCTGTGACTCCTCTCTCTCTGACCCTCCCCTGCTCACGCTGTCTCTCTCTCTCCTAGAAATAAATGAAAATACTTAAAATAAAAAAAAATTAAAAAAAAGATCAAAAACCTTTAATAAAGATTACCAAAATAGAATGCAGCAGGAGAATCATGAGCAGGATTCATTCCAGGAACACAAGCAGAGTGCAGTATTAGAAATACATGATGCAGTTCATTACATCAATAAATGAATGGCAAAGAAATATATGTAGTAGATGCTAAAAAATTTGATAAATTCAAACCATTCTTCTTTTAAAAAATTCTTTATAAGCTATGAATAAAAGTAAACTTATTTAAGTAGAAACCTATTTAGAGAAGAAAATAGACCCAGTAATCAATAAAAGATCATGTCACATATTCAAAATGTAAATATCTCAAAGGATTATTTAATATTTACTCCTCTGGACTAACTCTGGAATCTCTTTATAGATCTTCCATGTTAGACTCCCTTGGAAATGATGTTGTGATGCCTTCTCAAATACTCCCCTGGATAAATATCATGTATGTTATCAATGATCTTTCTTTTTTTTTAATGTTTATTTATTTTTGAGAGACAGACAGAAAGTGAGTGGGGGAGGAGCAGAGAGAGAGAGAGACACAGAGTCCCAAGCAGGCTCCAGGCTCTGAGCTGTCAGCACAGAGCCCAATGTGGGGCTCGAACTCACAAACTATGAGATTATGACCTGAGCCAAAGTTTGATGCTTAACCAACTGAGCCACCCAAGTACCCCTATCAATAACCTTTCTAAATTATGACACAAGAGCCACTCTCATCTTCCCTGTTGAATGTCATGTGTCTTCTCTTTCCTACTTGATGTCATGAGACCTCTCTCCTCCTTGCTTACCCTAAGGCAATTCTTAAAGAGCTCTTAGATTATGCTTACGTTATTAAAAAAAAAAAAACCCACTGTGATTTTAATGGATAAAGGACCAAGCTGTTGTTTTTGTTTCCTTCATTTCTTCCTCTGTACAATTCTTTATAAGAGACAAAAGTTTCATTCATAAAATTCTAATACTGTGATTTTCTCTATAATGGCGGCAGGTTCCATACCTCATGGTGAGACATTAGAAGCACTCCCATTAAAATCAGGAACAAGATAAGGATTCTAGCTGTCACTCCTACTACCAATTCTATCCTGGAAGTTCTAGCTAATTCAGTATAACAAGAAAGATTAATGAAGTACAAATACTGGGAAAGAATAAACAAAGCTACCATAGCTGGCAGATGACATCATTGTTTGACTAGGAAATCTCTAGAATATATTGAATGAAATATTAAAACTAATAAAACAGTCCATTAAATTGGCCCGATAAAAGAGGAGCACAGGAAATGGAGTTGTTTTCATATTTACAGCAATAGCAATAAGCAATCAAGAAAATGCAAATGATCTCGCAGTTTGTGGGTTTGAGCCCCGTGTTGGGCTCTGTGTTGACTGCCAGCTCAGAACCTGGAGCCTGTTTCAGATTCTGTGTCTCCCTCTCTCTCTGACCCTCCCCTGTTCACACTGTCTCTCTCTTTCTCAGAAATAAATAAAATACTAAAAAAAATTAAGAAACAAAAACCAGCCTGATTAAAAAAAAAAAAAAAGAAAATGCAAAGAAAAAAAATTCCATTCACAAAGGCAACAATTATTAAGAAGTACTTAGAAATAGGGGCACCTGGGTGTCAGTTAAGTGTCTGACTTTGGCTTAGGTCAGGATCTCCCAGTTTGTGGGTTCAAGCCCCACATCGGGCTCTGTGCTGACAGCTCAGAGCCTGGAGCCTGCTCTAGCTTCTGTGTCTCCCTCTCCCTCTGCCCCTCCCACGCTCATCCTCTGTCTCTCTAAAAAATAAATAAACATTAAAAACAGAAAAAGAAAGAAAAGTGACAGGAAATATGCAAGGCCTATTAGGAAAACACTAATACTAAAGGACATAAAAGGAGAACAAAATAGGTAGAGGGGCTAGTATGTTCCTGAATGAGACTGAATTTTGTGAATATGTTAGCAGTCCCCAAATTAAATTATAAATGTAGTGTACTCCAATTAGAAGTCTTTCATATTTTTATAGAGTCTTTCAGATTCTGTATTGAATTTGGAAATTTAATTCTAAAGTTTGTCTGTGAGAAAAGCTGTGACAATTTTGAAAAAGAACAAGGAAAGCTGTGGTAAGCAGCTTCTATGATGACCCCCAATGACCCCTGGAACTAATGTCTCTGGCCATTCACCAGTGGGGACCCATGGCCTGCCACCAGTCACATGAATGAACTTGGAAATGGATCCTCCCCAGTTGAGCCTCAAGACAAGCCCAGCCCTATATGACAGCTTTTCGTGTGAGAGATTCTAACCCAGAGACTCCCAGCTAAGCCATATCCAGGATTCTGAGACACAGAAGTGTAGAAAAATAAGTGTTTGTTGTTATGGGTAACATTTAGGCAATAATCAATACTAATATACCCATAAATATTTGATTCCTTTCTTTAATTGCCACCACTTCTATCTCATTCAGCTTCTACTGAAATTAAAACAGAGAACAGAGGAGTCATAGGTTCTGTGGATTCAAGGTCCCATGAAAGTTGGGCTCCTTAAGATTCCAACTTACTCCCAGGTACCCACACTGAGGAGTTTTATGTAGAAAAGCAGGTGCATTCATCAAAGGAATGTCCTGAAGCCTGTCCCACTCATTAACTTCCTGTGTTCACAGCCACTCAGGGTATGGCCTGCAGCCTCATGGGCTCACCAACCTGACTTTGCAGCCAAAGGCAGGCAGGTCCATCTCTTAAAAGTGGACTCATATCATTTCCAGCAGGTGAGACTAAGGAATAAAATCAACATCTCCAGTGACAAACTTATTAAAAAAAAAAAAAAAAGAACTCTAACTCTCATGGGATCTTGAACAGGCAGATTCCCCGGAATCACTGGCTCTCTCTGGGTAAAGTTTCTTGGACAGCAGTGGAAGCTAAATAAGTTGGTTAGTCGGTTAAAGGAATCATATTAAACATTAATTACATTAATTATCGATCACTAAATAAAAATTACCCTAACTTAGCAGCTTAAAACAACACTGAGACACTGAAGTGCTTCAGAACCAAAAATGCTTACCACAGGCCCTGGCAGCTGCCAACAAACAGCAACGATCGCACTCATCCATCATCTGTGTTCCCACCAGTGCTCAGGTGCAAGGGGAGGAGCGTGGAGTCTTGGACAGAGCACGAGCCTTGGAATCAGATACTTCCTGTGCTGCCATTTATTAGCTGTATTTTCAGCTTGCACTGCAGGCATGGGAGGGGCACTTGGCTTCTGTCAGAGGTATTTGAGAAAGTAAGGGGATGCAAAACAGAGATACTTGAAATCATCTATATGCGATGAGTACCGAACACACCCTAGAAATACAATGCACAATCCAGTAAACATAGACAATAATACTGTGTTATAATCATCAAACTTGCAGGGAGACAATAACTTAATTATTCCAACTGCTGAAAAGATAATTATGTGAAGTGATAGAGATGCTAATTATTGCCACAATGACAATCATATTTCAACATATAAATAAATTACCATGCTGTATACCTTAAATTTACACGATGCATGTCAAATATATTTTAAGTATATGTCAAATAAAAAATAAGTAAATAAAATTGAAAAACTAAACAAATCTAGTCATGTTATCATCTAGAGAACTCCAAGGATTATAAACAAAAATACTTAACAAGGCTGTAGGGCAAAACCATTTTAGAACCAGGGGCTGCAAAGCCAAATGTCTGCCTGGAAGGCAGTGTAAATAGGTGAAGCCGCAAAGGGCAGATAAAACCAGATTTGAAGGTCATCTAACTTCTTTAGCTTCTCTGGTGGGAGCAGAAATCTTCAATGCTTCTGTTCATGCTGGCTACTTGGTGAAGCAGCCAGCCAATGGTGCCATTGCCGTGATGACTGGTATGAGATGCTCCAAGCTTCCCAGCCATCAGCTTTCAGGGTTCCTGGTAAAGACGGGAAATGATAGGACAGGAGCTAGGAGCAGAGGCTGAGCTGCCTGCCAGCGTGTACAGAGGAGCCTGAATGTTTGTGCTACAGTGCTTTGATCATTCGGGGTGTAAATCTAGATTCATGCATTTATGTTTAATGTTTGTGCATTATACGGAATAATTATGTTACTTAAAATGGGGTTTGGAGGATAATCAGTCTGTTACAGACATGGAATAACATGACAGAAGGACATATGAAAGTTAGAGATTTATTATACTCATGGGTCCTAAAAGAGGAAGGCCCAGTGCTTCATGAAGAGAGCCACTGGCAGGAGTGTCGAGGGAATGGGCTCAACCAAGCAAGTGGGGAGCCAAGAGAGAGTGAGGACCTGTGGACAAGTGACTTAATTGGGGTCAAGGTGAAGTACACAAGCAAAAGGCATGAGGGGATTTCATCAATGCAAATGATTGTCACTAGGTCACAGGGAGGGCAAGAAGGGGAACCTGTGACCCCTGACACCCAGCTCCATCACGCTGGTGCACCTGGTCACCTGGGCAGGCTGCTCACAGTCAGTTTGTGTAATGTTAAGGCATCAGGAAAATATGAAGTTTCAAAAATTTACAATTAAGGTTTTAAAAAAATAGTGTGCAATAGTCCTCTCGGTAGCAACGAACTTACAGAAAGGAAAGTACTAATTCTCATTTTTTAAAGGGAAGTTGATGGTAAATGTCCACTACGGGGACCATGGTGATATCACTGACCACATGAAAACAAGAAGATACACATCTGCCAGAAAGCATCAGCATCTACTATGAGAATTAGAAATTATTTTAAGAAGACTGTCGAATTTGCTAGTCTGAAAGCAGAAGGTGAATTTAGTTACACTCTGTGAAGCAGGACTTTCCATTTAGATCAAATGACCATTCTTTTAAGCTAATTTAACTCTGCTTTAAATCTGTTCTTTTGGTCTGTGCAAACAAATGAAGCAATAGCAATTAGTGTTTTGGCTCCACTTATAAAAGAAAATTCTATATAAACATTTTATATTGGTGTCTTCAAATGATTGTAATTGAAAGTCAGTTAAGCTGATTCCAATAATGGCTTGATCAGGTTTTTTTTTTCCCAGTACTTATAAACTCATAGCAAAACTTAAGGAAGTTCATTATGGTAGACATTTGACATTATAGTAAATGCTATTATAATTCCAAGTAATCAGTTCAACAATGATGATAAAATTATTTGGAGTGTGTGTGTATGTGTATGTGTATTGATAATCGGAACTTCAATGCAGCACAGTATTATAATAAACACTATGTTCTTATTAAATAAAGTTATGGAGATAAATTCTATCTCTAGAATTAGTTTTGATACACACATAATTCATAGTTCTACTCAAACTTCAATACTTTATAAAACCACATAGACACTATAGTTGTCAACATTTATAAATATTATAAATATACACAGAATGACAAAATTTTAAAATTAAATTGTTAAATACAAAAAAAATCCCTTTAGCTTGGCAGAATTTCTGTTTATCAATCAGATTTTAGAAATGTCTGTGCCTTTGAAAAACAACTTTGTCAATTAAAGTGTCTTACAATTATATAAAACCTTTTTAATAGGCCCTCTAAACTTTGGTTGCATTTTGAGCATAAACAGTTTCAGAGCTTCAATTAAAGTATTCAGTACTGTAACACCAAAACAACTTTTAAAGCTTTTAGAAAATGTCAATTATTGAAAACAAAGCTTATAAGCAGAAATGTTGAATAAAAGCTAGAGGATCTAAAAAACTTAAATAAGAACTTTAACTGATATTCTCTAATTGTGCTTTGGAAGGTTTCCACTTGCGAGAAAAATGTCTTTTCTTAAATTGTGATAAAACACATAAAATACTTACCATCTTAGCCATTTTCTTTCTTCTTTTAAAAAATTTTTTAATGTTTATTTTTGAGAGACAGAGCATGAGTGGGGGAGGGGCAGAGAGAGAGGGAGACAGAATCTGAAGCAGGCTGCAGGCTCTGAGCTGTCAGCACAGAGGCCGATGTGGGGCTTGAACTCTCAACCTGAGATCATAACCTGAGCCAAAGTCAGATGCTCAACTGACTGAGCCACCCAGGCTCCCCATCTTAGCCATTTTCTAGTGTGCATTTCAGTAATGATAAATACCTTCACATTGTTTTGCAAACAATCTTCAGAACTTTTCCATCTCGCAAAACTGAAACTCTATACCCATAAAACAACAATTGTTCTGGGGCGCCTGGGTAGCTCAGTTGGTTAAGTGGCCGACTTCAGCTCAGGTCATGATCTCATGGTTCGCTGAGTTCCAGCCCCGCATCAGGATCTGGGCTGACAGCTCAGAGCCTGGGGTCTTCTGCGGATTCTGTGTCTCCCTCTCTCTCTGCCCTACCCTGCTCACGCTCTGTCTCTCAAAAATAAATAAATATTTAAAAAACAAAACAAAACAATTGTTCACTTTCCACTTCCTCCCAGCTCCTGGCAACCACCATTCTGCTATCTGTCTCTACGAATTTGACTGGTCTACTCCCTCATAGAAATGGAATCATAAAGTATTTGTCTTTTTGTGACTAGCTCATTTCACTCAGCACAAGGTCTTCAAGGTTCATCCATGTGTGGTAGCAGGTGTCAGCATTTCCTTCTGTTTTAAAGTTGAATAATATTCTATTGTCCATAACACAACATTTTGTTTATCCATTTATCTGTCAATGGACATTTGGGTTGCTTTCACTTTTTGCCTATTGCGTTTAATGCTGCCTTGAAAATGTCTTTGAGACTCTGATTTCAATCCTTGGGGTCAATACCCAGAAGTGAAATTGATGTATCATATGGTAATTATATTTTTAATTTTTTGAGGAACCACCATAATGATTTCAACAGCAGCTGTACTGTTTTACATTCCCACCAAACACTTCATTAGGTTCCAATTTCTCCATGTCCTAACCAACACATATTTTCTAGGTTTTGTTGTTGTTTTTTGGTTTTTGAAAGTAGCCATCTTGATCATTGTGAGGTGATGTTTTCCTGTGGTTTTGATTTGCATTTTACTAATGATCACTGATATTGTGCATCTTTTTGTGTGTTTCTTGGCCATTTGCATATCTTCTCTGGAGAAACATCTATCTACATCCTTTCCACATATTTTAATCAGGTTATTTGATTTTTCTGTTGTAGAACTATGGAGGTTCTTTATATATCCTGGGTATTCACTTCTTATTAGATAAAGGATTAACAAATTTCACTTTGTTGACTATGCCCTTTGACGTGCAGAAGCTTTAGATTTTTATGTAGCCCAATTTCTCCAGTTTTTATTTTTGTTTCCTGTGCAGCTCCCCACTCGCCTGGTTGAGCACACCCCCTTGGCACTTCTCCTGGGGCCCCTTGCATGGAACAGAACTGCTGTACCACCCAGTCTTCCCCAGGAGAGGGGGATAGAGAGCAATAAGGAAACAAGAAAAGAGCAGGTGAAGAAAGGCAAGAAAATCAAGGCTACAACTTGAGAGAACTATCTGTTCATGTGAGCCAGCATAAACAAAGACCTTAGCACAATATGAAAAATCTAGGGCGGGGGGGAGGGGGCAAAAGAAATAGGTTTTGGAGGCTCTTGAGAGCAGCGGTCAGCTAGAGCCTTCACTCATTCCATCAAAAACAAACATGCCCTCTTTGGGGTAACCCGTGCACAGAGAGACAAAACTGGACACTAATTACAGTGTGGCTGTACCTGCCAGCCCCCCTGCAAAAGTACACTGTGAAGTGGAATGTAGATATAATACAGGTAATCAGATCCACAGATTGCTGGGATGATGCAAACACATTATTCTCTTCAAATTAAAGCACTCTATTCATGTCCAGAGCTTGAAAATCCATTTCTCAGTAAAGGTCAAGGAACGCAAATACTACTTGAATTTAATTAGTAAGCCAGCTGTCAGTCACTGGCAGTGACAGAGGCAGGAAGACATTTTAAGGCAGGAAATGAGCTAATATCAACATGACAAGGTCCTTGCATCTTTAATCATGACTCCTCTTTCAGAAATACTTTATCACTGAAAGAATGACACCACGTTGGCATGTATTTTCTTTCCTGATTTATTTCCTGAGTTCTCATTCTTCTAAATAGCAAATCTAGCAAATAAGAATTTAGTTCACTGAAAGGAACTGGTAGGGCTGGACATCGTATTAATCTGTCATTGATTATACATTCTAAAGTAGTGCCCTGAAGCAAGGTCGAAGCAGGAGATAAAAATCAGACTGCTCCGCACATCATTTTGTTTATAAATTTAGGTATGAGAGAGTTGGTCAAGGCATCAGGTGAACTGGTTCTAACCTTGAACCCACCACTACTAACTAGAGGCAGCTTCAGAAGGTAGAAGGGACTCAGAAGAGTGCAAGGGAGTTCTTGAACTATTGACGTAGAGTAAATATGGAGAAGGCCTCAGTCACCTGCCATCCCTCTTAGAACCACCACTACTAATTTTTACACTGCAACTTTGGAGAACTCACTTAAGCTCTCTAATCTTTAATTTACCAATTGCAAAACAGGAGTAGGATACTCAAAAAGGGAATTACTAGTGATGGTCTGAAGGTGATTTTTATGATAGCTACGGGTGATTTTTAGGTTGTCCTTTCTGCTTGTCTGTTTTCTGTGACTTTTTAAAAGTTTTATTTATATATTTTGAAAGAGAGTGAATGGGGGGGGGGGGATGGTGGCCAGAGAGAGAGAGAGAGAGAGAGAGAGAGAGAATCCCAAGCAGGCTACATTCTGTCAGCATGGTTTGTCAACTCACAAACCACCATGACCATGACCTGAGCTGAAATCAAGAGTCAGATGCTTAAGTGACCGAGCCACCCAGGCACCCCTGATTTTTTTGGAGAAAAAATATACACTAAGGACTCTAATTCATTATAAAACATTAAATAAATACAAATCTGTGTACCTAGAGATACTACTGCTACTACTATGAAATAAATATTTTTAAAATGCAAAAGAAAGAAAGGAAAAACTCATTTCCACTAACTTCTTACTCTGGGAACTTAAAGAAACACTTATTCTGCCTTTGGAGAACTCTATTTCATTTCCAGTAGATGAGAAAAATCTCTGTATAATAGAATACCAGCTAATCAATGGGAAAGGAATGAGAAAATTAGGAAATAACTATTATCTAACCCTCCAGTGTAATAATTGATTCAGGTAAGGATCATCAATAGATTCTGAAAAGCATCCTCCCACAGATAATTTACATATGAGAAAACCTAACTTTATAATGGTGATATCAGGTGCCACCCACCAATAGTGTGATGGTCTTACCTATGTTCTTACTTATGTTCTTGCCAAAAATGTTTTACTGAATCTAATCAAGCTTTGAACCTAACTCCCAGGATACAGAAAATACAGTGGATAGAGGAACATGGTAAATTACACCACAATAAAAAAAACCAGATAAATACAAAATGTGGGGCATTCTATCTTGTCTCTTCAAAAAAGACAATATTCTAAACAGATAGGTGGGGACCACTGTGGACCTAGCATAAAGAATATTAACTACTACACGCAACGTATAAATCTTGATGTGATCCTTGTTTTAAAAAAAACACAGCTATAAAAGATGTATTTAGGACTACTGGAGAAATTTGAATATGAACTAAACTTGAATATTAGATGATATTAAGAAATTGTTAATTTCCTCAGTTGTGGTAACAGTATTTTGACTCCGAGGGAGAATGTTCTCAATTGAAGGAGATACGCACTGAGGTATTTATAGCAGAAGTGGCATAATAAATTTAGCTTATTTTCTAATGGCTTTGTTTATACACATACATACACACAGATAATGCAAATATGGTAAAAATGTTAATGTTGAATTTAGTGGGTGAGTACCCACTCATACTATTATTTCAACTTTCTGCATATTTGAGATTTTTCTTAAAAATATTAGAATAATTTAAAGGAAAAAGAACATGGGGATGACTTCTTAAAAGATTTCCTTAAAAAAAGACTTCTTAAAAGGAAGTGTTGAATAGCTCTATTGTAATCTGAAAAACAAAAGAATCCTATGTTAGAAAATATTTCAAGTTGACTTCATCCTTTTAAATTTTTAATTTTGTTTGTGTTTTATAGTGTATATATTAACATAGCGGTACATATAAATACTTTATATCAAGGATTTACATAAATACTTCATCTTTACATAAATCCTTGATAAAAGGAAATGCATGCTTAAAATTTGTTGCTCATGCACTGTGCATCAATAATATTTGGAGACTACTGCCATGCTTATAATTTCTGTTTCCAGGTCAACTTTTAAACTGCTACCAAGGCAGAGAAAATAATCCCATTGCAGGTTTACAGAGCAGAGAGGACGTAAGCAGAGTTAGCAATTAGGATTTGCTAGGGAGGCTTCCATCAGGATTGAGCGCACTTTTTGGGAGTCTCCCACTAAACATCAGAAGTTATCATTGTGGCTGTGCCAAGATTAAACAAAGTTGGAGAGGGCTCTCTAGACTGCATTTCTCTGTCTTCCAAGGCTTTCACTTTGTCTAGGGATAATTTGCAATCTATGAAATGTAATCGAGATATCTCCTACTGCACAGTTCCCCCAGGCTTGGCCTCTGGCCACAGTGTTCGCCGGAATGAAGACTGCACAGTGATCTTCTGGGGGAAAGTAACAAGTTGTGGTGGCAAGGAGATACATCCTCACTCCTACCAGTGTCCTCCAACCCTCACATCCTACAAGGAGAAGGACAGCTTGGTGTTGGAAGGAGGCTGGAATGGGGCTAGATTGGATGATGCTGTCCTGGAGGTTTCTGTAATCTATGTGAGACAAGTTTTGTTGTCACACTGCTGGTTACCATGTGGCTCTTTGGGTAAAAAACTCCCGACTGAGGGGTACTTGGGTGGCTTAGTTGGTTCAGCGTCTGACTCTTGGTTTCAGCTCAGGTCATGGTCTCATGGTTTGTGGGTTTGAACTCCTCATCTGGCTCCAAGTTGACCATGCAGAGCCTGCTTAGGATTTGCTCTCTCTTCCTCTCTTTGCCCCTCTTCCTCCTCTGCTCGCTCTCTCTCTCTTTCAAAATAAATAAACTTACACACACATATACACATACAAACACACACACACACACACACACACACACACACACACACACACACACACACACACACACACACACACACACACAAACTCCTGGGTGGCCATCAGCAGACAGGCTTTTTTTTCTTTCATGGGAGTCCCAGAGTGCAGGTGCTCGGACTGTGGAGAGTGGTGTTTTAGCAAATTGGAGGCAGGAGGAGGAAGAAAGGGAGCAGGGGATTACCCGGAGGTCATTCCTCTCCTAAAATATCCTCAACAGTTTCCATAACCAACAGCAGCCTTTCCCAAACGGAATTCTGATTTTATAGAATGTTTATTATGTAAGGCTCAAAAAGGAGTAAAGTGGTGTTAGAAGTTTGTGAAATGCTGTATTAAATGTGCTTCTCACTGGGAGGCATGGCATAGCCTTGCATAAGCAAACCTGTACTGTGAATCTTCAAAATTGGGTTGATAGTATTTACGGTTTCTGAAACTAATATAAACATGATTTTTTCTTTCTGGAACATCCTGGAAATTCCAGAATATTCATTCACTCTTTCATTCAACGAATATGTGTTGAGTAGCTATACCCATGGCAGACATTGTTCTTGGCACTGAAGATGCAGAGATAAACAAGACCATGTTCTTTCCCAAATGGAGCTGATAGTCTTGTGGAATGACAGCAAATAAACAAACAAAACTGGGACTATGAAGGTAGTATAATAAGTGCTATGAAAATAAAGCAGGAAAAAGAGACAGTGGGGTTGGGGCTTGAGGTAGATCGGCAGTCAGAGAAGGCTCCCTGTAGAGTGATATTTGAGTAGAGACCAAGAGTGAATTGCGGCGGCCACGTGAAGATCTAGAGGAAGAGTATCCCCAATAGAGGTACCTACTACAAAGGCCACAGGGCAGGAAGGAGTTTGGGGAATTCCAGAAACATGAGTCTTAAGGTAGAATGAGCAAGATGGAGAGGAGGGGCAGGAGACCAGGAGGGGTAAGAGACCTCTCCCTTTAGTAGACGTAGGCAGGAGCCCATCATGAAGGGCCATGTCACGGGAATGTTAAGGGGAAGAGGTGATCACTTAGGAAATTTTACATATTACAGACTGTGAGTTACAGAGGGCAAGTTCCTGACATCCCTCTTCTATAACTCCTTCAATGAATCTTATGCTTCTCTCTCTTAAATAGTGAATTCAAGATCTTGTCCCCAAATCTCTTTTCCCTAATATCCCCCACTCCTTTAGTTATTGTGGTGGCCATGACTACTGTTCATTCTATCTGGTTCTCATCTTTTCTGGGCACCCTTTTCAGTGGGCCATGTGAGTACATCTGGCCAACGGTCTATGAGCAGGAGGAATGACTTCACTCCCAGCCTGCAGTATCTGATTAGCAGGGCACAAGCCCCGACTTCCTCTATTCCCCTTGTAGCCATGGTTTCAGGTTCGAGACGGTACAACTACAAGATGATGGAGCTCTGGAAGCCTGGGATGCCAAGCTGCCACATGGAAGTCAGTGCCCTGAAGAGTCACCCAACACAGGAAATCTGGGCATAAGAAAACATGCCTTCTGTTAAATCACAGAGATTTTAGGGTTATCCCACCATAACTAACCTAACTGGATGGTACACTGATATAATTGAGTGGCTCTCAAAATTTTGAGTCTTAGGAGTTCTTTTACTCATAAAGATTATTAAGGACCCCAAAGAGCTTTTGTTTATGAGGGTCATACCAATAGCTATATGTCATTTTGGAAATTGTAATTGAGAAATTAAAAACATTTCTACTTCATTTGAAAATAACAAACCTATTACACATTAATACAAATGTATTCTATGAAAAACAATTAGGTTTGTTTTTTTAATTTAGTGAGATGAGAGCCAGTGCTTTACATTTTTGTAAATCTAATGCCTAGCTTAATAGCAGACAGCTGGGTTCACATGTCTACTCTCCTATGCTGTTTTGCTTAAAGTATATGGAGGGGTCGCCTGGGTGGCTCAGTCGGTTAGGCGTCCAACTTCGGCTCAGGTCATGATCTCACAGTTTGTGGGTTCGAGCCCCACGTCAGGCTCTGTGCTGACAGCTCAGATCCTGTAGCCTGCTTCAGATTCTGTGTCTCCCTCTCTCTCTGACCCTCCCCTGCTCACGCTGTATCTCTCTCTCTCTCTCTCTCTCTCTCAGAAATAAATGAAAACATTAAAAAAAGTATATGGAGAAAAATAGGTCTTATACAGATATGTATTTGGAAAAGGAAGGAGTATTTTAATGGGTTTTTCAGATAAGTGTGGTTATTATTTTTGATATGTCACAAAAATTAGAAAAATGGTAGCTTCTGAAAGGTTAGTTGCAATATTTAATCTGAAACTAAATTAATAAACCATACAGACTCTGTTACATGAAGTTCCACTGGTCTATCTTACACTCTGAATGGATTTTACCCAGGCCTGATTTTGTAACACACACTGACCATTTCGAAAATATTGGCTTGCTCACTTCTGCAGCTCTTCCAAATGTTGACACATTTCCTCATATTATATTACTAACAATATCATAACAGTTTTTAAAGCTTTGGGAAGCTATCAAGCTCACAATGACAAATACAATTTTCCAAATTTCCAATTTTTGCTTGAAAGCTCAAATTTTACAATTATAACAAATACTGTTGGTTGTTTTCCTCGAAGAACAGGAAACATTTTTGAGGAAATGTCTGCCAAATAATCAAGTTTGAATAACCGCAGCGTATTTGCTTTTCTTTCAAGTAAAAATTGCTTCCCCTGAAAAAATCTACCAACTCAGCTTGCAACTCCAGAATACAAAGGCTTTTCCTCAAGACTGAGATTGTACTTCAATATGCACCAAGACAGGATATTAAATTATAATCCAGCATTCCCTTCTCTCACTAGTCCCATTCCATCCATTGTTATTTGGGTAATCATCTCACTGCCTTTGTAAGCCCTGTGACTGTAGACCCCATGTCTTTTTCTCCCTTGTAACATCCATGGGATTCAGTAGTCATCATTACTGAATGAGTGTATCCTATCTTCCCAAATATATCGTAAGCACATTGAAACAGGGATTCTATGTTCTTCTTTGAATCACCTAAGACAGGGTGGTGGGCCCAACAGAGCACAACTGTTGTTCTTTATGATAATAAAGTTTATTATGTACATTATATTAGGATAGCCAGTAATAATGTCAGCAGTAAGTAAACTTTATCCATTTTCTTTCAGTATCTATTGTAGAGGAACTTTGTAAGTATGGTTTGCAGAATGGCAGAAGGAAAGCACACATACATGCGTATGTGCGCACGTGTGCGCGCGTGTGCGCGCACGCACACACACACACACACACACACACACACACACACACACCGATTAGAGATTCCTACTCAAGAAAGAGAACTTAATAGGAACAATGTGGTCCCACAGAGCAGGGTTGGATGCAGGATGTCAGTGTGCATTTCCTCCCACCATGGGATGTTTTGGTGACACTGAAGTCTGCACACATCGATTGGAAGAAAGTCACTGTCCATTTATTCTCAGCTTTATGTCATCATTCTGGAAAATTATGCTCACAATCCATTTGCTCTCACTACATGTAATGAATGCTTACAACCACAAAAATCTTCTAGCTCAAGAAACCAATAGTATCAACAAGGCCATCGTCTATCTGGGGCAAAAACAGAATCAGTGTCCAGGGTCACTGAAAGGTCTTCATGTCTCAGCTTCCCAAGGTCCCAGAAACACCACCCAGAAATCAACAAGAAAACATTTGCACATTAAGCATGTTGGTGAGAAATGTATAATGTGAGGAAGTATATGTATGTATACTGTGTGGGTTTAAATTCTATGAACCTGCACAAGTGGGGGAGGGGTGGAAAGAAAGGGAGACACAGAATTGAAGCAGGCTCCAGGCTCCAAGCTGTCAGCACAGAGCCTAACATGGGGTTCAAACTCACAAACCATGAGATCATGACCTGAGCCGAAATCAGACACTTAACCAACTGAGCCACCCAGGCGCCCTGAGACAGCAATTATTTTTAAAGAACCAAGTTTTTGTTAGCATTGCTCTTGCCCCTGAGCCCATTGACACACTAATGTCATCAGTCTTCCCTCTATTTTGTAAATCACGGATTTAAATATAATCCAATTGCGAGTGTCAAATTTACACTACACTCTAGTCAACTGAGTTATGCATATATGCATTACTCAATAGTGTCTTCAGGATGAGTAAGTAAGCCACATCAAATTGTCCTTAAAAAACAGCTACCATGAGCTACCGCACTATTGCCAAGAACATATTCTGACATTAAATGCTTTCTTCTTTCTGAAAGATTAGTGTTACTTCTTACATTCTCTTTTTATAGCAGCTTTATTAAAATACCCCATACCATAAAATCCACCTTTGAAAGTGTACAATTTGGTGGGTTTTAGTATATTTACAGAGTTGTGCAGCCATTACCACTAATTTTAGAACAATTTTAACAATCATAAAGAGATCCTGTACCCATTAGCAGTCACCCCCTGTCGCCACCTTCTCCAGCCCCCGATAACCTTACTCATCTACTTTCTATGGATTTACCTGTTTGGGGTATTTCATACAAACAAGTTCATAGATTATGTGGCCTTTTGTGTCTGGCTTCTTTCATTTAGCACATTTTCAAACATGTATCAATCCTTCAGTTCTTTTTCATAGCCAAAAAACATTCCACTGTAGAGATATGCCACATTTTGTTCAACCATTCATCACCTGATGAGCATTTAGGTGTTTCCACTTTCTGACCATTATAAATAATGCCTCTATGGACATTGTGTATAAGGTTTTATGGGAATACATTCTCAGTTCCTTTGGGATTTATCTGTGAGTGGATTAAAAACACTTTAAGGATTAAGTCCAGGGATGAGAATAAGTCAAAAGGTTTTTTTCACAGATTTGCAAGCCCCCAGGACTAAAGGGACATTAGAAGGGGAAAACGAGTTATTAAATAACAAAGGCAAAGTCAGAATAATAGGTAGTAATAGTCTAAATAAACATTTATCTTGTCCTGGCCAGTTTAAGCTAATTTTAATATTACATAATTAACTTGGAAAGATATTCAAAAACACTAAGAAAACAATTATAAATCTGTCTTGCTTTTTTAAGATATAAATTTCTAGGTTCTTTAGAATAGAAAATATTAATATTTAACAAGGATACTTTTGGTTTAGTGATTTATGATTTCAATACTATGCCTACTGTTGTGTTCATATACCCAACCGCTATTAAAGATTCTAAACGGTATTTTAAAAAATTCTAACTCACCTAATGAAGAGTACTACAGGGCTTAAAGTTGTTTGAGAACAGAGATATATACTTCATAAAACTGGAGAATAAGGGGTTTCTTCTTGAAATAAAAGGCCAGAATCTTGAACACTGGCAGACAACTGGCTGCCTTCATCTGAGGACAAAAGAACCAATGTTATGGTTAAAAATCATTTCTATATCTTTTAATGTAAAGACAGAACATTGAGAGTTAAAATAATCAGGCAGGACTTCAGTTTTGAAAAAAAAAAAAAGCCTGTCAAATGCTTTGGGTTTTTCTACTTTCAAATTTAGACATATAGTAAATTACAGATATTGGGGACAAAATAACACTCCCTGCATGGTGAACATTTTGATAGTCTAGTTGAATCTATTTTCAGTATCCATTTGGTACTAATTTCCCCAAGTTTCAAAGCACAAAAGTAGTAAATGAAATTGTAAAGCTCATATCCAAGGTACTTAGAAAAATAATAGGCAGTATATGTTGGCTGTTACTTTGTAAAGCCTGGTTCTGCTTGAAGAATTACTGCAATAGCAATAAGAGAGGTATGCTTTCCCACCCAGGATGTAATTTTCCTAGTTGTGCTTGCCTAGTATTCTATAAAGATAGAATCTTTGGAAAAAAGAAACAAGGCCAAAGTTTTGTGCAACCTATGGCTTTTACTTTTTATTACCAACACACAAAGTAAATGAAAAAGTATCAGTTATTTCCCTTTAACTCTCTGCTTCCTATTGCCAGATGCTTTAAGTAGGATAGAAGAAGCAAGGCAACAAAACAGATTCCAGACACTACACTGAAGGTTGACATATCAATGTTTCATTTGCAAAGAGTCAATAGTAAAGTCATAACTATAAAAAGAAGGAAAACAATTATCGCTCAAGTGACTCCTTAGTTCCTGAATTTTTTCCAGAAAGAATATGAGCCAGATATTAGTGCAGAAAAAAGCTACTTTTTCCTTTTTATAAATTTCTTTGCTTCTTTCAGAAGCTCTTCCATGTCTTCCTTCTCTTGGTCTTCGTGTTCTGGTTCCCAGTCAGAATCTTCATCTGTTGGTTCATATTCTTCCTCATCATCTGGAAAACTGTCATTGAGGTCACACTCATTGGATTGCCCAACATTATCACTGTCTTCATCTGAGATGCTTCTCACTGAAAAAAAAAAAATCGGTACACAACAGATCAATCACCATGACAATTTAGTTAGATACCTAACTGTAAAATGTCTTTCTCTGACAAGAATTTTTACTTAAGATATCGCTAACCACCACAAATTTCTAGAAAGGGGGCTAAAATTATTCTTTGTTAGAATTCTAACTTTTTAAAACAACATTTGTTTAATTCTAAGTCTTTTGCCAAGAGGATCTTGAAGTTAAAATGTCCTGTGAAGGCCCCTGGGAGGATTAGTCAGTTGAGCATCTGACTTCGGCTCAGGTCATGATCTCAGTTTGTGGGTTCAAGCCCCACCTTGGGCTCTGTGCTGACAGATCAGAGCCTGAAGACTGCTTCAGATTCTATGTCTCCATCTCTCTCTGCCTCTTCCCCACTTGTGCTCAGTCTCTTCCAAAACTAAACATTTAAAATAATTTAAAAAAAAATTTAAATGTCCTAATATCATATGTTTGCACGTATAGGAGGATTAGGAGGAACTTAACAGAGGACCAAGGGGGAGAAGAAGGGCAGAAATGGTGGGGGAAAGGGAGAGAGGCAAACCATGAGAGACTCTTGAATGCTGACAAAAACTGAGGACTGATGGATGTGGGGGGGGGGATGGGCACGGAGGGGGGCACTTGGGATGAGCATTAGGTGTTATATGGAAACCAACTTGACAATAAACTATTTGTAAAAAAAAAAATTTTTTTTTAAATGTCCTGTGAGATTCCTAATAATGGTTCCTTAATAATATAATCAAGGGTGCCTGGGTGGCTCAGTGGGTTAGGCATCTGACTCTGTTTTGGCTCAGGTCATGATCTTACTGTTCCTGAGTTCAAACCTCACACCAGGCTTCATGCTGACAGCACAAGCCTGCTTGGTTGGTATTCTCTCTATCTCTCTCTCTGCCTTTCCCCTGATCTCTCTCTCTCAAAATAAATTAAATATATAAATAAATAAATAATATCATAATCATATTCATGCTATGCTACCCTCCGGGGTGGTAGAATGTATTTTTGTCCCGGTTATTTACTGTCCCTCTCTGTCACATGATTATATTTAACCACCCTACTGACATCAGATATGGCCAAAGAAAAGTGGGTGGAAACGGTGTGTGCCACTTCCAAGGAGAAGCTTTAAGAGCCTTTTTGTAGTTCTGCTGCTATCATTTTCCCTCTGCCACAGACTCCTTCATGTCCCAGATCCTTTAGCTCGGTTTCCAGGATGAGACTATACATGGGACAAGGCCACAGCTAACACACAGCTATAACATGGAGAAAGACACCTATTTATTGTTGTGAGGCGCTGAAACTTGGGGGCTATTATCACAGTAAACCTGGCACAGTGTTATTAACATACCAGGTTTGTGATGAAATGAGAAAATATGAGTCTATTCATTTTGGAAAGTTTAGTTTTATAGATCTTCTGGTTCATGTTTCAGTTACTGGGATTACTGAAAATATCACGATGACTACGGTAACAGGCATTAGAATGTATAGGTTTCTAAACAATAATACTAGGATTATAATACTAGAATTCTTCTGTCTCCAAATCCATTTCTTCCCTCATCCCACTCTTTTATTTTCTTTCCATTGCAAGCAACAGGCTTATTTTAAGATAAGCAGTGAGAGACTCTAAGATGATATGGACCATTTAAGAAACAAGTAGGAAGATTCTATCTGGAAATCTCTGAATGGCAGAGGACAATCCCTGTGATGAACACCACCAAATGTATGAGTTAAAAATAGTTTTGTTTGTACTTCTGTATATGCTTTACTTCACCTCTTCCTAAAATGTTCACATGTAATAGACAGATGTAACTTACATGAAACTCAAGATATTCGATGAGGAAAAAATGAGGATGACAAAAAAAAAACACAAAAAAGCAAGGTAATTTATCTGTCTTCTTAACTGCCATAGGCTGGACATTCATATTTTTCTTAATATCGCTACTCATTTCCAGAGAGGATTTGGGCCAGCTTATATTAATAAAGTCATAAAAAATACAAATGAAAGTAGAAACTAAGAACGTAAAAACCAGAATGTAAACATGTCAATCTTCATTTTAAACATAATTATTATAAATTGAGCATTAGGTTTTTCCCCAAGTTTCTTGGTAGCCAAGGCTACAAAGGCTACATAATGATTTGCACTGTGCTTATTAGCATAAGAACCACACCAGTCCCTTAAGGGAAATCTAGCACTGTATTTATTTGTATACATTTCTTATCTTCTGTAAGTATCCTGAGGGGATGTTTTATGTCTAGCTAATCTCAACTTCCCATATAACTTTTATGATAGAAAACATTTACAAAAGCATTTAGAGGGCAGTTTGCAGATGAAGAAAAGAGGGAGGAGGGAAGAACATCAATATCTCTTCTTGGCCATTCTGCTTTGGAAGTATCTCATATACATCACCAGTGACATCTTGGTAAAGCATTTCCTTTTAGATTCAGAAATTACCCTGCAGATTTACAAGAAAAACATACATAAAGCTGAAACAACCTCAGGTTCTCCTCCTGCTTTACTGGCTGTTCTTCTAAGGCTGGACCTTCTGCATTTTCCCAACCTCTAAATTTTAGAGTGTTCAAGTTTCTCGCTGGGACCTCTTTTCTAACATACTCCAGTCTTATATCCTAAATTCCCAAATGTATACCCTAAGCCCTGACCACCACCTGAATTCCAGATTCTTTTATCTCACTGCCTATATACTCTCTCTACTTACATAACTAACAGGCATCCCAAACGTAATATTCTCAGAACACAACTCTTGAGGTACTTCACCCAAATCCTGTCATTCTCTTATCAGTCATGAGTATATGACTTCTCCAACCTTCCAAGAACTCTTGGAGTCATCCTTGAATATCCCCCACTGAAAACCCAACATCCAATATGTCAAGATATCCTATTGGTTCTGCCATCAAAATCTATCTGCTACTTCTCACTACATCTCTTCCATACTCTGGTCCCCATACCATTATCTACTGTTTTCAACCAGTTCCAATGTTCACCTAACTGGTTTCTGGCTTCCACTCTTGTCTATTCTCCACAGATGAGCCAGAAACTGTTCCAATAGCTTTCTATCTCACTCTGAATTAAAACTGAAGTCCTTACTTACAGGTCCTGGCCTCTTAGACCCTACACAACTGGCCCACAGCTAGCTTTTCTGATACCATCTGCCATTCTTCACTTACTTTGTTTCAGTTCTACCCTTTCTCTACTGCTCCTTGAATAGTACAAGCAGGATCATCGCCAGAGCTTCTGGAGTCCTCTTCCCCTTGCCTGGAATACTCTTCTCTCAGATAATCACCTCTTACTCTCTCCTCCGAGTCTCTTGCTCTAATGTCAAATTTTCAGGGTCCGTTTACCATCCTACCTGAAATGGCACCTGCCTCCCACCACACACACCTTTGTCATTCTGTCCTCTTACATAACATTTTCTTCTTAGCAGTTATCACTATGTGACATCATATAGTTGTTTATATGCACACTGCCCTTTGTAAAATTCTGTAAGAGCAAAGCTTTGCCTCTATTGTATCCTCGACTCTAACAACAGTGTCTACCTAACATATAGAAGACACTTAATAGGTATATTTGTTTAATATATGAATGAGCAAATGAATAATTTGCAAATCAACTGCTGAATACCCTTAGTTTTACAGAAACACTTATTATAATCTACACTTTTAAGCCCTAACCTGTCAATATAATGAATCACAATGAAGGCTTTTATTTAAATCCTGCTAACTGAAGGGGCATTTAAGCCTCAATGAAAAATTGAAATCTTTAGCAACTTACTGGGCAGGCTCATTTCCTGAGCAACAGGCCATATTATTTGTTTCCTCAAAAAATTGTTTATATCTATCAAATTGTTATTTACATAAGCATTATACTCATATTCTTTTAATTGGAGGTTCAGAATCTGTGGAAAAAAAAAAAATCCATAACAGAACTCCAAGTAGTCAAATTTCATCCATTTTACTTTACATGGACAGGTATTTTGTGCTTTAAGTAAAAGCACCTGAAGAGTCAAACTCATGACAAAAGCAAAGTCAGCTCTAGAATTCAGCTCTGTGTCCTTTGTGAGCAGTGTCATGTCCACACCTCTTAATAGGGTTTTAAACTCTCACATGTGATTATCTTTCGGCAATTAATTATAATGGACCCTCTTTAGCAAATACAATGAGTGACTTTAAAATATTCCATAGTGTAGGGGCACCTGGGTGGCTCAGTTGGTTAAGTGTCTGACTCAATTTCAGCTCAGGTCATGATCTCATGGTCTGTGAGACAGAGCCCTGCATTGGGCTCCATACTGACAGCTTGAAGCCCACTTAGGGTTCTCCATCTCTCCCCTCTCTCTGCCCTAGCCCACTCTGCTCATGCACATGCTCTCTCTCCCTTTCTCTCAAAATAAATAAATATCTAAAAAAATAAATAAATATTCTAAAATGTAAATGCCATCTAGATGTGCATTTACCTTTTTAAAAAACTTTTTAATGTTTATTTATTTTTGAGAGAGACAAAGTATGAGTGGGGGAGGGGCAGATAGAGAGGGAAACAGAATCTGAAGCAGGCTCCAGGCTCCAGGCTCTGAGTCAGCACAAAGCCTGATGCGGGACTCGAATCCACAGACTGTGAGATCATGACCTGAGCAAAATCAAACACTTAACTGCCTGAGCCACCCAGGCGCCCCACCTTTTTTTTTTTTTTTTTTTTTTAATTGCTGAAGGTGATTTTAGAAAAATTACAGTTTCTGCTGTTTGGTGTAAGTGGGACATGCAGATGGTGAAACTTTACTTATTTGGAAAATGCTCTGAATCAGCACACCTATTGATCTGAATTATTATAGGATTTCCTGAATCATGGAAATAATCTCAGGAAGCATGGTTCTGAACACCTGAGTGGCTCAGGCAGTTAAGCATCTGACTTCGGCTCAGGTTATGATCTCATGGCTTGTGAGTTCAAGCCCCGCGTCAGGCTCTGTTGCTGACAGCTCAGAGCCTGGGGTCGGCTTCAGATTCTGTGTCTCTGGCTCTCTCTGTCCCTCCCCCACTCACACTCTCTTTCTCTCAAAAATAAATAAACATTAAAACAATTAAAAAAAAAAGGAGTGAGGTTGTTTCTTCCAAATAAAGGCAAACTCAGAAGTCATTTTTTTCTATACTTTCACTTAGAAGCTTTTTGCTGCTAGTTATTTCTGTTTTTATGTGATAATCTATCCCCCTCATCCAACAAAAAGTCTCTTTAAAAAGCAGCATGGTAAGAGGAAGAGAACAGACTGGAGGGTAGAAAAGTTCAAAGATCTGGGTCATCAACAAGCCCATAAAAAATGAACAAGTCACTTAACTTAATGTCTTAATTGAATTTATGTTTTATCTATGAGTCAAAGGATGTTGATTAAATTACTCCAAAAATCCTTTCTGACGCTGAAGTTCTCATTTTAAGGCCAAAGTAGGAATCTTCATTTTCTCTACAGATCAATGAATATGAAATGTAGGAATGGACTGACAGCTTGACTGCACAAAGCAGTACAAGAGAAATAGGCTGTCACTTATTTTGAAAAATTGATGGGTAACATCGAACTTCCATGATGGAAAATAACCACCTTTAGCGAAGAAACAAACTCTTAACATGTTTAAAACAACATAGTATTAGCTATTTGGGATTAGGCTGTAGTAATTTCTGACTTTTCTATTTATGAAGAGGAATGTATGATATCAGAATGGCAATTCCTAAATTTGTATCTAATCTTTCCTTTACAGTTTAAAATTTCCCTGTCAACTCTTACCCCAAGAACATAAGTCTGAAGAGCTAGTGAAGAGTACAGTGACAAACACATGCTGGAAGAAATGCTGGTTTTAAAGAAAGACAAGATCGTTCCAAATTGCTGATTTTTGCAGACAGATTTTGGGTATTAGGATCTAAGATGACAGATGTCTCACAGCAGATTTAGAGCTTAATGTCAATAATTCTTCAGATTTTATTTTCCTTTCTCTCCCATTCTGATATACTTTATTATACATGAAATTTACTTCTTTTTTAAAATACTACTGCACTAGCCTTTTTCCTTTCCCCAAATCTCTCAGCTTTTGCCACATTAAGCAGCAGTTTATATAATCTCATTTAAGTTCCATTAATTTTCATAATAGCTTTTAGAGCTTTTGGGTTCTACTTCTGGGGAAGAAAGCATATATAAGTAAATGTGTGCATACAAGGGCAGAACTAGAGAAATATTAAAATAGCTATCAGTAGAACATTCTAAATTTTCAGCCATCAATGGTACCAACAGCCTAGACTAATGCATATCACATAATGATAAAAGCCAGAATGACTTCAATAATCAGATGATAAAATGCTGATGATAATTTCTTTTAAATGCTCTCAACAGGTAAGTTAGCTACAAAAGTATAGAATAAAATTTTCCTGGCACTGATTACTCTTGCATTCAATACCTTGTGCCAAAACCACAGAACTCTAAAAAAGTGTGGAAAGTTGGTGAAAATTTAAACCAATTAGATATGTAATAAGTTTAACACATGACAGCACCAAACTTACAGAAAACAAAATCACTACATAAATTGTTGCATGTGTGGAAGAACTCCTTAGACAGAAGTGTTTAAAAGTGCTACAAATTACAAGTCAAACAGTAAGAGTTCAATGCAGTTATTTTAATATTGGTACTACATTAAATTCTATTGTCTTATTGTATAATTATGATACCCCCAACCCAAATTCAACATGCTAGAATTTTTAAAAAAAGGAGAGGAGGCGCCTAGGTGGCTCAGTGGGTTGTGTCTGACTCTTGATTTTGGCTCAGGTCACGATCCTGTGAGGTCAGGCTCCACGCCAGGCATGGAACCTGCTTGATGTTCTCTTTCTCTCTCCTTCTGCCTCTCCCTTTCTTTCTCTCTCAAAAAACAAAAACAAAAACAAAACAAAACAGAAAAACAAAAAAAACTACCTGGTTCTTCCTCCTGATCTCTATGATACGTAAATATCATCCCAGGCTCCTGATAAACTGTATCATAATTCTGAGTCATCATTATTTCCATTACATCATCCCAGCCCCCTCACCATAACCAATCAGTTGGCAGATCTGATCTTTCCTTCAAAATCTCCCCTGTATCTTTCCATTCTCATGGTGGCCACTCTAGTTCTGGCCCTTTGTTCAACTGCCTAATTAACACCCAGAAGACTTCTCCCACTCTAATTCAGACTGATGTCAGCAGCTTGATTTGGATAAAATACTGCCTTGCCATTATTCGCCAATGTACCCACATCTTTGTTCTAGTTTTCAAGACCTTCTATAATCTGCCTCAATACATATTTTTAGTATCATCCACAGTTACTACAGAGACTCTCGGCATTAGTTAAACTGATCCACTTGCTAACTCCACACACAACTTATATTTTCTACCTTGATGTCCTTGATTATATATTATTTACTTTGTCTGGGATATCCTATACCTACCAACCACAAAGTTAAGAGACAAAGATGATTTAAATCTGACCAAGACCAACTTCAATACCCACATCATGGTCTGCCCTGATAAGTCCGAGCAGAAAGTTCTCCTGCCCCTTCCTTGGAGATTTTAGACCATCTTGCCACAAGAATATAGACCCAGAGCTGATTTTCACGGATCTCTGTAACTCTGCTCACTTGGAAGATACAATAAATGAATAAATAAGTATATAATAAATCAGTATACAAATGAGATTAAGAACTTGGGTGATGTTAAACTTTAAGGATTTGGGAGATGAGAAAGACAAGGATGTTAGAATTCAGTGTTAGATATCGCTAAATTAAGAAATACAATGAGGACTCCCCAACATTCAATTTAATATTTGAAATACTCCAGACAACTTAATTTATAAGTTTTAGAGTTGGAAGAATGTTCTGACTGTATTGCCACATAACAACCCTTGAAAGTAGATTAAAAATAAAAGTATCTATACTTTAAAAACTGTCTTTCCAATGAGAAGTTTTTCTTACAGTTGTTGCAAAAATATGCCTTCTTTCAGAAGATTCTCTAATGATAATTCAAAGAGACTTTTGAAAGAAAATTCAGATATTTTAACTATGCTATCTCATGCATATTAATAGTTTTTAGGAAAATGGTTCCTATTTCTATAGATATAGATGTATCAAATGCCTTTTCACGGGACAGTGTTAAACTCTGTCAATAAAATAAAGCTCAAATTGATATATATTACATGAGTCCTGGAAGGAAAGTTCATTTAACCATCATACATGCTATATCATTAGATAGAACCCCAGTAAAAAAAAAGTATAACATATAATATCTATACCCTATTAGCTCAGATAAAATAAGTTATTTGTGTCTGGAGTAGTAAAGCATGAAAGTGTACCTCAAAGAGAAATTTCAAATGGAATTCTCTTATGGTGAAATTATTTTTATCACTTGGTTACAAGGTGATTGTGTTTACGCACACACAAGTGCATGGGGTCACAGACTGCATATTATGCATTTTATTCCCTCACTCTGTGGGCAGAAATGCTGTGTGCTGAACTGGCCTCTGCATTATATAAATGATATGAAGAACCAGAATTTGTTAAAGGTAAAAAATTAGAGTTTGGAAGCAGGGGAAAGAAAAGGTAAAACAGAACTGCTGTATCTAGGACTGAAGGACATTTGATCGTTGTTTCTCTGGTATCTGTCCTCCCTCTCCTTCTTCCAAAACTTTCCTTTCTGCTGGGGATCCCTGTGGTTCTGAAGAAAGGGACCCTACCTTGGTTCCAGGGGTGGTACAAACTAATCAGCGGTCACAGTGATTGGTCCAAGAGTAAGAATGTGATCTAACCAGTAAAAAAAGTGGATTTCCTGATTTTTCATAGGAACGGTGAGCTAAAGTTATTCACCCTCTCTCTCTACTTACATGTGTGCTGAATAAGGATGCACATAGTTCCTTCGTGGGGACAGGAGCCAGTCTTAGGATAATGACCCCTCTCAGGACAGAATGATGAAAGGATACTGGGTCATTGGTGACACTGTTGACGTTACTAATGAGTCAAAGCAGTAATCTTATCTAAATCCATCTCTTCTGGATTTTTCACTTAAAGAAGTCAGTAAGTTCTCATTACCTTTTAGGCTAATTTGAGATTATGTTTTCAGGTACTGGCAAACTAAAGAATCTTAACAGATATATATACATTGTTGTGCATGTGTAGAAAACCTCTGCTATATAAAAAAATTACCACTTTTTTCATCTAAGAAAAATCATTAAAATCATTAAAATCAGCAAATTCATGGAGGCAGAGATTTAAAAAATCACATAACTGGAAACTACATCTAGGTTTAACATGAGAATCATTTCACAGTTTCATTCTGAGTTTCCTGAGGTAAAATTACTTACCTGGAAGTGTACTATGTCTATATTCTATCTTGTGCTGCGGATTCTTCCTAAAATATAAAAAAATAAAGAAGGCAAAAATAAGATCTATTTTTCCAATCGCTAAAAATTTGTAAGACTATTTAAATTAAACTCAAACACTCACTAACCTACAAGTAAAATTAGATCCTAATAAGTGTCTTATTGAAAAGCATTTGCTTTTTTGTTGTTGTTATTAACTATACTTACCATGCTGTATGAAGCATTTGCTTTTTAATTACAACATTATGAAGTGCCTACTACATGCTGGGCATATTTCTAGATGCAAAGATATCCTGGTGAACCAAAATTTTCCCTCAAGACTTACAAGAGAAAAACAGTGTAAGACAAAATAGAATGTATCATATCCCCAAAATACAATATTGTATTTCTAAAATGTCAATGCCATATACCACATATATAAAAATATAATATAAAGTAGTGTATAAAACATAGAACACAAAGTATCATATTTGATATGTGTGTCTGTGTGTGTGTAATGTCTAAGAGGATACTTTTAAGGCTCTTCTTGAATCCAAAGACAAATGCATTTAAGCCATGCCTCTAAAGATTGCCAGTTGTTATGAGGAAACAGAAAAGTTAATTTGCACTGAGAAATTCATATGACATACTCCAAAGTCAAACGGAAACTACTGCTTGGACATCTATTTTTATTATATGTACTTATGATCTCTTCTATTATTTTATTAACTAAGTGCTAATAAAATAGCATTTAGCTAATTAACTGCCCAGGCAGCACAAAATCCAAAGCAGTAACCAGTCGATCATGATCTACTTGATGAGTAGGCCCTCTCTCTGGGGGCTGATACAGGAGAGCTAGGGGACACTGACAACAGCTGTTGTGAGGATTCATGAGGAACACAGAGTAAGTCCTTAGTCTAAGGACATGATAAATTGTAAGTAATTAATGTTAGCCATTGACACATCCATCACTGGTTCAAGAAATAGTCATGGGGTGCTAATTGCATGTCAATTTCTGTGTCAAGCGTCGGTGACATTTCTTATTGCTAAGATCTCTTCTTTTTTAAGATAGCTTTTCCTACCATATGAGCATTCAATACAAATTAAGATTACAACCACACAGTTAATTAGGGTCATAACTCAACAGTTTTGAAAAGTAGAAAAAAGATTCTACAAAAGATTGTGTATTTGGGATAATTAACCCAAATCTGACCTTTTAATGGAAAAGAAACTTCAAAGTTGAGAGAAATAAACTGGACAATTTAAATGTGGTGAAGAAAGTGCAAATGAACAAAGCTGCAGTGATAATTTATGGGAAGACCTTTCCTTACTGACTTGTTTAATTTAGCCTTAATTAAAATTCAATTAATGCTGGACAAGTCAGGGGAGGAAAAACAGAAACATGAGGGACATTAATATCAAAATTATTCTTCATCAATAATCTAGAAAAAGACTGTTGGTCATTTGCGATTATTTTTGGGAACCTTTTAAAAAATCTGTGTGTGTGTGTGTGTGTGGTAAAATTAAACACACTGGTACCTTTTTGTTTTGGAAAAAAATATCAAACATACCCAAAATTAGCAAGATTAGTATACTGAAATTCCATATTCATCAAGATTCATCAAATGTTAACATTCTACACAGATGCCCCTTTGTTGTTATTATTATTACCATTTACCTTTTGAGATTTAAATTTTTTTTTTTTTAATTTTTAAAAGTTTATTTTGAGAGAGAGAGAGAGAGAGAGAGAGAGAGAGCACATACAAGCATAAGCAGAGGAGGGGCAGAGAGACGGAGAGAAAGAGAATCCCAAGCAGGCTCTGTGTCATCAGCACAGAGACAAACGCAGGGCTCAATCCCATATACCATGAGATCATGACCTGAGCCAAAATCAAGAGTTGGACACTCAATCCCCTGAACCACCCAGGTGCCCCCTCTTCTTTATTATACTGAAACACATTCATAATTGCACTCACATATCCCACCTACATAATCTAACATAGCCAAACTGTTTCAGAATGAAAGATTTCTAAAAAAAAAAAGTTTAATATTTATATATCCCAAAAAGAGCAGAAAAATGCATTATGAAATTTTTTACTCAGAAAACAAAGATTTTCAGCTCCATGGACAGATTTACATCTGCCTTAGAGAGAAATGTTTCTTTGAGGCTCTGATAATAGTTTCCACCATCTTGTAGAACTTGCTATTTTAAAACAAGCATATAAGACTGCAATGGAAGGGTACTCTTCCACATTCAGAGGCCAAACTCTATCTTGAAAACAAAGAAAAACTATTTTCTGTGATAAGTTCAAAAGTTTCCTGTTTAGGAACTTTGGGATATATAGTGGGAAATATGGGATATTTCCAAGTATATTTTCTTTGTTGATGATAAATATAGCTCTCAGCATTGACACATTTTAGGAGGAAAATGAGCCGAAAAAGTAAAGATAGTATATCACATGCAAAAGCACACTCAAAATAAAAACAAATTTTAGACATGTTTTGCTTATGTAACAATTTAAATGTTAAAAAAAAAAAAGTATTCTGAATGTTAAACTCTTAGCTTATCTTCTTCTTCAAGGTGCCCATGATCCCAGTCTCAACCTTTATCTGCAGCCCAGTCCTTCCTTCATTTCTACTCTGGAAGAGTAGTTTTTAATTCTTTGCCATTGATAGGTACTTGCTCCCAGCCTTTTTGCTAAGAATGTTCTAGCTAAACATTGCCTAAGTTCAAATCATACCTCCTTCAAGAAGGCAATGCCAATAATCACAGGGACATAGGCCTAGAATATATTATCTATATCTACCATTTGGTACTCACTGCCTAATTTCTTATGTTGTCATCTAAATTTTCAACACAAATGTGTGTGTGTGTGTGTGTGTGTGTGTGTGTGTGTGTGTGTGTGTGTGTTTTATCTCTATCATCCATCAAATCAGCCACTGGAAGCCATGGAGTTTTTCTTATACCTTTTAGTATCTTTTATAGCAAGGTAGCATTCAACTGTAATAATAACAAATTTATCTATTAGAATATAATCAACTTTTTCCCTTGAAAAAAGTTTTTAATTAAGCTTTTACATGAGTTTCCAAAATGATGGAATATTTTATATTTTTCTATTTAATAAGAAAAAAAGAAACTTGTTTTTGCTACCTTTACTATTATTTCTTAAGAAGATAATTGTTGAGGAGTACCAGGGTGGCCCAGTCAGTTGAGGGTCCGACTCCTGATTTTGGCTGTGATTATGATCTTACTGTTTGTGGGTTTGAGGCTCACTCAGGCTCTTCCCTAACCTAAAGGTGCACAGCCTCCTTGGGATTCTCTCTCTCTCTCCCTCTCTCTCTGCCCCTCCCCTGCTCATGCACATGCACACATATGCTTGCTCTCTCTCTCTCTCTCTCTCTCAAAATAAACTTTTAAAAAATTTTAAGACAATTGTTGAAAAGAACTTGAAAGAATCATTTCCAATACAGATAAAAGTTTAATGGAATACAGAAAGCAGTTTCTAGCAATTTCTAGACTGATGATAAGCTTTTTGAGTTCATGTCAATACTTCATTTTTTTTTTTTTTAGTAAATCCTAATCGATGGATCCTGATGTTTTCAGATACGTCCTTTGAAAGGCAGTTTTTCTACGGGAAAGATGCCAGAGAATGCCTACTCTATTAGGTTGGAAACAGTGTCAAGTGCTGAAACTGGTTTCCATTCACACTTACAAAGTTAATCATCAGAGTACTCACTGAACCTTTTTATACAAACCTAAGCCTAAAATATGTTAGAATTTCCTGCCATTAACCATTCATATTACTTCCCCAGGAAACAATGAAAATGTAACAATCATATTAAGCAGACTTCACTGCAATCAGTTTCCTGAGATACTGAATGCTCAGTATCATAAGACAATTAGTTCTAGTCAATTGTGAAAGGAACACAAGAACACAGAGTCCTTCACAAATGACAAATGCTTAAGAGATGGATGCCACTGTGTCTTGGATCGGTTCTCACTCGGCTTGTTAAACTTTGGATCACTGGCATTGCTGTGGAAGGGGCTCAAGTTTCAGGATCAAAAGAGCTGATTGTGAATTTGAACTATGCCTTTTACTGGTTGTGTGATTCAGGACAAGTCCTATACACCGTCATCATTTACTCATCTGTAAAGCAGGGATAGTACTGCTTACCTCACAGGGGGTTGTTCCAAGGGTTAAATGAAGTAATATGTATAAACACTTGTAGGCTATTACCTATTTCAGGTGTCAGCTATTTTTATAAAAATAGAAATTAATGGGGCTGGGTGCCTAGTCGGTTGAGCATATGACTTTTGATCTCAGTTTGTGAGCTCAAGCCCCACACTGGGCTCACTGCTGTCAGTGCAAAGACTGCTTTGGATCCTCTGTCTCCCTCCCCCTGCCCCTTCCCCACTCATCCTCTCCCTCTCTCTCTCCCAAAAATAAATATTTTTTAAAAATTTAAAAAAGAAATAGAAATTAATTTTACTTTTAGATACCTGATTTGGCTTTCAGTAATACATATTATTATGACTGAATATTGTCCCCATACTTCATATATTTATAGAATATTTTCTAACATTCACATATGCATATCTCATTTTCAAAAATCAGTCATTTCATAACAAGGCAGAATGTCTTTTTCATACAACCCTGGGTTGAGGCTAAGTGGCAATTCTGTGCAGCTCTATGGGGGTATATAAGCATCTGAAATAACTTTCAAGGATAATGTCAAATTCCACTCGGGATTTTTTTCTAATAATGAATGGAAATATTTAGAGTTCATTCATAAAAGATTTACATCCATCTTTTTCACAAATGGCATTTTCTATAACTTAGCAGCCCTCAAAATTCTGAGTTGGTTTTTTTTTTCCACATTATTGCTAATTATTAATGGTAATCTTTAATTTCTAAACCTAAAACTATACACCCATAACCACAGTGGGTTTCAGAAGTTGTTATGTTTTAAAATACACACTTTCAAAAAAAATTTTTTTTTGCTTTTAATGATATTGGTATTTGAATACATACATATCTAAAGGAAGAACACTCCAGGAAGAGGAAATAGAAAATGTCTGTAAATTTACTAAGGTCCTGAGGTAAGAAACAAGCTAGGGTATCTGGAAAAACACACAGATTTGTGTAGCTCAAAGAGAATGGGTGAGAAAGAAAGCAACAGGAAATGAAGTCAGAGAAGGGCTTGTAAGCTATGATAAAAAGTTTTGTGGGAAAGTACTGGGAGACTTTGATTAAGAAAACATGACAGGACTTAATCTTAGAGAATTACTCCTGGGAGGCCAGGAGGAGAAACAGCGATATCTGTTAAGAAGCTATTGCAGTAGTTCAGGTAAAAGATGGTGGTGGTTATGATTCAAATAGTAGAGGCAGGAGAAGTAAGAAATGATCAGAGTCCTAATATGTTTTCAAGGTTAAAATGGCAAGAACCACTGATGGGTTGAATGAGGCATGTGAAGAAAAGAGAAGAAGCAAGGCTGCTTTTAGGCTTGGGACCTAAACACTATGTGAATGATAAAGTCATTTATACAGGTGGAGAACACTTAGGAAAGAGTTGTTTTCTAATGATAAAAATCAAGAGTTCTGTTTCAGATGTAATAAGTTTGAACTGCCAACTGTATGAGTCTGGAGCCATTAAACTGAATTAGATCTTCTTGGGAGTAAGAACAGAATACAGAAGGGCTGCAATCAGAGAACTGAGCCCTGTGGCTCCGTGATAATTACAGGTAGGGAAAAGAAGAGACAGCGAAGAAGGCTAAGGAAGAGCAGCCAGGAAGATAACTGGTCTGGCTTTATGAATATGAATAAATTGCTCTCTGCTCTGGATATCCCCACTACTGAGTGCAGGACCCCAGAACACAAATGATCCAACCTCTGTGTTTTCCATGTTTTCATGAGGAGTTGAAGCCCAGAAAAATCAAATGACACACAAAGTATTGCCACAGAGTTAGTATAACCATGTATAACCTAAGTCTGCTGACTTAAAAACCCATTATCTCTCCACAGTAATGAAATACCTAAAGACTAACTAGGCAACGGTAACAAGAACAGAATAATACTGTTTATTTTTGTTTACCTCCAAAGATTTGATAACTTAATACCAAAACTTACTCAAAGTTTTAAATGAACCTGAAGTACTATTTTACATTAGCTTCTACAATAGTGACTAGGACACTGGATGCTCAATATTTGCTCAATAAATAAGTGATCATATTATTATTTTTGTTTTCACTCCTAAATAATTTATCTTGGATTTTTGAAAGTCATCATCGATTCTACAACCTAAAGCAAAAACATGAACCCTATTGCAGCCCCTCTGGAAAACAGTGTGGAGGTTCCTCAAAAAATTAACAATAGAACTCCCCTATGACCCAGCAATAGCACTGCTAGGAATTTACCCAAGGGATACAGGAGTGCTGATGCACAGGGGCACATGTACCTCAATGTTCATAGCAGCACTCTCACAATAGCCAAAACATGGAAAGAGCCTAAGTGTCCATCAAAGGACGAATGGATCAAGAAGATGTGGTTTATCTATACCATGGAATACTACATGGCAATGAGAAAGAATGAAATCTGGCCATGTGTAGCAACATGGATGGACCTTGAGGGTGTTATGCTGAGCAAAATAAGTCAGGCAGAGAAGGACAGCTACCATATGTTTGCATGTATAGGAGGATTAGGAGGAACTGAACAGAGGACCATGGGGGAGAAGAAAGGGGGAAATAGGGGAGGAGAGGGAGAGAGGCAGACAATGAGAGACTCTTGAATGCTGAGAACAAACTGAGGACTGATGGGTGTGGGGGGGGAGTGAAAGGGGGGTGATGGGCATGGAGGAGGCCACTTGTGGGGATGAGCACTAAGTGCTATATGGAAACCAACTTGACAATAAACTATTAAAAAAAAAAAAACATGAACCCTATGTTACCAAATATCTAAGTCTCAAAATTTAGGAGAAAAAAAGAGTTAACAAATACGGTCTTTATTAAATAATAAAAGAGTAAATCATCATAAGATAATAGAAAGTAGCCAATTTTTTAACTGACTATCATTACAATTTACTATCTGTACCAAAAGAACTCTGAAATTCTTATCTATGTGCAATTAACACTAAACAGAACAAAAATAATCAAATTTCTTATTATTAAAAGAGATGCATATTCAAATAAAGGACCAAGAAAAACAAAACCACAGAAGACATTCCAGTACACTTTTTCAAGGCTACAAAAGTATAACTGATGTGGTCACTGCTACTTCTAAATGAAGTTTAAAAAAAAAGTATAGCCACATCTTATGTAACACTGCACAGCTAAGTGGGTATATTTAGTCTAAGATATTTTCTTCTAAGATTATATTCTTACACATGATTAAAGAACTGCAAGCATGGCAAACAATGACAGGTTACTCCTTCTGTGTGCAGATCCTATAAAAATGGATTAAGACGCTATTCTTAACGAAAAATGATTGATGGGTCTCACATGATTGATTCTGGGAATCTCAACTGCCAGACAACTGAGTAGTTTTCCCCTATTAAAACCTATTCATTTTGCCTCAAATAAAGTAATGGATTTACAGTAAACACACCTTCCTAATTTTTATAAAGTGACTCCCCAAAATCAGTATCTCCTAGCTTGAAGCATACATCTGCATATATGATCAATTAAGATAATATTGCAATAACTTGGAACACTTTCCAAAAATAGGAAATAGCACAAAATTTTAGATCATACCTATAAATCTGGATCACCAAATAACAAAAGATAATGAATTTACTATCAAATATACTTTTTAAAAAATGAATTAAGCTTGTTGCAAAACACCGTGTTCTTTCAATTATACAGAGCGTGTAGATCCATTACAATGAGAGCACTTATTGTTGATAACTAATACACTTCCTTATGTAATCCCTCTTAGAAGGTATGATAATTTAAAAAACTAGAAGTAGGTCATTAGCTTCCAACATCAAGGCACATTTTCATTTGCATAATACATACCTGCCTTAAGTTTTGTAAATGTGTGTGTTTGACTTTACATTTTTGCACTAAATTGGCTGAAGATGGACTCTATTCATTTTAGTGTGTGTGTGTGTGCGTGTGTGCGCGTGTGTGCGCTAAGGTTAGTGCTTAATTTAACAAACGAGAACAGGAATAGCGTGCTGCATAAAATCCTATTACATACCAGAGGAAATGAATGACTCAGAGGCAGGCGCAGCAATCATTAGGTTATATTAGATATTACGTATCTAATGTTCTAATTCAGACAAGTACGTTAAGCTAATCAAATACATTAAATTGAGCAAGTCTTCTGACAGACCACAGTAAACGGCTCAAAAGGAATAAATCAGATTAAATGGGCAAGATACTTAAAACAACATCAACTATTTCTTTTTGTGAGGTTTAAAAAAGTCAAATGTCTAAGAAAATTTTAGTAATGCCTGTTGTCCAGGGAAGAGTAAAATTTAATAATTAAATCTTTTAAAATTATTTACTAAACTGTATTTATTTTGAGAGAGAGAGAAGGCACATGAGCAGGGAAGGGGCAGAGAGAGAGGGAGAGAGAATCCCAAGCAGGCTCTGTACTATGTAGAGCCTGATGTGGCGCTCGAACTCAGGAACCATGAGATCATGACTTGAGACCAAATCAAAAGGTGGATGCTTAACTGACCCACCCAGGCATCCCCGAATCTTTTTTTTAACATAACCTCTTATATAGGCTTTAGGAATCTTTATTTTTACTGAACTATGCATATAATATGTGATTCGCATTGGTTTTTCTGTTTTGATAGAATGGCTGAAAATGAAATATACCCATATACGTACATTTTGGTGTTTTCATATTTGCCCTCTCATGATAAAAATTTTGGCAGCAGACAACAATACTTAGAAATACAATACAATACCATATAACTTTAGGTAGCTGACATAGTATTATAAGACTATTTAGTGTATTGTACACAGTTGAATATATCAAAAAGAGAAACTGACTTGCACACATTCAAGGAATTAGAAGATAAAACTAGAAAGCAAAAAGAAAATAAAGAGGTGCCTGAGTCAGTTGAGTGTCTGACTTTGTCAGGTCATGATCTCGTGGTTCATAAGTTTGAGCCCCGCCTCAGGTTCTGTGCTGACAGCTCAGAGCCTGGAGCTTTCTGTGTCTCCCTCTCTCTCTGACCCTCCCCTGCTCACACTCTGTCTCTCTCTCTCCCTCAAAATAAATAAACATTAAAAAAATATTTCTTAATAAAAGAAAAGAAAAAAAAATCAACCTAGTATTTCACATGAGAGACTAATTGTTTTTACTTTAGGATAATTCCTATCCTGTTTTGTGAAGGCAAATTTTCAAAGATTAAAAAGCAAAGATATTTCAGCTCATAAATTTCATCTTCCTTCCAAATGTAGGCTTATCACATCTCTACTTTCAGAATATGTATACGTATATATATATACATTCACATATGTAATAATTTTCTAAATATAATAATTTCTGGCTAATTTTTGTGGGTTATTTTATGATCTGTGAGACATCAATATTTTTCTTCTACGGCTCTAGGAAAAAATCTAGCATGCATTTACATAAAACTTGCTTTCAAGCAAACTAAATTAGAACATTTTATCATTCTGATACAGTAGGCTTCTATTCTAGCACTGTAAAAGTAAGGAGCGCTGAGACGGTGCCACTCCTGCCTGAGGTATCACATCAGCAAACCAACACTTAGATAATGTTCGTGTCCCTATAAGTGCTCTGCTTGACCAGTAACACAATATATCCAGTCTGCCAATCCCAAATGCCATACCATCTCTGGGCTCCATACTTACTTCCTTGTTTCTTCTTATCTCAAATAAGGTTGACTATGTGGCCCCAGCCAATCAGATATTTTCTATTTTTCTCTTCCTTGTTCTTTATTCTTTATCCTCTAAAAGCTTCCCACCTCCCAACCCATTTTGCAGTTCTCTGAATGGAGACCATCTGCTTCATGAAATGTTAAATAAGATTTGTTCATATTACCTGTCTTCTTTAATCATTTTTAACAGCACTAAATGGTATATGGCTTAACAATAATATACTCTTACAAATCAAGATTGTTAAAGAGTAAACTGCTAAAACTAAAGTGATATTATATTATGATAAGTGACATATCTACTAAATCATGTTTTTTGCCTAACTAATAGTAATAATGTGACCAGAAAAAGTATATAAATATATATCATGCTTCAGTAACTAGGTGTGATCCAAAAAATTTTCATTGATCTGAAAAAGTTACAATTTCTTCAATCAAAGTACCTTATCTAGAGTCTTTTTTCTAACTCCATAATGATACTTTGCCATTTGAATAAAAAATAACCACTACTGGGGCACCTGGGTGGCTCAGTTGGTTAAGCATTTGACTCTTGATCTCAGCTCAGGTCTTGATCTCAGTTTAAGCACCATGCTGGGTGTGCAGCCTACTTAAAAAAAAAGAAAAGAAAAAAAAACACCTGTTAATACTTTAGAAAGCTAAGAATAACAATGGTGGAGTCAGGCCAAGCCAAGAGAAATGCTGGACTCGAGGAGAGAAAAGATTGGGTTTTGATCTCACTGACTTTGGAGTCTTAGGCAACTCACTTAACCTTTCTAATTTCCCATTCCCTTATTTGTAAAATAGTAGTCAGAGTAAGCAATCATATCTAACATTCTCCAAGAGTCTCTCTGAACTGTAATTAAAATTAACAAGGGAAAAAATTTCTTCAGATTTTTGTCTCCAAGTTGAACCAAGACACCAAGCAGTTCAACAGATGACAAAAATGAACTCTGTGTATATATAAATATATTTAGACATAGATCTGAAAGTTTCTATTAGCATATGTGGATCACTGGCATTTTCTCTTGACTATTCACTCCTCTCACTTCTTCTTAAGAGACTAATGAGATGGAGGCAGCAATTTTTGACACCATTTTTGACAGTATTTGACATTTGATTATTTTTAGGAAGTTTTGTATTTTATGTTCATTCTTCTCAAGAATAGGCACATTTGGATTTTGCTTTTGAGAAGGATATAGAACATCATGACAGACCAATACTCTTAACAAGTAGGGAAAAACTAATAAACTATAAAAATTATTTTTATGAGGGAACTGTGGGAGCAATATGAATTTTGGATTATTTAAATTCCACAGAGAAAAAAGCCCTTCTGAGGTTATCTGACAATCGCTGGCTGATTTCTTCCCTAGAGGTCTTTACCAATTCTTGGTGTAGGCTGAAGAATAAGATTTGAGTCACCTAGAGGAACTCTAGTTGAGAAAAGATAAACTAGTAGAGCTTTTCATGGTCTCACAGGGAGGTCATGACAATGTGAAAACTAAAAGAACCCCAAACACAAGGATGATTCTTTCTAAGAAACATTTCCTGGGTTCCTGGGAAGTATGAGAGGTTTAAGGTCTAGGTCTGAAACTTCAAAAAGGCAGAATGAAATCTCTAATTCATGTTGTGCTTCAGAATAAAGTCCCACTAGGGAAAAAGGATCTACAACAAACACATAAGTAGTCTTCCCACAAGAAACATGTCAGAATTTAGGATGCATGAGTGGTAGCCTAAGCTAAGTTCAAAATCTCCAAAGGGAAGTTTCAGAGCTAAGAAGACAGAGACCTGCTTTTCCATCAAAAGTCTAGAAAAGTTATGCCAAAGGAACAGGGACAAACCAAAGGCAGACTGAGTTTTATTAAAACATCAACCTAGGGATTACTCGTCTAAATCTCTGACTGAACAGAGATGACTAGATCCTATCCAAACAGAGGGATGCCCTCACTGATGAAAGATAACATGTCCAAAATGCAGTATCTAAAATTATGAACTTTTTGGATAGGTTTATTAGCAGACTAGACACATGAGAAGAGAGAACTACTAAACTCTAAGATGATCAATAGCAAATAGCTGATCTGAAGCACCAAAGTAAAAAAAAGAATGGAAAAAATAAAACAATGTATAAGAGACCAATGAGCCATGCTTAAATGGAGTAGAAGAATAAGAGAAGACAGAGAATGAGGCAGAGTAATATCTGAGAAATTAAGGAACAGCTAAGCAATCTCCTCAAACTAACAAAGACATCAACCTTCAGAAAAGTTCAGTGAACCCCAAACAAGACAAATGTCAAAAGAAATCATACCTAGAAACAAATCAGTTAAACTGTTGAAAGTAAAAGCAACACGGGGAACCTGGTGGCTCAGTTGATAGAACATGTGATTCTTGAGCATGGGGTCATGAGTTTGAGCCTCCCATTGGGGGCAGAGTTTACTTAAAAGAAAAAGCATGATAAAAATCTTAATGGTGGTCAGAGGAAAGACACATGAATTTGAAAGCAATAGTAAGACAAACAAGTAATTTTTAACAGAAACTATAGATCCAAGAGTCAATGGAACAACATCTTCCAATTTGGCAAGCTAAAATTCTACACCCAGTAAAGAGTCATCAATCAAACAGTAAAACAATCAGGACATTTTCAGACCCATCAAAGTTGAAAGAATCCTTTTCCATATGATTTTCACTAAAGAAATATGAAACGAAGTTCCTAAGTCTAAGAAAATTATCTCAGATAAAAGGATAAAACTTCAGAAATAAAGGCTACCCCAAATGATAAGTATGTCAATAAATAGAAGAGAATGCTAATACTTAAAATTTAGGAAAATAACAGCAATGCCTTACAAGTTGACATGTGTAGAGGTGAAAATATATGACAGCAGTATTTTTTCAAAAAGGGCAAAAGAGAAAGAAAATGAACTTAAATTGACCTATAGGATTACTGTTCACTTTGGGAAGTGGTAAGAGAACCAACTGTATGGTAGACTGTAATAAGACAATGATGTTAATTAAAATCAAATGTAACTACTGAAAAAAAAAGAATATGTAACTAAAAAGTTAATGGAGGAGAAAAAATGGAATGAAAAATGCTTGATAAATCCAAAAGAGGTCAGGAAAAGAATAAAGGAAAAAGGAATATGTGGGACAAATAGAAAACAAATAGTGAGATGACAAAATTAAGCTTAAAAATATCCATAACTGGGGGCACCTGGGTGGCTCAGTCAGTTAAGTATCTGAGTCTTGATACGGGCTCAGGTCATGAACTCACTGTTGTGAAACTGAGCCATGTGTTGGGCTCTGCCCTCGGTGTGGAGCCTGCTTGAGATTCTCTGTCTCCCTCTCCCTCCGCCTCTCCCCTGTTTGCGTGCTGTCTCTCTCTCTCTCAAAAAAAAGAAAAGAAATCTAATTGTATTAAATGTAATTGGACTAGCAATCCACTGGGGAAAAAAAAAAGACTATCAGATTGGATTGAAAATAAAACCAGTGACCCAATTATATGCCATCTGTAAGAGACAGATTTTAAATATAAGGACAGAGGTTGAAAGAAGAAGGATAAAAAATGATATCACGCGAACACTAACCGATGAAAGCTGGAATAGCTATATTCTACCACACAAAGCAGAAGTTCTAGTTCCAGTAATGACAGAGAAGATCATATCAGACTAAACCTCCTACAGGTAACAATTATACTCTGTTAAAAATAAAAAAACAATAATCTTGGGGTACCTGGGTGGCTCGGTTGGTTATGTGTTCGGTTCTTGATTCAGTTCAGGTCATAATCTCACGGTTCACGGGTTTGAGCCCCATGTCAGGCTCTGTGCTGACATCATGGAGCCTGTTTGGAGTTCTCTCTTTCCTCCCCCTCTTTCTTCCTTTCCCCCACTTGCTCATGCTCTCTCTCTTTCTCATTCTTTCTCTCAAAACAAACAAACAAACAAACAAACAAACAAACAAACATAATCTTAAGGCTATAGAAAGCCACCAAAAGCAGAGGGGAGGCAACACATGGAAAAAGAGAGCAGCTTGAGTTTCCCATTTTATTTTATTTTATTTATTTATTTATTATTTTTTTTAAATTTTATTTCTAAGAGAGAGAGAGACAGCGTGAGCAGGGGAGGGTCAGAGAGAGAGGGAGATACAGACTCTGAAATAGGCTCCAGGCTCTGAGCTGGCAGTCAGCACAGAGCCCGACGCGGGGCTCGAACCCACAACCGCGAGATCATGACCTAAGCGAAAGTCGGATGCTCAACCGACTAAGCCACCCAGGCGCCCCTTGAGTTTCCCATTTTAATGGCTTTTCCACTGAGGATAGACCACAGTGGTGTTTTAATAAAATGTGACAGAATTAGGAGACGAAACAGACAAACCTACAATTACAGTGGAGATTCTCATATCCTTTCCTCAGTAACTGATAGAACTAAAGAAAAAAAAAATCAGCAAATAAATACATGAACAACACTATAACTATTTGCTCAAATTGACATTTATGGAACCTTATTCCCCCAAATCACAGTATATATAAGTGCACATATCATGTCCAACAAAAACAGACCATATGTTGGGCCAAAATGAAATCTCAATAAATTATAAATTCTAAAAAATTTTATATGACCACAACAAAACTAAATTGTAAATTAATAATAACAGTATATCTAGAGCAATTCCTAAACATTTGTAAATATTAGACAAAGGAGACTTTATAGCAAGAAGTATTTTAGAGACTAAGAGGGACTTGATATTCATAGGACCAGGCAACTTTTACAATTTTTAGAACTGATATCTGATCAAGTCTCTAGCTCTAACTGCCAATAATTAGGGAAATACAGGGAAACATAATGAATGACAATTTGGTAATGCACTCAGCAAAATCCAGACGATCAGACACTCCTCAAAACAAATGGTCAGCTTTCTTCAACAAATATATTCAAGGGGGAAAAAAAATGAAGAGGAACCAATTGATTAAATAACTTAAGAAACATGGCTGCCTTTTGCCATATAAGGACCTTGCCTGGCTCCTAATTCAAAGAAAAAAATGAAGAAAAAAGAGACTATAAGAGGATTGGGATACCTGATAGGATCTAAATGATACTTATTTAATAATGGTGTTACAGTATATTTCTAGAAAGTCTTTATCTTTTAGTGATATACCCTAAGATACCTATGAATAAAATGGGATGAAAAGATACAACATCAAGTGTTTCATTCAAACTAATCTAGGGGTAGGGATAGCAGGTAGAGAGGAAAGTATAGATGAAACAATATTAGACAATACTTGGAAATGAATTATGGTGTTGCTGGAACTTGTTCTACATTTCCCCCACGTGTGGATATGTATAAAATTCTATATTACAAAAGTTCCCTAAAATGTTCCCTAAAGCTCCCTAAAAACGAAAAGGAATATCACCATTTTCTCATGAGCTATGAAAGGTATTTTATTTTAAAGATAGATAGATAGATAGATAGATAGATAGATAGATAGATAGATAGATAGACAGACTGACATTCCTTCTACAAGTAATCTCACTCAACGTTGTTTCATCAGTACGTGGCATTTAATGATTCTTTGTGAAATAACCATTGAATGAATAAAAGGGAACAGGAATTAGTTACTTCAAGGGTATATGTATGTGCATGTGTGTATGTGCATGTGTGTACATGCTCGTGTGAAATTTCCCTAATTAATAATGATACTGAATACTTTTTCATAAGTTTATTCTCTATTTAGATTTTCTTTTGGACAGAAAGCCTGTACATGTCACTAAGAGAAAAACAATAGCAATCTGTAAGTCCTCTTTCAGCGCCTGGATAAATACCTACTATCAATTATGTGGCTGCAATTTTTTTCCCATTTTGTAGCTTATCTTCACTTCTTAATAGTGTCTACTGATGTATAAAAAAATCTTAATTTTAATATAGTCAAATAATTAAATGTCTTCCATTTTAGTTATTGCTTTTTTATCTTGTCCTAGAAAACAATTCCTAGTCTGGGATCATGAAGTAATGTCCTTACACATATCTTTAAAGTTTTATTGTTTTATTTCTTTCACATCTTAGTTTTATGATTCATCTGGAATCCAGGTTTTGACTACAGTTTGAATTAGGATTCCAATTTTCTCTCTCTAAATAGATACCCTTATCTCAATAAAATTAATTTAAAATTTTCATACTTTTATCAATGCCTACAATTCCCTTATTCATGAATATGTCACCTGCACATGTATAGGTCTGCAAGATGTTCTGCTGGAATGAAACAAAGCAATTTTCAAATGATAAGGCACAAGCTTTTTGATTTTTCTTTCTAGCATCAGAAGATTATCCTGCATTCTTAATGAAAACTGCAATCATAGAAACAGTAACAACTTCAAATAAACCCATAGGTTCAGTAAACTGTTCAAAATTTATCTAAGAGAGATGGCTGGAACTAAAACTCTGTAAGATTGGAATCACTACTTCTTTCTTTGGTAGCCTGATTTATTTCTAGTTCATTCATTCATTAAACAAAGTTGCAGATACAAGGATAAAACAGTCCTTGCTGTTGAGAAACTAGAGGAGATGCCATTCCAGTAAAGAAACAAACACAATGTCATAAGATAAATTCTACCGTCCATGACACAGACAGGCAAAAGATGCTACGAAAGGAAAGAGGAGAAGGCAGTCTTCTATTAGGATTGAGTTTCCTGTGTTGGCAAGAATGGTGGAGAGGTAGGAGTTGAGGAAGGCAGAGATAACATCCTGAATTGATTTATGTCACACTAAGGAGTCTGGATAGAGTGTATGATGGGGTAGCATGGAGAGCTTTTCAATTCCCTAATTTGCATTTTGGAAAGTTAGAAATGAGGAACAATTTTAGGCACTCACAAGGTTAATAACTTCAACAATGTATATTTATCTAAAAGAAACATTATGGATCCGACCTATGAACAAAATGAAAACCTACTATCTATGGAAGTTTAAGGAATAAAGGGCTTAAAGTGAGAAGTTGCCTGCAACTACTTCTGAATATACAACAGATTAAGGAGAAAAGGAATACAGGCTAACGTTTCAAGTGTACATACCTATAGCAAGATGCTCCATAGGGACATTCAGGCCGCTCATCAGCCTCATCTCGACACATGACTTGTACACCTCCATAATCACTATCACCAGGGTGACTGAAGTGTTGAAAATGGACAGGATTTTTCCTGAGAAGGTGGCAAATATACGGTCAGAAAAAATAATTAATAGGGTATACTAGAATTCTAGATATACCACAAAAAAATAATTTATAAGATATGGCAGGAAACCAAGTAACACACATCTAATTATTACAGAAATTGAACCAATGTGCTACACTGTTAAAAACAAGACTCATGACATCTAGTCAGTACAGAACTTTCCTGGTACCAAAATAAAAGTATCATGGTGAATCATAAGCACAAGTAGAAAAATATAAAAAAAAAAAAAGCACTAGTAGGATGCCTTAAACACAGCTTACAATTCTCTTGATATTTACATAATATATTACAACTATTTATGAAGCCATCTTTCTAATATCTAAATAAGACATTAAATAAGCAAGTATTTAGGTCTGGGTGATTAAATTCTCAAGTCTGGATTGCCTAGTTCATGTCTTTGCATTAATCAGCATGTCTACATATGAAACATTTAATTCCCCCACTGTATCTTGAAAGCCTCAAGCAGGATTCGCAGGAATGAATATTGAGAAAGTGCCAGCCAGTAGAAACATGATAAAGCTCCTAACCTTTAGGCCAATGTATTTTATTAAGCTTTAAACACACACGTATCACATAGCTACATGCTACTGAAACAACAGAATTTCGTGCTACCTGTAATTTTATTTTACCTGTAGCAGTTTGCCCCATACATACAGGATGTCCTCTTGATTTTGTTTTCTTCAGAACCTTGTGGAACTGAATCAGTTGCCTCTGCATGCAAAGTTTCAGGATTGGGGAGATCAGAGCTGGACTCAGGAGGAGATCCTTCAGACTCCTCATGGAAGGATTTGCCCTGGACACTCAAGTAACTCTCAGAACAGTCCATCACCTTGTCTTCTTTATTTCGTGTTCCTTTCGTAATAATCTTATGTTCAGGAATCTTACCAAGTTCCTCTACTGGGATTTCATTTCTCTGTGTATTAGCCTTCACATTATTCACTTCTGCATTACCTAATATGATTGCAGAAGATGACTGCAGCATTTCCTACAAGATAAATCAGAAAAAAGATATTAGAAATAAATGAAACATGCTTTAAAAGAAATATGTAAATTTAATAAAAGGCATGAAACTGGAAGATTCATTCAATATTACATTTTTTAAACTTTAAGATTCACATTCTAAAGTTATTAAAAATGCCATTTTCCATGTCTCTAATCTGATAACTTTAAAATAATCTACAGTTACTAGAAAAGGAATATACAGCTATATCAAACCTTTATAATCATGTCAAACATTCACTGAAAAATAACCAGAAAAATACAAATGAAACATAAGAGGACACAACTTTGCTTCCATTTCAATATAATCTTTCTCCCTAAAACTACCAGTCTTTTAAATTTCCCATTCAATAATAGCTCTTAACTTGAGCTATCTTTATAATTTCTGTTATTGCAATACTTTATTTCTACCCTCTAAATACAACCATGACTTTTTTTTCTTTCATAGTTTATTGTCAAGTCGGTTTCCATATAACACCCAGTGCTCATCCCAGCAAGTGCCCTCTTCCATGCCCATCACCTCCCTTCCCCTCTCCCCCACCCCATCAGCCCTCAGTTTGTTCTCGGTATTCAAGAGTCTCTCATGGTTTGCCTCCCTCTCTCTCCCTAACTATTTTTTCCCCTTCTCCTCCCCCATGGTCGTCTGTTAGGTTTCTCCTGATCCACTTACAAGTAAAAACATATGGTATCTGTCTTTCTCTGCCTGACTTATTTCACTCCGCATAACACCCTCAAGTTCCATCCACGTTGCTACAAATACAATCATTACTTTTCCCCTTTAGCTGCATGATAAAATTGCTCCTCCCTCATAGAAAAATTTGTATGAAGCTGTGTTATGACAAACTCTGAAAATTAATGACTCATTTGAAATGGTCTGAATAAAAGTTTCAGTTTAACCAGAAGGTGTTTTGAACAAAGTAAATATTCTCATTATCACTGCAGAACCTTTTTAATCTGTGCTTACCCCAAGGAACAATAAGCCTAGTCCTATCCTATTAAAAATGACTTCTTAATTATTTATACATCCTGTGGAGTGGAAATATTGCTCAGATAAACTTCAGTGTTCCTGGTAACCACTTCTAGGATGTGTTGTGTCATACCAGGTATATAGGAAGATTCAAACCAATCTATAGCTAAAGACTCATGTATGCTGGCCTGCCATCTGGAGAAAGCTGGTTTTGATATTACTTAATATCCAATGGCTCAAATTTCCTGAGAAGATACTAATTAGCATGACTTCTTTGGGACTAATTACTTAAATGTTTTGATAGTCTTTTCTTTTTTAAGAAACATAGTATGTAACTTTAAAATGCAATCCAAACTAACTAAAGACCTTGCAAAAGGAATCTAGTTCTTATCATGTTTCTTGTATAGTAATAAATAACCCCTAGGAAAGGCAGTGGTTTGGGTACCTCTTGGAGCTGACCCTCAGCTAGTGGCATTCATGCCACACCTGTCTAAAACACACATTCTTTTCTCACAAGCTGCTCAGTTACACCCCACTCTCATCTCCCTCCAATACATGACAAGTGACACATGCCAGGGACTGGAACTCTGCGTGGAACTGGGGCAATCCTGACCCATCTCCCTTCATAGCAGTCCCCAGTGGGGACTGGGTCAACTCACCGATTTCCTTTCTGTTTAAGTAGAAGTAGGGTAGGTTAGCAGATATTCAATGAAATGCCTGTCTCTTGTTCCTACTGGCATCTCTAAATTCCACAATGAATTCTCTCATAGTTTGGGTTTTATAAAGAACATAACATCTCTCTACAAACACAGCATTCCCCAAATTTAAAAATTTTCTGGCTCCTCAGTTTGTATAAAGCCTGGGGGTTGGGTGGTGAACATTTCTCAAACCTTTCAACAGGCTTCACAGGGAAAGGCCTGGCTATCACTGCTGGAGGCTCCTTTCAAACATGAGGTATCTATACTTAGTACTTTTGTCCCCAGCTCTGGGCCTCAGCAGCAGTTTGGGGAGGATAGAGGGAAAAAATCCCACTCAACATCCTGTCAGTTACTAGAGGGAAAAAAAAAGGACACAACTAGGGAAGTAGTAAAATAAATTAGAATCCATTTTTACCATGAAACACTAAGCAGAGGTGAAAAATGAACAGATCTCTCTCTCTCTCTCCCGCTCTCCCTCCCCCTTTCTCTCTCTCTTTCTCTCTCTCTCTCTCTATATATATATATATGGATTTTTAAATTAAGAATAATGTATATATACTATGATTCCATTTAGCTTTTAAAAAATCCCTATATACCTATATGTGTACTTACTTGTATAAATCCAAATAAAAGGTTAGAAGGGTACAAACCAAAATATTAGTAAGGCCAATGGGATTGAAGGATAAGGCAAATCAAGATTCTCACTATGTTCCACATGCTCTGATAGTCTATTTTTTGACAACAGCATGTATTTTTTGCCATTTAAAAAATAAACCAAAGAAAATGAAATAAGATATGAGATGTTTAACATTATTTCAACTCTCCCTACTGTTTCTTAAAATAAATCTTCACAAAGAGTAACTTTAACATGCTAATTTATTCTAAAAGAAAAATGAATGATAAAGACACAGATCAATACTGTGGATCAGGTATTCTCAAATATATTTTAAGAGGCACAAAAGCTGGAATTCATAATGTTCTTTATGGAACTTCATGAAATATTGATATTCAGTAGACCCTTGGCATTCAAGAATTTAACATTCATGGTTTTAATTATTTATAAATGATCCCAAAAATCCATTTCATGCAGTAATTTGTAAGTTTGCTGAGACATAAATTCGACCTGTGCCAGTTACAAACTTCAGGGGCCAAAGCCACTGAACTGGCGGGGGAGGGGCAGGAAAGATGGAAGGTACTCTGTACTTGGAAGAAGCAGGAGAAAGGCAGAAAGGGCCATATTCTGTAAACACCCACACTGCTTATTTCTTAGATTTGATTAAAATGTGAAGAATGAAATGGGGGAGGCTAAAGATTCATGATAGAGAACCCAGATTCCCTTCACTATAAAAATATATGCTAGAGGCCTCAAGGATCAAGGAGCATGGAGTTAGTATAAGGTGACCCTGGTGTTGGGAGGTGGCTGGAATGTACTATTAAGGCTATCAAAATAGTCTGTTAACCCAGCAAGCCCTCCCTTGTCCCTAAACCATCTGAAGTTTTAACGTGCCAGAAAGGACAGGATAAAGAACTTCTTGCCAATTCAAGTTCATTGAAGTAATTCGTTACCCTTGGGAAGAATGTCTGTACCAAGTTGCCTTAAAAGTCCTGCATTAGTTTTATTAGCACCCACATACTAAGGATTCAAAAATCCCAACCTCCAGGGTACCTGGGTGGTCAATCGGTTAAACATCTAACTCTTGGTTTCAGCTCAGGTTATGATCTCACAGTTAATGAGTTCGAGCCCTATATCAGGCTCTGTGCTGACAATGCAGAGCCTGCTTGGGATTCTCTCTTTCCCGATCTTTCTCTTTGCTCCTTCCCTGCTCATGCTTGTTCATGCGATCGCTCTCTCTCTCTCTCTCAAAAAAAAAAATCCCAATTTCCAGTCCCAAATTCACTCTTGAGCTTCAAACTTATACTCAACTACGAGCTAGACATTTCTTCCTCAGTATCCTGCATACCTCAAACTCAAAATGTCAAAACTGAAATCCTTTCCTTGTAAGTTTCTGCCAATAGGACTTCTCCATCCATTCTAGCCAGAAACTTGGAAGTCTGTCTTTCACTCCTTTCCCTCACTCTGTCCAGATGCAAGCAACAAGTCCTGCAGTAGTGCTTCTTAAAGATTTCTCTAACCCAATGGCTTGTGCCATCCTTAATGGCACTAACCTCCATCAGATCCTCTTAATTTCTTGACTGAGACGTCCTCATCCCTCTGTCTTTTATTTTGTTCTCTTTCCATCTCTCTTCTAAAGAGTTGCCAGGATTATCTCTGTGGCCAAAAACATTTCAAGGTCCTTCTTCTACAACTGGTCCCCATTGCCAGCTCCAACCTCATCTCACATTGTCACCCAGCTTTATACCAAGAATTCTAAGAACAACAGTTCCCAGCATACTATCTGCACTCCCTCTGCTTGTACCTGCTGCCCATCTACGTGGATGGAGTCCTTCCTCCACCTCTTCTGCACCTGGTTCATGCCTACTCCTCTTCTGTTAATATTCAACTCAGATCACTTATTTGAGGATCCCTTCCCTAGGAGTTGGCTTAGGCAGTCCACAAGGCTTGGATTAAGCAGTCCACAAGGCCTCGAGAAAAATCTATGTAGTGTCACATTATTTCATGTATTTAAGCATGTCCCCCACAAGACTATGAACCACTTATCAGCTATCTTATTCATTTTCTATCCAGATTCTAGCACATTACCTTGAATATAACAGAAAGACTGCCGGTGTAATGATTATTACAATGGTCTTTAAAATTTTTTTTTTAAGTTTTTTATTTATTTCTAGGAGGGAGAGAGAGAGAGAGACAGCGTGAGCAGGGAAAGGTCAGAGATACAGGCAGTCACAGATTGAAACAGGCTCCAGGCTCTGAGCTGGCAGTCAGCACAGAGCCCGACGCGGGGCTCGAACCCACGAACCGCGAAATCATGATCTAAGAGAAAGTCGGACGCTTAACCGACTAAGCCACCCAGGTGCCCCTACAATGGTCTTTAAAGTAAAAAATCGTATTTTGATTATCTGATTGGCCACTTCTTAACTTTTGACTTCGAACAAGTTGATTTAAACTCAGAGTCTCAGGGCACCTGGGTGGCTCAGTCAGTTGAGTAACTGACTTTGAGTGTCATGATCTTGCAGTTCATGAGTTCAAGCCCCATGCCAGGCTCTGTGCTGACAGTTCAGAACCTGGAGCCTGCTTCAGATTCTGTGTCTCTGTCTCTCTGTCCCTCCCCTGCTCATGCTTTCTCTCTCAAAAATAAATAAAAACATTAAAAAATAAAATAAACTCTCAGAGTTTCAGGTCTCTTGATCTGTAAACTATCAATCAACTTTCCAGGATTTTCTAAAAAATTAAATAAGTATATCGTAAACAAGTATATCATAGTGGGTCTAGCCCATAATTAGGTTGTGTGTATAAATTGTTTTTATCAATATCATTATCAATGCCATTACATTACCACTATTTATTTAATGCATGCTTACTGAATAAATAAATGAATAAAAAGATGTTTCTGTAGGGCTCATCAGAGCCATGCCATAAATGGTATTATATGGCCAGTCAGAAGCAAAGGATGTAGGATTCTTTGATGTAATAAACCAGTATCAAGGAGCTCTGGGGAATATAGACTTACTTAAGAGATGGCTGCACAAGAAAAGTTATAGTCTTCATCTCCCCTGCTATTTTCATAAAGAAGTATGAGTAAGACGCCAGAGCAGGCACCTGTATACAGAGAAATGAAATATCTAACAGCCAGCATACTCATGTTAGCATTATTAGCATAGGGGAAGCTGCATATAAACACAGAACAGACAGTGAAACCGGAAATGGCTCTCACTGACAAAGCCTCCACCTCCATATACTCCTATACTCTGAAATGCACAACTTGCAAGTCTGCTTCTAAATAACACAGATATAACAGAAATTCCTCCTTAGTGCTGATTTTTACCTCCTCCGTGAAACAGACTTTCATTCCAGCCTATTAGACAGCTATCAGAGATATGCTACCATTGCCTCACTGCAAGCAGCTACACCCTTGTCAAACCTACTCCTCTGTTGTATTGAGAATATTTTCAATACCTCCTCCTCAATATGCTGTTAAGTCATCTGGCTCTGTTAGTTTTCTCTCCAAACTGTCTCTCCTATCCCTCACTTCTTTCTGGTCCCAATGCCACCGTTCTAGCTCGGGTCTTCATTCCCTGCGGCCTCCCCTGGCAGCTTCTTAGGTGGTTCCTGCCTCCATGTTACATACCATTGCTACAGCTATCTTCCTGACCACCTTACTCTCCTTCCCAAAAAGTCTCTGACGTCATACAATACAGTCCTGATTTCTATTCAGTCTGGTGTCAAGTGCCATCCTGATTTGTTTCCCAGTCTACTGTGGTGGCTTCCTCCCCTTAACCTGCCAACCCACATCCACACACGTCCATGCAAGCATGCATGTGACACCCAGTGTAAATGTGTACTAACAAGCCACACACACTTTCCTGCGTCTGTGCTTCTGCTCACACTGTGCAGTTCACTAATACTTCTTGCTGTCACGCCCACGTGCTAGCATGCTAGCCATCTTTCAACACCTAATACAAAATCTCCTTCAAAGACATTAAATAAGCATCTTTCTCCTCCCCTCAAACATACACCTTCCACCAAACAAACTATAATATAAGCAGCAAAGCCAAGGTATCTAACGTGCTCAAGACAAGTGAAGATAGTTTCAAGATACCACCCTACCCCCCAACCAGCTTTCAAGAATAAACAACCTATTTTGGTGATGCCTTAAAGGCTTTATTGAATACTTTGACCTTTTGATATTCTGGATGACTTTTTAAAAAATTCTTTCTGAATAACCCTGACTGCAGTCTTCAAGTTGGCAGAAAAAATGATATATCCAAACTACCAATAGGACTGCATTACACTCTATGATCAGTTGTGCAGATTCATACTTTCTGAGAAAATACTTGCCAAATTGTTGGTTTTGCCAAATAAATCACTATAGCATCGTGATAAGGCAGAATAGCCTTTCTCTTCAGGATGCTCTAAATTGGGTATTTTTGTCCTCTTTATATCTCTTTAATATCTTACGACCTGAATGGACTTCTGGGATGCTCAGGGTTAACTGGCTAAGACTCCCAATGTGACTTAGGGACTTATGACCCCCATAGCTAGACCTAGAGGTCAAGATCATTCCACCTGCCATATCACCTAATACTATCAGTCCCAAGGCTCAAATAAGGGCATATTACTCTAAGTACTCAAAGATTTAAATGTGAAATTTAGATCTGGGTCAGGCAAATATGGGTGGGGGGTGGAAATGGAGGTAACATTACATTATTGTAAATTGTTAGTTTAATATGCCACCTTCTACAATGTCTAGTCAAGCCTATCAAACAAAAAAGCAGATGGGATTCAAGGTGGGAGCCCTAACTCAGATTAAAAGGAACAGACAGCAGCTGACTGGAGTACACTCAGGCCTCTTGGTCTGTCTGGAACTCATGTGGAACAGCATTCAGTAGAGCAAGGTATAGACTGAGAAGTCTAGCTCTAGGCCAAAATCCTATATGTGATCTTTCAAGTACAAGTTTAGACAATGACAAGTCTTTGGCTGGTAGGCTTCATGGGGGAAGCTTCTCCCCCTCCCCCATACAGACATAGTACACAGCCAGTATGTTAGTTTTCTGGAGGGAGTTGTAAGTAAGGACTCGAGCCGTGCTGGACCAGGCATACTGATGGTACATTCCTTGCCCAGGTGCCTCCATCCAGAAGTCTCTTTGGAGAGGTGTGTATGGGAAGGGGGCGATTGGCTAAGGCCCTTCCCTGGGATCTCCACTGAGATTTCCCTATGGGGGGCCTTGGCTGAGGTACAGGCACTTTTCTCTACTCTGACTCAGTACCTTTCCACTCCTAGCTCTTCCTCTTCCTCCTGGTCGAGAAAGAGGCAGAAGCCTTTGGTTCAGGGATCCTCAGCAGTTAGAAGATTCTCCATACCTGTGCTGCTTCTACCTGACCCTTGCCAAGTGCTGTTCCTTGGAACAAAATGGAACACTGGGAAGCTGACAGCTCATTTCCCCCTTTGGTTGCACTGTCGCACTATGTGAAGAAAGGCTTGAGTCACTTTCAGTTTGGCTCTTTGTCCTAACTGACCACCTTGACAACAGAGGCCTGATTGCTCAACAGAGGCCAAGTCAGAACAAGAGAATCCCTTCTAGATACGCTGAAATTCTGAAAGTCCTTTCTTCCTCACATCTGCTCTTTCACCTTATGGTATACCCCAAGTGTTCCCAACTGTTCCAAAACTCATCTGTTAGGCTGATATCTACCAACTTAAAAACTACCAGTTTTCTCCTCTCTCTGATTTATCCAGATCTAACTATAGTATCGCCCCCCAAATACAATGCCTACTATTTATTTCTTTCTCAACCGCCTTTCCTCCATCTGTCTGATAATGAGTACATACATAACCCAGAAAGGGATAATGAAACGACTTCATCTCCCCAACCATTATAAATGGTCTAATTGGAGATTTCATGACCCAAGTCCCTAGAACTTAACACAGAAGCAGCTACAGAGAAACTCATTTTTCCTCTTAAGCTGAACAACTAGATGACACGAGCCTGGAGCTACCAGTGACCATGTTGTACTCAAGGTGAAACAAGCCTACCAACAGCAGTGAAGAACGATTCAAGAGGTAAAAATAGTAAAACCCTAGACCAACATGATTGTGATCAAGCCCCTTGTCCCAGCTGGTCTTTTGGTCCATAGTTCTTGCTGTTTTCTTTTCCATTCCGGAAACTAAATTATTCCTCCATCTTTGTGTGATAGTCATCAAAGATGACTGCCAACAATTCTTTCCATCTCGTTATCCATTAGGCAGGGAAGTCCTTATCCCCTCCGCTTGAATCTAGCCTGACCTGATAACTTGCTCTGACCAAAAGAATGCAGCAGAAATGACAATGCACCAGTTTCAATCCTAGACCTTAAGAGAAGGATGCTTCTACTTTCACTCCCTTGAAATCTAGCTGTCAGGTGAAGATGCTCAGCCCAGATTACTTAATCATTAAGTGGAGAAACAGAGGCCCAGCCAGCAGCCAGCCGTTCAATCAACCATTGTGGAAGCACCATTCATGTAACGAAAGCCATTTTGGATGTTCCAGCCTCTGCTGAGTTCCCAGCAGAATGTAGCCCAGCTCAACACGAAAAATGTGTCATGAAAGAACTGCCTATCCAGCCAACCCCTAGAATTATCAGAAGTAATAAAACACTGTTAACTCACTACATATTAGGGTAGCTTGCTTCCCAGGAACAGTTAACACGCTTTATAATACTATTTGCTTAAGTTGTTTCAGTTAGGCTTCCTTCTGTTTTCTGTGACAGAGCAGTAATTAGATTATGTGAATTATGTAGATTATTTCTTTAACATTAGTAGATTCAAGTACCCTCATGTTCATTCCCAAATTGGACAATTACATAGCCTGTAAGGAGCCTGCGGAAAGATGTAAGAGAATTAATGAGAAATATGAACAATTTCAGAGCAATTATCTTCATGACCAGACATTGAGTCACAAAGCCTGTAGACAGTCTAATTTGTGTGGTAGAGAAAACCATTATACCCCAAATGGAAAGACTTACATTTGAGTCCTGAGGTCTCTAGCAATATGATCTTGGTTCGCAGTTTCCTCTAAGGTGTTAAATGATGGTACATCAGTAGCTCTCACCCTTCAGTGCCCTTAAAATTGTGGGAATTCATTTACAATAATAAGATGCACAGGCCCTGCAGACCGACTGAATCAGGATCTCAGGAATACGGCCCAGGAGGGTGAAGGTGATTTCTGCCTCTTCTTTCCACTTCCTTTCTCACCAATTCTCCCCCAAGAGAATGTGATTCTTTCTAAATTGACCCAAGTAAATTAACCCAAGTTTACTCTATAGGCCTGGCCAAACTGTTCGTAGTCCCTTGTAACTGGTAATCCTCCTGCCATTAGACTAAATAGGTGGGCCCAGCCTCTAGTTTTCTCTCACTTTTAACTTTTTTCCTCACTTGCTCCACACTATAGAAACTCCTCAGGACCAGCTGCCAACCAGTGTTAAAACTGAAACTGGACAGGGACAGAGCATGGCCCCCACTTTACCAGAGACACGTGCATAAAGGGTTATGAAAAGGTTATGGAAAATTGAGGCTTATTTCTCCTGTACTAGGAGAGGTGAATCTCCCTCAGAAACCCTAAGGAAGAGCAATCAATTGGCCAAGTAGAGCTCTGGCATTCCTGGGACCCAGCTTCCCAGCAACAGTTAACACACTTTATAATACAATTTGCTTAAGGGGCGCCTGGGTGGCTTAGTCGGTTAAGCGGCCGACTTTCGCTTAGGTCATGATCTCACGGTTCGTGGGTTTGAGCCCTGCGTCGGGCTCTGTGCTGACTGCCAGCTCAGAGCCTGGAGCCTATTTCAGAGTCTGTGACTCTCTCTCTGACCCTCCCCTGCTCACGCTGTCTCTCTCTCTCCTAGAAATAAACAAAACATTTAAAAAATTTTTTAAAAAATACTATTTGCTTAAGTTGTTTCAGGTAGGTTTCCTTCTGTTTATAACAGAGGCCTAATTAGATTCTGTGAATTATAAAGATTACTTCTTTAAAGTTAGATCAAGCACCCTCATGTTCACTCCCAAAACGGACAATTATATAACCCGTAAGGAGGTGCAGAAAGATGTAAGAATTAATGAGAAATATGGACAATTTCAGAGCAATTATCTTCATGACCAGACATTATTAGAGTCACAAATCTTGTAGATAGTCTACTTTGTGTGTCTTCAAAATCTCACAAATACCTCAAATATCTTGGATCTGTTTACTGCTCACTACCCCCTGCAATCTATCAATTAAGAACGTGTTCTTAAGTTTTACTTGTAATTACCAAGCTTGGGTAATGAGTTGGGATAAACATAGCAAAATATATATACTACAAATTTTCTTCTGAAAAAAATAATCTTTCTTCTTGGAAACAAAAGGCAGTCATATTAATATGTTCAGAGAATAGAGCATATGAGGGCTCAAAGTAAACAAGTTTTATCTTAATAGCTTTAATGGTCAATACATGTGAGTTAGAAAACATTTTGTTTGGGGCGCCTGGGTGGCTTAGTCGGTTGAGCGTCCGACTTTCGCTTAGGTCATGATCTCGCGGTTCGTGGGTTCGGGCCCCGCGTCAGGCTCTGTGCTGACTGCCAGCTCAGAGCCTGGAGCCTACTTCAGATTCTGTGTCTCCCTCTCTCTCTGACCCTCCCCTGCTCACGCTGTCTCTCTCTCTCTCCTAGAAATAAATAAAACATTAAAGAAATTACTTAAAAAAAAAAAAAAGAAAAAGAAAACATTTTGTTTATTAAACCTGACTCCACAAGTAAGCAAAGGAGTTGACCCCACAGGGATTAGACCCCACTTCCCTAGCTGGAAGAAAGGATCCAGTGAGAAGCCAGATCTTTTCTAATGAGGCAGGAGTGAGGTGAGTACTATATAAAAGGCCCAACCCTCTGGAACACCTGATAGCATTTCAATCAGCCCAGTGTACCCTATTCTAAAACCAATCCTACTCCTTTGGCTCCCACCAAGACTAAAAAGATGAGGCCCCACAGGGCTCTGCCACAGGACTACAGATGGCAAAAAAATGTTAGTTACCTAAAGCCACCCCTCTCTGAAGAGGAAAAACACCTGAACTTTCCACCCTGGGACTTGCTCACCCATGCTCTCTCTCTTTCTCTAATTCTCTCATTTTAAATGCATCCAATAATAGGTCCCATTTTCATTAAGTACCCAGTATTAAAGAATGCTTAAGTCAGCCAAACAATTGTAATGAGTTAGCAAAAACTGAAAGAGGAAAGAGAAGGTTTCTAAATATTGTAAATTAGCCCAGAAATAATCCTGCAATAGACTATTAAGAACTAGCCTATCAGTTGTTCTTCACAGGTATCAAGAAACAGGTGGCTACATGCAGTCTGAGGATGACTAATGAAATAGAAGAAACCAGGTTTTCAGAATGGAGGTACCAATTACAACCAGAGTCAAGTGGTCTCCATTTTTTTTCCAGTCTGAAAAATTCTAAATTAAATAGGTATGTTTTCTACAAAGCAAGTATTATATTAGTTTTTGTAAGCCAAAAAAACCTGGTCTAGTTTTTATCTTCATAAACTCAGTAATAAATAGCAGTTTGGGTTTTTCCTTGCTGCATACAACATATAATTCTCATCTAGAACACTTGATGAAGAAAATAAATGATCAAGTAATAAATATTTTTAAAGATTTTGTTTTTAAGTAATCTCTACACCTGTGGGGCTCGAACCTACAACCTAATGATCAAGAGTCACACACTCTAGGGGCACTGGAGTGGCTCAGTCAGTTAAGTGTCCGACTTCAGATCCAGTCATGATCTCGTGGTTCAGAGTTCGAGCCCCACATCAGGCTCTATGCTGGTAGCTCAAAGCCTGGAGCCTTCTTTGGATTCTGTGACTCCCTGTCTCTCTCTGCCCGTCCCCCACTCACACGTCTCTGTCTCTCAAAAAATAAAAAAACTTTAAAAAAAATTTTTTTAAATTTAAAAAAGAGTCACACACTCTACCAAAGGAGCCAGCCAGGCACCCCCAAATAATAATTTTTTAAAAAATCACCTTGGATGAAATGACACACTCTTCCTGATCAGCATTTTTGCACTTTTTCCCTGTGTCTTGCTCTGCTGATGTACCTTTTGAACTTCCTGATGAAATTAATCGCTTTTTGAAGATTCCTTCTTTTCCACTTCCCTGGATTATATTATCTTAAACACATACAGAAAGAAAAAGAAAAAAATTATCTCTTTTATCTTCAAAGGTTAATAGAAAGAAAAAGGAAGGAAGGAAAGAAGAAAAGAAAGAAATAGGTAGACAAAAGGGCAATTAAAAGTAAAGTTCCATTTATATTAATGCCATCTTGAAAACACTTATTTGCAAATCTCAAAAAAGTATTAAGCAGCACTTTGGCCAGGAGCTTCAGCCTAGGAGAGAGTCAGGCCAAGATGCTAACGTGAACAGGTGCCATCCATGAACTGCTTCACCTTGCCTCTCCAAACTCTGCTTTTATCATTCCAAACAAGGGAATTAAAATAATAACTCATAAAGTTACCAGGAGTAAATGACCAGATTTAAACTATATGGCAGAGTACTTGATATGTGTTAAGTATTCATTTTTATTTTAGCATTGAATTTCTCTAATAGAAAATTTAACATATAGTTAGCCAGTGAATTTTACATAGAACTATTGAGCTCCCAACATCCACACTGAGAAATTAAACTTAATAACAGATTAGGAACCCGAAATTACCCAAAAGGGAGAGAGACCTTCACAAACTTCACCAATATAGAAAATAATTATGTCTTAATAACAATGGACATTGTATCCCATATAATACTTAGCCAAGGTGCAATATAGTTGGCAAACCTAAGTCAGTATCATATTTTGTTAATAAATCCATGAGCCTTAAAAAAAAAATCTACTCTTTTTAAGAAGACAATCTTCATGCTTAATTATCTGTCTCCTCTACCATCAAATGACAACTTCTTAAGGGCAGGAACTTTATGTGCTTTGTTCACTGTTCCCTCTTTGTGTCTCCAGCACCTAGAAATATGCCTCTCATAAAACTGGTGCTCGGTAAATATCTGACTAAACAAATTGTGAACATAAACAGAATTGGCAATCAGCAAGATTAGAAGGCAACCGACAGAATGGGAGAAGATATTTGCAAATGACATATCAGATAAAGAGTTAGTATCCAAAATCTATAAAGACCTTATCAAACTCAACACGCAAAAAACAAATAATCCAGTGATGAAATGGGCAAAAGACATGAATAGAATAGACACTTCTCCAAAGAAGATATCCAGAGGGCCAACTGACACATGAAAAAATGCTCAACACCACTCATCATCAGGGAAATACAAATCAAAACCACAATGAGATGCCAACTCACACCCGTCAGAATGGCTAACACTAACAACTCAGGCAACAACAGATGTTGGCAAGGATGTGGAGAAAGAGGTCTCTTTTGCACTGCTGGTGGGAATGCAAACTTGTGCAGCTACTCTGGAAAACAGTGTGGAGTTTCCTCAAAAAATTAAAACTAGAACTACGCTATGACCCAGCAATTGCACTACTAGGTATTCATGCAAGGGACACAGGTATGCTGTTTCGAAGGGGCACATGAACCCTAATGTTTATAGCAGCACTATCAACAACAGCCAAAGTATGGAAAGAGCCCAAATGTCTATCAACAGATGAATGGATCAAGATGATGTGGTGTATATGTATGTGTGTATATACATATACAATGGAGGATTACTCGGCAGTCAAAAAGAATGAAATCTTGCATTAGCATCTATGTGGGTGGAACAAGAGGGCATTATGCTAAGCGAAATTAGTCACAGAAAGACAAATGTCATATGACTTCACTCATATGAGGACTTTAAGATACAAAGCAGATGAACATAAGGGAAAGGAAGCAAAAATAATATAAAAACAGGGAGGGGGACAAAATATAAGAGACTTTTAAATATGGAGAACAAACAGAGGGTAGCTGGAAGGGGGATGCGCTAAATGGAATTAAGGAATCTACTCCTGAAATCATTGTTGCACTATAAGCTAACTTGGATGCAAATTTTTTAAAAATACAAAAAGAAAAAATGAATAGTGGCATGGGAACACAACCACAAATGTAGTGAACAGACTCTACGAGGCAATGATTTTTCAATCATTGTGGCATAACGATTTTATGTTCATGATGACATTAGTTAGGAATCTCGGAATTCCCACTGGAAGACACATGAAGTAGAAATGTCACCCTTCTTCAGCAGTCCCATCTAAGTGTATTAACGTTCCATTCGTGCAGTTATTCTCAGCTTCAAATCACTCTTTCTAGAAATAGGCAGGTTTAGTCACACTGTGTAAGGTGATAACACACTTTTTTTAACTTTTTTTTTTAATGCACACATATCTTTAAGCATTTCAGTCTCTGCAAATTAAAAAATAAAGTACTTAACTTTGTTCTCCATTTCCACAACTAAAATGTCTTCACTTCAAAACCTGTTCAGTTTTCTTTGTAACAAATCTGTGAATGTTTGTATGTACTACTACAAAACTGACTATACTCACCATGTGATTGAGACATTTTAATAAATTATTTTTTGAGAATTGAAAACAAAAAAAAAACAGAATTGGCTCAAAGGTTCCCTTGAGAGCCTTAAGAGAGGTATGTAAGGGAATCCACAGTCATTATTCCAATGTTCTAGAGCAAGATTTAGCTATTTTTTCTACAAAAGGCCAGAGTGTAAATATTTTAAGTTCCGTTGGCTATATATTGCCTGTCACAACTACCTGCCTCCATCTTTAGAACACAAAATCAGCCACAGACAAAACATGCATGGATGAGCATGGCTGTGTCCAATAAAACTTTATTGACAAAAACAGGCAGAATTCCAGATCTGGCTCATGGATTGTAGTCTAAACTAAACGATATTCAAGTAGTCTGAAATAACACTCCTTCATTAAGGAAAGAAATACTGTCCATATTATCTAAAAGGAAAATTAGTAGGGGCGCCTGGGTGGCTTAGTCGGTTGAGCATCCGACTTTCGCTTAGGTCATGGTCTCGCGGTTTGTGGGTTCGGGCCCGGCGTCGGGCTCTGTGCTGACTGCCAGCTCAGAGCCTGGAGCCTGTTTCAGTCTGTGACTCTCTCTCTCTCTGACCCTCCCCTGCTCATGCTGTCTCTCTCTCTCTCCTAGAAATAAAATAAATAAATAAATAAAAATAAAAAATAAAAGGAAAATTAGTTGAACCAATATAAATATAATGTATTCACATAAGAAACTTACGAATAAACTTTTCAATAACTAAACTTGGCCTAAATTACTTAAATATTTGCTTTGAATCTAAATTAGGAAGATTTCATATCATGTTAGAAACTGTCAGGAATAAGACTATACAGCTTCATGCAACAAATGTCCAAATGCTACAAGAGCTAAGAATCAGTCAAATCAAGGGAAATAACCAACAAATAGTACTGCTTACTATGCTAAGAACTAAAAATGTAAATTAAGCAAGACACAGCATCTGCCCAAATGGCACTTTACCACATCCAAAGTGTCACACATGTACGTAAAATCCTAAACTTAAAAACTATATATTTAGAATATTCTTCAAAATTCCAAATTTTCTACTACAAACTTTCTTCTAAGGACCAGAGCTAATTTCTTTTTGCATAGGAAGAAGCCATTTTGATATTGCTGTAAAAATGTTCTTTACAAAGAGTATATATCAAACAAATAGCTCACAATAATCTTTATATCTGGCATATCAAATATTTTTCTAAATCCAAAATGGGTATAGTTAAATGATCACAATATAAAAGAAAATAACTGTTAAAACAATTTTTTTAATATTACTAGCTTAATTTACTTACATGAGCTGTTACACTAACAGCTATATGCAGATGTCATTAAAATGACATCCATCCAACTTTATCCTCCAAAAGAACCACCCTAACAGTTACATTAACAATTTGAAGTGTATCCTTCCCAACTTCCTAAGGTTAGCCAAATATGCAAAATACATATATGCAAACACACACATGACTAAAAGTATAAATGCTATTATTTCTGTGGGATAAAGACCCAGAATTGGAATTTCTGGATTCAAGAGTGTTATATAGTTAAATATGTAAGAGATATTGCCAAAGTAATCATATATTTATTGCCTAACTATTCTTCCGTAGTATGTCACATACTATGCCCCAAATTTTTGAGTTTTACCTTCTTTTTTGTTACTAATTATTTAAAAACTTCTATCTTTTATAAGTGTGACAGATAATATCTGCCAGTAGGTTTGCCACTTTGCTATTTCCCTTTGACTTTGTTCATAAGTGTACTTTGCACATGAATTTTTTTTCATTTTTAATCTAAATGTACCTGTCAATTTTTCCCTGATGGTTCCAGGCTCCCTACCATCTTAAGAAAGCTCCCCAGAAATAATAAAATATTGTGCCCATATATTCTTCAAATGCCTTAATAGTTTTCATTTTTACATCAAGATTATTAACTCAATAAAAATTTATTTCAGAACATGGCATTAGATAGTGTTCTAATATTGTTGTCTTCCAAATAGAAAGCTAATTTTCCCAACATCATTTATAATAATAATGCATCCTTTCCTGATCAATTTGACCTGATACTTTTGAATATATTAACTGTATGTTACTTCGGTCTGTTTCTGGGTGTTTTGTTCATTTTTTCCTGGTCTAACTTACCTATTCCTAATGCTAGAACTATCAACTACTTATAATAGGAACTACTTATATTATATCACTAGATTGTGACATAAAAAGGTTCTCTAAAGGAAGAGGTATTTCTGTTATTCAGACTGTCCTTGAGCATACAAGGAAAAACCTCCTAATTCATTTTATACAACACCGACATAGCTCAATGCTAAAATCTGACATAGATGCCACACATGGAGAAAAATCCTAACCACACTTACGAATATAGATACAAATATCTAAACTAACTATCAGCGACTTAAACACATCTTAAAAACAATAAGCCATCATGATAAATTAAACTTATTCCAGGAAACCAAGCATGGCACATCAGGAAATCTACAAACATCACTAATTACACAGACACAAGAAAATGCAGGACTATTTCTTTTGTTTTGTTTGTTTTGTTTTAGCCCCGTCCCAACCCCACTGCTCACCTATGCCCTCCCCTCTCTCTACCTCTTCCCACCCCTTGACAGGGCTATTTCTGTAGTTTTGTAAATTCAAAAAATCTGTCAAATAATTCAATAGTTATTCCTGAAGGAAAAATAAATAAATATCCTAAAAATGATAAAGAGTATTAGTATTGAATACCAATCATTTTAATGCTGAAATACTAATAGAATCCCTATTAAAATCAGGAATAAGATAGAGATGCCAATTTTATCCACTTTTATTTAAAATTTATAGGGTCTAGTTCATTAACTAAACATTTTTTAAAAGCAGTAGAGCAGAAGAGCCAGAATTATCATAATTTTATAGATATGACTATACAGCTAGATAATGAGAGACTTACAAACTATGAGAGTTAATTAGATAATTTAGCAGGACTGCTAGAAATAAAGTAAACATAGAATAACAAGCACTTAAAAGTAAATTTTAAACTACACTCTTGGTGGGAATATAAACTGGTGCAGCCCCTCTGGAAAACAGTGTGGAGGTTCCTCAAAAAATTAACAAAAGAACTCCTCTATGACCCAGCAATAGCACTGCTAGGAATTTACCCAAGGGATACAGGAGTGCTGATGCATAGGAGCACATGTACCCCAATATTCATAGCAGCACTCTCAACAATAGCCAAAACATGGAAAAAGCCTAAGTGTCTTTCAACGGACAAATGCATCAAGAAGATGTGGCTCATCTATACAATGGAATACCACATGGTAATGAGAAAGAATGAAATCTGGCCATGTGTAGCAACATGGATGGACCTTGAGGGTGTTATGCTGAGCGAAATAAGTCAGGCAGAGAAGGACAAATATCATATGTTTGCACGTATAGGTAGATTAGGAGGAACTTAATGGAGGACCATGGGAGAGGAGAAGGGGAAAAATAGTGGGGGGAGGGAGGCAAACCATGAGAGACTCTTGAATGCTGAGAACAAATGAGGGCTCATAGGGGTAGGAGAGAGGGGAAGGAGTGTGATGGGCATGGAGGAGGGCATTTGTTGGGATGAGCACTGAGTGTTATATGGAAACCAACCCGACAATAAACTATTTAAGAAAAAGTAATAATAAAAATTTTTTTTAAAACCTCAAAAAAAATAAATAAATAGACTATAGTTAAATTAATAGAATGTTGGTTCACCATTTATACTCTGCATCGAGCGGTCATGTGGAAAACATTTGGAGTACAAAATTAAATGCAAACCAAATGATTTAGGGACAACTTCAAACTTTTTCAAACTGTGCCACCGTTCATGACTCCATGTTAGAAGGTTAGAAGATGGGAGAAGAAGGGTACTGCAGAGCAGCATGACACCAGTGAAACTATGAAAGCTCCTTTTTCAGTCTAGCAAGAATATCCTAGCTGAGGAATTATGACTAGTCCTAGAATCTAGAAGGCTGAGGGAACAGATCTGACGGCAAACAAGAAAGGGCAGGCTCTGAAAGCCCATGCCCAAATTTATATTCGTTTACCAATCATCAAGGGACACGGAGGAAATTTTAGCCCAGGCCTGAGAAACTCATAAGACCCAAGGGCTAATATCTGAGGACCCAGAAAATAAACTAGAACTATTTTGGCTGAAAAACTAAAAGGACAGCCTGCCTGATCACAGCAAATATTCAGGTACATTTAAAGATAAAACCAAGAGTTAAAGTGAGAAAAGATCTAGCAGAAGATGCAAGGGCATATTAAAAAAGAAGAGAATAAAAACACCAGACCATAGGGAGGGCAAATTTGGGTGGCAGTACAGTGACAAAGCTCAGAGCATGGGCTTTAAAGTCAGACCCACAGCTAGGTCTCAATCAGGGCTCTGGCATTTATTACGTGATCTTGTAAAAGTCATTTAACATCAGTTTACATTATCTGTCCTGTACCTAATGACACAAAAGGTTCCAAAATATCAAGTTAGTCAGATCACCTAAAGAGATATGAATGAACAAGGTATAGTACTAAAGCTGCAAAAGACTTTAAGAAAGTAACAGACATCTACGGGGCGCCCGGGTGGCTTAGTCGGTTAAGCGTCCGACTTTCGCTCAGGTCATGATCTCGCGGTTCATGGGTTCGAGCCCCGTGTCGGGCTCTGTGCTGACTGCCAGCTCAGAGCCTGGAGCCTGTTTCAGTCTGTGACTCCCTCTCTCTCTGACCCTCCCCTGCTCACGCTGTCTCTCTCTCTCTCCTAGAAATAAATAAAAAGCATTAAAAAAATTTAAAAAAAAAAGAAAGTAACAGACATCTAAATGAGTCCAAAATGCATCCTAGAAATTGATTTTTTAAATCTCTAGCATTGATCCATTGACCTGGATGATTTGTTACTTAAACAAATAAAACAACAACAATAATGATAATTATAAACTACACAACAGAAAAAGTCACATTATTTTGATTTTTTATTAGCTAGATTCAAGTACTAAACTGTCCTAAATGTACTTCTAAATCTTCCTGTCTCTGAAGGAAAAAAGTAACTTAACATTGTTCTTACAGGTACCCTCAAAGTCTGTTTACAAGGAAGAATTCATGCCAGAATCCAAAGACTTTTCTATCTTATTTTGAAGCTTTAGCACATTAAGAACATTGTGTATTAGGGGCGCCTGGGTGGCTTAGTCGGTTAAGCGTCCGACTTTCGCTTGGGTCATGATCTCGCGGTTCGTGGGTTTGAGCCCCGCGTCGGGCTCTGTGCTGACTGCCAGCTCAGAGCCTGGAGCCTGTTTCAGAGTCTGTGACTCCCTCTCTCTCTGACCCTCCCCAGCTCGCGCTGTCTCTCTCTCTCTCTCCTAGAAATAAATAAAACATTAAAAAAAATTAAAAAAAAAAAAAAAGAACATTGTGTATTATATAATATTCCTATCCAAATCAATGTCAAATTGTTTTCCTTTGCATGTTTAAGGTGAAGTACTCAGAAAGATGCTTCAAATTTTACATGGTATATCTAGCTAGTGAAAGTTAATAGCTATTTTTAATTTGAAGCCATATATATATTGGACTATTAAAGGCAATAGAATAGCGGTAGCTCAGAAGCAGGTCCTGTGCAAAACAACTCTGAAAGAAAAGGACTTGTTTGCAGGCAGTTCACATTGGTTCAAATTTTGGTCAAGTAAAGTTATTCTTTCTATATTAGAAAAACTATTCTACTGAGAGAAAGTACCTGCCTCCTCTCCAGTACCATTCCCCACTCTCCATTTCCTTCCTGCCAACTGAGGAATTACCATGCTTAATGTGAAATGTTACTGATAAATTACACATGTAATGATGGGTTGTGGCAACTGAAAACCACTATAAAACTCTTACCAGGAGGGTGCCCTGGTAAGAGTTTTATAGTGGTTTTCAGTTGCAACCTATCATTACATGTGTAGGTGGGGAGAAAGGGGGAGAGGCAAACCATGAGAGACTCTTGAATGCTGACAAAAACTGAGGACTGGTGGATGTGGGGGAGGAGGGGTGGGCATGGAGGAGGGCACTTGTGGGGATGAGCACTGGGTGTTATGTGGAAACTAATTTGACAATAAACTATTTGTAAAAAAAAAAAAAAAAAACTCTTACCAGGAAATCTTAGGGTTAGATATGAAAATTCTCCATATCACATCTCCCACAATACATAATATATAACCTATTTTTCCCACGAAGTCATTCTAATCCTACTAGATCCAAACTAGACCTGGTTTTAATCATTTCGATTTGATGGAAACGCCCAGCAGGTGACATAAATCATTGTGGTACCTGCCGTGAAAGTGAGCTGTGCCAGGAGAGAGGCCACCTCCTCTTTGAATCTTCCTGCTCATAATATTGTGTGCTTGGCAGCTTTTTATTTAATTAACTTAATTTAGAAATTTCTTACCATGCAGGCCTTTTTTTTTTTTTTAATTTTTTTTTTAGGAGAGAGAGAGAGACAGCGTGAGCAGGGGAGGGTCAGAGAGAGAGGGAGTCACAGACTGAAACAGGCTCAGGCTCTGAGCTGGCAGTCAGCACAGAGCCGGACGCGGGGCTCAAACCCACGAACCGCGAGATCATGACCTAAGCGAAAGTCGGACGCTTAACCAACTAAGCCACCCAGGCGCCCCAGCATGCAGGCCTTTTATGTCATGTCATGGTTGACGTACCAACAGGTATGTTTGAAAATCTACATTAACAGAAGTCCAGCACATAAGATAAATAGCACTTGTTAAATCAAATGGTAATTAGCAGGATGGTGTATGATAGATGTGATAAATGGCATAAAATAATAACTTATGTTTTAAATTAGACTCCATGTACATATCTAAAAATGGTAGGCTAAGTTATATACTTACATAACCACTAGTCTATATCCATGTGTTCAGAAAAAGTTCCAAACTCTGCTTACAGTTTTCTAAACAAAACCTACCCCCACTGCTGGCTGGTGCTGAAAGGTTTTGGTCACTTTGATTGTCTGTTAACATCCATGCTGGCAGGATTCTTCTCCTCTGGGTGGGGTTTGACTGTTGCTTACTGAGGTCTCTATCTTCACCTAGGAAACACTAAAAAGGCATCTATATATTAATTACTAAAAATAATCATGCAGCCTTAATGAAACTGTAAGATTATTAACTTTGCAGAAAACTACCATTAGAAAAACCTATCTGTAACTTGTGGACTGAATTAGTCAAATTTCTCAAAGAAAGAAATTCATTATCTCTATTAGTTGATGTGTTCGACTAAGCTCTATTCTGTACAGCTTAACCTAAAAATGATAATGCCAGTAATACTGTCATGACATGACTAATTTCAGGTGTCTTTTCTCTCCTTGAAGCAAGGAATATGTTACAAAGGGATGTGGTCTTAAATTTCTCACCTCACTATTTGCAATGGTGGTGTGAGTCTTAGCTATTTCTGTGCTTCTTTCCAGCTGTGGGTTACCAGTTGTCTCATCAGATAAGTTAACCACGGACGATTTTGGCATTTCATTTAGATTATCTTCATCAAGCATCTGACTATTCCTATAAAAATAAAATAAACAATGACTTAAAACACTTTTATTATACTCTGTAATTATAAATGTGATTCTCCCAAGTACATCTAACTAATGAATTGTGCTCCTTTTCTTGGCTTTAGCAAGACAAAAAAAGCAGATCACAGTATACTAGAATAAAATATACAGGTGAAAATATGTTCTTCATCTTCTGCCACTGTATCAGCATAAAATACATTTATCTCTCTGAATCATGGGCCTAGTAACCACAGCTATTTATGAAGATGGGTAGTGGCCATCTCTCTTAAAGCTTAAGAGCTATTTACTTAGTATTTTTCCAGATAGCCCATAAAAGTTAAGATCAGCACCCAGCATCCAAAGAGACAATGCAAATTGCACAAATGTCAGCTAAGCTAGTTTGGCTTCTGGAGAAAAAAATAAATAAAATTCTAATGTCATGTTCACACATGGCTGCTACTGGAGTTCTGGCCGGTACAGCCAGTTGTAAGATCTCCCCAAATCTGTAGTCCACCTGGAAGCTAAATGTTCTGATGCAGGAACATCCACAGTCACATGTGGAACACACCAGCAGAACCAACTACCTCATACTTGCTGCAAAGTTCACTAAGATCATCCAAAGCTGACAGGCTGTTATTCATTATATGCACTTAAAGGCAACCCAACAAATGTGCTTTTTTGAAAAACTGAAACTATGGATGGAAATACTACTTAGAAATAAAAAGGAACAAATTGATATACAACAACACAAATGAATCTAAAAGGCATTTTGCTAAGTCTAAGAAGCCTGACACAAAAGGCTACATATCATCTAATTCCATTCGTATGACATTCTGAAGAGATAAAGCTTCAGGGACAGATATCAGATCCAGATACCCAGGCCCGGAGTGGGATGAGGGGAATGACTACAGACAGGCATGAGGGCGCTTTCTGGGGAAATGGAAATGTTCTCTATCTCACTGTGGTAGAACTTTCACAAACAAATATATTTGTCAGAGTACAATGAACTGTACATTTAAAAGGAATTTCAGTGTGTGTAAAAGATAGAAGATTTTAGAAATGTGTCTGAGAAGATAATAACTAATGGCTTGTTTTGTTTATTTCTTATATAGGAATAATCTCCTTCAAAGGCAGACTTGAATTTCAACGGCAGAAATTAGCCAAAAGAGAACAACTTACTTAGACTAAATCACTGTGCAACAAGACAGTTTTTGTTCATTTGGTAAATATTGCTTAAATTCTTTTGAGTATAGTTGACACACAATGTTACATTAGTTTCAGGTATATAACATAGTGATTCAACTTTTCCAAATGTACTATGCTCACCACAAGTATAGCTACCATCTATCGGTCACCATGCAATGCTATTATAATATCATTGTATTCCCTATGCTGTGCCTTTTCTTCAATATATTTTTTTTAATTTTTACCCTTATTATTTTTTTTTCTTCAATATTTTTAAAACACCTATGGTGTGTCAGGTACTGTGCCAGAGGCCAGAGATAAAGACTGAAAATGTATAATTATCCCATCTATGATACCTCACTCCCCTTCCAATATTCAGATCCACTTAACTCATAGGATACAGGTGTGCTTCCAAATTATGATTTTTCCCCAAATTTTCTTCATATTTAATTTGAAAAGTATTAAGAAAGATTCACTAGTGCAATAGCTTTTCACAACTTAAAGTTTTAGAAATTAAGCAACATCATCTATTCCATTTTTAGTTTATTTTCTATTGTGGCATAAATTCAAGACTAATATAAACACACCCTATGGCCCAGAGATAAATTTTTGTTAATATTTACTAAGAATAAATGTAACAACAAAAAAATCCAATCCCAGAACAAAATTCTAATTAACATTTAGTTCCAAATAGGTCAAAGTACAAATTATTTTATTACACTTTTATTTAAACATCAAACACTGTCACTGTGATATAGCTGTATTTTTATCTTAAAATACTTCTATACGCAAGTATCACAGGATTTATAACGCAGTGTTACCAGAACTTGCTAAATGCAAAAATGAAAACCTGGAAATTATCTAAATACAGTATAATAAAGGGAATTGAGTTTTCTTTTTAAAATAGCTTTACTGAGATATAATTCACATAACAATAAAATTCATCCTGTTAAAGTATATATAAAATTTAGTGGTTTTTAGGATATTTATAAAGTTAATCTGCAATGCAGTCATCTTCAATATCTAATTTTGGAACATATTCATCACTTCATAAAGAAATCCTGTATGTGTTAGTAATCACTTCCCATTCCCTTTTCAACCAGCCCCTGGCAACCACGAAACTACCTTTTCTCTCTATGAATCTACATTTTCTTCACATTTCATATAAATGGAACTATATAGGTTTTTGTACAAACAGATGTTTCCTGTCCTATGTATGGACAGAGTGGAATTGCTGGACCACATGTAATTCTATGTTTAAAATTTTGAGGAACTGTAAGAATATGTTCCAAAGAGGCTGTACCATTTTATAAACCCACCAGCAGTGCATAAGCATTTCAATTTCTCTACATCCTTGTCCATGCTTGTTATTATCTTTTTTAAGTACAGCCATCCCAGTAGATGTGAAGTGATATCTCATTGTGATTTTAATTTGCATTTTCCTAATGACTAATCATGTTGAGTATCTTTCCATGAGCTTCAATATTGGCCATTTGGATTTCTTCTTTGGAGAAATGTCTACTCAAATCCTTTCTGTATTTTTTAATTGGTTTATTTGCCCTTTTACTGTTGAATTGCAAGAGTTCTTTATATATCCTGGATATATGTTCCTTATCAGACATATGATTTGCAAATATTTTCTCTCATTCTGTGAGTTGTCTTTCTACAATCTTACTAGTGTCTTAGAAGCTAGGAAGCTTTTAACTGTGATGAAGTCCAGTTGATCTATGTTTTCTTTGCTTGTGCTTTTGAGGTTATAGCTAAGAAACCACTGCCTAATCCAAAGTCACAAAGATTTACACCTGTGTATTTTCCTAAGCATTTCATAATTTTAGCTCTAGTATTTAGGTCTCTGATCCATTTTAAGTCCATTTTTATATAGGGTGAGGTAGGAGTCATTCTTTCACATATGGATATCCAGTTGTCCCAACACCATTTGCTGAGAAGATTTCTTTTCCCCCATTTAATTGTCTTAACAATCTGGTCAAAAATCAATTGGCCATAATGTAAGGGCTTATTTCTGGACTCTCAATTCTATTTCATTGATCTGTAAGTGTTTCTTCATGCTACTACCATACTGTCTTCATTACTGTAGCTTTGTAATAGGTTTTAAAGTTGGGAAGAATGAATCCTCCAACTCTTTTTGTTCCCCCAACTTTTAGAAACTGTTTATTTTCCACCAACCTTATTTCCATTTTGTTTGCCTTTGTGGAAGAGGAGCTTAAGACCACTCAGTAATTGTTCCTATCCCATTCAGTCTCCTGAGCAGTGGGAGCAACAGACCAGTCTTCAGTGGCGGGTTAAATGCCCCAGTCTTCAGTAAGGAACTGCTGAATAGGCACTTGCATACCTTTAGACCAGTCTGCAACTCCAGATAGAGTAGCAGTGAACTTGGGAGCTGAAGCAGTCCATTCACCCTGAAATTCCTCCTTGGTCATAGCCTTTTCAGCAGTGGCCTGCTCTTCATTTTTCAAGCTCTTCAGGATCTCTGCAGAAGGAGAGATCAGGCATGACCTCCCAACAGTGTTCACGGGAAATGGTTCCATGTATGCACAGAACTTCTCATGCCAGCATACATCACATTGACCCACTGAGTGAGCTCCTTTGTTGTTTCAAGAGATGGCAATGTCACATAGTGCAGAAGAGAATCTGTCTTACACACAGCAATGGTAGGCAGGTTAAGATAAAACCCCACTGTGAGAGGCTGGTGGTCAGCCCTGGAATCAGCAAACACCAGAAGTCTCAGCTCCCAGAAGGCTGACTGGATCTGGTTAGGAAGGCTCCAGGAGTGAAGCAGTCAGCAACAGGAGTGGTTCCAGTAGCAGTAGCAAACTTCGGCACAGCTCGCTGGGCAGTATTCCTGAATGATATGACACTGACATCAGCCAGGTTTTCAATGGCAACAATGGCATGAGCTGCCAGTAGAAGCTTCTCCTAGGTTCTCTTCAGACCATGAGATGCAGATGCCATCCCTTTTCCTTTTGTAATCTAGAAACCAAGATTGGTGACACAAAAGTGGGTCCCTGCTACAAGGAATTTGAGAATATCCTCCTTCATTTGCAGGACATGGAGGGCTCCAGACATTGTGAAAGCTTCTCTTTAAATAATGACAGAAATCCCTCACTCCAGCAGCAAGCTTGTTCTGGTGGCTTTGGGGGATGCTGGGGACCAGGGGAATTCATGCAGAACAATGCTATATGAACCCACTCCCTGGGTAGCATGGAAAGTTCTATTCTCCATTTTTTTAAATATTTTTTTAATGTTTACTTATTTTTGAGAGAGTGAGAGAGAGAAACAGAGTGCAAGCAGGAGAGCGGGAGAAGGAGAGAGAGAGGGAGTCACAAAGACTGAAGAGGGCTCCAGGCTTTGAGCTGCTAGCTCCAACATGGAGCTTGAACTCACAAGCTGTGGGACCATGACGTGAGCTGAAGTTGGACGCTCAACCAACTGAGCCAGGTGCCTCTATTCTTCTTTTTAAAGACTATTTTAGCAATTAAGTTATTATTAAATCTTAAAAATATACTCCAAATTACAGTTAAATATAAACTATTTTTCATCTTTAATATAAAATATGCTACTAACATATATGAGCTGGATCTAGAAATAAGTTTTAAAAATCATAGGAGTGCCTGGGTGGCTCAGTTGGTTGAGCATGCAATTCTTGATTCATGATTCCAGCATTGTGGAATCAAGCCCCGCGTCAGGGTCCACACTGAGTATGGACCCTGCTTAAGATTCTTTCTCTCTGTCCCTCTTCCCCATCACCCACTCTCTCTCCCTAAAACAAAAAAAGAAATCATAAATGAATTGTAAACATCATAAAAAACACTAAAAATTATTATCACACATCAGAAATTCAATCTATTATGGAAATATCTGAAAACTCTAAATCATAAGTGGGAAAAAGCTGAAGGTGAAATCATCATGAAGGATATCTTGCGCTAGTGAGCTAAAACAGAATATTTAATTTTTAAATTTAAAACAACACAATTAATTTGATTACCCTAACCTAGGAACATAATTACCGAAGCATATGCAAAATATTTATTACCTCTTTCAACACATGGCTTGATAGCAACAGTACACCAGATACTATTATTCATAATAAATAGCCTGAAAAAGTACACTGCTGCTAAAGTGGGTTGTATTCTTATGTTTATCAATACTAGAAACATTCAAAATTCACTCTTCTCACAATCTGATTTATTTGAGTTACAGTACTGGTCTCTCACGTTCAGGGGACAAGCCTGTCTGAATGGATACACATAAAATTAAAGTTGATATATAATACTCTAAGTATGAGGCAATGACAATATTTTGTTTTATTGAGATGTGCAATATTTTCCAGATTTTTTTTTTAAGTAGATAGGGGCACATGGGTGGCTCAGTGGACTGAGTGTCAGACTCTTGATTTTGGCTCAGATCATGCTGAACACGGAAATCTCCTTAAGATTTTCTCTCTCTTACTCTGCCCCTCTCTCTGCTTGTGCTCTCTCTAAAATAAAAATAAATTATTTTAAAAAGCATATAATTCTACTGTGGAAATTTACTGTAACAAAAAAATTTGTTGTTTATATTTCTCTAGTCAACCACTGGTTTAAAATAGTGTTCTTTCTACATGCGTGATAAGAGAAAAAAAAAAAGGAAGATATGTAAAGTGGCAAGCAAAGGTTACTGGATTTCATTTAACAAATCAAAAAAAATTTCCTCACATAATTTCTTTTCATTTACTAGTTTAAGAAATTGTAGCTGTAATTTATATTTACTGAAATGCACAGATCTGAAGTACACAATTTGGTCAGTTTTGACAAATACATACATCCATGTAACCTACATCCTTATTGAGGCACAGAATATGTCCATCACCAAAAAAATTTGCATATGCCTCTGGAAATAACCACTAACTGGATTTCCACAGTATAAATTAGTTTGTTTATTATAGAACATAATATAAATGTAATCACATCAGGTGCTATTTTGCTTCCTAGGATAGATAACTCAGCATTTTCTAAATCCACAATCATTTCATCTGCAAATAAATACAATATTTTTCATAGAAAGACATTTCCTTCTTTTTCTAGTTTTTTTTTTTAATCATGAACAGGTGTTAAATTTTGTCACAATTATTCTTAAGCATCAGTTGAAATGACAATTCTTCAATCTGCAACAGTGAAATGTATTGATTTTTATCTGATAAATCCACCTTGCATTTCTTAGATAAATTCCTCTTGGTTATGGTATATTACCCTCTCTACATATTGCTGGATTTGACTTCTCTCTATTTTCATGAGGAATATTGATATAGTTTTCTTTCTTTTCTTTTTTTTTTTTAATCTAGTTTTCTTGTAATGTTATTATCTGATTTTGATATCAGGATTATGGAAGCTTCTTAAAATAAGTGAGAAAGTATACCCTCTTCTATTTGGGGGAAAATGGTATAATATTGGTATTTCCTTCTTGAAAGTTCACGGAACTCACTAGTGAGATTCCTTGTGGAAAATTCTTAGACTGTGAACTCAGTTTCTTTAATAAATATTAAACTCATTAGATTTTCTATTTCTTTCTGTATTAGTTTTGGTAAATTATGTTTTCCCAGGAATGCATCCATTCATTTAGACTGTTAAATTTACTGGCATAAAGTTTTAAATAATATTTCTTCATTATTCTTTTAAGGTCTATAAAATCACTAGTGATATATTTATACTATTTATGATATTGATAATTTGTATTTTTTCCTTTTGCTGATTATTTTTCTTGGGAAGCCTAAGTTTACCAATTTTATTAGTCTTTTCAAAGAACCAACTTTTAGTTCTTTGTTATTTGTCTATTTTTATTTCAATGACTTCTAGTCTACTCTTATTTCCTTTTTCCTATCAGCTTTGGCATTAATTTGCTGCTGTCTGCCTATATTCTTTTTTTTTTTTTTAATGTTTTATTTATTTCCAGGAGAGAGAGACAATGTGAGCAGGGGAGGGTCAGAGAGAAAGGGAGTCACAGACTGAAACAGGCTCCAGGCTCTGAGCTGGCAGTCAGCACAGAGCCCGACGCGGGGCTCGAACCCACGAACCGCGAGATCATGACCTAAGCGAAAGTCGGACGCTTAACCGACTAAGCCACCCAGGCGCCCCTGTCTGCCTATATTCTTAAAGTAGAAGCACAAATCACTGGTTTTATAGCTTTCTTCTCTTCTAGTACAGGTATTTAATATAAATTTCCCTCTAAGAACTTTAGCTTCAACTCACAAATTTTTATGCTGTTTTCAGTAGTTGTTCAAAATGTTTGTTTTTTTTTTTAAGCGTATTTATTTTTGAGAAAGAGAGAGTGAGGGGAGGGGCAGGAAGAAAGGGGGAGAGAGAATCCCAAGCAGGGTCCATCTGTACTGCCAGCTTGGAGCCCAACGTGGGGGCTCAAACTCATGAACCATAAGACTATGACCTGAACCAAAACGAAGAGTCTCAGACTTTTAACCAAATGAGCTACCCAGGCATCCCCAAAATGTTTTCTAATTTCCGTTGTGATTTCTCTTATTAGACTTGTGAGTTATTCAGAAGTGTGCTGTTTAATTCTAAATTTTGGGAGATTTTTTTATTTTATTGTTACTGATTTTTTTTTAATTTTTAAGCTTATTTACTTGTTTTGAGACAGAGAGAGCAGAGAAGGGACAGAGTTGAGAGAGAGGGGGAGAGAGAGAGACAGAGAGAGAGAGAGAGAGAGAATCCCAAGCACGCTTCACATTGTTAGCATGAAGGCTGACTTGGGGCTCGAACTCACAGTGAGATCATGCCTGAACTGAGCTGAAATCAAGAGTCAGACACTTTGACTAGGCCACCCAGGCGCCCCTGTATTGTTATTGATTTTTAATTTAACACTACAATTATCACAGTCTATACTTTTGTCCTAATTCTATAAATCCAGTTGATGTAGTCTATAAGAGTCTATAAACAGAGGTAAATAATCTGCTATTGATTGCCTCAACAAAACTAGTGTATTAATTTTAACTTTACACCAGATGCTTATTGTAATAACTCATTTCCTCAGTTTTTCCATTCTATATTTTCTGGGGTTTTTTCCTTCTTTTAGAGAGAGAGTGAGAGAAAGAACTGGGGGAGGGGCAGGAGGGAGAGAGAGAATCTATTTTCTTTTAAATGTATTTACTTATTTTAAGAGACAGAGAAAGAGAGAGAGAGAGATGGCACACAAGCAGGGGAGGAGTAGAGAAAAAGGTTAAGAATCCTAAGCGGGCTCTGCACTCTCAGCTGTCAGCATGGAGCCCTACTCGGGGCTTGAACTCACAAATCATGAGATCATGATCTGAGCCAAAGTCAAGAACCAGACACTTAACCAACTGAGCCACCCAGGTCCCGAGAGAGAGAGAGAGAGAGAGAGAGAGAGAGAATCTTAAGCAGGTTCCATGCTGAGCATGGAGCCCAATGTGGGGCTTGATCCCATGACCCTAGGATTATGACCTGAGATAAAATCAAGAGTCAGATGCTCAACCAACTGAGCACTTAGGCACCCCAATTTTGTTATTTTTATAAGAAAAAGGATTTATATAAGTGTAGTCTAAGCCAGAGGTTAATAACTTAATAACATTTCAAAAGCTAAAAGAAAAGATTAAGAAAATGTAGTTGGTTTCAAATTAACTATCCTAGTTACTATGAAATGGAAAACATTGGCAAAAGGCACTATGTATGTGAGCAGTCACTACTGAGGCATAAGTTTCCAATGTCAAATGTTTTCTAGAGAAACACACACAGACACACACACACACACACACACACACACACACACACACCATGTAACTCCTATGTTGCCAACATAGTTTAATCCTAATATGGTTTGTACTGAAACATTTGTGGATGGCTGAGGAATTAGGTTACAAACACCATTACTTAATTTCATCAGGCAATCTTACCTTAAAGTACATTCCATTTCTGTTTCAGAGTGTGTAGAGAAAACACAAAAAACGTATTTGTCGACTAGCAAAGAAAAACTGTCTCCAGGATTCAACCAGCGCCATAGATTTCTCTTCAATGGTACAAGCTGGCTCTTCTCAGAAGACTGATAAAAACATGGATTTGTGTGTATCTAACAAATAAAAAAGAATATAGTGAAATAACTCTAAATCATGAGAAAAATACAACTAAATACAAACTGATCCAAAATTTCAGTATCAAAACAATTTTAGTGCAAACTTAGACTTAATTAAAAGTCTAATAAATTTGGCACTTATAACCATAATTATCTATACATAAAAAAGCAAAAAGACAAAAAGAGCTAAAATATACCTCCATTTCTCTAGGAATCAAAGAAAGAAGCAAAGTTATCAATTACCTGGTTAAAAGATACGTCTGCTTTTTTAAGAGGGACAATCAGATGAAAAGTAATTCTCGGTATGGAAATTGAGTGCCCCAACTTTCATATCCATAATTCACTAATCTCTTAGAAATGGCTAGCTTCTTTTATACTTATTTTCTCCTAGTAATTTCTTACTATGATTAAAAAATGAGCTAATATGAAAAGACAGACCTTGCTCAAGTCCCTTAACAAACAACATAGCTTGTTCTGATTGTTTTTGGTCCTCACTGAGGAGTTTTCTAATATAGACTAATACAGAAAAGGGAGCATTAAAACAAAAGCTGCCAAAAATAAATAAATAAGTATTGTTGCCTACATGCCCAAATTTAAAAAAGAAAAAAACAAAAAACTTTGAAAGCTAGAATGAATATAATTTTTTAGTTCTGGCAATTTAATTTCATGATGATCTGGTCATAAGTCCTTCATATATATATCTGCAATTGAAAATGTTTCTATTTTTTTAAATATGTTAAAAGAATGCAGTGAATAAAATGTGGAGATAAAGATTAGAGGTAGAAGTTAAAAACAGAGACTATATAGATTTGGTAGGCATTTATAGGTCAGAGTTATTTTACAAACTATATACAAGACTTCATAAGAATGGACATGCAATGTAACACCCTATTTATGCAACACCATAACACTAAGAATTGTGAACACTTCATTTTTAAAAATCAAGTTATAATTTAAACTTAATGTTTAGAAATCTTTCATTACAGTACCAACCACCCCTAATTTATCTCTCAAAGTGGCTCTGGCTCATGGCTAGGGTTTTTGAGCGAGGACAAACCACCAGATTCTGAGCCTGTGCACACTGCTGGACTTGAAAATTGTTTCCCGTTAATCCCCAGACTTTTTTTTTTTTTTAATTTTTTTTTAATGTTTTATTTATTTCCAGGAGAGAGAGAGAGAGAGAGAGACAGCGTGAGCAGGGAGGGTCAGAGAGAGAGGGAGTCACAGACTGAAACAGGCTCCAGGCTCTGAGCTGGCAGTCAGCACAGAGCCCGACGCAGGGCTCGAACCCACAAACCGCGAGAGCATGACCTAAGCGAAAGTCGGACGTTTAACCGACTAAGCCACCCAGGCGCCCCATGATCCCCAGACTTTTACATGAAGCCTGCCCTTTCTTGAGTATAGCACAGTCACCAAAGTCAGGAATGTTAAGTAGCGAGGACAAGAGTCAGGACAGAAATATCCATAGCTTCTGCCTGAACCCCAAATACTCTATAAATGAGGTTTGCTTCTAATAGGCTAAGATAAGACCATACTCTTATTTATTAGTATTTTAAACTTTCAGATGAATCTCTAAATATTAAATAACTTAGTCCTAAATTTTCAAAGGATAAGATGTTAAATACAAAGTCAAAATATTCTAAAAGTAGAAAAGGTAAAATACTTTTTGAAAAAGGAAACTAATTACATTATTTTAATAAGGCATCAAAAGCCCAAAGTCAAAAAAAAAAAACCATTTATTTTCAGTATTTTTTACTCAGTTGAATACAGTTAACATTTTTTATTTTATTTAAAGTTTGTTTTTTACTTAAATCCCAGATAGTTAACATATAGTGTAATAATGGTTTCAGGAGTAGAATTTAGCACTTTAGTGATCATCCCTACAAGTGCCCTCCTTAATGCCCATCACCCATTTAACCCATCTCCCCACCCAACACCCCACCAACAACCCTCAGTTTGTTCTCTGGATTTAAGAGTCACTTATGGTTTGCCTCCCTCTCTGTTTTTATCTTAGTTTTCCTTCCCTTCTCCTATATTCATCTTCTTTTTTTCTTAAATTCCATATATGAGTGAAATCATAAGATATTTATCTTTCTCTGACTTATTTCACTTCGCATAATACATTCTAGTTCCATCCACATCGTTGCAAATGGCAAGACTCCATTCTTTTTGATCGTTGAGTAATATTCCAATGTACATATATATCACATCTTCTTTATCCATTCATCAGTCAATGGACACTTGAGCTCTTTCCATAATTTGGCTATTGTTAATATGCACTTAACATTTAAATTTCAAGTGGATAAATATTAGGTATTTAGCAAATCCAGTCACAGAGAAAGTTGATCAATGTATGTGGTCCATGATCATCTTTTTCTTTTCCTAAAATTGTTCACACAGGGGATTCCAGAGTCAAGAACAAAAACAACATTCCAAGAAATCTAATATTTGGTCCTACAACTTAAACCTAAATAAATATTACTTATTGAGTAACTTTTTAAACGGCATTTTTTTTTTTTTTTGAGAGAGAGGAGTGTGCACATGAGAAGGGCAGAGGGAAAAAGAGAGAATCTTAAGCAGGCTCCATGCTCAGTGTGGAGCCCAATGCAGGGTTCAATCTCCTGACCCTGGGATAATGACTTGAGCCAAAATCAAGAGTCAGACCCTCAAGGTGTCTGGGTGGCTCAGTCAGTTAAGTGGTTGACTTCGGTTCAGGTCATGATCTCATGGCCTGAAGGCTTGTGAGTTCAAGCCCCGTGCCAGGCTCTGTGCTGACAGCTCAGAGCCTGGAGCCTGTTTCATATTCTGTGTTTCCCTTCTCTCTGCCCCTCCCCTGTTTGCATTTTCTCTCTCTCTCAGTCTCTCTCAAAAATGAATATTTTTTAAAATTAAAAAAAAAATAGAGGCAGACACTCAACTGACTAAACCACCCAGATGTCCCAAGTTTTTAAAATTTATGTCAAACTACATACACTTCAACTAAAAAGCTACACAGACATGAAGTCTAAACCAAATGGTATTTTAAAGTTATAAGGTAGACAAAAATCTAGCAATATTAATAAACAAAAAGGGAGAAGATACACATACACACCACATACACATACATTTTGGAATGAAAACAATGACGTTAAGTACACATAAAACTTAGTAGAATACTACAAAATACTTCATGCCAATATATTCATAAATATGGCCAAAACTGACAATTATCTTACAGAATATACACCAAACTGATCAAAGAAACAAAAACAAAAACCAAGCATGCACATGCATGCGCGTGTATGTGTTTTGTTTGATAAGGCCTATAATGTTTTAAAAATACAATCAGTAATAAAAAAATCTTTCTAACCTCTCCCCAAACCAGATCCAAATGAATTTAAAACTTTTCTGAATATTCAAAGTCTTCCTGAGACCAGAAAACTATGGAAAGCTCTCCAATTCCTTTAATAAGGCTAAGTTTCCTTTGATTCTAACAGCAGATAAGCGCAGGCAAAATACTGGTAAACCCATACTCATAGTGAATAAAAGATATGAGCTACCTATATGAGAAGCATAGTTTTGGTAAGTGCCTTTTAACATATCCATGGGATTATAAGTACAAACTTAATAGAAAGCAGTTTTCCACAGCTTTCTCTTGAAATTATCATAAGCATTAAAGAAAGACTAATGTGCACACACCCCCCAAAAAAGTTCCTCTTATTTCCAATTATTATTTTTTTATTAGAGAAGCATTGTTTTTCTTTTCTTTCCTTCTTTCTTCTTTTCACAAAATGAGCTGTGGAAAAGCTATTGCTGCATTTTATAGCTATCTTTCAAGTACACTCATAATTTCATAGGAAGAAAAATAATCACAACTCAGGAATTTTATTACACAAAAGAAAAAAAACACAGTCACCCAAAGATGGATATTTTGAGGATTAATACCAAATGGCAAAAAATATAATCTTTTGCAATTTATATGTACTTATAGAACTACTCCCTCAATCATCCAAGAACCAAAAAGAGTAAGATTTTATTAAAATGAAATAAAAGCATTGATAGCTATGAATTTACCCAGAGGACATATTTAACTATTGGTGATATAGTCATTTATAGAGAACACTGTCATTTTGTCTTTATAATACATTTTCTCCCTGCTGATACCAGACTAGAGATTAAATTTAAATGACTCACAAATAAGCTAACATCATCTCCTGTGAGCTAACATTATCTCCTCATGCTCTATTTCCAAGAACTGTTGATAGCTAGAGTCTTTTTTAAAAGGAAATATTAGAGGAAAAAAAAGACAAATTCATCCAATTTAAAAGTAGAAATTAGTAATTGCCTTAATTGCATTCACCCATCATTGTCAAATCTACTTTTCTATTTGATTGGATTTCTAATTTGAAGGAAAGTAGAAAAATATTTAATCACTTAAACATAATTTGGAGTATACAGCATACAGAAGGGATCATAATAAAACATTTGCTATAATTCATTTACACAATTTTACAAAAACTTTTAAACTAAGATTTATCTCTCAAAATTTTATTTTAGTTGTATATATAAACTGCTTTAATAGATCAATTTGTGACTGACTAGAGAACAGAAGGTAAATGATATTTAGCACAGGTTAAGATTAAATGAATGAATTAGAAGTTACTTGTCTACCTCTTTATTTTCAAGACCTTAACATTTCTATTAACAATTATGGTCAGTTTAGAATTTCTCTAAATTTCTCTAAATTGCACCTTGACGGCACAGCTACATTAATCAGCTGAATAAACAAATACATTTATTTCTAGGAGATAGGCATTTTGTTGCAACTATGTTAACATAAACAAGAAATCAACCATTATATAAAGCAAAGGACTGATATGTATATCACCAAGTGTAAGAAACAACTTTCCTTCAACTGGTATGGTGTAAATAATTCTCTGAATTAAATTCAAAACCCGATTAAATACTGTTCTATAAAATCAAATTCTAGTACTAGAGTTGTACATTTCCTTAAAAATAAATACATTTTTTTCCATGTCTTTCAATGCTTGGTAGTTCGGCATTACAGAAGTAGTTGCACAGCCCTGTACTATTCACCACACCTTTTTCATGCCCTAAGTGTTCCATAATAATTTTTAAAGACACAATACATTGTAGATATGATGTATGGATTCACCACCCAGTTTCAGAAAAAGAATATTAACTTTTGATGTGCCTTCTGAGTCTTTCCCTATCCATCCTCTTCTTAGTTCACTCAAAGGTAATTATTATACTGCCTGTTGTATCTATCACTTCCCTAATGTTCTTTATGATTTTAGCACCCAGGTTTATGACCATGAATATACTGTTTATTTTGTTGAATTTTTAATCTTATATAAATGAAACTATGCTACATATATTCTTTCAATGTTGCTTTTATCATTCAGTGTTATGTCCCTGATCCTAATCCACATTTTTTCATGCTTTCACTGTAATTTATCTTCACTGTTGTAGTGTATTTCATTAAATGAGTATATCACAATATATTTATCAATTCCATTGTTGATGGAAATTTATGTTGTGTCTGGTTTCTTGCTCTTCTATAAATAATTCTGCTCTTCAGGTTCCTGTAAACATCTATGTGTGTGTGAGATCTGGCTTGTAGGGAATGCATGCCTTCATTTTAGGAAATAATGTCAAGCTATTTTTCATTTTTCAGAGTGGCTACAACATTTAAGCTCCCATCCAAAGTTTGTAATTGTTCTACTTGTTCTACATCCTCAACACTTGAAATTGTTAGACTTTTCCTTTTTCCCAATCTGTTGGGTGTGCAATGGTATCTCATTGCTGTTTTTTTAGATTTCTCTGCTTAATAAGAAGGCTGAATACCCTTCTCATGTTTACTGAACAGTCAGATTTCTGATTCTATAATGTGCCACTCAAGTCTTCAGCTCATTTTTCGATCAGATTGTTTATCTTTTTCTTGCCGATTGAAGGCATTTGCTATATATTTTGGATACCATTCCTTTGTCAATTACTTGTGTTTTAAATATCTTTTCCATATTATGTTTTTCATTTTCAATATAGTGTTTTGATAAGCAAAGTTTCCTAATTTTAATGTAATTAGGTTTTTTAATCTTTTTTATAGCCATTTTAAAACTTCCCTACTCTAAAATCACAAAGGTTTTTTTTTCCTATATCATCTAATAGTTTTACAGTTTTGACTTTCACATTTAAGCCACCTAAAACTGATTTGTGTGTATGGTTTGAGGTAGGGAGTCTAATTTTTTTCCCTAAACAAATAACAAACTGTCCCAATACCATTTATTAATGAAAAATCCCCATTTCCACTGATAATGCAGTGCCAGCTCTAGCCCAAATCAAATTCCCACATACATGAGACTGAATCTAAGTGTGGTTTGAGTTGTAAAATTCTATTCGACTGAAGGCACCAAAACATCTTGTGAAAAAAAGTCAAGTCTTAACTTCAAGAAATTTTTTAAAGAAGAGACTATCAAACGGCAAAAAAATCCTGACTTGGGAAATACAATGAAAAAAAAAAAGCCACTGCAGAGGAGTCAAAGAACCTGGGCTCTAATTCCCACTTGACAACGTGCTGACTCTGTAAAATTAGGCATTCTCTAGAGGGCCCTGATATTCTAAACTGTCAAAAACAGTGCTACCAAGGAAAAGGTAAAAAATATTTATCTTTCTCCCATGTATATAAGGTCACATTTACTAGAAAGTTCATAAATTATGCTAATAATAGTTAAAAGATAAATATAAACAAAAGTATAATTTAAACAAGCTTTATTATATCAAATTTTAGTTTTATATCTATAATCTAATGAGGAATTTCTTCCTCTAGCTTCTAATTTTGTATCTACTGAAGTCTGGAACTCAGAAGACACTTGTTGACCTCAAATAATTGTTTTCTAGGAGTACAATCTAATTAAAGACCAAGTAAAGATAAAGAATGCTTCCTAAAAGATATATTCTTTTAATGGAAAATTGTTAAACTCCCATGCAGAAATCTGACCCATTTCACAAAAAATAAAGTTTAACTCAGAGCACCTGGGTGGCTCAGTCAGTAAAGCATCTGACTTAGGCACAGATCTTGATCTCATAGTTCTTGAGTTCAAGCCCTGCATCAAGCTGTCTGCTTTCAGCACAGAGCCCGCTTAGGATCTTCTGTCCCCCACCCCCGCAGCGATCTCTCCCCCTCCCCCTTGCTCATACTCTCTCTCTCTCCCCTCCCTCCCTCTCTCTCTCTCTCAAAAATAAACATTAAAAAAAAAGGCAGAAGGGGGGTGCCTGAGTGGCTCAGTCAGTTAAGCATCTGACTTTGGCTCAGGTCATGATCACATGGTTTGTGAGATGGGCTGACAGCTTGTAGCCTGTTTGAGATTCTCTCTCTCCCTCCCTCAGCTCACCTACTCATACTCTCTTTCTCAAAATAAACAAACATTTAAAAAAAAAATTCATGGGCATATGTCAATCTTGATAGCTCAACATAGGATAATAAAAGTACTTTATGTGTAAAAGAAAGCACTAATGATACAAAAGGCAGTTGTACATATTAGATGAAAATACATCTAGGTTTAAAACATTATAAATTAATTTTATATTATGTTATATGTTATATATAACTTATTATATATATTTATTTATATATTACATATAATTTATATAATTTCATGCCATGGTGATTTTACTGCCACAGCATGTAGTACAAAATAGATGGACCCTCATACACAATTTTTATTCTCCTACACAACTAATTGTTCAAATAAAATATCAGAAACTGATATCCCTACAATATATCAGTACTTAACTATAAAGCAAGCAGTTAAAATTTTAGCCCTCAACAGGAACTTTCAAATTAAAATACAACCCTAAAGAACAAATTCTAAATTTTAGAAATATTCAATTCTACACACAGATATAAAAGCCTATTAAAATGCAATGCTGTAACATTTATTTAAAGTTTATTTATTTATTTTGAGAGAAAGAGAGAGAGAGAACAAGCAGGGGAAGGATAAAGAGAGGGGAAGTGGGAGAATCCCAAGCAGGATACAAACTGTCTCACAAACCATGTGATCATGACCTGAGCCAAAATCAAGAGTCAGATGCTTAACCAACTGAGCCACCCCGGTGCCCCCAATCCTGTAACTTTTAAGTGACTTTGGTCACTACCCCACCCCCCAAAAATAAACCATTACATAGTTATGGGCTTTCTTTTTTTTTTTTTTTAATGTTTTATTTATTTCTAGAGAGAGAGAGAGAGACAGCGTGAGCAGGGAGGGTCAGAGAGAGAGGGAGTCACAGACTGAAACAGGCTCCAGGCTCTGAGCTGGCAGTCAGCACAGAGCCCGACGCGGGGCTCGAACCCACGAACCGCGAGATCATGACCTAAGCGAAAGTCGGACGCTTAACCGACTGAGCCACCCAGGAGCCCCTAGTTATGGGCTTTCTTATAGGATCTTATTTGTAATACCCAGTTATGAACGAAATCCCAATTTATACATGAACTGGCAGTCATCTTTCACTAAAATCCTAACCATGTAAATGTAGCACTGCCTTATGGGGAAAAAATATTTTAATAGTTAAGATCTTTATCTCCCAATTATCCTCTGGAAATAAGAAGGATATATTCTGACATTAATTCCCTATTTGCATAACCTTAGAAAATAAGCCTCTCTCACCAGGATCTGGAAAAAGGTGAGAGACAAAGAGTTAGAATGAGTCATGAATAGAGGCACCTGGGTAGCTCAGTCAGTTGAGCATCCTACTTTGGCTCAGGTCATGATCTCACAGTCTGGTCCATGGGTTTGAGCCCTGCATTGGGTTCTGTGTTGACAGCTCAGAGCCTGGAGCCTGCTTCGGATTCTGTGTCTCCCTCTCTCTCTGCCCCCTTCCTCATTCACACTGTTTCTCAAAAATGAATAAATGTTAAAAAAAAATTTTAATAAGTCACGAATAACATATTTACCGGTTTGATTCGAAGCTGACCACCAACCACCTCAAGAATTGCATGTCTTCTGGACACTCTCTTGTCTGTTATCTATAGGGGAAAAAATAAACATTTCTAACGCAGCTACCTCCATAAAAAACAACAGTAACAACAACAACAACAAAAACCCACAACAACGTTTCTGAAATCAGTAGGCTAGATATGAAATATTCATTTGGCAACTGTGTATTAAAATGATTGTCTTCATTGAACAGATAACAAAACAACTCAAGACATTAAGGGACCTGACCAAGGTAATAGGAAGAATGGCAGAGACTCAAACTTGAAATCTAACACATCCCCAAATCTTTCATGATGGCTTCCATTCAAGATAGACATTTAGTTGAGATTCTTATCAATAAAATTCATAAAAAGAAAAAAAATCTACACATTGTGTACTTATTAGGAAACTTCTCAAGCACAAGAAATATGTAGCATGTTATAATGACAAAGGTTTTAAAGAGCAGCAGTCTGGTAAAAATATAAAGGTGCGACAACAAGGTTTGGGGTCAGGCCAACCTGTACTGGAGCCCTGGGGCCATCAACAGTAGTTAAGAGAACAAGAAGGTGGGAGGGGAAGTGGTGTAAACCAAATACTTACAGTGAAGAGATTATGTGTGCGTGTACGTGTATAATACAATATATACACATGTTAACATAAAAAGCTACAATACCTATATTTGCTTCCTCTTTTGAGTCAACATTCTCTAGTTACTCACAAGCACTTCTACATACCAAAGTTTAAAAATGGCTTGCACTTATCATATGTTTGCACGTATAGGAGGATTAGGAGGAACTTGATGGAGGAACAAGGGGGAGAAGAAGGGCGGAAATGGTGGGGGAAAGGGAGAGAGGCAAACCATGAGAGACTCTTGAATGCTGACAAAAACTGAGGACTGATGGATGTGGGGGGGAGGGGGAATGGGCATGGAGGAGGACACTTGTGGGGATGAGCACTGAGTGTTATGTGGAAACTAATTTGACAATAAACTATTTGTAAAAAAAAAAAAAAATGGCTTGCACTTCAAATGCTGAAATTGCCAACTGAGCCTTCCCTGCAGGACTACAGACAGGATAGTTAAGACTCCCTGTTATTTGTGGTCAATACATAATGAAAACATTTCAAGCACCAACTTTACTTAACATCATAATTATTCGGCCTATCGCTTGATTACATTAGTATCTATATCACTTCAACTCTGATACTACCCATATCAGGATCAAAATTATCAGTAAAAACAGACTACAACAATGTACAGTTAATTCAACCCATTAGTTCTGCAAAAACTTACAAAAATGTCAAAATCCCAAGAATCTTTTTTAACCAGAGAGCAGTTCCACATGTAGGACTGTGACTATATAAAAGTAGTAACGTCAAGCATCACAGTGGAATGAATTCTGCACATGTGAATTTTTGATAGCTACAGTTGATTTTTAGGACATTTTCTAAAATAAAGGATCTTAAAGAGAGCCCATCTAAAATATATACACTATTAGCCACAATGGCTAGTTCAGAAAGTAAATATAAACTAATAAACAATCAGAAAGAGGAGAAGAGGGGTGCCTGGGTGGCTTAGTCAGTTAAGCGTCCAACTTTGGCTTGGGTCATGATCTCACGGTTCGTGGGTTCGAGCCCCGCGTCGGGCTCTGTGCTGACTGCCAGCTCAGACCCTGGAGCCTATTTCAGAGTCTGTATCTCCCTCTCTCTCTCTGACCCTCCCCTGTTCACGCTGTCTCTCTCTCTCTCTCTCTCTCTCTCCTAGAAATAAATAAAAATTTTTAAAAAAAAAGAAAAAGGAGAAGAAATTTGGAGGCTCCTATATTCTTTTGCATAATGTGCCTTGTGGACCAAAATCAGAGTTACCTAATAATGCACTTTACCATTTATAAAAATGATTTCTCGTTTGCATAGAACTTCACTTAAATCTTGAGATTTACCATAATACTGTCATAGCTATTATTCACATGTTGTGAATTTGGAAACTCAGTCTAGAGAATTTAAGTAACTTGTGTAGGCCACTCCTTGAGTAGGCAGACTACAGATCCACATTCATTAATAAAAATAAATATGTGAGAAAAAGAGTCATATATGATTCTACATCTGTATATAATCATTCAGAAATAGTTTCAAGAAATGAAAATTATAGGGAGCCTGGGTGGCTCAGTCGGTTAAGCATCTGACTTCGGCTCAGGTCATGATCTCGCGGTTCATGGGTTCAAGCCCCGCATCGGGCTCTGTGCTAACTGCCAGCTCTGAGCCTGGAGCCTGTTTCAGATTCTGTATCTCTCTCTCTCTCTGACCCTCCCCTGCTCACACTATCTCTCTCTCTCTCTCTCAGAAACAAATTAAAAAACATTTTTAAAAAACTTAAAAAAAAAGAAAGAAAATTACTCTGTGTCAGGGAGTAAGAAATTTCTACTTCTAACCTGGGTAGTAAGATTTCATTGTTAATTTCAATAATACAAAGTGATTTTCTAACCAACTGAGTAACAGACCGCCAAATATAAAACTATGGCAAGCAATGATGGTTCCTGTAATAGTCCAGCTTGGATTTCTTTATTTTTCAAACCATATTTTTAGCAATAATGGACTTTCCTACTTCAGTCTTTCTTTGAAGTAGGCTTTCTGGACCCCGGCATGAAAGAAATCTATAAAAGCATAACATGACCTCTAGTGAACACATGACTCCACAACAGTGTAATTGCATGGCAAGCTGTGCATTTCTACAGTATGCTGAAAAAAAGTGGGTTTTTCATTTTTAAATGTTTATTTCTTTATTTTGAGAGATGGGGGGAGGGGCATAAAGGGAGGGAGATACAGAATCCCAAGCAGGTTCTGTGGTGTCAGTGCAGAGCATGACTCGTGGCTTGAACCTATGAACTGTGAGATCATGACCTGAGCCAAAATCAAGAGTCGGATGCTTACGCAACTAAACTACCCAGGAGCTCCACGTATTATCTTCTTAGGTCTTCACAAAACCTGAGAAGAAGACATTATTACCTTCATTTTTTTATACTCTTTTTTTTTTAATGTTTTATTTATTTCTAGGAGAGAAAGAGAGAGAGAGCGAGCAGGGGAGGGTCAGAGAGAGAGGGAGATCACAGACTCTGAAACAGGCTCCAGGCTCTGAGCTGGCAGTCAGCACAGAGCCCGACGCGGGGCTCGAACCCACGAACCGCGAGATCATGACCTGAGCGAAAGTTGGACACTTAATCGACTAAGCCACCCAGGCGCCCCTTCATTTTTAAGTGCAGAGAAGCTAAGCAAATACTTCTAGTTACACAGCCAATAAGCAGCAGGACCAGGACTTGAAACCAAGGAACCTGATTCTAGGGACAGGACAGTCTTGCTTTTAACACTGTACTCATTATCATTACATAAACTATAATTTTTTATATTATTTATCATCAGCTTAACTATCTAAACTAGAACATACTAAAGGACTGGAAATATGGTAGAATGAGTATTTAATAAGCAAGTAGACAGTCTGAGAAAATCAAGCCCTAAATAAAATCCAGAAGATCTTCAGGTTTCCATTTATTCATTTATTCTAATGTCATACCCAAATCTAAGAAGCTGTGTTATATGAATTTCCAATTCTCTATTCACAGCAAACAATAAAGTGGATAGGGTTTAGTAGGCAGTGCACTGACACTGGGGGAAAATGATTGCTGTTGGTCCATAAGAGGAAAGAAAAAGGCTATAGAAAAGCAAAGAACCCCAAAGACTCAAATAGAATGTACTGGCTAGAAGCTAGTGAGAGTAGAGACAAATGGCATAACATACTTCAAAAGGTACTAAATACTTACCTGGTTCTACTTATTGATTACTGTGTTTAAATGAAAACTTCATTTGATAGCCAGACATTTCACATCTTAGAAAGCCATAAAAATAGTTAAAATAGAGGAATTCTAATTTCCTGTCAAATAACTGTAGCCACCTAAATACTAATCATACCATACAAAAGAAATCAGAGTTCAACAAACAGGACACATAAAACCACCCATATTCCACATCTAAAGCACAACTAGGAGACAGAGATTACCACAAACTTTATATGTAGGAGGGGAAGGAAACACCAAACACAGATCAAGCTTCAAGTCAAGTGATAACTGGGAGGAAAAGAGAAGAGAGGGAATGAGAACCTAGGGATGGTGGGGCACAGATAATATCACTCCCAGAAATAGTCATGCCTTGAGTGGGAAATAAAGAAAACACATCTCACATCCAGCAGTTCAGCAGTCCAGGAAAATTGGAAATAATCTGAGCATCAGTAGGAATAATGATAACAATGTAATACAGACACTGAATACAAAATTAATCCATGAGTTCACACTGAACTCAAGAAAGCGCCTAGAGCTAGGGCTGGGAGGAAAAGTCCTTCTTCATAAAAGAATACCAGCTAATGAAGAAGAAATGATTGAGCCAGAAAACCACTATTTTGTACCTACAAATACAATAATTGACTCAGTAAAGGTCCAATGGATGTTAACTTTCAGGTGAAAGCTTGATGGGAAAAAGAATATTCCTGAAGTCTCAAAGCATCACTGCACAGATTACTCACAAAGGGAACTGTGTCTTTTCTGGGGAAGTCTGATAGATACCACCTCCCCCACGTGACCACCCAACATCACCAACAACAGCACAAACTCCTAGCTGGGCCTTGTGATAACCTGCTTCAAATTCACATCAAATATGGAATATTCTTGCCCAAAATGTTTAACATGAATCCTATTATAAAGAAATAATCAGACAATCAAAATTGTTGGCCTTCCTTAAAACAACTGGTCTAGACTCCTAACAACATGAATGTCATGAAAGACAGAATAGTTCTGGATTAACGAAGGTAACATTTGATTGGATCCTAATTTTCTTTTTTTAAATGCTAAAAAGGACACTATGGGAAGAGTTGGGTAAAATTAAATATAGGACTATTAAAATTTACTGCATAATTATTAATTTCTCAAGTGTGATAAGTTTATATATATGTACATAACAGTTTATATATATATATATGTATGTATATATACATTTTATATAAAAATGTCCCTGGTCTTAGGGGATACATGTTGACAAATAAGAGCCATGATCCATACAATGTACTTTCAGATAGGTTCAGAAAACTATATATATATATATATACATATATATATATATGTATATATATATATATGTGTGTGTGTGTCTGTGTGTATATATGAGAGAAAAAGAAAATGTGCCAAAATGTTAAGCATTAATCTGCTTAAAGACATATTGTTCACTGTACTATTTTTTCAACTTTTTGCAGGTCTGAAATCTTTCAGAATGAAAAGTTTAGGGAAAAATTGTTAAAATTTCAAATATGTTGGTACCTAAAAAGGTTATTATCAAATTACCTAGAAAATGTAGTATATGATTGCTAAATGACATAAATACATCTCAGTAAAATTAATAAGCCTCTTTTTATTTAGTTGTAACTAATTTTTTAACTTCTTTGATTGAGACTAGGCACCACAAACTGGTAGCCATTAGGCCACAAATCATTCAGGCTGTTTGTATGTTTTTAGGTTTTGAAAAGTATACGTACCCTCCATCTCACCAGAGTCTCCAGCACCCACTATAATCTTTCACTGAGCACACTTCACTTTTTAGTGTATACCTGGTCTCTACAGGCATTTGAATTTGCAACTTATGACTTAAAGTACAACTTTTTTAAGATTTTTTTTAAGATTTTAAGTAATCTCTGCACCCAACATGGGGCTTGAACTCAGAACCCTGAGATCGCGAGTCACACATTCCACCAACTAAGCCAGCTTGGCACCCTTAAACTACACATGTTTTTAGATGCCAGTTCTTCACATGTGACATTGTGTATCAGGTGCTACTAGCTGCTTAATCAATAGCTATTCATTTCTTCTTCCATAATAATATTTACTCCAGTTTTATGTCAACAATGTACCCATTTAAAAGTATCCAAGTGCCCAGAATTCCTTGTAGCTATGTCCAAATACCCAGAATTCCTTGCCACTATGGACAGCCAAATGACAAGTTCTAGTAAAGGATATAAGAGGGAGTGTGTATTAACGACATTTCCTAGTTTCCGTATCTGATGTTTTAATATTGGCACCTTGGACTAAGGAAGGACTACCCCAAGGGTTATCAGATTCTTAGAGACAGTAATCTACTCACCTACAAGTATACGTTTCATATGCAAACTAACCAGTCTAAGGCCTGTACCCCCAATGATGGCTTTACCTGGCTCTTATGCTCTGCTAATCACCCCAGGACTAGGCATCAAACAACTAGGGACACCCCGTGCAGATCAGAGGCCCATAAAATGATTCAAACTAAACCACCCTGTACCTGCTTACCTTGCCTTGCCCATTCATTCCTGAGAAAACCGCAAGAAAGGCTTTCCTGTAGTTCCCCTAGCTCTCTGCCTTCTGCCTTTCACCAACTTCATGTGGCCCTGCCGTGGCATGATGTTGCTTTCTTTCTCTTGGGAACTGTGAGTAATAAATTATCTTTTCAGAGGCAATCATCTGATCTGTTGGCTTCAGCATTCCTGAACGAAACAACAAAACCTCCATTTTAAAACAGTGGAGTGTCTGGAAAGATTACTGTCTTCAAGATAACAAGAAACAGGCTCAACCGCCATGGACCTTATTTTGCCCTCTGCCTTTCTCTTTTCTTCCTGCTTAAATGGGATACTTCAAGGTACGGCAGCCATCTCAACTACTGGCATGAACCACGTGCAAAGGATGATCAAGGAAGAAAAGGCTGTTCCTTGAGTATCTGTACCAGCCCTGGACTGACTGCCCCTGGGCTACCCCAATTTGACTGAGCTGCTGTTTGTCACATCTCAGTTACTTGCAGCCAAAAGCAATTATGATTAATACCCTTTACTTCAACAATACTGGACATCTAATAACAAACTCATTTATGTTCAGCCAGTCAGAGAAGGAATATCTGAAAGCGGAGAAGCTAACCAAATGTGAGCATTCAAGCACAAGAATTTTTTTTAGTATAAACAAACACTGCACAGCATATAGCAGGAGCTAAAGCATATGCAGGCTAACGGATAATGCTGAAATCATTCCTATCCTTTGTTAACAACAGCTGAAATGACCGCTATTCTTCAGACATTACAGAACAAATCCTTTTTACTTGAATTCTTCATACTGTTTCTTGAATGGGAACAAGACTCTGTCTTTTGTATTGATACAATGTGGATGCCTTCTCTTTGATTTTCTGGTTCTGAATTGAATGTTTCCTGATAAGGACAAGTCATTTCTCCTTGTCTTCATGTCTCATTTTTAAGACATGAAGTTTGTGCTAGAAGAAAAGATAAAGATATGAAAAGATAAAAGAACTGTTTGTGACTTGTTTGCCAAAAATTTATTTTTAACATTTACTGAAGTCAAACAAAATGAAGATTTCTTAGGCTACTGGCAGAAATGCTTGGATGTTTTGACTCAAGGTCTCTGACCTATTTATTATTTCCAAAATTCTAAAAATAAAAAACCTGAATAAAATAAAAGCAGAAAAGCTACAGGACCCTAAAACAGAATAAACTTGTACCTTTCATTTCATTTTTTCCTATGTATATTTACTAAAAAACCAACAAAGGCCCATTTTTCTTAAAATGTTTTCCTAGAGAAATTTCTAAATATCACAGGCAGGTATAATACATCTCATAAATACAATATCCCCATGGAGCCTTGCTCCCATGAACATAAGAACAAAGAAGCAAGATTTGCTTTTTCCAATATAAATTACACACATCACCAAAGGCTAAGATAATAAAAATTTTCTTGTACAAAACTTTATAACTTACAGTGCTTTCATATAAGGTTATCTAGTTTGCTCTATTAGCAACAGACAAATAAAAAATAGACAAATTCAAACTTCTGCAGTAGAGAAAAATAAAAAACCATCTGTTAGGAGATTTGAGGCTGTATCATGAGAAAATGCATAAACCTAAAGACGCATAGGCTCTACACTAGGCATAATTTGCATAAAATGACTTCCTCAAACTTTTTTGTGTATATGTGGCAAATACACAAAATCTAAAATTAAAACCCAAATTAAATAGAGACTGACTGTTGATAAACTTGTTGACAAACCATAAAATTTTCTTATCTAGAGTACTTCCCAGTTACCAGGTTCAAGACGCACTCCACAGAGCTCAATCAACCTTGAGACTGTCACAACATTAGATAAGTCGATCTTATTTCTCAACAGAGCAAAAGTTAGTTGACACAAGGTGTTTAATATTATTGTACTTGGAATGTACCAAAGTTCATTTTCTGATATTAACAAAGGGCAAATTTGAGAAACAAACTTGATTTTTGCCAGAGGCTCTCTAGACAGATTCCAGTAAGATCTCTTTAAAAGGTTATTAAAACACTGGATGTGAAATGGTCTTGGAAACTTCTGAAATACTTTCCCATAAGACTAATGATATAATAGTAGTCAGGTTATCAGGTCACCTCACAAACGTCAATTTAATCTACAATACTGATGAAATATGGATCACTTAGATTTTAAAAAGTAAAATGCAATACCTTCTGAGCTCCTAATTCAAGGCTGCTGAATAGTTAGCCAATATGATAAAACTGGGCTGACCTGACACCACTGAAATTTCAACTAACCCAACCTGTTTGGCTTGCAATGCTACTTATGAAGTGAATGCTATACAAAATGTGAGAACATCATCCTCACCATTGATGTGACTGAGGCAACATAATGAGTAAAAACATAAGCAGAGCTTAGGAAGTCAAAACTGGGTTTAAATCTCCACTTGGGACTTCAATAAATTAAAGTTATTTAATAATTACTTAACTCAGTTCAGCAAACATTTCTTTTTTTTTTAATTTTTTTAATGTTTTATTTATTTCTAGGAGAGAGAGAGAGAGACAGCGTGAGCAGGGGAGGGTCAGAGAGAGAGGGAGTCACAGACTGAAACAGGCTCCAGGCTCTGAGCCGGCAGTCAGCACAGAGCCCGACGCGGGGCTCGAACCCACGAACCGCGAGATCATGACCTAAGCGAAAGTCGGACGCTTACCCGACTAAGCCACCCAGGCGCCCCTCAGCAAACATTTCTTAAAGACTTGTTCTGTGCCAAGCATTCTTAGTGTGTCTAGAAGTGGTTCACAACAGAATCATCTTCAGAGCTTTTAAAAATACAGATATCCAAATGCTACCTACAGAATCAAATTCCCAGTGGAAGGAAGGCAGACAGAGGTACAGAAGCATGTGAGAAGATGACATATTCAGGCTGAGCAGTATATGGGAGATAATTTGGAAAGATTGATTTAGAAATAAATCAATATATGTAAAATATGCATGAACATATGTACATATGAAAAGTAATTCACTATGCACCTATTAGAATGGCCAAAACCCAAAGCACTGAGAACACCAAATGCTGGTGAAGTTGTGGAACAAGAGGAAATCATTCACGGATGGTGGGGATACAAAATGGTACAGCTACGTTGAAAGACAGTTGGCACCTTCTTACAAAACCAAACACACTCTTAACATACGGTCCAGCGATTAAGCTCCTTGGTATTTCCTCCAAATGAACTGAAAACTTATGTCTACAAAAAACTTGTACGTGGATGGTTGTAACAGCTTTATTCATAATTGCCACAACTTGGAAGTAACCAAGAGATCCTTCAGCAGATAAAAGGATAAACTGTGGAACATTCAGACACTGCAATATGACCCATCAGTAAAAAGCCATGAGAAGACATGGAGGAATCTTAAATACTACTACTAAGTGAAAGAAGCCAGCCTAAAAAAGTCTATATATACACACTGTATAGTTCCAACTATATGATATTCTGGAAAAGGTAAATTATGGAGACAGTAAAAAGTTCAGTAGTTGTCAGGGGTTGGGAAAGGAAGAAAGAACAGAAAGAACATAGAGGATTTTTAAGGACAGTGAAACTATTCTGTGTGATACTATAATACCTGATATGTGTCATTGTACGTTAGTCAAAACCCACAGAATGTACACCAAGAGTAAAGTTTAGTGTTAAACTATGGACTTTGGATGATAATGACAAGTCAATATAGGTTGACTGACTATAACACTGTGGTGTGAGATTATCAATAGCAAAGGAAGGTGGGGTGAGGAACAGAGGTATATGAAAACTCTTTGTATTTCGCACTCAATTCTGCCGTGATCCTAAGACTCCTCAAAAAAAATAAAGCCTATTTTAAAGGAGAAAAGTAAATACTGTAAAAGCAAAGTCCATAAGAGTTAAAAAGGGATCAGTGATGCAATGTGATTATCCCACAAGCCTGGTCAGCACTTATCCAATCATCCAATATGTCATACACTTTCTGTCTTGCAGCCAGGAAATCATACATCCACTTAAGCTGAAGAGCCTTTCCCTCTCTACCACCCACTCTCCACCTACCAAACTTCTAACTTTTCTGACACTCCAAAGTCAACTCAATGTCACTGAGTCAGGAAGCCTTCCAGAACCTCTCATCTTAATTGTGGGTTCCTTCCTATATCTCTCTGTATCATGTAACATCTTTTTTCTGTTTGGCTCATAGCACTGAAACAGAATTTTTAATTCAACATGACCTTTCAGAAGTTGGAGGTTATATCTAAAAATTCAGATTTCTTACTACTCTTTCCACCCCATCCCCAGATTTCTTACTAATCTTAAAAATAACCGTAGCACACTGTTACCAGGTGGGCATGGGGGTGAATAGCGGGGACCACATTACAGATCATTTTCCTTGTGGCCTTTCCAACACTGAGGCAGTTGTCATCTATGACACTGCTGTGATTTATTTACCATCATCCCTGCATTGTTTTTCCTATACCCTCCCATTTCAGTCACTCAGGTGCTTGCCTGGTTCCAGTCCCCATTTGATGTTGCAAATGCTGTTTAGTTACTTGTTTCTCTGACTCTCAAACCTAGGAAACTGTAAGTTTCTTGAGAGTAATGACTTGTTTCTCTTTCATCCCTCCATTCTGACCACAAAATATATCCAACTATTATCTGAATTTACTAAATTATTAGTTAATAAAATAGGAAAAATCCTAACATTCGATCCATCATGAATGTTGCTCTGAAAGCTTTAGCAGTTGGTAGCACTGCTTAAATTCACTTCAAAATTTTATATCCTTTTCACACCTAAGTTACAAGTAGGCTCTTGTTGAAGGTTGGAAGAATGAGAAGCAGAGACATAGAAAAAGGAGAGATCGTGTGCTTTGAAGGCCTACAACGTGCTAGGCACTGTACTAGACTCAAAAATTAAGGTGCAAGGTGGGGGGGGGGAGACACCCAGGAGCTAGGAGTGCTAGGCACATCCCTAGAGACTAGGTTCCAGAAAGGCCAGTGAGATTCTGTAAAAGGCAGAAACAACACAGAGTTGCCAGGCCAGGGAGTGGTTACTGGCTAGTTTGTATAAACTTTGTAGGACATGTACAGCATTCTTAGAAATGGCAAAGTGATGCCAGGGAAGGTATATACAAGCGCCCATGACTATCCCTACCCACAATTGAGGGCCTCTTCTCCTTTCAATTGAAGCAGTCAATTCCATGATACCTGCCCTTAGGAAGACTCACTAGATGGCTAGCGTTGTCCCATTTCCTTGGAGGAAAAAGATCAGAAAGGAATGTGTCATATGATCCCCACCAAAACAGAAAAAGGAAAATTTGAAATCAGAAACAGTGGTTTTCATTTAAGAGTATAAACAGCTTTTCTAAAAGACTATATAATCAGCTTTAATTAAAGAAAAACCATAAATTTTTGGCCATAAGTTAAAGAAAAACCAAATAGTTTGGCCTAAAGGTACCCTTGCTTGAGATGTTGTACTGTAAAACCTTTTCTAAAATCAAATTTTTTACTTAAGATAATTATAGGTTCACATATAGGTGGAAGATACAATACACAAAGATCTCTTGTACCATACCCCCAGTTTCCCCCAGCAGTAACATCTTATAACATTATAGTACAGTATTACAACCAGATACTAATATCGATACAGTCAAGATACAAAACATTCCCACCACCACACAAATGCCTCTTGTTGCTGTGTTATAGTCATAGCAATATCCTCCTGCCCCCCTCCCCACTTCTTTTAACTCCTGGCAACCACTAATATGATCTCCATGTTTACAATTTTGTAATTTCAATAATGTTATGTAAATAAATTCATACAATATGTAACCTTTGGGATTGGGTGTTTTCAGCCAGGATAATTCCATGAAGATCCATCCTGGTGTAAAACCTTTAATTGGTGTAGATCATAAAGCACAATTACAACCTAGTAAAGTAACCAAAGACCTTGGGTTCACTGATGACTCCCACTAAAGCAAATGGCACAAGAACATTAAATTTCACTGTACTCTGTTATCTGTAAGTGTTCTGGATAAGTGCTCTCCTGCCACTGTAAAGACAAAGACATTCTCATCAACTTGTTTCACCACCAAGTCCATTTTACACATTGGAATTAAAAATCTTTATGCTTGTGTGGCCATGAAGGCTTGTGAAATTTGTCTCCAAAAAACACAACCTGTTAAATGAATTCAAAAGTCATTATTAATTATTAAACATAATTAATTAATAATCACATTATGAGTAATTTACAATGAACATCCTGAGTTTTCCCACTTGAATTAAGTCTTTGCTTTCACACTACAAAAAAAAGCCTCACTGGAATTGCTGCTGTTTGAAACAGCACCTTCATGTTGAGTTTTAACCACTGCAAAGAAAGAGTATCTTTTTTAAAAAACCACAAGTGGTTTTTTTCCCTTTAACACACCTAGGACACCGTTCATAACCACTTCTAATATCTGCCAAACTTGGCAAGAGAATCTCATCACAGAATGATTTGAAAAGGAGAAGCAAAATTCTGACCAGATAGACTAACTTTTTACTCCTTACTATTTTAAGACAGAAAACCAAATAAGCTCATCTCACATTAGCAAGCCTATAATACAAAGATCAAGCTACAAATAATGAAAGGATCTGCAACCTGCTGCCATGTTTATAAAACATGGGCCTAAAATTCATCAACCCTTAGATCCACAGTACTCTATATATTGGTGATTCAATGTGTTAAGCAATCAAAAGTCACTTGTCAACAGACATAAGGTTTCTAGATGAAACACATACTCTTAAATCTCATATATATGTATATGTATGTATATATACACACACATATATTTAAATATATATGGAGAAAGGAGGGAGGGAGGGAAGAAGGAAACAAATCTCTCAAATGTTTGTGTAAACTAACAAACTATGGAAAAAGGTTACAATGTTATTTAAACATTTAAGTAATTATCTGTCCAGTAAAAAAATAAAGAGCAGATGAATTTCACAACTGTCTCAATAACCTTATTGCATACCCATAAACGTACACACATACCACGTGAGGGCTGATGTCAGCATCAGAACCCCCAAGCACCACTCCTTAACCTGCTCTGAGAAGGATCCTAAGGCTAATAATACCAATGCTTCCATGTAGACACTGGAGGCTAGCCAGGATAACAGTCCATACTCCTTACTGGCTGGTGTTAGCTCACTGACACAGGTTTGTCTCCAGAGCTCAAGAGAAAATTCCTAGAGGGCAGAGACCTATATCTCATTTATCTTTGTAACCCCACTGTGCTACCGTCTGCAAAGATGCTGCACAAAGTGGACACTAAACAAAATATGTTGAATGTTACAAAAAAGAATGTATCTGTTTTAGGTAGAGATCTATAAAATTCAAGAATGCAACAGGAAAATTTTCTAACTCCTAAACATCCCAAAGATGGTGGAAAATATATAGCTTAATGGCACTACATATCCAAAAGTTTATTTGCACTCTTTAAATAACTGTTCTATGGCTCAATTTTCTCTTCCGAACAATGAAGATAATAAGAGTACCTAACTCCTAGGATTTTGAAGTGATTAAAAAGTTGGGACACGTAAAGTCCTTAGATCAATGCCTGGAACACTACACACTACATTAAGGGTTGGCAGCTGATATTACTGAAAAAGACTGTTCCGTAAAAGGCCCAAGCAGTCCCACAAGAAGCCAAAAGCTTAAAAGAAATCATTCTAGGAAAGATAGAATCAGAGGTTGGCAACTTTCTACTGTAAATACTGTGCCTTGTCAGGCCAAGAGGCAATATCCTCAACCTTTGGGCCAATTATTCTTCCTAAAAAGCTAACAGGTTTTTTGTTTGTTTACATTTCACATTTTAAAACTCAAGAACCATCCTTAGGGGATGGCTTCATACAAAAAGAGACTGGATTTGGACCCAGGGCCATAGTTTGCCGACCCCTGGATAAGACTACAGTAATGATCATACAGGTCAGTGCTTATTAAGGGCAATACTGGAAAACGTTTGAGAGTTGATTAAAGTTTACTGAAAAACGTGCTGCTCCCCAACTTCTAAAATCCAGACAGGCAGGGCCGGCGTGGTGGGGAAGCCAGAAACGGGGCTTCAGGAGACAAACAGGACCTCGCTCGGCTCTCTGGGTCCGGCCGAGTCCCCTGCCACACTTACTCGAAGCAGCGGCCCGCGGCCGATCACCGTCTCCCCGGGCGCAAGGGCCACTCGGGGGCCACCGTCCAGCGGCTGCAGCTCGAAGCCCCCGGACATGGCGGCGAAGACTACACCCCTTGGCAAGGAGACGGTCGCCGCAGCCGCTTCCGCCTTCCATGGACACGCGCGGGACCTAGGCAGGCCCTCGGAAAAAACGCAGGGGGGAGTAGCACAGGCTCCGCTCTTGTGCGTCCAGGCCTGCCGCAGCAGGAGCTCCGGCGCCGCGTCCAGAACCCCGCCGCTCCCCGCCAGCCAGCGACAAGCGCGGGGATTTCTCCAACACTCCGCCTCAAAATTACTTTTTAAAAGCCCCGGTTTAACACCCCCTCACCGTTTTTCACCGCCCACCCGTCATGGAGGACGTCGGGCCTTGTAGTCCGTGGCGCCTTCCTTCTCCTCTCTTGCTGAGTTGAGACGCCCAGATGAAACTACCACTCCCAAGAGGCAACGCGCGCTCCTCTCTACGCCTGTGCGAAACCGGAGGCAGCAAGGCGGGACTACAGTGGGCGGAACTGGAGGGAGTATGGCGAAGGATTCGAATTCCAAAGGATTTAATTCGCCGGAGAAGCGACCGCGGCATTGGAGGTAGGAGGGTTTTCCCTTCCCGCTGACGTCTGGACGGCGCAGCCTCAGCTCAGCCTCCTGGAGCTGCGGTGACAGTCGGTGCTGATGGTTGTTATTGTCGCTTATTTGTCACTGCTCCATGTTCTTTCGACTCGGGCAGCTTCAGAGTGCGCGAGATCCTCAAGAAGGGCGGCTCAGAAGGGATGTGGAGTCGTTCCTTCTCACCTGTGGGGTCGGGGTGCGCCGCCTCCCGATCTGAAAGTGGGGCGAGCTCTTCCCTACCTCGACTGGTAATTGAGCAAAGTGGTTCATAAAGAAGAAGAAGGGGCAGAAGAGGGATAGTTTGCCAGGTATCCAGGCAAAACTGGACTTAGAAGAAGATGCTTAGCGTGAGTTTAGGAACCTCACCAAGGCGCGCCCCAACTGTTAAATTAAAAAATTCGTTTTCCTCCTGGGAAAGAACTCTTAACGAGAGGACACATTTTATTCCCCAGTGAGATTCTGGGAGAAGTAACAAATGTTTAAATGCAACAGTAACGTTCTCCTAATGTGAGAATTTTTTTTTTTTTTTCAGAAATATAGTAATTCGGGTTTGGTTTGTACTGATGTTGAGAGAGATGAGTTCCTGACAAAAATTTGCTCTTGACTCATGAACTTGTTTCTGTCAGTTTGCTTTCTTACTTCCCTAAAACTTCGAGAGGAGGCCCTCTATTGAACACAGACATTAAAATTCTAACCACCGTAGCTAATTTGGATCACAAACAACCAAATGAATGGGAGCAACTGTGGCTTTGACAAGTCCAGAAACAGAGGTGAGTAGCATATCTAGAAAGGGGAATCATCATTAGCTGAGTTAAAAAGAAGTATTTAGGAACCCCTTCTTCCTGCACTGTAACCCAGCCCCCCCCCATTATAAACGGAAGTGCAACGTGGAATAAACTGATTTTGAGTAATCTGAGCTGTCCTTATGTTCAAAAATAGCTCCATGCTTTCAACTCATTTTGGAAGCATAAGCCACAGGAAAATTAGCTGAAACTGGACTTTCAGTCTGTAATTATATGCTCTACCTAACTGAATTATAAACATTGTTTATAGTTGCTTGTTACTGTTGCTTTATGGCCTCAATGACTACCGTTCTTAGTTCATAATTATGCATATAGGGTAGCTTCAAGAGGCCATTTCTAAAACACTGATAACTGAATTGAATATTTGAGACTTTGTGTCATTATAACCTGGACTTTAACCTCTTGTCCATTTCAGATAGTGTTTGTGTCAACTGTGAGCACCGACCTATTAGGTACAAGTAGATAACAATTATCATATAAACTACAAAAGTCCGTCAGGGCTATGATTAAGTCACAAATTGCAGATGAAGAACTTAATGACAAGACATCAATTCCCACAGAAAAGTATTTAGTAGTTTAAGAGAATTGAATCATACACATTTTCAAAAATATTTTCAGCAAATGCTTGGAATCAAACATGTTCCCACAATGGTTATTTCTACTACTAAACTCAAATTATAGTCTGGGGAATCATTTCTCTTTATTAGATAATGTACTTCGGAAGCAGAAACATGAATGTTTAGAAACAAACCCATTTACCAAAAAACATTCAAAAAGAAGAAGTAACGTGTTGAGTGCCTCCCATGTGCAATTTAGATGAAACTAGATGGTTTACACATTATCCCTGTTAATCCTTGTAAGAACACACAGGAAAAGAGCGTCATTGGCCCCATTTTACAGATTGAAAAACCTCAAGTGAGGAAAGTTAAGGTTCTTAAATCATACCCAGAAAATATCTGGCTCAGAGTAGGTTCTATAGTCAGAGCTGAGGAGACTGAGCATGTTTAAACTTTGCCTTTTAGGTTACATATCTGGATAATTTGCTAAAACATCAAGCTATGCAGAAAAGCCCCAAGAGGAACAATAATTCAAGAGTTTCTGGCATAAAATTGAATTCTGTGGATGCTGAGAAGGAAAAAAGAGAGAGTCAGAATAATTTTGTTGAACTGCTGCCTCCAGAAGTCACTTTTAAAATTTTTAGTCAGCTGGACATGCAGAGCTTGTGCAGGGCTTCCATAACATGCAGGAGCTGGAATTACACAGTAAAAAACAGTGACTCCTTGTGGAAACCTCACTGCTTGACCCTAAGAGCTGTGTGCCAAAGAGAAGTAGACAACGATCTAAAGAGTGGATATTCCTGGAGAGTAAGTTTAGTCTTTGAAGTCTGCGGTGTTCTTCACAATATGGTGATAGTTTGAGTCAACTCTGCCTTCTGCAGGGAGGAGGTAGGATTTCATATACGGAGTGTGTTGGCTTTCGGCCTTGAAGTCGAATTAATATTCTTATCTTACAAACCACACCATCCCATCCATCCTTTTACATTTTTTAAATACTAAACTCAGGCATATTCCTCTGTTAGCTACTTCATTCCACCTTCTCCAAAACTCACAGCAAACTCTAGCTCACTCTGTATGTGTACACATATACGTACACCTATACCCACATCCACTCACACACACACATAGGCTCATCACAAAGGTATTCGTCTATGTGTATATCAGTGTAAATATTTAATCTTCTTTTCAGCCCTGTCATTCAGCTTCTCTAGTTTTAAACAAACTCACTGACTAACTACCTACTCCATTTTTTAACAATGATGATTTACCTCTTTCAGGTAATACTACGGAGGAATTACCAGAAGAGTAAAGTGAAACATGAATGGCTAAGTGGCAGATACAGCAACATATGTTCTCCTCTTAGCCTACCAGAAAAAATCATGTACCCCATGGATGCAGATACATGGGGGGAAATTCTAGAAGCAGAACTGGAGAGATAAGCTGAAAAATTACAAACACATCTTGTAATTTGAAAGTTTAAAACTAAAATGACTCTTAGGTTTGTTTAACATTCAAAAGAAAATATTGTAAAAGTCCAGCTTTGTTTTTATCCTGCGCTTTCATAAAAATTCTGGCTTTACTGTAATGTGGAAAAATCATGATATGTTATTTATGTAAGAAATACTATACTGATAGAGTGATTTCAAAATGTATTGCTTCATGTATTTATATTAGTATATTGCAGTACTTTAATGACAAGAGAGTTTGATTGATATTTTCTGCTTAGTGGTAATTTAAAAATTCAGGAAACCATATGAAGAAATTGATTAGTGATTCATTAAGCAGTAGACATAACTAGGCTCATAACTAGGAGTAGACATAATTAGGAAGACTACCTAAATGAAGTTAATAGCAACATGCTGAAATGTATAATAAATTTATACTTTGATAACTTTGAAATGTCCATTTCAGGGGAATTCGATTGAATTGTCAAACAGTGAGCCCATTTTAAAATGTACTAAACTTGTGGTTTAGTTTAAAATTAATCTGACTGAAAGACCAAAATTGTAAGACTAAGTAGGATTCCCCTTACTTGCCTACAGACCTGGAACCCCTCTCAGGGACAGCTGTCAGAACTGCCACACTGGTTTTCTTGGTAAACGCCTTCTAACAGCCTTCCAGCACCATCTAGTGTACTACTTAGAGATAACTAAGGTGAAGGACTTTGATCCTTTTTGTTTTCCCCACATTTAAAAGAAGAGAAAATGTAAAAAAAAAAAAAAAAAAAAGGAGAAGAAATGTATTATTTTAGAGAACCCTATATACCTGACTTGTTTACATTTGTAGCTTCCCAGGAATCTTAAACTTTTGTTCTCTTTTTCTTAAAAGTAGATGGTATAGTACCCACTATACCAGATTGTTCATTCTGAATCTGTGGTCAGCACCATAGTAAAAAGTGTCTATGAAACATTTTAGTCAGTATGGCATTTTCTCTTAAATTGTGCTCTGTAGCACAAAAAATAAGAATCCAGGAAATCAGTATTTAACAAATAGGCATAATACTGAAAAGATGCCTCGCTCTATTCAGATTCCTTGTGTTGGATCAAGCAGATGAGGATCTGTTGAAAGGAGCCTTGAAGATCAGGCAGTGTTCTCTAGGACTAGGTGACAGTCCCTTTTAGAGGAATACCTTTCAGCCACCATTAACTCTCTTCTTGGCAATCTCTTTTGTAAAACTTACCCTCTGGACCTGGAAACCATCCCTAGATTATACCATTTTGGATTAAGTGGCCCTTAATCCTAAAATTCCCATAGTTCTTTGTACATACCATTCTCAAAGCTGTGTACTACATTAAACTGTCAGTCTTATTCATGTGCCTCGTCCCCACGCCCCACTTTAGACTATGAGATTCTTTTTTTTCTTAAGTTTGTTTATTTATTTTGAGAGAGGTAGAGAGACAATCCGAAGCAGACTCCATTCTGTCAGCTCGGAGCCAAACGCAGGGCTCAATCTCATGAACTGTGAGATCATGACCTAAGCCAAAATCAAGAGTCAGATCTTCAACTGACTGAGCCACCCAGTCACCCCAGGTATGTGAGCTTCTTAAAGGCAGGGACCATTTATTTATTTATGTGTTCTCAAAACCTGGAATATAGTAGCTTTTCCCTAATGATTTGTTAAATTATTTCTATGTTATTTATTTTAATCCTACCCGGAATGTATAATAAAAACAATTTACTATATTGTTAGTGGACAAAACTGTATTGAAATGCAATGTAAACCCGTAAGATAGATGGGATGCTTACAATTAATGCTAATACTTGAATAATTGTTTTAGTCTTCTCAAAATCTATAAGGGACAAACAAGGAAATAGAAATGTTGTGTTTTATGTTTTTGAGTAAACACTTGAAAATAAACTTAACCCAAAGTATCACTTACTGTAATTTATCTCACAAAACTTATCCCAATAAGTTTCAAGTATTATTTTGCAAGCTATATGAATAATCTTTAGTTGCTTTTAGTACTGTAACATTAAAATAATTTTTTATATAATAAGCTATAAGCTTTGATTACAGTCTACACAGAAAGCAAAGTTTGGGAAATTAATGATAAATTTATGGTATGGGCTTAGAATGAACTGTACATTTATCAGACCAAGCCATTAGCATCTGAGAACATGAGTGGGTGAAGTAGAATGAAGAGAAGACATGCTCTTACTCACAGATAAAATGTTACATATACACAGTTTGTAAAACAGGCAAGATTATTGGGATAGAATATTAAGTTGTTTCTAGTATTGTTTAATATTAAATCAGTTTAAGATCTAATGTATATTTTTTTAATTTGGAAATTTTTCTTTAGTTGCCTACAGTTTATAACCCAATCTTAAGCCAGGACATAATCATCAATAAAAATCTATATGAATATAAACTTTAGATCTTAGAATACTCAAGTATATAAAAGCCTAATCTGAAAAACATACTCCTAACCACTTTAATTTTATCTTTGCTTTGACTTCATATATTCTCTTCCCTCCAAAACTTCAAATACCCTAATAATATTAACAATGAGTGGTAACACCAGGAAGTGGATTGGGAAGAATAGATAGATGGAGAGCACACACTTTTATTTAAAGCAGAATTGAAAGACCAAAATCATCAAATAGATGAAATTAGATCGACAGTGGACGAAGTCAATTCATTATAATAGCTAACATTTGTTGAGTGCCTACTCTGAACCAAGCATAGTGCTAATGTGGGAGATACTATAATTCTGTATCTATTTTATGGATGAGAAAACTGAAAATTACAGAATGATCTTAACTATCCTGTTCATCACCACTCCCCAGCACCTATGAGTACATGACACGTAGTGAGTGCTCAATACATTTTTTTAAATTTATTTTTTTAATTTACATCCAAGTTAGTTTATAATGCAACAATAATTCCTTAATGCCCCTTAGCCATTTAGCCCATCCCCCTCCCACAACCCCTCCAGCAACCCTCTGTTCTCCATATTTAAGAGTCTCTTATGTTTTGTCCCCCTCCCTGTTTTTATGTTATTTTTGCTTCCCTTCCCTTATATTCATCTGTTTTGTATTTTAAAGTCCTCATATGAGTGAAGTCATAGGATATTTGTCTTTCTCTGACTAATTTCGCTTAGCATAATGCCCTCTAGTTCCATCCACATAGTTGCAAATGGCAAGATTTCATTCTTTTTGATTACCAAGTAATGCTCCATTGTATATATGTACTACATCTTCTTGATCCATTTATCCATCAATGGACATTTGGGCTCTTTCTATACGTTTGCTATTGTTGATAGTTTTGCAATAAACATTGGGGTGCCTGTATCCCTTCGAAACAGCATACCTGTATCCCTTGGATAAATACCTAGTAGTGCAATTGCTGGACCATAGGGTATTTCTATTTTTAAGTTTTTGAGGAAACTCCATACTGTTTTCCAGAGTGGCTGCACCAGTTTGCATTTCCACCAGCAGTGCAAAAGAGACCTCTTTCTCTGCATCCTCCCCAACATCTGTTGTTGCCTGAGTCGTTAATGTTAGCCATTCTGACAGGTGTGAGGTGGTATCTCATTGTGGTTTTGATTTGTATTTCCCTGACAATGAGTAATGTTGAGCATTTTTCATGTGTCAGTTGGCCATCTAGATGTCTTCTTTGGAGAAGTGTCTATTCATGTCTTTTGCCCATTTTTCATTGGCTTGTTTTTTGGGTGTTGAGTTTGATAAGTTCTTTATAGATTTTGGATATTAACCCTTTATCTGATATGTCGTTTGCAAATATCTTCTCTCATTCTGACAGTTGCCTTTTAGTTTTACTGATTGTTTCCTTCACTGTACAGAATCTTTTTATTTTGATGAGGTCCCAATAGTTCATTTTTGCTTTTAATTTCCTTGCCTCCAAAGACATATTGGGTAAGAAGTTTCTGCGGCCAGGGTCAAAGAGGATTTCGCCTGCTTCCTCCTTGAGGATTTTGATGGATTCTTACATTTAGGTCTTTTATCCATTTTGAGTTTATTTTTATGTATGGTGTAAGAAAGTGGTCCAGGTTCATCTTTCTACATGTCGCTTTCCAGCTTTCCCAGCACCACTTGCTGAAGAGACGGTCTTTATTCCATTGGATAGTCTTTCTTGCTTTATCAAAGATTAGGACCCATACATTTCTGGGTCCATTTCTGGGTTCTCTATTCTGTTCCTTGGATCTGAATGTCTGTTTCTGTGCCAGTACCATACTGTCTTGATAATTGCAGCTTTGTAATTCAGCTTGAAGTCTGGGATTGTGATGCCTCCTGCTTTGGTTTTCTTTTTCATGATTGCTTTGGTTATTCAACGTCTTTTCTAAATCCATCAAATTTTAGGATTGTTTGTTTTAGCTCTGTGAAGAATGCTGGTGTTATTTTGATAGATATTATATTGAATATTTAGATTGCTTTGGGTAGTATTGACATTTTAACAATATTTGTTCTTCCTATCCAGGAGCATGGAATATTTTTCCTTTTGTGTGTGTGTGTATCTTCTTCAATTTCTTTCATAAGCTTTCAACAGTTTTCAGTGTGTAGATTTTCACCTCTTTGGTTAGATTTATTCCTAGGTATTTTCTGGGTTTCGATGCAATTGTAAATGGGATCAATTCCTTGATTTCTCTTTCTGTTGCTTCATTATTCGTGTACAGGAATGCAACCGATTTCTGTGCATTGATTTTATATCCTGCGACTTTGCTGAATTCATGGATCAGTTCTTGCATTTTTTTTTTTTGGTGTAATCTTTTGGGTTTTCCATATAGAGCATCAAGTCTTCTGCGAAGAATGAAAGTTTGACCTCCTCCTGGCTGATTTGGATGCCTTTTATTTCTTTGTATTGTCTGTTTGCTGAGACTAAGACTTTCAATACTATGTTGAATAACAGTGGCAAGAGTGGACATCCTTGTCTTATTCCTGACCTTAGGGGGAAAGCTCTCAGTTTTTCCCCACTAAGGATGACATTAGCTGTGGGTCTTTCATATGTCTCTTATGATCTTGAAGTATGATCCTTCTATCCCTACTTTCTTGAGTGTTTTTTTATCAGGAAAGGATGCTGTATTTTGTCGAATGCTTTCTCTGGATCTATTGAGAGGATCCTGTGGTTCTTGTCCTTCCTTTTATTGATGTGACAAATCACATTGATGGTTTTGCAGATATTGAACCAGCCCTGCATCCCAGGTATAAATCCGACTTGGTCATGGTGAGTAACTTTTTTAATGTATTGTTGAATCTGGTTGGCTAATATCTTGTTGAGGATTTTTGCATCCATGTCCATCAGGGAAATTGGTCTATAGTTTTCCTTTTTAGTGGAGTCTTTGTCTGGTTTTAGAATCAAGGTAGTTCTGGCTTCATAGAGTTTGGAAGTAGGGGCGCCTGGGTGGCTCAGTTGGTCAAGCCTCTGACTTCGGCTCAGGTCATGATCTCACGTTCGTGGGTTCGAGCCCTGTGTTGGGCTCTGTGCTGACAGCTTGGAGCCTGCTTCGGATTCTATGTCTCCCTGTCTCTCTGCCCCTCCCCCTCTCATGCTCTGTCTTTCTGTCTCAAAAATAACTAAAACATTAAAAGCACATGAAGGAAAGAAAGAAAGAAAGAAAGAAAGAAAGGAAGGAAGGAAGAAAGAAAGGAAGGAAGAAAGAAAGGAAGAAAAGAAAGAGAAAAAGAATTTTGAAGTTTTCCTTTGATTTCTATTTTTTGGGACAGCTTCAAGAGAATAGATGTTAACTCTTCTTTAAATGTTTGGTAGAATTCCCCTGGAAAGCCATCTGGCCCTGGCCTCTTGTTTTTTGTTTTTTTGTTTTTGGGGGGAGACTTTTGATTACTAATTCACTTTCTTTACTGGTTATGGGTCTGTTCAAATTTTCTATTTCTTCCTGTTTCAGTTTCGTTAGTTTATATGTTTCTAGGAATTTGTCCATTTCTTCCAGATTGCCCATTTTATTGGTATAATCATATTCTCTTATTATTGATTTTATTTCTGTTGTGTTGGTTGTGATCTTTTCTCTTTATTCTTGATTTTATTTATTTGGGCTCTTTCCTTTTTCTTTTTGATCCAACTGGCTAGTGGTTTATCAATTTTATTAATTCTTTCAAAGAATCAGCTTCTGGTTTCATTGCTCTGTTCTACTGGGGTTTTGGGGTTGTTGTTTTTGTTTTTTATTTCCAATAGCATTGATTTCTGCTCTAATCTTTATTATTTCCTGTTTTCTGCTGGTTTGGGGTTTTATTTCCTGTTCTTTTTGCAGATCTTTAAGGTGTAAGGTTAGGTTGTGTATCAGACCTATCTTCCTTCTTTAGGAAGGCCTGGATTGCTCTATACTTTCCTCTTATGACCGCCTTTGCTGTGTCCCAGAGGTTTTGGGCTTTGGTGTTATCATTTTCATTGGCTTCCACATATTTTTTAGTTTCCTCTTTAACTTCTTAGTTAGCCCATTCATTCTTTAGTAGGATATTCTTTAGTCTCCAATATTTGTTACTGTTCCAAATTTTTTCTTGTGGTTGATTTCAAGTTCCATAGGGTTGTGGTCTGAAAATATGCACAGTATGATACCAATATTTTTGTACTTGTTGAGGGCTGATTTGTGTCCCAGTATGTGATCTATTCTGGAGAAAATTCCATGTGCACTGGAGAAGAATACATATTCTGCTGTCTTAGGATGAAATGTTCTGAATATGTGTTAAGTCTATCTGGTTCAGTGTGTCATTCAAAGCCATTGTTTTGTTGGTTTTCTATTTAGATGATCTGTCCATTGCTGTAAGTGGAGTGTTGAAGTCCACTGCTATTATGGTATTATTATCAGTGAGTTTCTTTATGTTTGTGATTAATTGATTTATATATTTGCATGCCTTCACATTTGGAGCATAGGTGTTTACAATTGTTAGGTCTTCTTGGTGGATAGACCCCTTAATCATAATATAATGCTCTTCTTCATCTCTTGTTATAGTCTTTATTTTAAAGTCTAGGTTGTCTGATATAACTATGACTACGATGACTTTCTTTTGTCGATCATTAGCATGATAGATGGTTCTCCATCCCCTTACTTTCAATCTGAAAGTGTCTTTAGGTCTCAAGTGGGTCCCTTGTAAACAGCACATAGCTGGATTTTGTTTTCGTATCCATTCTGTTACCCTATGTCTTTTGATTGGAGCATTTCCTCAATGGACGTTTTGAGTGCGTATTGAAAGATATGAATTTATTGCCATTGTGTTTCTTGGAGAGTTGGAGTTTCTGGTGGTTCTGGTTCTTTCTAGTCTTTGTTGCTTTGGTCTTTTTTTTTTTGTGTGTGTGTGTGTGTGTCTTTTCTCCCCTCAGAGAGTCCCCCTAAAATTTCTTGCAGGGCTGGTTTAGTGGTCACAAACTACTTTATTTTTATTTTTCTGGGAAACTTTAAATCTCTCCTATTTTGAATGACATCCTTGCTGGATAAAGAATTCTTGGCTGCATATTTTTCCGGTTTAGCATATTGAATATATCCTGCCACTCCTTTCTGACCTTCCAAGTTTCTGGGATAGGTCTGCTGCAAACCTGATCTGTCTTCCCTTGTGAGTTAAGGACTTTTTCCCTTGCTACTTTCATGATTCTTTCTTTGCTTGAGTATCTTGTGAATTTGTGACCTTGTTGATGGTCAGTTTTTGTTGAATCCAATGGGAGTCCTCTGTGCTTGCTGGATTTTGATGTCTGTGTCTTTCCCCAGGTTAGGAAAGTTTTCCACTATGATTTGCTCACAAAACCCTTCTACCCCTTTTTCTCTCTTTTCATCTTCTAGGACTCCTATGATTCTGATGTTGTTCCTTTTTAATGAGTCACTGATTTCTCTAATTCTTAAATCGTGCTCTTTTGTCTTAGTCTCCCTCTTTTTTCTGCTTCATTATTCTCCATAAGTTTGTCTTCTATATCTCTGTTTCGCTGCTCTGCATTATCCACCTTGCCGCTGTGGCATCCATTCGAGTTTGCAGCTCAGTTGTAGCAATTTTTATTTCATCTTGACTAGCTTTTACTTCTTTTATCTCCACGGAAAGGGATTCTAATCTATTTTCGACCCCAGCTAGTAGTATTATTATCATGATTCTAAATTCTGGTTCAGCAATCTTGCTTGTATCTGTGTTGATTGAGTCCCTGGCTGTCATTTCTTCCTGCTCTTTCTTTTGGGGTGAATTCCTTCATTTCGTCATTTTGAAGGAAGAAAAGGAATTAATAAGGTCCAAAAGTTAAATTGAAAGAATTAAAAACAACACACACACACACACACGCACACAAATCAAATAAATGATGCTAGATCCTAGGTGTGTTTTGGTCTGGGTGTTGAAAGGAGCTTGATAGATTAGAGAAAAAAGGGAAAAAGAAAAAGAAAAGGAAAACATTTAAAAATTTGAAAAAATGAATACAATGAAATAGAATAAAATGAAATGATGAAAGTAAAGTGGAACTTGAAAATTTTACCAAGCAAAGTAAAAAATAGTAGAAAAAATTAAAAATATTTTTAATAAAAATTTAAAATTAAAATATTTTTTTCTGTATTCAAGAAAAAGAAAAGAAATGAAAAAAAAGAAAATTGAATAGATGCACCAGTGAGCAGACTGAAATACAATCGAAATAACATTGTTTTCCTCTAGAAGTCAAACTATGAAGCACTTTATAGTCTGTAAACTAAGCAGGCAAAGAGACTTGTGTTCCTGAATAGCAAGGTTGTCTCAGTTGGGCGGGGCTTAGTGTATGACCCCGTTCTCCACTAGATGGCGCTGCTTAGCTTACTTGGGTGCGTTGTTGTGGCGCTTGTAGGTGTGTGCACGCATGTGCATGTGCGGGATCGGTGAAAATGGCGTCACCGAGACATCCCGTCTCCGTTTTTCCCGAGCAGCAAATACGCACCGGTCCTTGTCTCTGGTTTCCATCCACTCCCCGCTTTTACACTGTCCACGACCAAGCCAACAGGTTGCCAGGCAGTACCTCCCTCCTGAGTTTTATCTGAGATGCAGCTGTGTTTCCCGACCCGTCACTTCTGAGGAACTTTGGCTTTGGCTCTTACTGACCCTCTGCGGGAGGGTCTAACTGAGCAACTGTCTGTGCAAGCCGCACCCAGGAATGTTTGTGGCACCATGCTGCTGACGATGCCCAGGGACTGCAGCTGGGCAGAGAAAGTTCACACGGTCGTGTAGCAGCAGCGTTGCAGAGATTATGGAAAATCACAACACACATCTGGCATCAGGCTTCACCCTTAATGACCTTGTTCCAGCACCAGCGAATGTGGTTGTTCTCTGGGGTCGGCTAGGACTTTTGCCTGTGGGGAGGCCATGCCACCTCTACCAGATGTCCTCCCAGCAGGGGAACCGCCGTCCTTGTGTGGCCCAAGGACCCTGGGACTTCACTCTACTCCTGGGGATTCACCCTTCTCACCAGAGCACCGCCAGGTATAGACTCTGTGCTTTCCCTGTTTATAGAGTCTTAATTGAATTTAAGCTCTCTCCTTTCTCCATTTTTAGTTCAGTCCCTGTGGCTGTTTCCACTTTTCCACTTTCTCTCCAGCTACTTTTGGCGGGGAGGGTGCTTTTCCCATTCTCTCCCCTTGTCTGTGTCCTCTCTCTGCAAGCAAAAACAACAGCTCCCTGACCTCTACGGCTTCTCTCTCCGCCGGTTCACCTCTTCGCACTGTGTACCTTCTGAGTTCTGTGTTTCAGGTTGTGCAGATCGTTGCCTTCACTTAGGCCAGTTGTTAACATTTCCACGTTTGTTTTATTTGTTGTTTATTTAGCTGAAGCATTTGAAACTATGTTGCGACATGATAATACTTTACCGCTCAATACTTTAACATACAACTCCTAAGTACATTCTCCTATATGCAATACCATTATCACATATAAAATTTTATATTGATTCAATAATGTAACTTTTAATCCTTATGTAAATTTCCTTAATGGCATCAAAAATATGTAGATTTTTTTTTCCAATTCAGGATCCAAACAAGGTTTACAAATGCATATCATTTTTTATGTCCCGTTAATCTCTCGGAACCAGAAGTATATCCCTCTGCCCTTGGTTTTGTTCTTCAAAATATTGACTTGTTGGAGTTTTTTTGTTTGTTTGTTTAAGTGTATTCATTTATTTTGAGAGAGACAGAGATGGTGCAAGTGGGTGGAGGGCAGAGAGAGAGAGAGAGAGAGAGAGAGAGAGAATCCCAAGCAGGACCCATGCTTCCAGCTGCAGAGCCTGAAGCAGAGCTCAGTTGAACCCATGAATTGTGAGATCATGACCTGAGCCAAAACCAAGAACCAACTGTGCCACCCAGGTGCCCTGATCTGTTGGGTTTTTTAAAGAATTCAGGTGGGTTTAATGTTCTGTAAATGATTTGTCTGATTATCTCCTCATTATTTGGTTCAGATAAAATGTATTTAGCAATTATTCTACACAGGTAAATGTAGTATGCTTCTTAATGCACCACATTAAGAGCCACCTAATGTCTGTGTGACCAGATAAGTCTGATTATTTGATTGAAGTGGTAATCCTCAAATCTTTCCATTCAAAGGATATTTTCTTATAGAGTTAAGACTTCTTTTTTCAAGAACCAATTTCTAAAGTATTCCCTGTTAACTAAACCCTATGCTAACCTCTTTATAATATTTTCATATTCCATCTTCATAATTAGACTTTTAAAGAAGAATGCAGGAAATCATCTCCAAGTTGTTTTCCATATCAACATAAAGAGAGGTAAAGCCACTGTTTAAACCCAGCTCTCTTTGATTTCAGAGACCAAGTTTTTAACCACTAGAGTATAGCACTTTTGAAAGTCCTTACATTAAGGCAACGTAAAGGACTAAGGCTAACAAGGAACACCTCCCAATACAAATATCTAGAAAATCAGAGGAAATTAATATTAGATGTATAGAACTTGACATTTATGCTAATGGAAGAAGCCTTCCTACTTACGACAACTTGAAAACCTGGGGCAAAAAAAAAAAAAAAAAGTTTCCTGAAGATAGAGCTAACAAATAGTAAAGAAATATTGGACCAGTGTCTGGGGAAAGAAAGAGAACTAGAGACCTAGGCCCATGATTGAAGTTATTCTTGCCATGGAGCATTTGCCAATTTCTGCAAGAACAACTGAGGGGTGAATACATTTTTGCCTTGTTGCTTACCTTCATGGGAATGCTTTCAGTGTTTCTTTATTTCAACATTCTCTCCCAGTGAAAGCATCCCCATGAAGGTAAGGAACAAGATACAAATGTCCACAATCCCCATCTCCATTATTATTTCATACCATACTGGATGCATTAGTCAGTGTACTCATTCAAGGGGGGAAAAAAGTAGAGGCATAAGAATTGGAAGAGAAGTAAAATTCCACTTGCAGGTGGTATGATAATATATCTGGAAAACCCAATAGAATCAATGATAACACCAATATGAACAAAATAGTTCAGTAATCAGCAGGCTAAAAAAGATATATAACTATGTATATAGTTACAGGACAATATATAATAATTATATCATTTATATTAGATTAGATTAATCACATCAAAGGAATATCCATTAATTTCTATTTTTATCTACTACTTTTATTAGCAGTGGATACTGAATTTCATAAAAGGACTGTTTGGTATCTATGACTTAAGTTATACACCTGAGAATTTTTAAGAACTTGACAAACATTTTGTTATTATTCTACATGCTGTGGCAATAGCTTCTTAAGTTGCTATAACACATGCATTTTTTTTCAGATCCAGAAAACCAACAATATTGAAAATCCTATTTTACAACAATGAAAAACTTGATGAACAGGCTAGCTTTCTTCCCCCAAATTGTCTTATAATAATATCTTCCAATGATTGAGCACATTTTACATGGCCATTTACCCATCAAATAGTCTTGAAAGATAGTTTTCAATATTTTTAAAATACAAAAATTGAGTTTCAGGGAAGCAAATTAATTTGAGTCCAGTCGAGCAGCTTGTACCTGGAGAAAAGGACCCTGACCTCAGGACTGGTTCAGGCAGCTGGGTGGGCTACACCATCCTTGAGACCTGGTAAATACTAATCAGCTGCCAGCAGAGGGAGCAATACTTCTATTGAAACTGACAAGAGCTTATGTGTGGGAGGTCACGGTTCCTCATTTCAGCCATGTTAGCTGATGGCAAAATGTCAGAAATCAGAATTTGTACAAACTCTTTTGTGGTAAATGACAGAACTGAAATTAATCCTGCCCATCTTCTAGGCCTTTCCAACAAGAGAAGACTGGATATAACTCAAAAATCATAATCAACCTTTCTAGCTAGAATGTTAAGATGTCAGGGACTATAACCCTCCAATGAAAAAAATTCTTATCCCACTCTGCCCTTCATTCTTGTCTCCACTGCCCAATAGAGTTCTAGCTTCGTTTCCAAAGGCACAATAAAGAACATATGAATTCAGTTTTACAATTATTTCCCCAAAAATGTAGGCCCACGTCATTATTCTATGTACATGTCTTTACATGAGGGCATTATTTCATTTTCCACAAGTTCTCCAAATTTTCAGCCCAGGGTCCATGGATACTGCAGTTCTATGATGTTGGGCTGTTAATGTGAGTATATTCTTCTGAGTAACAGATATAAGCTCTGAAAATGACTCCAAGAGCTTAGAATTAGACATTTATGGTTAAACAGTCTTTAGGTGTCAATAAATTTCTCACCCTTTTACCAATACTGTGACTAAATTCTACTCCCGTATATGAAGAGACTATAAAAGGAATTCATCCAGAGGTGAAGACTCTTCTAGAATTATGTTTTTATTATTTCCCTTTGAAACTAATTTGGGCAGAAAGAGTGAGCCAAGGGCCTTGAGGAACTGAGCAAGGTAATCAAAATTTGTGTGCAAGATTCTCTTTCACTTACAAATAAACCTGTCACGTGTACATTTTGAAATCCATATCCTGGATTACACATTTTATTTTATATACAATATTCACATCTCAAAATGGAAAGCAAAATGTGCTCAAGTACACTGTATAATTTTTTTATCATATGACTTAGTTTTGTATTCTATTTTACTGACCCTGCCTAAAGTACAGTATATTTGTAGTATTAGAGTCCCCACTCAAGATTAATGTCTATAGATAATAATTGCTACCCTAAGGTAAGTGCTTATTACTATGTACAAGATATCTTTCCAACAACCACTGGAGACAGTCCATTCCTGAATCTTCCCCTTATTAACTGTGTGGGCAAGTTATCTATGCCTTAATTTTCAATCTGAAATATGATTACAAAAGGATTCATCTCATGGGACTGTTATGAAGATCAGCAGTCATATTCCATCTCCTCATATCCCTTTCTCTCCCTCAGCTACTACTTATCAACTTGATTCTATAGATTTGCGCATTCTTTTCACCTAGGTCAGTTTTTACAAATGTTGTGAGGTAGGGCTTCATTCTTTTGCATGTGGCTCTTTACTTTTCCCAGCACTATTTTTTGAAAAGACAGTTCCTTTCTCATTGAATAGGTTTGGCACCCTTGTTGAAAATCACTTGACCATAGATACATGGGTTCATTCTGGACTCTCAATTCTATTCCATTGATCTATCTACTCTTACTCCAGTACCCCTTTGTCTTGATTACTGTAGCTTTGCATTAAGTGCAATTGGGAAGTCTAAGTTCTCTAACTTTGTTCTTTTAAACGATTGTTTTGACTATTCTGACTCTCAGGAGAATAGTTTTTTGTTTGTTTGTTTTTTAAACTTACTGTACCTGGGGGAGTGTTCCATGAGGAGGAGAGATAAAACTATCCCAGAAAAAAAAAAAAAAAGACTTCTGAGTGATTCAGCTGTCTTTTCTGCCAGTTTCAGCATGGAGTATATCTCTTTTGTAGCTAAAGTAACAGAAGGCATTTAATAATACATTAATACTCAAGATATATTGTTCCTCTGGTATTTTCTATATTATACAGTATGGTATAATAAACAGTATCTAATAAATAAAAATTTATGCAGTAACAAATAGGAACAGAGAGAGGGCAATAGAAATATTGATATTGGTTAGTAGTGATGCTCCAGGCTGATTTCTTGCTGTGGATGAACAGGCCTGCTGTTGGCATTAAAGAGACCCCTGAGAGACTGCAGACGCCAGAAATTCGGGCCATCTCTGTCCTTAAGAAGCTCTGCTGGGGACCCCAACCCCTGGAAGTTACTTCAGCCCAGAGGTCATTCTGAATTACTTATGTGACTTATCAGCTTTGTTTCTTTTTAAGTAATGAGAGCTTATTTTTCCAGACCTTCATTCCACAAATACTTGAAGATTTGGAGTTAAATTTAGTAAGGTTTAACATTTTGATTTTGTGCACTTCCCATTTTAGTCTTTTGTCACCTCTCTATTTTTGTTCTCTCTATTTATCCTTTAGCTTATTTATTTTAGCTTTGTTTTTACTTTTCACCATATCTATTCTTGACTTTACAGTGTATATTTTATCCTTTTTATATCCCTTTCCTTATTTAGGTCTAATATTTATCTGTAATCTTTGTTTAATTTTTTAGCTAAATCTGTCTTACTCTTTTGTTTTTCTTTTTTAAAACCAAATCTCTTACTTTACTTTTCTGATTTATTCTTAGCTCCATCCTGGTTTAAAAAAAAAAAAAAGCTTACTTTTGTAAGGAACCATATAGTATTTAACCGTCCCCTAAACCCCAGTGTAGTAAAGCAAACCCATTCTTCAAAAACCTCCTTCTATGGATTTTTGGATTTGGAATTCATTTTAATTGGATTTGTGTTCATTTTTCATGGAATTACTGAAAGATCCTTTCAATGTGTGAGTTTAGTGTGTGAATTTTCTTTTCTTTCCTCTCTTTGTGTTCCTTCTAGAGTCAAGGAGTTCCTAAAGAGTCATTTGATTTCTTTAAATACAGAAATACATAAACTGCAAATACCTTCAGGGCACAAGCTCGCAATACACAGGAATGAAGCAAGCTGAGTGTAAGAAAAGTCCAGTGAAGACAGATAACCAAATTTTCCTTATTTTTATTTAATGTTTATTTATTTATTTTGAGAGAGAGAGCATGTGCTGGAGAGGGGCAGAGAGAGAGGGAGACAGAGGATCTGAAGCAGGCTCCTGACTTTCAGTGCAGAGCCTGATGGAGGTCTCAAACTCAAAAATCATGAGATCATGACCTGAGCTGAGGTCAGGCAACTGAGCCACCCAGATGCCGCCAAACTTGACTTATTTTTATAGAATTGTGGCTTAAGCACAGAATCTCAAACACATTCATAGAATACTGAAAGTTTTATTTTAAAAATGAAATACAAATTGAAAAGTATAAATAAATAAACCCTTGCAAGCTTCCAACCTCTAAGTATCAGCAGAGGAAAGATTTACTGTTCAATCCATTTCAAGCCTTAGACCACGCAGTAACATAAAGAATTATTAAATATCAAACTTCTGAGAAAAATGCTCATTATCTTGTGTTTCCATTGATCTCTGCCCTGTTCTCATTCAAAATGGTGAAGACACTGAGCGCAGAGGATTCATGTGGTTTTGTACCAGAAGTCATGTGACATTTATTCATCTATATCATCTGATCTCATGGCTGCTAACACATGGTTGGCTGATACTGTCCTGGGCTTTCTACTGGCCTCTACTGCTGGCTTACATGAATGCACACATGGGCTTTTGTCTACTGTCTCATGCTAAGCAGGCCTGCCTTTAGCTATCGCCTGCCTATAGACCTGACTCCCCTAGGTCCTCCGTGCAGTCTCACCGCCAGTAGCTCCCCGTTCAGGATCTGCTGTGGGGCAACCTGCTCCCAACAATGGTAGGCCTGATGACAAGCCCCCCGGCTCTCAGTGTGGAACCAAGAGAAGCTGGGTGTCTAAGTGAGAGTTGCTCTCTTCCTGGCCACACCCAATAGCTCTCTTGGTTCACCCATACTGGCATGGAGCCTTTACACAGGAATCTCCTCCAGAATCTCCACCTGAGCACAGGGAAAGCCATTCTCCCTTCAGTTTATCTGATTTCCCATTCTCTACACCAAGGCCCAAAGATGGACAAGCACACACACTGATTCTTTCTCTCTGCCTTCTCCCACAACCCCAGAAGTAGAATGGGTGGGTTTCAGCCACCACCATCCCTTTCTGTGCTCTAGCCTCCCCAGCTGGCTGTCCCAGAGGAGTCTCTCCTTTACATGAGCACTATGATCTCAGTTTTTCAAGTCTTAGAAAAACACAAGCCCTCTCAGTCTCCCATTAACTGAATCTTAAGCATATTGTCTTTCTGTAAATTTCAAAGCATGCCAATAAAAGAGTAATGCCTTATTTTGTTCTCACATTGCTTCAGTAACAGATCCAAATCTCCTCCAAGGCTAACCAGGAAAATGGTCATGTACTTGTAAAGTACAAAATAATAACTTTTCTTTAAATATCACTACCGTTAAATTGTATTTTCCTTTTTTAATTGGTTACTACTTTAATTTGGATATAAAATATCATGCATTTTCTTCCTCACTAAGCTGTCCTTATCAAGTTTGTATCTCTTCTTATAGTTTGCAATGCAGAATTTAGCCTTAAATCATTTAAGTAGGAAAAAGATTTATTTTTATTCATAGTGAAATCAACTGATCACAAATATAGGTACTTGCAAATATGGATAGTCTTTGCATCATGGTTTTTATACCTACAGTTACCATTCTTAAAGTACTTCTAAAATTCTGCTTTCCTAAAATCATTTGATTTCTTTTTCTATGCTCTTATTGAACTGCATTTAGTAACTTTGTAGCAATTTTCCACAGTATCAATACTCAGATGGTAAAAAGAATAATCTTAGTTCATTTTCATAAAGTTGAAATCAGAGAACTTTTTGAAATTTAGCTTCACAATTATACTTTATACCATGATTTCTATTTTTGGAAACTGACTTCAATGTAGCAAAGTGGGTCAGATTATTTTCCACCGCTTGAATTTCCTCAAGACACAGTTTCATGAAGGATGACATTTTTAAAATTTTTTAAAATGTTTAATTTTTTAAAATGTTTTATCTATTTCTGAGAGAGACAGTGTGAGCAGGAAAGGGTCAGAGAGAGAAGGAGACACAGAATCTGAAACAGGCTGCAGGCTCTGAGCTAGCAATCAACACAGACCCCGATGCAGGGCTCGAATCCTTGAACTGTAAGACCATGACCTGAGCCGAAGTCAGATGCTTAACCGACTGAGCCACCCAGGCATCCCTCAAATAAACAAACATTTAAAAAATCATAAAAATAGGGGTGTCTGGGTGGCTTAGTCAGTAAAGCTTCTGACTTTTGCTCAGGTCATAATCTCCTGGTTTGTGAGTTCAAGCCCTGTGTCAAGCTCTGTGCTGACAGCTCAGAGGCTGGAGCCTGCTTCAGATTCTGTGTCTTCTTCTCTCTTTTCCCCTCCTCAACACACACTCTGTCTCTCTCTGTGTCTCTCTCTCAAAAATAAACATATTTAAAATATTTTTTTTTAATTTTTTAATGTTTATTTCTGAGAGAGAGAGAGACAGACAGACAGCGTGAGCAGGGGAGGGTCAGAGAGAGAGGGAGACACAGAATCTGAAATAGGCTCCAGGCTCTGAGCTGGCAGTCAGCACAGAGCCCGACGCGGGGCCCGAACCCACGAACCGCGAGATCATGACCTAAGCGAAAGTCGGACGCTTAACCGACTAAGCCACCCAGGCGCCCCTAAAATATTTTTAATAAATAAAAATAAATGAATGAATGAAAAACAATTAGAATATTTTCACGGTAACTCGTTACAGCATAATAACCTCCCAAGAAGGGAGAAAACCCCAACTTTGATTAAGGGACATGTTTTTATAATCTACAAGGCAAATGTCTTATACTCCCACACATATACTTCTATCTAGTAAGATATAAATGGCTGCACAGGAGCATTCTCCTCAAAGCACTAGTGTAATTCTTTCCTATTCTCTGAATACCATTCAGTAACAACTGTTTCTGAAGTTTTTTACTTCACTTTGAATGAATGAGAAAAATATATACTATAAAAGTGTTTGCACACTAGTTAATAGAAAATCACACAATAGTGCCTGTATATTACTTTAAATTTACTTCCATTTTAAATAATTTGCCTAAGTTAATCTTTAATAAACTATAATGACCACATTTTCTTTTGAGGCTTCACTTTTTAACTAACCATTCTACTGATTTTAGAAAAGTCAGTTCTGAGGCACCTGGGCGGCTCAGTCGGTTGAATGCGTAACTCTTGATTTTGGCTCCAGTCATGATCCCAGGGTCATGGCATTGCTCATTGTGGAGGCTGCTTAAGATTCTGTCTCTCCTCTTGCCCCTCTTCCCTGCTCATGCTCTCTTTTTTTTTTCTCTCTCTCAAATAAAAATAGTTAAAATAATTTTTAAAAATAAAAAGAAATTTCAGGGTTTTTTTTTTTTTTTAAACTTCAGGCTTTGTAAGAGAAAGCATACAAGCCATTCAACCAATTAGTATCTGTAGCTGACATCCAGGTCCAGATGGCGTAGAGGAGATAAATGGATGCCTTCACTTGTGTGCAGTTCACCATATGCACAGACACCACGGACTTTGAAACAGCATCCCTGGCACCTTTGAAACACAAGAAACAAATCCAGTAAGGGGCCATTTGCATCCTTGCTGATTCACCTGACAATGCAAGAAACCAGTCCCCAAAGACAAATGCAAATGAAGAGTAAGGATCTGGAGGATGTGGGAGAGAATCAATTTGAAAGGTATTTTTCCAATTTCTGATAAGTCTGTGGGCCCTGAAGTAGCATCCACATAGAGAGAGAGGATTCAGTACTGATGCATGAATGCATAATGATAGCGACAGAAATGTGTGCAAGATGTACAGGTAACAAGATAGCATTCCACATATTAATACACAGTTCCTAGGTCAAGTTATAGAACATTCCACCATCCTACAAGACTCCCTCCTGCAATTTCACAGATTTTATTTTTTAAATATAATTTATTGTCAAATTGGTCTCCATATAACACCCAGTACTCATCCCAGCAAGCACCCTCCTCCATACCCATCACCCACTTTCCCCTCTTCCCCACCCCTCAACAACCCTCAATTTGTTCTCAGTCTTTAAGAGTCTCTTGTGGTTTGCCTCCCTCCCTCTCTGTGACTTTTTTCCCCTTCCCCTCCCACATGGTCTTCTGTTAAGTTTCTCAAGATCCACATATCAGTGAAAACATGTGGTTTCTGTCTTTCTCTGCCTGACGTATTTCACTTAGCTTAATATCCTCCAGTTCCATCCACGTTGCTACAAATGGTCAGATTTCATTCTGTCTCATTGCCATGTAGTATTCCATTGTATACATAAACCACATCTTCTTGATCCATTTGTCAGTTGATGGACACTTACGCTCTTTCCATGATTTGGATATTATTGAAAGTACTGCTGTGAACATTGGGATACATGTGCCCCTATGCATCAGCACTCCTGTATCTCTTGGATAAATTCCTAGCAGTGCTATTGCTGAGTTATAGGGTAGTTCTATTTTTAATTTTTTGAGGAACCTCCACACTGTTCTCCAGAACAGCTGCACCAGTTTGCATTCCTGCCAGCAGTGTAAGAGGGTGCCCATTTCTCCACATCCTCACGAGCATCTATAGTTTTCTGATTTGTTCATTTTAACTACTCTGACCGGCATAAGGTGGTATCTCAGTGTGATTTTTATTTGTATTTCCCTGATGATGAATGACGCAGAACATCGTTTCATGTGTCTGTTGGCCATCTGGACGTCTTCTTTGTAAAAGTGTCTATTCATGTCTTCTGCCCATTTCTTCACTGGATTATTTGTTTTTTGGGTATGGAGTTTGTTGAGTTCCTTATATATTTGGATACTAGCCCTTTATTCAATATGTCATTTGCAACTATCTTTTCCCATTCTGTCAGTTGCCTATTGGTTTTGTTGATTGTTTTCCTTTTGCAGTGCAGAAGCTTCTTTATCTTGATGAGGTCCCAATAGTTCATTTTTGTTTTTGATTTCCTTGCCTTTGGATGTGTGTCGAGTAAGAAATTGTTGCGGCTGAGGTCAAGGAGGTTGTTTCCTGCTTTCTCCTCTAGGGCTTTGATGGTTTCCTGTCTCACATTCAGGTCCTTCATGTATTTTGGGTCTATTTTTGTGTATGGCATAAGAAAGTGGTCTAGTTTCATTCTTCTGAATGCTGCTGTCCAGTTCTCCCAGCACCATCTGTTAAAGAGGTTGCCTTTTTTCCATTAGATACTCTTACCTGCTTTGTCAAAGATTAGTGGGCCATACATTTGTGGGTACAGTTCTGGGCTCTCTATTCTATTCCATTGGTCTCTGTGTCTGCTTTTGTCCCAATACCATACTGTCTTGATGATTACAGCTTTGTAGTAGAGGCTAAAATCTGGGATTGTGATGCCTCCCGTTTTGGTTTTCTTCTTTAGTATTACTTTGGCTATTTGAGGTTTTTATGGTTCCATACAAATTTTAGAATAGTTTGTTCTAGTTTTTGTTTTTGTTTTTGTTTACAAATAGTTTATTGTCAAGTTGGTTTCCATATAACACTAGTTTGTTCTAGTTTTGAGAAGAATGCTGGTGCAATTTTGATTGGGATTGCATTCAATGTGTAGATTGCTTTGGGTAGTGTTGACATTTTAACAATATTTATTCTTCCAATCCATGAGCATGGAATGTTTTTCCATTTCTTTGTGTCTTGTTCGATTTTCTTCATAAGTTTCCTATAATTTTCAGCATACAGATATTTTACATCTTTGGTTAGGTTTATTCCTAGGCATTTCATGGTTTTTGGTGCAATCGTGAATGGGGTCATTTTTTTTATTTCTCTTTCTTTTGCTTCATTATTTCTGTATAAAAATGTAACCAATTTCTGTACATTGATTTTGGACCCTGTGACTTTGCTGAATTCATGTATCAGTTCTAGCAGATTTTGGTGGAGTCTGTCGGGTTTTTCATGTAGAGTATCATGTCATCTGCGAAAAGCAATTTCACAGATTTTATACCATGCCCCCCAAAGCTTCTGGATGGTACCATATGTCATAGGACTAATGGATCCCACAGTAACAGGTTCATTTCCTCACCTCCTCGTTGCGATGTGAGTCGGCTGTTTGGATGCTATGCTGTATATGGTCCCATGCCTTAGGTCAAGCACTCTATAAGCTCTTGGATAGTGATGTTGGCTGAGAACTCTATGGACAGGAAAGGAAAATTCACACTCAAAGCTGATATCCATTCCTATGAGAATAAATAATTGGCTCTACCAGGATGGAAGGTTTTCAATGTAGTCAACTTGCCAAATGACTGGTTTGCCTCCTTGAAGAACAGTGCCATACAGGGAGCTCAGCATCAGGCTCTGTTACTCACAGATTGGGCATTCAGAGATGGAAGTAGCTAGACGAGCCTTGGAGAGTGGAAGTCTAGACTGTGGGCACTAGGCGTAGCCACCATCTCTGCCACTGCAACCACTCTATTCATGTGCCTGTTCTGCCGGTTCTAGAGTAGACCAGGAACTGGATAACATCAAATGGCCAACTGATTTGGGGGTGAATGCCTTTTTCAGGGTATTAACAAATGATACAAACATCTTCAGACTTCAGGCCCACTCCCGTTATGTCCATATGCTGCTACCTCAGTCTTTGTCTATGATCTTTTTCTTTAAAGGACCCTGACCGAGCCATTGGCCACTTCATGAGTCCAGATATATTGTCATCTTGGGCCATTTCTTCTTCCAAACAAAGCTCAAAGCTGTGTCTATTAGGAGGATTAACCTGTGAGACTCTCATTCAAGGCCACCCCTGTCAGATCTATATCACAGTCTGAAGGCCTTCTCTGCCCAACTCTGCTTCTTTTTTCTTTCATCTTACATGGGATTACAACCTCCACTTTTCAATAAACCTCTTCCACTTCTAATTCTGTCTCAGCTTCTGCTTTCCAGAAAACCCAGTTGATATATTCTCCCTTTAGATGAGTGGTATTCAGGATAATGGAGAAGGAAAGGCTGTGTGCATGTGTGGGATATGAGGCTATATGTTGACAGTGAACAGCAACAGCTTTATGTCAGGGGCAGGTAATGAGAACTAAGATAGAAGGAAGAATTCAGAATAAGAAGGGGTGGAAGAATGTAAGTCTTCTCCTCTACTCTTCAGACGTTTTTGGAAAGTTGATGAGGTGGTTAGATTTCTCAGGTATGCCAGTATAAAGGAACAGAGTCATTTTATTTGGATGCTAAAAGAAAAGGTAACCTTAGAAAGCTGAAGAATTCCTGCTACAGTAGATGTTAAATGTAGTACATGATTCGAATGACATCCCAAGGAAGAGTGTGAGGAATAAGAAGAAAAAGCATAACATTGATTACAAGTGCAAAATCTGGGTTTGAATCCCATCTCTACTATTCTAGTCACATAGACTTGGCCAATTTACTTCACTCTTCTGAGCCTCAGTGCCCTTATCTGGGAATAATAGAAGGAACTGCCTCAGAGGATTAGTGTGAGGTTGGAATAAAACAATGCTTGCCAAGTACCTAACACAGTGTCAAGCCCAGGCTACCTATTCTGTAAGTGGTTGTTATTGTATTAAACCCAAGGAAGCTCTAATATCACGTGTCACTCCTCAAGGAATTAATGATAGTGTGCATCTTTCACCCAGAAGAACTGCAAAAATGCAGTTAAAACTGTGCCACCCAAAGTGTACCATCTTTGTGCTTGTAAACAAATCTACCACGCATAAAATAATTTCAATTCTGCGTTCATTCTCCAGGAAAGACAAAGGATGCAAAGGATGTTAAAGAAGCAAGACCAGGGTTTTTCATTATTCCCTCACACAAAGATAATATTATTGCTGTAGCTCAAGCACAACCTGTAGTTAGAGGGACTTTCAGAAAGAGGTAGGTATGGACTCCTTCGGCCTTACACTTGCCACATGGCAAATTAAGCATCTCATATACCCTTATACAGCAAAATGCTGAACACGTATCATAGTGTTTCATCAGTACTTATTTAAATATGTAGGCAAGCCACCATGAGAAAATGGGGGATTTCCAAATTGCATGTGATTTGCAGCTATTAACTGCAAAAGCAATTTACATTGCAGCTAGGGACTTATTGAGACAAAGGGAAAAGGTATTAACACCAAATACAAAGTGGAAGAAGCCTCAGGAGAAGCCTGTGTTCCACCCAGGTCCTGGAATTTTGCTCTGTTGCTTCCAATTTCCCACATCAATGTCTTCATGCCTTGTTTCCCTTTGCACAAACCTCGGCTTCCATTCCCTGACCATGTGCCTCACGTTGGGCATAAGTATTGTCATCAGTCCTCCTGGGTTCTTCTCCTAAACTGTCATGCTGGTAAGGATCTTCAAAACAGTAGTCTGTACTTGAAGTGCCCCAAAGACCACCAAGCAGGCGAACTTTTATATCATATGCATTAAAAGTTTGTTTTGCTTAGAGATTTCTTACCCTAGTACAATCTTAACATATAATAATAACTTTTGGAACTTTTACTAAGGTATTTACATAAATTTTTAATGTAATTCTTATGTTAACCATATGTAGTATTACTTACATACCCATTTTGCTGATAAAGAAACAGGATAAGTTAAGCAACTGGCTGAAGATCTTCTTACAAGGAAATAAATGCTCTGCTGCTAAACTGCCTCCTGGCGATAACTCCCTGGGAGAGTCTAAACTTGCGGGGAGCCTCACAGTCATTACTCAGTTCCTTCTATTATTGAAAAGGCCCTAAGAATGTGGCTTGACATTAGTGTCTTCTTACATGCCCATATTTCCACTTCTGAAATAAGTCTACATTCTTTTTTAAAATCAAAAATATAAAATCTATAAAAAGGAAAATGTATTAAATTAATCTATAAGAAAGATCCTCTGACCATTGGTAGAAATACACCATTCTTATTTTTTAAAGTGTTTAACCCTTAAAAGCCTCTTTCCCTAGAGCAGCTCATTACAAATTTTAATACACACAGGACATTACCCAGGGACCTAATTAAATTGCACGGCCTGACTCAGATCTCAGTTGGAGTGCTGGCTTTCTAGAACAGCCTGCCAGGGGATGCTGAAACCGTGGTCTGTAGACCCAGCTTTTAGTTGCACTTCCACATTTTTATGCTACTGCAAATACCCAGCCTTTTGTCTACACCAAGAACCTAACCTCTCAGCCCCTCTCAGTGTGCTAGGACCTTTTTGTATCCCACACATTCCCTCACTGGGTTATTCTATTCGGGTTCCTTGTTCTTTCCTTAGGGTCATTAAGGACTCTGACAGAAGTCAAGGTCTTTCTCACTCCAGGCTCTCAGCTCTCAAATGATTCTCCAAAATGTTATTCCAAACCTTCTGTGTCTGGAGGCTCCAACAGTTCCTTCCACTCACATCCCCCTGAGCAGGTGACTTTCATCACTCTCTTCAGAGAAACATCAGAGGGCATTCAGCCTAAGCTTTGTCTCCTTTTCTTCCTTCAGCCTCTAAAGGACTCTATTGCTACATGTGTCTTTATTTCCTTTTCTGCATCAGTGGTGTCCCTCCTGCTTTCCATGGAAACCCACTGTCTAGGCCAGTGATCCAGTCCTTCTTTTCACCCCCTCCCAAAGCCTCATTCCTCCTCTCTTCTTCTCTCCAGCATATTCCTGCCCTCAATCTATGCCTTACAAACATACAGCCCTTCACTAGGAGAGCACTCCTCTGAACCCCACCTCGCCTTGGATGACTCAGAACATGTCCCATATAAGCATAGTGAAACCCCTGATCCCTACCACCATACCACACCCCACATGTGCACCTCCTCCAGTCTTCCCATATCAGCAAACTTTTCACTGTTTATGCAGTCACTCAGGCCAAAAACCTAAGAGTCATTCTTCATTTGTCTCTTCCCCTTATCCTCAGCATCATTTAGCATACCCTATTGGTGATTCTACCACCAAAACATATCCCAAATCTGATCCCTTCTCCCCATTTTCAGGGCTACAGTCTGGTCTAAGCCATGCTTATCCCTTTGCTGAATTAGTCAGCAGCTTCTCATAATGTGTCCAAGCTTGAACTCATGCTTTCTTCTACAATCCATTCTTCACAGCAGCCAAAGAGAATTTGAAAGTTGTAAATCTGAACATGTCACTTCTCATTTAAAATCCACCAATGGTCTCTGTTCTCTTAAACATGGAATAAAATTCAAAGTCCTTCCCTATGTCTCTCTGATGTCTCCCAGCACTCTCCCCTGGTGTATCAAGCACTAGACATACTATCCTTTGGGTTCCTTGAACATATGGTGCTCATTCCTGCCTCAAGTTCTACACATTTTCTCTTTCCATAGACAGCTATGTGCTTATTTCATGCCTTATTTTATTTTCATCAACAGCACTTTCGATATCTGGAGTTGTCTTCATCATTCACAGACTATCCCTCCACACTAGAATGCAAGTTCCGTAATATGGGGATCATGCCCACCTTATTCACCCAGCAGTGAACAAGCACCTGGTAGGCTCTAATAAATATGGTCCTAGTAAACAAATAAATGAATGAGTTACCTATTAATTCCTGGAAACTACAAACCAGTTCTCTATAATTCACTGTAACAAACTTCTATAATGAATAGTCTGCAACCTCTCCTTCCCCTTTTCACTAGCCCCACCCCATTTTCTCTATGTGTGACTTTTCCCTTGGCCTCCTTCTGAAACTGCCCCCTTGAAGGTCACCATGGCACATTAGTCACCAAACTCAACTGCCTTTTTGAGGCCTCAGCCTCTGTAAGCTCTATGCATTTGACACTTTTGACCACTTCCTCCTTCTTGTAGAATCACCCTTCTCCCTAAACTTCTGTCTTCTTTTGTAAACCACACTTTTACCAATCCCTTTGCTAGATCCTCTTCCTGCTTCCAATCTCTACCATGGTTCTTCCCAGTTGTCTGACATAAAACTGTGTCAATTTCCTTTTTTTTTTTTTTTAATTTACATCCAATTTAGTTAGTATATATCGCAATAATGATTTCAGGAGTAGATTCCAGTGATTCAGCCCCTATGCATAACACCCAGTGCTCATTCCAACAAGTCTCTTCTTTAATTCCCCTTACCCATTTAGCTCATCCCCCCAACCACAGCCCCTCCAGCAACCCTCAGTTTGTTCTCTGTATTTAAGAGCCTCTTATGTTTGGTCCCCCTTCCTGTTTTTACATTATCTTTGCTTCCCTTCCCTTATGTTCATCTGTTTTCTATCCTAAAAGTTGTATGATATTTGTCTTTCTCTGACTGACTTATTTCGCCTAGCATAATATCATCTAGTTCCATCCACATTGTTGCAAATGGCAATATTTCATTCATTTTGATTGCTGGAATGGACATTGAGGCCCTTCCATACTTTGGCTATTGTTGATAGCACTGCTATAAAAACTGGGCTGCAGGTGCCCCTTTGAAACAACAAAAACTGTGTTAATTTCTTAATTCTACATATTCTCCTTTAGTGAACATATCTCCTTGGACCTCAGCTCTTACTTCTTTGTTCATGAGTCTAAGCAGATCCTTGCATCTCCCCTCTCTACTTATCTTCAAACTCATGTCCCAAACCCACCTCACTCTATGACTTTCTTTTTTCTGTTAAGAAACTACTCTCTTCAGGGGCGCCTGGGTGGCTTAGTCGGTTAAGCGTCCAACTTTCGCTTAGGTCATGATCTCGCGGTTCGTGGGTTCGAGCCCCGCGTTGGGCTCTGTGCTGACTGCCAGCTCAGAGCTTGGAGCCTGTTTCAGTGTGTCACTCCCTCTCTCTCTGACCCTCCCCTGCTCACGCTGTCTCTCTCTCTCTCTCTCTCCTAGAAATAAATAAAAATATTTAAAAAAAAAAAAAAAGAAACTACTCTCTTCAGAGGATCAAGACACTGTAGTCCTCCCTGAGTACCTCTTAATACTCACCATCTTATTCAGTTGGTATGATCTGTGGATTCCTCCTTTGAAATAGTTGTGTTCATCCTTATCTCTACTACCTGCACACTGTTTCTTTCTGATTTCCCTGTCCTTTTAGTCACTGCCCTACAAGATCCCTCTATGCAGAGGCCCCTTTAATAACTGGATCCCATTGCCTACAAAGAAAAAGAGAAAGCTCAATTATTTAGTTGTTCATTTGACACAAACAGAACCTCAATTCAATTTTCTAGACTTTCCTCAATGTTTCCACTTTCTTACTTTTTAAGAGATTTTCTACAAATGGAAGTGCAATCTCTTCACAGTGATCATCTATGCAGTTCACAGGCATTAATCTTTATAAACAGATGGTAAGTCCCAGATGGCATGATTGGGTCTTAACTTTTCTGTGCCTGCATAACACCTCAGGAGATGGCCAATTAAAATTTGTTTAACCAATTTCTTTTGAAGCATAAGTCTTCTAGATTCATTATTTGCAGTGCAGAACAATCAGATAATGAGAGAAGTGAGCAGTTACATTAATAGATATGAAACCTCTGCAAATTTTAATAATATTAAAAGCTATGCATACAACCAACTTTTCTCTCATTGATGAAAAGCTTTTTTTCAAATTCAACTACATTTTCAACTCCAGAAAGTTTCTCTCATCCTTAAAAAGTGTTCTCTTGGTTTCTTATCCTATCTAGTTATCAGCTATTGATCACTTTCCCTGAACAAACAAAAGTTTCTTGAAAGGAGAGTCTACACTCCTGCTTTTTAAAAAAGTACACACCTACCCAGGCTGATCTCACATGTTTTCATTTACCACATAGTGGGCTCTCAGTAAACACTGAATGTATAAGGGAATGAATACACAGACTCTTGTTCTCCCTGGGCATTTACACCCATTATTATAATTTCGAACACCCACAGACGAGCTCTTGACTCTGAAATCTGAAAGCTTTGACCTTTCTTCTTTGCTCCAGTCCTATAGATCTCTAACCACTAATGGGCAGTCACTCCTAGATTCCTAACTAGAACTCTAAACTCACTGTTTTATTAAAATCTAAATGCATCCTTTTTTTCCACTAACCAGGCTGTTCTTCTTTTATTCTGTAAGGAATAAAATTGATTTACTCATCAATTAAGAACCATCTTCTAGGTGCTAAGTCATAAACTGGAAATCATCTAAGATTCCTTCTTCTTATTGATTCCTTGCCCTAAGTATCTTTCAAATCTTTCTCCTACCCTCTTTCCCTGGTAAATCCCATTCATCCTCCAAGACTTCATTCAGTTATCACCATTTCTAGGAAAGCTTCACAGAGCAGCATATTTTCTTTTCTTTACCCACACATCATAGCATTCAGCACTCACTGGATGTTGAAATCATCACCTTAAGAGCTCTTTGAGTACAGAGAGTAAAACTTAGCTGCCTCTTATCCAGGTACAGTTTCTGATATATGATACATTTTCTGTAAATATTTGTTCAACTAATGATTGAAATGAACTCTTACCGGCCTCACCCTCACTGGTGTGATTCTGTCATCTCTTCCCTGGATTATGACAACAAGTTTGACTGCCACTGTTCTTCCAGGGATGTCCAGCTCCATATGCCCTTCACACTGTCATTGGAATATGCTTATAAAACCCTAATGTGAACACTTCATAAAGAGGCCCAGGGAGCAAGAGAAACAGGAAGGGAGGCTTAACTGAAAGAGTGGGCTGTTTGGAGCACCTAGGTGGCTCAGCTGGTTAAGCCTCTGATTATGGCTCAAGTCATGATCCCACAGTTCGTGGGTTCAAGCCCCGCATCGGGCTCTGTGCTGCCATCTCAGAGCCTGGAGCCTGCTTCAGATTCTGTGTCTCCCTCTCTCTCTGCCCCTCTCCAGCTCATGCTCTGTTTCTCTCTGTCTCAAAAATAAAAAAACATTTAAAAAAATTTTTTTTAAAGAGTGGGCGTGTAGGGGCACGCTCAGTCGGTTAAGCGTCCAACTTTGGCTCAGGTCAGGATCTCATGGTTTGTGGGTTCGAGCCCCACATAGGGCTCTGTGCTGACAGCTAGCTCAGAGCCTGGAGCCTCCTTCAGATTCTGTACCTCCCTCTCTCTCTGACCCTCTCCTGCTCATGCTGTCTCTATCTCTCTCTCAAAAATAAATAAAACATGAGAAAAAAAAAAGAGTGAGCTATTTATCCAAGGGTCATTGTGACAGGAAGCAAATGACCAAACTGGGGTATGAGTCTTCTGGCCTTATGTTGACCTCATTTACAAAGACAAGACAATTAGAAAGTCATCTTTGTGTGTCAAGACACAACAAAATAAAAATAATAATAATAATAATATCCAGGGGCACCCGAGTGGCTCAATTAAGTGTCTGACTCTTGATTTTTGCTCAAGTCATGATCTCATGGTTCATGAATTCGGGCCCCCCATTGGGCTTTGTGCTGACAGTGTGAAGACTGTCCTCTCTCTGCCCCTGCCCCATTCTTGCATGCTCTTTTGCTCTCAAAATAAATAAATAAACAACAACAAAAAAAAACTTTTAAAAAAATCCATACAGTGATATCAGATTTGCCTTTCTCCTTCTGAATTACTTCTAGACCAGAATTCATTTAAAAAGATAAGGAAAGTTTTTAGATTCTGATATTTCTGGTTGTAGATCATGGAGATGAGTCTAAAGAAGCAAAATAGACATTCATGGAGATTTCAGAGGATAGAATATTCAGGAGGTTCACTTCTGCTGCTTTTCCTTTTCCATGTTGACGCAATCAGAATAGTGAAGACATTAATACTACAAACAACCCCAAACCCCAATGGCTTAAAACAGCAAACATTTATTTCTTGCTCACATTATAGATCCATGTGAATTGGCTGCAGGATCTACTCTGTGTTTTTGACAACCCCTCTTTAGAAAGCACCCAGACTGTTAGAAGAACTGCTGTCTGGAACCACATTATCCAATAAAAACACAATGCAAGCCACAAACGTCAGCCATGTGTACAATTTTAAATTTTCTAATAGCCATATTTTAAACAGTAAAAAGAAACACCATGAGTGCTTGATCATGCATTAGTGAGAACTCAGAGTTCCTATGCCAGAGACCAGGGAGCTGGGTGAAGCCATTTCCATCTCTCCCCGTCCATGCGCGCCACACTGATCCATCCCAGTGAGCTAAGCAGCGCCCTCTAAAGGTGAATGAAGCAGTTACACTAAGCCCCACCCAGCTGTACCTTCCAAGCACATCTCCTAGAAAATCAGCACAAGTCTCTCCACCTGCTAAGTGTGTGGACTATAGAAGGCTTCGTAATTTGTGTTCTAGAGGAAACTACATGTAACTTTGTTCAATTTCATTCTTTTTGCTGGTTCATTTATTTGGGTGTTTTTTTTTTGCTTCTGTTTTTGTTTGCATTGTTTTTGTTGGGTTTTTTCTTTACTTTTTCTTGGATACAGAAAGAGAAAATTGTATTTTTACTTTTGTTTTTTTAATTAAAATTTTTAAAATTATTTTTACCTTAATTTTTATTTTTTTAAGTTTTCTGATCTATTTTTATTACATAAAATTTTCCTAATTTTTAAATTTTTTCTTACCTTTTTTCTCTTTCCTTTTTATCTCTATTCTATCAAGCTTCTTTCAATAAGCAGACAAAAACACATCTAGGATCTAGCTTCCTTTATTTGATTTTATTTGTTTTTAATTATTTAATTTTAATTTTTTATTAATTTTTCTTTCTTCAAAATGACAAAATGAAGGAATTAACTCCAAAAGAAAGAACAGGAAGAAATGACAGGAAGGGGCCTAATCAACACAGATGTCTGAACTAGAATTTAGAACCACAGTAATAAGAGTAGTAGCTAGGTTGAAAAAAAGCATAGAATCCCTTTCTATGAAGATAAAAGAAGTAAAATCTAGTCAGAATGAAATTTAAAATGCTATAACCAAGATTCAATCTTGGATGGATGGCATGATGGAAAGTATGGACAAGGCAGAGCAGTGAATCAGTGATATAGAAGACAAAATTTTAGAGAATAATGAAGCAGAAAAAAAGAGGGAAACAAATGGAAAAGAGCACAATACAAGACTTAGAGTACTCAATGACTTATCAAAAAGGAATAACATCGAAATCATAGGAGTCCCAGAAAATGAAGAGAGAGAAAAAGGGGCAGAAGATTTATGTGAGCAAATTATAGCTGGAAACTTTTCTAATCTGGGGAAGGATACAGGGGTCAAAATCCAAGAACAGAGAACTCCTGTTAGAGTCAACAAAAACCAACCATCACCAAGACATAGTCAAATTTACAAAATACACAGACAAGGAATGAATTACGAAAGTAGCAAGGGGTGGAAAAAAAAGTCCTTAGTCTACAAGAAAAGACAAATCAGGTTTGCAACAAACCTATCCACAAAAACAGCTGGCTAGAAAGGAATGGCAGGATATATTCAACGTGCTGAATCAGAAAAATATGCAGCTAAGAATTCTTTATCCAAGAAGGCTTTTATTTAAAATAGAAGGAGAGAGGGGTGCCTGGGTGGCTCAGTCAGTTAAGCATCCAACTTCGGCTCAGGTCATGATCTCATGGTTCGTGGGTTCAGGCTCCGTGTTAGGCTCTGTGCTGACGGCTAGCTCAGAGCCTAGAGCCTGTTTCGGATTCTATGTCTTCTTCTCTCTCTGACCCTCCCCTGCTCACTCTGTCTCTATCTCTCTCTCAAAAAATAAACAAAACATTTTTTTAAAATTTTAGAAATATAAAATAAAATAGAAGGAGAGATAAAGCGTTTCCCAGACAAACAAAACTAAAGGAGTTCATGGCCACTAAACCAGCCATACAGGAAATTTTAAGGGGAACTCTTTAAATGGAAAAAAGATGAAACAAAACAAAAAAGGCCAAAAGCAACAAAGACTAGAAAGGACCAGAGAACATTACCAGAAACACCAACTCTACAGGCAACACAATGGCACTAAATTCGTATCTTTCAGTATTCACTCTAAATGTCATTGGACTAAAGCTCCAATCAAAAGACATAGAGTATCAGAATAGATAAGACAACAAGACCCATCGATATGCTGCTTACAAGAAACCCATTTAAGAACTAAAGACATTTGCAGATTGAAAGGAAGGGATGGAGAACCATCTATCATGCTATTGGTTGTCAAAAGAAAGCTGGAGTAGCCATACTTATACCAGACAGACTAGATTTTAAAATAGACTGTAACAAGAGATGAAGAAGGGCATTATATCATAATTAAGGGGTCTATTCACCAAGAAGATCTAACAATTGTAAATATTTATGCCCCCAATGTGGCACATATGTAAATCAATCACAAACATAAAGAAACCCATTGATAATAATACTAAATAGTAGAAGACTTCAACACCCCATTTACAGCAATGGACAGATCATCTAAGCAGAAAATCAACAAGGAAATGATGGCTTTGAATGACATGCTGGACCAGATGGACTTAACAGATATATTCAGAACATTTCATCCTAAAGCAGCAGAATACACATTCTTCTTGAGTACACATGGAACATTCTCCAGATTAGATCATATACAGGGACACAAATCAGCCCTCAACAAGCACAAAAAAATTGAGATCATACCTTGCATATTTTCAGACCACAACACTATGAAACAAATCAACCACAAGAAAAAATTTGGAAAGACCATGAATACTTGGAGATTAAAGAATATCCTTCTAAAGAATGAATGGCTTAAACAAGAAACCCATTAAAGAAGAAATTAACAAGTACATGAAAGCCAGGGCACCTGCATGGCTCAGTCAGTTAAGCATCTGACTTCAGCTTAGGTCCTGATCTCTCAGTTCATGGGTTCCAGCCCCACATCAGTTTCTGTGCTGATGGCTCGGAGCCTGGAGACTGCCTTGGATTCTGTGTCTCCCTCTCTTTCTCTGCCCCTCCTCCCACCAGCACTCTATGTGTGTGTCTCTCTCTCAAAAATAAACATTAAAAAAAAAGTAAAAAAAAATAAAAGTACGTAGAAGGCAATGAAAATGTAAACATGACAGCCCAAAACCCCTGGGATGCAGCAAAGGTGGTCATTAGAAGGGAAGTACATAGCAATCCAGGTCTCCCTAAAGAAAGGGGAAAGGTCTCAAATACACAACCTAACCTTATACCTAAAAGAGCTATAAAAAAACAAACAGCAAATAAAGCTGCCAACCAGCAGAAGAGGGGAAATAATAAAAATTAGGACATAAATCAATGATATCAAAATCAAAAAAACTACAGATTAATGAAACCAGGAGCTGGTTCTTTTTTATTTTTTTAATGGTTTTTATTTTTTTTATTTTAGAGAGAAAGAGAGTAGCAGGGTAGGAGCAGAGAGAGAGAGATGCACAAAATTTGAAGCAGGCTCCAGACTCTGCGCTGTTAGCACAGAGCCCAATGCAGGGCCCAAACCCACAAACTGTGAGATCATGACTTAGGCCAAAGTTGAATTCTTAACGACTGAGCCTCCCAGGTGCCCCAGGAGCTGGTTCTTTGAAACAAGAAAATTAATAAACCCCTAGCCAGGTAGATCAAAAAGAAAAAGGAAAGGACCCAAGTAATAAAGTCATGAATGAAAGAGGAGAGATCACAACCAACACCACAGAAATACAAACAATAATAAGAGAATATTATGAGCAATTATATGCCAACAAATTGGACAATCTGGAAGAAATGAACAAATTCCTAGAAACATACAAACTACCAAAACTGAAACAGGAAGAATTAGAAAATTTGAACAGAGCCAGATGACAAGGGCCAGATGACTTTCCAGGGGAATTCTACCAAACGTTTAAAGAAGAGTTAACACCAGTTATTTTAAAACTATTCCTGAAAATGGAAATGGAAGGAAAACTTCCAAAATCATTCTATGAGCATTACCTTGATTCCAAAACCAAAGACCCTACTAAAAAGGAGAACTACAGACCAATTTCCCTGATAAACATGGATGCAAAAATCCTCAACAAGATATTAGCCAACCAGATCCAACAATACATTAAAAGAATTTTTCAAACCACGATCAAGTGTGATTTATTCCCGTTGTGAAGGGCTGGTTCAATGTCTGCAAATCAATCAGTGTGATACATCCCATTAATAAAAGAAAGTATAAGAACTACATGATCCTCTCAATAGATCCAGAGAAAGCAGTTGACAAAATACATCATTCCTTCCTGATAAAATCCCTCAAGAGAGTAGGGATACAAGGATCATACCTCAAGATAGTAAAAGCCATATATGGAAGACCCACAACTAATATCATCCTCAATATGGAAAAACTGAAAGCTTTCCCCCTAAAGTCAGAAATGCGAAAAGGATGTCCACTCTCACCACTGTTATTCAACATAGTATTAGAAGTCCTAGCCTCAGCAATCAGACAATACAAAAAAATAAAAGGCATCCAAATCAGCCAGGATGAGGTCAAACTTTCTTTACAGATGACATGATACTCTATGTGGAAAACCCGACAGACTCCACCAAAAAACTGCTAGAACTGATCCATGAATTCAGCAAAGTCGCAGGATATAAAATCAATGTACAGGAATCAGTTGCATTTCTATACACCAACAATGAAGCAGAAGAAGGAGAAATCAAGAAATTGATCCCATTTACAGTTGCACCAAAAACCATAAGATACCTAGGAACAAATCCAACCAAAGAGATGAAAAATCTATACACTGAAAACTATAGAAAACTTATGAAAGAAATTGAAGAAGACACACACAAATGAGAAAGCATTCCCTACTCATGGATTGGAAGAACAAATATTGTTAAAATGTCAATACTACAGGCACCTGGGTGGCTTAGTCAGTTAAGCGTCCAACTTTCGCTTAGGTCATGATCTCACAGTTCGTGGGTTCAAGCCCCACGTCGGGCTCTGTGCTGACTGCCAGCTCAGAGCCTGGAGCCTATTTCGGAGTCTGTGCCTCCCTCTCTCTCTAACCCTCCCCTGTTCACGCTGTCTCTCTCTCCTAGAAATAACTTTTTAAAAAAAATGTCAGTGCTACCCAAAGCAATCTACACATTCAATGCAATCACCATGAAAATAACACCAACATTCAATCCCCATCAAAACAACACCAACATTCTTCACAGAATTAGAACACACAGTCCTAAAATTTGATGCAACCAGGAAAGACCCTTAACAGCCAAAACAATTAAATGAAAAAGAAAAAGCTTGAGGTATCACAATTTCAGACTTCAAACTGTCTTACAAAGCTGCAGCCATCAAGACAGTATGGTACTGGCACAAAAATAGACACATAGATCAATGGAGCAGAATAGAGAGCCCAGAAACTGACCCACAAACCTATGGCCAACTACTCTTTGACAAAACAGGAAAGAATATCCAACGGATAAAGGATAGTCTCTTCAGCAAATGGTGATGAGAAAAATTGGACAGTGACATACAGAAGAATTAACCTGGACCACTTTCTTAAACCATGCATAAAAATAAACTCAAAATAGATCTAAATGTAAGACAGGATGCTGTCAAAATCCTAGAGAATTTACCTCAGCTTCAGCAGCTTCTTACTTGTCATGTTTCCAGAGGCAAGGGAAACAAAAGCAAAAATGAACTGAGACCGCATCAAGATAAAAAGATTCTGCACAGCAAAGGGAAAAATCAGCAAAACTAAAAGGCAACCAACAGAATGGGAGAAGATATTTGCAAATGACATATCAGATAAAGGGTTAGTACCCAAAATCTATAAAGAACTTATCGAACTCAACACCCAAACAAAAAATAATCCAGTGAAAAAATGGGCAAAAGATGTGACTAGACCTTTTTCCAAAGAAGACATCCAGATGGCTAACAGACACATGAAAAAATGCTCAACATCAGTCATCATCAGGGAAACACAAATAAAAATCACGATGAGATACCTCCTCAGAATGGCTAAAATTAACAACTCAGGAAACAACAGATGTTGGTGAGGATGCGGAGAAAGCATCTTTTTTGCACTGCTGGTGGGAATGCAAACTGGTGCAACAACTCTGGAAAACAGTGTGGAGGTTCCTCAAAAAATTAAAAATAGAACTACCCTATGATCCAGCAATTGCACTAATAGGTATTTATCTAAAAGATATGGGTGCTTGTACCTCAATGTTTATAGCAGCACTGTGAACAATAACCAATGTATGGAAAGAGACCAAATGTCCATCCACTGATGAATGGATAAAGAAGATGGTATATATATACCCACACCCACACAATGGAATATTACTCAGCAATCAAAAGAATAAAATCTTGCCATTTGCAACAACATGAATGGAACTAGAGGGCATTAGGCTAAGCGAAATAAGTCCATCAGAGAAAGACAAATCTCATATGATTTCACTCATATGTGGAATAAGATACAAAACAGATGAACATAAGGGAAAGGAAGCAAAAATAAGATAAAAACAGAGAGGGAGGCAAACCATGAAAGACTCTTAAATACATAACAAACTGAGGGTTGTTGGTGGTGTTGGGTGGGGGGATGGGATGAATGGACTAGGGGCATTAAAGATACTTGTTGGGATGAGCACGGGTGTTATGTTTAAGTAATGAATAGCTTAAAAATTAAAATAAAAATGTCTAGTATAGTAAAAAATAAACCATTGACAGTGCAAGAAAGGAGGTGTCAGGAAGTGGGGGACCTGATGGAGTTATTTAACTGACTCTCTTGTTTGTTGTAAAATAAATAGACCCTAAGAGGAATAGGAAAAAGAAAAAAAGAAACACCATGAAAGTACTTTTACTAATATCTTTTACTCTACCCACTTTATTCAAAATAATATCTTTCGGGGTGCCCGGGTGGCTTAGTTGGTTAAGCGTCCGACTTTCGCTCGGGTCATGATCTCACGGTTCGTGGGATCGAGCCCCGCATTGGGCTCTGTGCTGACTGCCAGCTCAGAGCCTGGAGCCTGTTTCAGTCTGTGACTCCCTCTCTCTCTGACCCTCCCCTGCTCACGCTGTCTCTCTCTCTCTCCTAGAAATAAAATAAAACATTAAAAAAATAATAATAATATCTTTCAACAAGCAATACATTTAAACATTATTAATAAAGTCTTTCCAAGCATTCTGTTGGTACCAAGCCTTTGAAATCTGTTAAGTCTTTTATACTACCAGCACATCTCAGTTTGGACTAGCCACATTGAGGTGCTCAGGAGCCACATGTGGCTACCCAGTGGCTGCAGGGTGGATCTGGACAAGAATAGAGTCTTACACTACGATGAAATGCTCAGCACCAAACTGGTCACATGGAAACACCCAACCCCAAGAGGTGAGAAGTGCAATCCAGCCATATTCATTGGAGGTAGCTGACCTTGTGTCATGAGCAGCCTTCAGGACTGTCACCCATGCCTCCATGAAAATCTTTCTGTTATAACTACTGTAACTATTATGTTGAAAAGCCAGGACCTAGGAGGCAACCAGAATAAGCCTATATTTTTTTCTCCCACAATCTATTCAAATAGGTTCTGTGGATCTAGATCTTTCCCCACCCTGGGACGGACCCTCAGGCAGGTTCCATAATGTTTTCCAGTCTCCCTGAGGTAATAAAAAGTCCTTAGTCATTGCAAGTCACAAAACTATCTCAACTGGGTAATTAAAATGTAGTATCCCATGTAATACTCTGAACCTCATTGAGAGTTAGAGTCTGTCTCCCACAGATAAAGCCTGTGAAGCTGACGAAGTCTGTAGAGGGAAAGGGTGCCCACGTGGTGAAGACCTCCCCATTTCCCTGCCCTGTACCTCTGCCCCCTCTTCCTTCAGCTCCTTCAGAAGTCGAATGACGTGTGTAGATGCAGGGGACAGGAAAGGCTTTGCTTCCCTGGTACCTGGTGTAACTTGCCCAAGGTCAAAGCTGCCTTTTCAGGGAGGTTTGGATGGGTTTCCAAAGACATCGCCCCCCACCCCAACAACATTAAGATGCACTTCCTGTGGTGTGGCTGTCTACATGTTCTCCTTCAGCCTCTAGGAATCTGATGGTCCATTTTGTCAAGCTCATACGCTTCCTATTCAGGCACGCTTCTTCAGCAGGATTGCTTAAAGCCTGCGTGGCCCTCTCTTCCTTGGGGGCCCATCCTGAGAAACACTCAGGCATGCTTTGCTCCAGCAATCCAGGACACAGGCCATTTCCAGTACTGCCCCCTCTCCTTTCCTCTGCCACCCAGGCACCGGCCAACCACAGCCTCTAGCCTTTAGACTGTTTCCAGGAATGATCTACCACCAGCCTCTGGGCTACACACATTCCATCAGATAACAAGTAAAGGTCCAAATTTTCTTGAAGCCCTTCACAGTCTGATTGAGATAAAGGGTACTTCCCATATCATTCCCATGGAGTGGAAAGGAAATGTCCATTTCACTGCAACTACTTTCCCCAACAAAACAATCTCCCTAATACCCAACAGATCTCTTCAACTCTTTTAGATCTTCCAGGATGCGAGAAGAGTAAAGGGGCTAAAGAACTGGCCGTTAGCCCCACCCTTTCGCAATTGTTTTTCCTGTGCATGCAACCCAATGTTATCAGTAGAATTAGGTTTTAAAAGTTTTAAGTACATATACAAGTGCACTAGAGTATAAAAATTACACACGTGGGGCTCCTGGATGGCTCAGTTAGTTAAGCATCCAACTTTAGCTCAGGTCATGATCTCAGGTTCATGAGTTTGGGCCCTGAATCAGGCTCTCTGCTATCAGCACAGAGCCCGCTTCAGATCCTCTGTCCCCCTCTCCCTCTCCCCTTCCCCTTCTCTCTCTCTCTCTCTCTCAAAGTTAATACATCATATATGCACATGCATATATATACATATATGTGTTAGAGAATAGAATCCTCAAAACCAATGTATCAGCAAGGCAGAGATATTTCCATTGCTGTGTCTGACCATGGAGTTTTTCCTTTATGTAAAGAAAAGCCTAGAGCCCAGTTTTGTGGTGGGTTTTGGCATGACAGGAAATGTTTCTGCAGCTGACAGAATATGGATGGGGGGTGCAGGAAGCAGGGTGTTCCTGTCACAATTAGATAGATAACCAAAAAGTGGTAAGAGACAAATATACCCTCAGTAACAGAGCAGAGCGCTTATGGATTCAGATGCCAGTCAGACCTGGATTTGAATCTTATTAGACTACTGGCCCAGAGGTCTTGGGCAATTTGATCAAACTTTTTTCCTGTATTTGCAAAATGGAATGAAGCTGACTTGCATCATTGTCGTACTAATTAAGAGGGAAAAAATGTGTGGTATGTAGCAAAGTTCCTGGAACTCATAGCACTAATTAAATTCCATCTCTTATTATGAAGAGAAAGTTTAAAGTTGGGATTGGGCTTAAAACTCCTGGGCCAGCCAAACTGGGCTAGAACCCCAACTCTGACAATTCTTAGCTATGTGATCTTGGACAAGTCACTTTACCTCTCTGTGCCACAATTTCTTCTTCCATTAAATGGGAATAATATAGGGCACTTGGGTGGCTCAGTTGGTTAAGTGGCCAGCTCTTGATTTCAGCTCAGGTCATGATCTCATGCTTCATGAGATGGAGCTATGTGTTAGGCTCTGCGCTGACAGCTCAGAGCCTGCTTGGGATTTTCTCTCCCCCTCTTTCCCTACCCCTCCCCACTCGCAGTCTCTGTCTCTGTCTCAAAATAAATAAATAAACTTTAAAGGGGAATAATATGGTACAAATTTCCTAGGGTTGTTAGGAACATTAACCGAGTTTCTATCTGCAAAGTACTTAGAATGGTGGATGATAGCAGACCGGAAGTGTTTGCTGTCATAGCTGCAGTGATCTCCCTGGGCTCAAGTCAGTATATAAAGAGGCTCCTGACTGTGACTAGAAATTATTTCTTTCACTAACCTGCTGTTTATAGAGCATCTTTATGTACAAGCACTGACCTAGGTGTTAGGAGGGACTGAAAAAATTGTAAAACACAAACACTTTTCTGACCCCAAAGACCACAAACCCTAAAACAGGAAGGATGGTTAATGACTTCAACCAACATGATCCGTGACTATAGCTAAATGCCTGGTACAAATAGATGAGAAATTCAGAGGCATAAGGTCTACTAGGAAGTGGAGGGAAGTGTGAAGAAAGAAGGAACAGCTAAAGCATTAAGTTGGATCTTGAAGGAAGAATAAGAATGCTAGAACCAAAGAGACAGACAACAGAACACCCTAGACCTCGGAAGTGTATGAACAAGAGGAGGTTACAGCCATGCAATGGTTGTCCCAAGCACCAGTGACAGGGCAGTATGTCTGGAACGACAGGTAGACAAAGGAAAACTCTGTCAGGGAATAGGTGAGGGTGAATTTGTGAAGGACCTTCATGCTAAGCTAGTGCTTCAATGTCTAAATAGGCAGCGAGCATTCAAATAGTTTACTGGTAGTTTTTAACTTTATGTTGACAAAAATTACCCATCTATTTTATTTAAAAAAATTAGAAGTACAAACATATAGCCTCCTCTGCACATGAATCAGAATATGCTCTGCATATGAAATCAGATCCTTGAAGCCGGGGCTCAGGCACGTTTGGCAAAAAATTCCACAGGCTATTGTCACAGAGACCAAAAGCTGAAATTTACTGCTAAAGAGCCATTAAAACCTGAATGGATGGGGCGCCGGAGTGGCTCAGTCGGTTAAGCACCCAACTTCAGCCAGGTCATGATACCACGGTTCATGGGTTCCAGCTCCACATCGGGCTCTGTGCTCAACAGCGAGCTCAGAGCCTGGAGCCTATTTCAGATTCTGTGTCTCCCACTCTCTCTCTGATCCTCCCATGCTCACAATCTCTCTCTCTCTCTCTCTCTCTCTCTCTCAGAAATAAATAAAACATTAAAAAATTAAAAAAAAAAAAAAAAAAACTCTGGATGGCAAAGATGCCTGGATGCTTCAGTCGGTAAAGTGTCCGACTCCTGATTTTGGCTCAGGTCATGATCTCATAGTTCATGGTTCGAGCCCCGCATCAGGCTCCAGGCAGACAGTGCACAGCCTGCTTGGGATTCTCTCTATCTCCCTCTCTCTCTGCTGCTGCTGCTATCCCACTCATGCTCCCTCTTTCTCTCTCTGTCTTGAAATGAAATGAAATGAAATGAAATGAAATGAAATGAAATGAAATGAAATGAAGCCTGGATCACCATGAATAGCCTCAAGGGCAGAAGGTTCAGAAGAAAGGAAATTAGGATTTGTTGAGTACTCACACATGCCAGGTGTCTTATAGCTATTATTTCATTCAGTCTCAAGAACAATCCTGAGAGAAGGATATTATTATTCTCATCTTAGGTCTAAAAAGGCCAATACTCGCGTTGCAAATGCAGTAAGTAACAGACTGGACATTCAAACATAGGCCCCAGGCTCCAGGACCACTGCATTTCCCACTATATTACATAAACCTCTTGTGCATTTTCCACAATAAACCCTTGTGCATTTTCCCCTTGATACTTAACACAGCTCAAAGTAAGTCAGGTAGCAAATGTGGTATCATAAACACTGCTCACATCCTCATTACTCTCCTCCAGTGGTGTCTAAATCTTACCTTCCCCGTGTGCTGAAACTGAGCCCAAGCCACTGGGGCTATCATTTCAAGCAGAGTTGGGTTTTTTTGTTTTTGTTTTTGTTTTTTTTTTTTGTCTTTCAAAATCTTTATAATTTTACATTAAATTTCTATATTATTACAAAGGTGTTTTAAAGTAAAAAAGCTTTGAGTCACCTCGGTGGCTCAGTCAGTTAAGCATCTGACTTCGGCTGAGATCATGATCTCGCAGTTCACGAGTTTAAGCCCCATATTGAGCTCTGTGCTGACAGCCAAGAGTCTGGAGCCTTTTGCAGATCTGTGTCTCCTTCCCTCTCTCCCCCTTACCCTGCTCACACTCTGTCTCTGTCTCAAAAATAAATCAACATTAAAAAAAATTCTCTTTTAAAGCTTAAACTTCTCTAAATATAAATTTCCTCTTTTTTAAGTTTATTTATTTATTTTGAGAGACAGAGAGAGTGCATGCACATAGGAGAGGGGCAGAGAGAGAGAGAAGGAGAGAGAATCCCAAGCAGGCTCTGTACAGATAGCAACCTCACAAACTTTGAGATCATGACCAAAGCCAAAATCAAGAGTTGAACACTTAACCGACTGAGACATCCAGGTGCCCCTGAGTATCAATATTCATAGTTTTTGTCAAAATGTATGTATTAGATTTTATCATGCTGTTTGGTAATAATTTTGTTGTAGATATTTCTAATTTTAAAGTAATATATGTGACTTCTAGGCAATGTTTATTTTTAAATATATATATGGAATTTATGTTTCATATTTGACAAAATGGGTAATTATGATGATTTTTTTAATGTTTATTTTTTTTATTTATTTATTTTTTTTACAAATAGTTTATTGTCAAATTAGTTTCCACATAACACCCAGTGCTCATCCCCACAAGTGTCCTCCCTCCTCCCCCCCACATCCATCAGTCCTCAGTTTTTGTCAGCATTCAAGAGTCTCTCATGGTTTGCCTCTCTCCCTTTCCCACACTATTTCCCCGCTTCTTCTCCCCCTTGTTCCTCCGTCAAGTTCCTCCTAATTCTCCTATACGTGCAAACATATGGTATTTGTCCTTCTCTGCCTGACTTATTTCGCTCAGCATTACACCCTCAAGGTCCAGCCATGTTGCTACACATGGCAAGATTTCATTTTTTCTCATTGCCATGTAGTATTCCATGGTATAGATAAACCACATCTTCTTGATCCATTCGTCCGTGGATGGACACTTAGGCTCTTTCCATGTTTTAGCTATTGTGGAGAGTGCTATGAACATTGGGGTCCATGTGCTCCTATGCCTCAGCATTTCTGTATCCCTTGGGTAAATCCCTAGCAGTGCTATTGCTGGGTCATAGGGGAGTTCCATTGTTAGTTTCCTGAGGAACCTCCACACTGTTTTCCAGAGGGGCTGTACCAGTTTACATTCCCACCAACAATGTAGGAGGGTGCCCGTTTCTCCACATCCTCGCCAGCATCTAGAGTTCTCTGATTTGCTCATTTTAGTCACTGTGACTGGCGTGAGGTGGTATCTCAGTGTGGTTTTGATTTGTATTTCCCTGATGAGGAGGGATGCTGAGCATCGTTTCATGTGTCTGTTGGCCATCTGGATGTCGTCTTTGGAGAAGTGTCTGTTCATATCTTCTGCCCATTTCTTCACTGGGTTGTTTGTTTTTCGGGCGTGTAGTTTGGTGAGTTCTTTGTAGATTCTGGATATCAACCCTTTATCTGATATGTCATTTGCAACTATCTTTTCCCATTCCGTTGGTTGCCTATTAATTTTCTGGGTTGTTTCCTTGGCTGTGCAGAAGCTTTTAATCTTGAGGAGGTCCCAACAGTTTATTTTTGCTCTTGATTCCCTTGCTTTTGGGGATGTGTCAAGTAAGAAGTTGCTGCGGTGGAGGTCAAGGAGGTTGTTTCCAAGCAGAGTTTATTTTTTAAAGCAAGCTTCTCCTAACTTTGTTTCTCTTTCTCCCACCCTTTTCTCTCCAATGTCTCTCTATAAACTATGCTACAGAGTTTTGAAACTCTTCATTCAGAGTAGAACACAAAATGGAACCTGAAATCTTAAATAATTCCATTTGTGGTTTTCTTTTACCCTAAAGCTGATGTAGAATGGCAACAGTGGGTGTTGTCCATGGTAAGCTTCACACAAAATTCAAAGGAAAGGATGTCAACATTCTGTTTAGCTTTTTCTTTCTCTCTCTGTCTCTCTCTTTTCCTGTTTAGCTTTTTCTTTTTATATATATATATTTTTTTATTTCTAGGAGAGAGAGAGACAGCGTGAGCAGGGGAGGGTCAGAGAGAGAGGGAGATACAGACTCCGAAATAGGCTCCAGGCTCTGAGCTGGCAGTCAGCACAGAGCCCGACGCAGGGCTCGAACCCACGAACCGCGAGATCATGACCTAAGCAAAAGTCGGACGCTTAACTGACCAAGCCACCCAGGCGCCCCTCCTGTTTAGCTTTTTCTAATGTCTACCACCAAGCACTAGAAAACTGTTCATTATTTTAATGTAAGCAAGTTACTCATTCTGCCTTTGAAAGTTAGCCTCTGCTGGTAGAATTTTAGCCACTATATGTGTTTATGTGTCTATATGCATCTACAAAAGACACTTAACATCTTAAATCAGTACTGTATTCTCCACCTTCATGTAATAGTCTCACCTTACAATGAATGCTTCTTTCTATTTTTTTCCCAAAAGGGTGTTTGATTTTTCAGATTGAATGCTTTATTTTACTGACCTGCTGTCAGTCACATGATGCAAAAAGATATTTCCCTCCCTTTATATATACTTTCTTAATTCTTCCACAATTGATTATTTTACCCTTTATTTTTCTCCCACTCTAAATTGGAATCCTGGGTAAATGCTGAGCAGCCTTTCTTTGCAGCTTTAAATGTTCTTCAGATGGAATTGACAGCTTCTGCATTCCTTCATCCACATCACTAAGGGAAATATCTGTCAGTCTGGGGCTCAGACGCATGAAGATTTTCCTATTACTATGCCTAAAAGGACCTGAGCATGATTTCTTAACCAAATAGGTTCAGACATAAATCTATACCTATACTCTAAATGTCCACTTTGGCGAGTGGCTCTTTCATGTCACCAGGAAGAATTACCCATGTTAGGAAATCATAATGACACTTTGAATTCTCTACATACCGCTGGATACAAATCTGCTGATTGTGTAATGGAAATCCAAGAAGTGACAGTCACCTAAACTGCAACGTGAATAGTGTCTTCTGGAGTTGAGTAGTGCACATCCTGCTCAACCATACGGGGCAGCCCTTCAGTGAGAAACATATTTTCCCTAATGAAAATAGTCTTCCTTAATAGATTATGGCCACTTAAAGACTCCTTTGCTTGCCTGAATATTATAATCAGGTCTTATAAATTAAAAATTAGTGATATTTAAAAAAAATTAGTGATATTTACTCATATTTTCCCCATATTTGTATTATTCCCTAGAATAGACTTACTTTGTTGGTTTTTAAAATTTTTTTTACATTTTATTTATTTTTGAGAGACAGAGTGAGAGTTGGGGAGTAGCAGAGAGAGGATACACAGAATTTAAAGCAGGTTCCAGGCTGTGAGCAAGCTGTCAGCACAGAGCCTGATGCGAGGTTTGAATCCATGAGTGGTGAGATAATGACCTGAACTGAAGTCAGACACTCAACCGACTGAGCCACCCAGGTGCCCCAGACTTATTTTGTTTTTTAAAAAATATTCCGGGTGTACCTAGGTGGCTCAGTCTGCTGAGTGTTCGACTTCAGTTCAGGTCATGATCTCACAGTTCGGGGGTTTGAACACTGAGTGGAGCTCTGTGTTGACAGCTCAGAGCTTGGAGCCTGCTTCAGGTTCTGTGTCTCCCGCTCTCTTTCTGCCCCTCCCCCACTTGTGCTCGCTCTTTCTTTCTCTCTCAAAAATAAATAACTAAAATAAAATAAATAAAATAAAATATGTCTTAAAGTCATTGAGATAACTTGAGAGATGAGAAATGGTATTATCCTCAGGAAGTAAAAGTGTGTTGTGGAAAAGGAGAGTCATCAATGGGAAGCAAAACATCAGAACCATCATACCAAAGAGATGTTAAACATGGTCATGTTTATTTCAAAACATAAAGTTGACTCCATATCAATAAATACTTTTAACACTGAATAGAGAAACTTGTGCATGTTCTAAAAAGACAGCTTACTAAAGAATCAGAGAAAAGATAGCCTTTTACCTCTAGGCCATTGCTAAAACAATTCAGGAGTAGGAATAACCTCATGGATATTATGTGGAATTGGGGGAGGGAGAGGAGTTGATAAAATCAGGAAGAATTTTCTGCTCTCCTTTTCTTACTATAGCCTTAAAGTTACAAATCTGAAGTTGGAAAATGCACCTTCACATACATACCTCGTTTGGTTGTTTTGTTTTGGTTTTTTTCTTCAGTTTTTCTCAATTTGGGGTTAGAATCACTAGTTGGTGGACAGGGTCAAAAGTTGAAAACAGGTACTCAATTTGAATCTAGATCAGATTACTCTGATTGGTAATGGGTTCATGAGGCCCTGTGAAGGCCAAGCAGGAGCAGCTACAGCTTGGGCTTAAAGCTCAGGTATTACTACAATATCATTAACTGGAGAATTAAAGATGCTACACAGTGTTGATGGCCATCTCAGTGAGCTCTGTCTGGGCTTAAGTCCTCTCAATATTATCTTTATATAAGTCCATCATCCAACCTTCCAGCCTTCAGTCCAGCCCCTGCAGCCTCTAGAACTGAGGGATATACATTAGACAGCCAGTCTCCAGACCCCCCATGCATGGAGAGACCTATGGATGGAACCCATCTGGCCACTTTTTTGTGCAAACATTCAAATGAAAGAGAATCTCAGAGGTATGGAGACCCCACCCCCACCCCCAGTTACAGCCAATGGTAGAGAAATGTTCTGGGAAGGGACAAAAATACACCCATCTCAGGTCAGCATTGAGTGGGAGTGGGATATACCTGCTCTGGGTGGCTTCTGGGCATGGAAAAGACCCTTGTTTACTCCTGGCTTCCTTGGGTCATTTTCTCAGAAGGTATAACTTTCCAGGTTATAGTAAGTGATAGAAGGCTTCAACCTAAAAGATACCACTGTGGCACTGACTTTCAGGAAGTTTCTGGTTAGAGTGAGGAAGTAAGAAGAAAGTTCTCCTTCATTCTGAAACACGATCTAATGGCCAAGAGTTAAGAGAAGGTGGTGAACAAGAAAAAAGGAGGTTTATGCCTAGTCCTTTAAGTATAGATTGGGAACAGTTTTAAAGGGCAGAGTATCTCAGGTTCTGAAGGCCAAGACTGAGCCTAGCAGGGACACTAGCTACACAACTAGATACACTTCACCTCCGTGGGTATTAGAATCACAGGACTTTTGGTCTTTAAGCTTGGGCCTGGAGAGGTTAAGCAGTGAAGCCATGCCACACAGCTTGTTATATCTACGTGGTGGGACATGGAGAGGCTTCAGTGAGCAATGTGGTTGGTGCAGGTGAACAGGACGTGGCATGTGGTTAGTTACATTCAGAACCTCTGCAGATGAAAATTTCCCAACCTTGGGCCCTTTCTCATTGATTTGTTGCCAGAAGTGGACAGTTCCTAGACGGAGCTTATCCCTGGGGTTCCCTCGGGAGAGTGATGATGAGCTGCAGAAACATTCTCACTTCCCAGTCCGAGAGGCCACCTGGATGGCTTTGATCCACTCAGTACGCTCCTTGGCAGTGGCCGCTTGCAAGAAATAATGAACTTCATCAGCTGTGATGATCTCAAAGAGGTTTTCTTCTTCGCTTTTCCTGCCTGGTGAAAAAGAAAGTGAATGACAAAGCACATGCACAGAGAGGCCGCCCAGTTCACCCTCCTTTTGCAAGGAATGAAATTTTAGCTTTTTTCGTATTCTAAGAAACTTAAATATGTGGTTTTCAAACTTATCATCATTGTATGATCATATTTATTTATTGTATAATTATATATAGCATTTATATATACTGTAATATACTATAGTATACTAATCCTATAGATGGATATAGTGTTTATAGTTAAGTACATAATATAATTGTGTGTGGGATATGTTTAAGAAATAAGTAAAATACTCAAGGACAGTTTACAGTTTCTTTTACAGTTTATGAGCAAACTTAATTTCCTACTTCTGCATACCAATTACATCTAATGAGTACCTCTACGAGAACCTAATGACTACTTTTCCTCCGTTCATAATATAAACCAAGGACTGACTCTAATATATTAAAATCAAAAACAAAAATGAAAATCCAGACCCACTTCCATTAAAAACAAAAAACAAAAAACAAAAAAACAAGCTTGAGCTTTTTTTTATCAGAGGCTAAGTTAGAGTCTCTGTTGAGAGATCCAAAGGTTGTTAACCGGCCAACAGTGCGACAAAGACTTAAAACATCCACCTCAAATCAAAAATTGTAATTCCATAAGGAGGAGACAGTGAGCAGATCCAGGAGTAGTCAAAATCTAGACTTTTGCAGCTGTAGTGTTTTCCCAACAGCCTTTATAACATCATAAACCCAAAATGACATGGCAAAACCGGCGGGGGAGGGAGGGTTCTAAACCATATCTCCCCTGTGATACCCTTCATTCCTGCAGCTGTGAAGTCAGTCAACACCAGCATGGCTATTTCATGTGCTGCATCATAGACTTGAGATCTGGGACCCAGAGGCATTAGGTGATTTACCCTAGACCATGCCACTAACTAACTAGCACAGACATAACTACAAGGCAAGTGCACTTTCCACTCACTTCACTGCCTCACTGAACAAATGTTCCTTTTGCTGTGGGAGATTTCCTGGTCTGGATATGTAAAAGGTCCCTTTTAAGGAATGCTATAGCTCAATTACAGGCATCAGGAGGTAACAAGTCTCTCCATCTAAGCCAGTTCCGAGGGGAGGGTTTTTCTCAGCATTGCTCAAGGATTTGCTCAAGTCATCCACAAAGCCACTTCTCTCCAAGGCCCAGAGAGACCAGGCAGCATCTGGGAAAAATAACTCTTGTTTTCTCCCAGGTTTTCAGACAGAAATTAATTCATGCTTAGCCTGATTGATGAAGTGAATTATTGATTGTTGTCAGCTCAAGACACCCAGGTGTGGAAAGGAAACCTCTCTCAAACAAAAATTCATTCTTACCATCTGGGTTGCTCTCCACTGAAGTCACTACACAGCCTCTCAAGTGAATTGCTCCCAGGGGATCCTCCCCCTAGAGAAGAGAAGAGTCTTTCGTTATGTTTCCAGTGTACAATGCATGAACATACCTTATCCTGTTGGCACAAAAGCCACACAGACTCACTCTGGTATAGATTAGGGCACCCCAAATGGGTAACAGCAGAAGACTGAAGAAAACCTCTTCGAGATCCTCCACCCCCTACTTTGCTCAGGGAGGCTAGATGAGAAGACACAGGTCAATCTGAGTTTCCTATGTAGAGGAAAGTGGCAGGACAGGTGGAGAGACTGCATTGCCAGGTCCCATGAGAGAGCCATTGCATGTTTCCAGAACTCTTTGGCCCCATGTCACTGACCCAGTAACATAACCTTCAAGGGAGGGAATCAAAGAACCCTGCACTGTAAGCAGAGGCTGAAGAGAGCATTAAACAATGCTCTCATCCAAATTGGCCTGGAGGAGGAATTATCACTGTTTTGCATATTAAACCAGGAGCAATGAATTGGACTGGTTGACTTCCTCTGAAATTTTCAGATTCGGGCAAACAAAAACTAATTATGTCGAGTTGACCAAATAAATGACAATATAGAATATTTTCTTTCATCCCTGAGCTTCTGCTGGCCTCAAAGCCTAAGACTGCAGACATTTGCAGTTAAGAGAGGAGAGGAAAAGTTAGAAGAGAGTAGGAGAAAAAGAAGTGGTAGGGGACAGAGTAAATGCAGACAGAAATAGAGCAGAAAGGAGAATGGAAAGCCCAGATCCACTGGAGGTTTGAGTAGATTTGTTGACCACAGAATCTCACCCCAGCAGGGTCATAGTAGTGCAGGTAGGCAGGGTCTTCTCTCAGAATGAACTTCCTCACTTTCCAGTTTTTCCTTCTGTGTCCCTGTATCCAAGATCAACATAAAAAGAGGCATGATGAGTTCTTTTTTTTTTCCTACTTTGTTCTGTATATTCTTTTTTTTTTTTTTTTTTTACAAATAGTTTATTGTCAAGTGGCATGATGAGTTCTTAGCAGTACTCTGTACATACAGTGTCTACATTGTAAGCTTTGTTGAATTGAAAAAAGAAAAAGATGAAGTGCCAACTCCAGGAAACAAGGCTCCAACCCAGGTCTTTGTCCAAGAGATAGCACTACAGCCAATGAACAATTTGAATGTTATGAAATTATGGATTAATTATTTCTAAGATTGTCTTCCAGCTTTAGTAATATAAGACAGCATTTTATACAATGTACATACGTGGTATATTAGGTAACATGGAGGATATAAAGAGGTTAAGACATAGCCCTATGCTTCAAAGAGTTTATAATCTATGTGAAAATATAAAACAGTAAATGTCCAAATCAAGTAATTGGTATAGATAACGGATTTCAAGGGAATTAAATGTAGGATATGTCATTGTGGGTTTGGGATGTCAAAGAGAGCCTCTGCACTTCTCCACAGAGAATACAGGAGGCAGATGGATGGGAAAGAGGTGGGTGGAAAGACTTAACAACAAAAAAGCAGCAATGGGAACATACAAGGCATATGCAGACATTGATGAATAAGACCAGTCTGGCTGGAATGCAGGGTTCATGAGGCATGACTGAGAAAGTGGAAAGAGACTTAAAAGGTGGGGGTGGTTGCTGATGGCTTCTGAGTCAGAGGTGAAAGATTACAGTCACATTTTAGGAAGATTAATACAGTGACCACATATACGATGGACCAGCTGGCTAGGTTAAAGATAACCCAGAGGAAAGATACTAAGGTAAAAAGAAGTTCATTAGGAAATTATTGCAACAATCCAAGCATAGAATTGTTAGGGACTAACGTCAGGTAGCAGCAATGGAAACAGGAAGGAATCGTCAATGTGACAGACATGATGAAAACAAATAGGAACTGGGCTTTCCCAACACGATGACACCATCCAGACTGTGGGTTAGAGGGCAGAATTTATGTTTTGTTGACCTTTGTTCCTCCAATGCCCAGTCCATGCCTGATACAGAGAATCTCACCATGGAAACTGCCTTATATCTGCTTGTAATTACCTTAAATTATCCAGATTTTTCAGTCAGCTTAAAGCAATTTTTTTAAATGTTGTGGTAAACCTAATTTCATTATTTCCCCCAGAAAATTCAAATGACTTAAATATCTCCAGAAGCAAATATATATCTGTGTGTGTGTGTGTGTATATATATATATATATGAATTGAAGATACATAGTTTCTATCTTGCCAATATGAAGCATATCATTTAATTCTAAAGCACTACATATTGACATATACACATTTTACAGACACAAATTTTCCAATATTTTTCACTGCACTCCTATAGAAAAAAAATGAAAAATTTATGATTTTAGCAAACGGTGTCTGCTTCATGATGCCAGGCCTAAGGAGTTTAAAGGGTGATTTTAAGAATGAGTTTAAGTTGGGGCGCCTGGGTGGCTTAGTCGGTTAAGCGTCCGACTTTCGCTTAGGTCATGATCTCGCGGTTCGTGGGTTCGAGCCCCGCGTCGGGCTCTGTGCTGACTGCCAGCTCAGAGCCTGGAGCCTGTTTTCAGTCTGTGACTCCCTCTCTCTCTGACCCTCCCCTGCTCACGCTGTCTCTCTCTCTCTCTCCTAGAAATAAATAAAACATTTAAAAAAAAAAAAAAAGAATGAGTTTAAGTTATTTGGCCAAGCATTTGGTCAAGGAGCTCATCTCCAAAGAGGCTTTTACTTGCTTGAATGGTGGGAGCCAGAAATCCTATAGAGTCATATGGGAGAACAGACATATTTCTCTCTGTTATGTCATATCTAAAATAGCTTTTGCAAAGCATCAATTTCTAAAATTCTTTTAATGAATTCTTGTTCTTTGTCTTAGATAATCTTGCCCAAAAGATGAGAATGCTAAAGCTTCTGCCCTACATCATTTCCTCTTGACCTATAGACACACATTTCATGATCTCGCATGCAATCACTGGGTGAATAACAAGTTCTTGTGAATCAGTGGAAGGGGAAGGCAACAAGAAAATGTGAAATCAGCAAACCCTGGCCGACTACCTATTGCCTTTAAGCCCTCATTGACATCACAATGTGACCCATTGAAAAGTTTAAGGTTAGTAAGTGCGTTATCTGGCCATTCTTCATTTAATGAGTATTTCCTGGGAGATTTTAAGGAATCCTGGGGCGTGCCTGGGGCTTCTAAGAGTTGTTACTGACCTGCCAGCTGCTTATATTCAATTTAATTCACTCTACAAATGTTTATTATCTATTATAGACCCAGAAGGATGCTGAACTCTGTAGAAGGTATGAGAAAAACATATGATATGTTGTACCTCCTCATCAAAATATCTACACATGGTTTAAAAACCGTATATTTTGTTCATTGTCATAACATAATAATCTATATAAAAGGGAATTATATTGAATATAATTCACTATCAATCATCCTGAAATTTGCTACATCCCCCAAGTAGAATAATTTCCTCTTGTATGGGAGAAGTGGGAAAAATGGCGGGGAGGGGGTAGGACAGACCTCCAGTTGGACACAGTTACTTCCCACCTGTGAGGTGTGGGACACAGGTGTCCTTTTATATGATAAGCCTTCTACACACATTAACCCTGCTAACTCCCAGCAGCAGACACAGTGGTTTAGCTTTGTGACACTTGGGGCGCCTGAGTGGCTTAGTCGGTTAAGCGTCCGACTTTCGCTTAGGTCATGATCTCGCGGTTCGTGGGTTCGAGCCCCGCGTCGGGCTCTGTGCTGACTGCCAGCTCAGAGCCTGGAGCCTGTTTCCCCCTCAAAAATCAGAGGAAAGGATATTGTGAAAAAACAAAGTCTTCTGAATATATATTGAATGCTGTTTTCTCCATAGTAAAAGGAGGCTAAGAGGAATGACTATATAAATAGTGGTATTTTGACAGTAGGATAAGGTAGCTTTGAAGAAAAGGGCTAGCTCTGTGATTCTCAGCCTTGGACACACATCAGAATCACCTGATTCTGTAAGCTCTAAAATCCAAAGACTCTGGTTTTATTGGTCTTGGGTGCAATTTTAACAGATCCCTGGAGGATTAAAATGTGCACCAATTGGGCTAGCTAAGTCTAAATAGCACTTATCAAAAGCCAAGTAAAGGAAGGTGAGGAAAAACACAGAAGTAAGCCTCCTTCAAGTCCCCACTATCTTCAACACACACGCAGATAACGATTACCCTCAGTCAAATCTTTGACCATACAGGTATTCATTAGGATGCTTTGCCAAGACATGACTCCAGTCCAGCCCAGATTTTGTCTACCCTTTTTCAATCTTCATGTTCAGTTTTCTCAGAGATCCACTTTAGACTGACACTTGTCAGATCAACTAATTCAAGAAAAGTCACAACTGATAAGATAGAATTATAGACAGAATCCACAAAATAAGGAAATAATGAAATTCCTTCCCAAGTTCCTCTTGTCTTAACATCCACCTTCCAGCCCCTGTAATCAAAGAGCCAGGAATATGAGAATGCTTGGCAGAACCAGAGGAAGCTGGCAATGGGCAAACTCTACCCACAGACAATTGCCAGAGCCTTCCCTAGAGAAGGCTGGCCCTGCTCCTATACTTCCCCTTTAATTTAGTCAGTGGTCACCTTGTCATGAAATTCATTAGAATAGTCTGTGAATTCTTTCTAAATCCTTGCTGTATTATCTCTTCGAACTCTGTGTTCTCAAAACTTGATGTTAAGTTGTGTTTCACACTAATGCTCCCCTTTCCCTAATGAAACTCAAAATCTGTATCTACACCTAATCTCAACTAGTCCAAAGTTCTTTTTTTAAATGTCATTTTTTGTATATGGTCAACTTTGGTTCTTCTCTCTTCACCCCGAAAGTTCAAGGTTCTCTTATGAGGTAAGTCAAATCTCAGTCCCACAGTTATATACTAAGCAGTGCCCTGAAGACAGATCACAGCACAGCCAGGAAGTTAAAACCTTGGCCTTATGAAGCAGCTTTGGTTTTTCTATGATACCATATGCTAGCATCAGTTTTTTCACCCTGGATATTCTCATGTCTTCCTGTTGTTTTTTCCTCTACCAGGTGTTGACCCTGGCCTCCTCACTCAGCCCCAGCCCTTATATTCTCTTACCTCTTGGCATCCTGTGCCTTAGCACCTGGTAACTAACTAGAGCTCTTCGATTCACCCCAGCCATTGTTTCCCAGACTGACAATGGCCTGTGCCTATGGAGATCTGGTAACTGCATATGTCCTGCCCCCCAGGACTGAGTGCGTGCCCTCTGACTGGATCTGACATTTGTCTGCTACAGCTCCTGCAGAGTTGGCTTCAGGCATGCCCTGAATTTGGTCTCCCCATGACCTACCCACAGTCTGGAATATGACTTCCTTGCATTTGATGGTAAATAATGTTTCTTCTTTGAGTGTGGCCTATTCCTGTTTCCTGGTCACCTTGTAAGAAGAAAGGATAGGCGAGTGGAAGTACTTTTACTGTGAAACATCTCTGTGTTTCGGCTGGCACCTTTTAGCTAATTGATTTCTTCCAGCTTATGAAAGGTCTTTTGGGGGTTTTTTTTTGGAAACATTTATTTTTTATATATATTTTTTTTTATTTATTTCTAGGAGAGAGAGAGAGAGAGAGACAGCGTGAGCAGGGGAGGGTCAGAGAGAGAGGGAGACACAGACTCTGAAATAGGCTCCAGGCTCTGAGCTGGCAGTCAGCACAGAGCCCAACGCAGGGCTCAAACCCACAAACCGCCAGATCATGACCTAAGCGAAAGCCGGATGCTTAACCAGGTAAGCCACCAGGGTGCCCCAGAAAACATTTCTTTTCCCTAAGAACAGTTTACCCGGGTGCCTGGATGGTTTAGTCAGTTAAACGTCTGACTCTTGATTTCCACTCAGGTCATGATCTCACAGTTCATGGACTCAAACCCCACATAGGGCTCTGTACTGACAGTGAGGAGTCTGCTTGGGAATCTCTTTCTCTCTCCCTCTCTCTCTCTCTCCTCCATTCACACATCCTCTCTCTTAAAGTAAATAAATAAACTTAAAAAAAAGAAAAGTTTCCTTATTTTAAGATGCATCTTTTACCCTACCTGCCTCAGTCCTCCTGTCCTAAGGTCACTTTGATCATCTGCTTAGCTTTTTGTCTTTCACTCTGCAGGGCTCATTTTCCAGTTGTGTATTGGTTTGTTTAAACCAAATGCCATTTGGTAATTTAGAAATTAAAGAAACTGGTAAGGAGGAAAAGACTGGAGAGAATAGTAGTGGCCACTCACCTGCTTCAGTAAACATCCCTGCTTGATAATGACCCCTCTGAATTCTTCTTTCAGAATCACATCATCATCACTGGAATTCTCTTCACAGAAGAACCCGCTGTCTGGCTATTGGGAAACCAAGCAGCAAGTTTGTTTTATCAGTCTTAGGCATATGAGTCCCTGTACTTTCTTCCCTTCATCTCCCCTCCAGCCACTGGAGTAGGTTCCTTTTCTCCTTCCTACTGTGGTTCATATCCTAAACTTCATGTTGTCCTTGGTTAGCTCATTTCCCCTCCTACTGTTTCTTGTCTCTGGATTCTTGTTTCTTATTGCTAGATGTTCTCTTATCTCCACTCAGGTGTGATCTTGTCAATATCCTTTCATCCTCCTGGGTTCCCCAAGCTGTATTCTAAGTCTAGCTCTTCACATTTCTTCCTTCAAAGCCTTCCTTCTCTTGGCATCTCATGGCCACATCCTTGAAAGTAGAGTTTAGCTAGTTTATGAAACACTGCATAACACAATCTCCATTATGACGTTTACCACTCAGCCCCTTCCACTTTGAGAAGACTGAGAACATCATGTGTCCAGCCTCAAGTTCTAAGGTCAAAAGCAAACTAGGCCTTGCTCAGCTAGTAATGAATCACACAGAGGAAGAAGAGCCACTCTGATAGGTATGAATAAAAAACCAGATCAAAGGTCTAGAAAGAAGAAAATACTGAAGTGGAACTTCCCCCAAAATGAAACTCTCTTGGGGATATTCACTTCATTTTTGTAGGGAGATGGTTCCCTCATTTGGCTTCCTAGCTTTGTGCTATATTGAAACAAAACTACCAAAATCCCCCTAGAAATCCATTGTTGCTGGCTTTCTTATATGGCACAAGATTAGGTCCATATTGGGCAATACAGTGTTTCCTAATCTGTGGTAAGCATACATGGGAGGTAAACAAGATGATTGGGGGAGGGGACGTGGATGAAAGCATTTTATTTTAAGTGTAGTGGATTGTAGGGGTGCCTGGGTGACTCAGTTAAGCGTATGACTTCAGCTCAGATCATGATCTCATGATCCATGGGTTTGAGCCCCACGTCAGGCTTTGTGCTGACAGCTCAGAGCCTGGAGCCTGCTTTAGATTCTGTGTCTCCCTCTCTTTCTGCCCTCCCCTGGCTTATACTCTGTCTCTGTCTGTCTGTCTGTCTGTCTGTCTCTCTCTGTCTCTCTCTGTCTCTCTCTCTCTCTCAAAAATAAATAAATATTAAAAAAAAGAGTAGTGTATTATAATATATATTTAGAAGAATATAAGTATCACATTGTGATTTTACAGATCTCCCTCTAAAAAAGGAAGCTCCCTGAGGGCCACAGTTTTTGCCCATTATTTTTTTTCACTGCTGTATCTCTTCTGTCTAGGAGAGTGCCTGGAATGTACTAGGACCTAATAGGCTTTTATAAAAAAAATTGTTGCTTAGAATAAGAATAAGGTTTTGGGCACCTGGGTCTCAGTTAGTTGAGCATCCAACTCTTGATTTTGGCTCAGGTCATGATCTCACAGTTCGTGGGATTGAGCCCCATGTCAGGCTCCATGCTGAGCCTGGAGCCTGCTCAAGATTTTCTCTATTCTCTCTCTGTCTCTCTCTGTCTCCCCCTTTTCCCCTCTCCCCTTCAGTGCTCTCTCTCTCTCTCTCTCTTTCTCTTTCTCTAAAATTAAAAAAAGAATAAAGTTTTAAAAGTCACTTTAAAAGAAACTATCCAAGTAAACAATATTTTTCTTTTAAGTGGATATAGCAGGCATTGCAGAAGTGGACAAATCAGAGACATCTAGCAGTTCTCTACAGGGCTGGGCCCTTTCTTCTGCACATGCGGATATGGATTAAAACCAACCTAGAAGCTATGCAGGGCAGCCCTCATCACAAGAAGAATAAAGGGGTAGCATTTCTCACTTACAAAGTAGTAGAAGGCATCAGGGTTGTCCAGGAAAGAGTTTTCAGCAGTTCCATCCACTGCATTCTTGGACATTTCTCCAGCAGGCTGCAGGTACCCTTCATTGAGCAGTGAGGAGGCAATCATGAGGCCTTCCTGGCGATTCCGAACAGACTTATTGGAAACCAGCCAGTCAATGACACAGCTGCCTGGATGGGACCATCAGAAGGAAGGTTAACAATCCCTATGGAAGTACCAAAGAACAAGCCACTGATAGTCAACCCTGAAGAGCTCCAGAGCACCCAAGTGTCTCACTTGTCTCATCTTCCCTGTTATTCTAAGAAGGAAAAATGAAATCAGTGAGATAGATACTTCCACATGCTCCTTAAGGAGCAGTCCATGCATCAGAGAAATAGGTTTTACTAACCCACCCATTTACTCCACTAATGAATAGACACTTACTAATCATCTACTAGGTGCAAAGTGCTGTGATGGGTATTGGGGATGCTCCCTCAGGGAATCTAAAAAGGAGAGATGGGATATACTTGACGATTGCAACAAGCATTCTGCTGTGGGTCAATGCAGTGCCGTGGAGCTACTAGGTCAGATCTGCAGGAAGGTGGGTAGGGTGCAAGGCTGGTGTGTGCTGTTGAGAAAAGATTCATAAGGGAAGTGGCATGGGGCTCAGGCTTAAAACATGAATAAATGTTTGCCAAGCACATAAAACGGGCTGAGAGGAACAGCAGCATGGGAACAGAAGCACACAGGCATGAAGCAGCCCCTTTTGAGGGCAGAAGGTGGAGTTAGTGGAAAGAAAGTGAAAGAAGACGAGAGAGAGAGAAGGCACAGGGTGAGTGGGAAAGCTTTGATGGCATATTAAGAAATCTGGCAATGAAGGGGCACCTGGGTGGCTCATTCAGTTGAGCATCTGACTTCGGCTCAAGTCATGATTTCGCAGTTAGTGAGTTCAAGCCCAGCAATGGGCTCTGTGCTGACAGCGCAGGGCCTGAAGCCTTGTTTCAGATACTATGTCTCCCTCTCTCTGCCCCTCTCCCATCTGCACTCTGTCTCTCTCTCTCAAAAAATAAATAAACATTAAAAAACCTCTTTTAAAAAGAAGATTAAAGGGAATTGACCCATCATGTGAATTATTAGCAGACTACAACTTTGAAGATTTATATGAAAAATGGCATATTCTATATAAATGCAGCCAACCAGGGAGCCAGCATAACAGGCAATGAGTTCCTGGTCATCAAAGCAAAAGCAATAGGATACACTATCTTTGAAACAGGAGTTGGTTAGTGAGCCTTCCATGAGCATCATATATGAAACACTTTTACCTACTTTTATTTTGTAGAAGGATAAACTAATACTATAGTTCTGCTTTTACTACTCATCGTGACCCCATGAAAGAGTTAAGGCAGTAATTACAGACCTCATTTAAGAATGAAAAAATTGATGCATAGAGAGTTTAAGTGACCTTAGGCCTGAGTTACACCAACAATGGCCCTTCACTCAAGTGTTCTAACCCTGGAGTCCATATGTGCTCAGCCAGGCATGGAGAAGCTCGAAAGAGAAGTTCAGTCTTCCTGTTGTCTGACATTCAAGGTCCTCCATCACTTGTCAGCAGTGCCTGAGTCCCAATCTCTGCCATAGTCTTGTTTCTCCACTGAGACTACCTGACTCCATGAAAGAACTTGATCCTACTTGAATTTCTAGAACTTACACTGACCTTCAGTGGGGAGGACTTAAGAAGTTCTAGCCCTGTACTCTGGGACTCAGTACCACATTACACAGGAAATAGGTATGGCCTGGACCTTGTCCCCAGAACTATTTCAGAACCTCTTCCTTGTCTCCTTTGCTAGAGGCTCTGTCCTAATGATGTCAGTCCTGCTAGAGTTAAGACCCTGACTTCCCTTACCACTGCTCATGGCTTGGTATCTTGAACTCAAATTTCAGCCCTGACTTTTCTAATGCTACTAGGCTACAACCTTAACTCTCTGAGGCTGATTCCCATGGGACACTACCCTGCTACTGCAGATCACACCTCCTGACTTTGACCTGAATGGTTTTTGTGAAGTATCTGTTGATTGGATATCCCCTCAGATTCTACATTGTATCTTCTCAGAGTTTTTCTCTCTTGATCTCTTCTGTCACCATAAATAAGGCATGCCTAGCTTCTGACAACCTAATCCCAACTGCATGTCCCATTTAGCCCCCTAATGAACCATCAGCCCTGCCAGGCTGGTCATTGCCTTCTTCTGGATGTATATTCTGTATATCTCTGCCACATAATTTTGTCCTCACCATACTTAATGAAACGCCACCCAACTCTTTGAGTAAAATTTAGGCCTCTACTTCAATGTCTCAACAACCCCGAGTTCTTTCTCTTTTCTGAACTCAGAATTGTCTGTGCAGACATGTGACCTCTCAATTATAATAACCACCTGAGAGCTCATACCATATAGTATTTAGTGTATACCAGGCACTGTTCTAAACATATTAGAGAACCTATAAAGTGGGTGTACTATGGTTATCCCCATTTTATAAACAAGGAAAGTAAAGCACAGAGAGGCTAAGTTATTGGCCTAAGGTTTTATAGCAAGTAAGTGGCAGAGGTAGGATTTAAACTAAGGCAGTCTGGCTCCAAAGAACATGTTTTTAACTTCTATGCCATCCACCTAAATTTGTGATCCTTAATTCCTGATCCTGTGCAGCCTCACACATCTCTAGTATTGTCACTTAAATCTTACATTCTATACCTTGATTCCTGTTTGTCATCTTATTCAACTGTGTCTATTTCAACATAATGCCATTTATTTTGGGTTGTGGGTAGAGACCCTTTGATTGATTAGCTAGTACTTTCCAAAATTTTAACTTGAACAACATAATTCTTTTCTACCTTTCCTTCTGCTTTCACCTTGGGGATATTCAATTCTCATGTTCACCAGCCTGAGTTCTATGACCCCGTTCACCCACCATGCTTCATGCACCCGCCCACACATAAAGCTGAGCGAGAACTACATATTGCCTTCCCCAGCTGCCCTATTTCAGACCTGCTAGGCCCTTTACCTGTGAAGCAGTGATTAAAAATCTTCTTGTCCTTCTCTAGATTCAGCTCTTTTATTCCTTTTTCAGTGTCTTTCATGGACAGATACAAGGCACTGTGCAGAGATGAAAACAGACAAATGAGTGGGAGTCTTTCAGAATGGCAAGTCCTTTCTCGGAGTCACCACTTTGAAGTGGCTTGCCATGACCACAGTTTCCCCCCCTCAGTTGGCCTCTGAGCCTGGTCTCTCCACTGAATCATAAGTAGTTAAAGGGCTGGGTTCATATTTGTGTAACTCGGTGGCCTATACAGCATTCAGCAAAATGAACTAGGAAGGTACTTACTGTCTCTTACTTTAAGAGACATTAAGCTCTTTGAGCTCTTTGGTGATTTAACTCCTAGCACTGGAAATAGAGAGTTGTCCCAGTTAAGTGCCAAGAGGAGAGGTTCCTGGGGCCAATTGTTCTTATACATTCTAGATCTTTAATTGCCTTCAGTCCTCATGTCTTAGTTCTGTGAGTGTCCTTTAAGAGACCATCTGTGTAGATATTTGCCTCCAAGAAAGTGAAAATTTGCACTAAGCTTATCTCTTACTTCTAAAACCTATGAGAGATGGCAAGTTCTCATTTTTTACCTTGAAATAATAAAACAAAGATGGCCTTATCAGAGAAATTGCAGACAACTAAATAGAAGGCCACTTTCATGTATCCTGTGGCTCCATGGAGCACAAGTGTCATCCCAACTTATCACTGACAGCTGTGGCTGGAAACATGGTCACTTAACAACCCCTCCCAGCAACTACAGCTGGATGAGGCACTGCCTCTTGGGTCCTTACCAAAAAGCTTTCTTGGTGAGAGAAGGTGCTTATTCTCACCAAGCCCAAAGCACAAGCTTTATTAAATCCCTGCAATATGCCAAGTCCCGTGGTGGGCTTGCATAAGGGGTTTCTTCAGTCCCAGAAACTCTCCCCATTTGTAAATAGAATCCTTGTTGGCAATGTTAAGCAACTAACATGGAATTCTTCCTGGCAGGGCTCCTGTTTCAGGGTATGTCCAACATAAAAGCAAAACTAGCAAGAAGTGAAGAGACTCCTAAGGAAAGAGGATCATGTGATAGGAGATATGAAACATGCAGAAAGGAAGAAACCCTGTTACCAACCCCTGTCAGGGATGGCGTTTACCTGTGAGCCTCTAAAAACCTTTAGACAACAACTCTCACCAGCAAATCCAAATCAGCCAACAGAAGAGACCATTTAAACGACATCAGGGAACCAATGGCTTCTATCTAGAATGGCTGTTCACCCTAGCTGGCTCTTGTTGGCTGTGTAAATGCATGAACTTGAACTTGAAACCTTACCTACTTTTTCCTGCCTATCTAGAGATCCTGAAACTTTCTTTCAAGACTAACTTATTATGACTACTTCAAAAATGCAATTATGCATTCTCTGTCTCTGTCTGTCTGTCTGTCTGTCTCTCTCTCTACCAAGATTATGCAAAATGAGGGGATTTGTATTGCATTGGCCTCCTCTCCTCAGCTGCTAGGCCTTGGAAAAGCTATAATCACTCCTTCAGACTCATATAAACATCTCAGTACACCAAGTGCCAGTATCAATTTGGAGGAGTGGATACAGCCTTCAGAGGTGGCCAAAGCAAGCCTTGGAGCAAGATCTGTTGTGAGATTTCCATAGCGAGGGGGCACGGGGGTAGAGTAAAGCAAAGAAAATCACCCTAAGTCAACAGTTTCTGGCAGTCGAATGGACCTCCTGGTAGATTTCCTTGCAAACTTCTGACCTCCTTCAATGCATTTAATGGCCTTCTTGGTGTCTCGAACCCAAGCATCTCTCTCCTCCAGGAAGGCTGCCTGGAAGAAGTGGTCCTGCTGTTTGGTCGTAGTGATCTTAAATACAAACTAAAAATCAAAACACATCCCATTAGGATAGATTCTTTTCAAAGGGCTGAGTTCCCTTATGAAGCACAGCACTTGAGTCAACCCCATTCTGGAAGTGCTTAGCCAACAGAGACCCAAATGCCTAGGGTTCAGTGGGGTTGGTGGTGAGAAGAACAGACCCAAGGAGCACCATTCACATCATAGGCTATGCACAGGCTCTAAGGCCAATGCATGACAAGGTGTTCATTGTGACTAGGAATGTTGACTCACCATCCTTTTGCCAAAGTCTTGACAAGGACTAGTCAGTGTGCTTCCTTTCAGGGGAATCATTCCTTTGGGGCTGTTGTCACTTTTCTTCTTATAGAATTCAATTCCATCTTCTAACAATACAACCCACATGGGTTTCCAGGTGTTGAACACACTGCCCTGTAATGACAACAAAAAGGGCCGTGCAACAATGTCTTCTAAAATGATTCTAGAGATGGTGCACAACTTGGTAAATAGCCCAGCTTTGGCCAGTGTGGATTCAGGTGATGCATATTGGTCACAAAACCAGGCTTATAGAAAAGCAGCCTTCAGGGGAGAAGGGGACTGCCATTCTGCTGGAAACTTAAAAAAAATTAAGATAACATGTATATACCTCTGTAAGCAGGCCTTAAGCTTCCCATGGGCCATTACCAAGAGAATATGGCACGGCTCTCTAACCCCCTTCTTGTGCATTTCAGCCACAGAAGGCCTTATTTTCTGCTCCCAACTCTTCCCACTGTGTTCATTCCACTTAGGGACTGCAAATAGATTCTATCTCAAGTATCAATTCAGACTGAATGGTAACTGATGTCTGAGGCCAGACTCACTGGAAAGGTGCCATAATCGAATAGCTGTTTTGACTGTGGGCATGGAGGCCGTAAATGGTGATATATGCTACCTGCAGTTACTGCCATCCTTTGGTCTAATCAGATTTTATCTGAATATGAACATCAAGAAGAAACTCAGAGAGAAGCCTTATATATGAGCATGGATAAGTTGTATGAAAATCACTTGCAGAACAGTCTATAATAACACAATAAGACTATCCATGTCAATGTGGCCTTAGGCAAATCCTTAGTTAAAATGTTTTCAGTTGGGGTTAATGCCAACCACTCTTTTAGCAATAAATTAAGCATTCTGACTACATCAAAAAAGTCTCTCTTTCTTATCCGTATTTTGGGAGGACTTTGGAAAAGGAAGAGGTTCTTTGCCTCTCATCTTTGAACCCATGGTGTCACCTTGTCATGACTACCACAAAATAGAGTTATCATCCAGTTCCCAGCAGATCCTGCTGCTTATCTTAAAATACAAACAACTTCTATATAAAGGTCCAGTTGCCCAAAAGGAAGACTATTTATGCAATGAAGATAAATACTTGTGGGACTATCAATTTGCCTGTCCATGTGTTTCCTTGGTTTTAGTTACTGAAAAAAAATTTTTTAATTAGACCACACTATCTCTTTTCTGCACAGGCAGAATAACTGTCCATACTGACACTGGGTTATTTCTCTTTTTTAAAAATGGGCAATGCCAGGGGCACCTAGTGGTTCAGTTGGTTAAAAGTCCGACTTCGGCTCAAGTCATGATCTCACGGTTCGTGGGTTCGAGCCCCGTGTCGGGTTCTGTGCTGACAGCCAGCTCAGGGCCTGGAGCCTGTTTCAGATTCAGTGTGTCACTCTCTCTCTGACCCTCCCCTGCTCACACTGTCTCTCTCTTTCTCAGAAATAAATAAAGCATTAAAAAATAAAAATGGGCAATGTCAGACACTATGCCAATATATCATATAATGTCAATCAAATGCCTATCTGTTTTATATCTATTTAAGAGAAACTACTATTCAGAATATAAAGAGCTCTTGTAAATCAATAAGAAGAATACAACCTATTTTTTAAATGGGCAAGAGACTGAAAGAGGCATCTTATTAAAGAGGATATCCAAAAAGCCTCTGAAAAGGTGTTCAATTTCATTTTTTACTAGGGAAATGCAGGTTAAAAGCAAATGAGATATCTCTACACACCCACAAGTGTATCTAAAATTAAAAAGATTGAGAAGAGCAAGATTTGGAAAGGATGATAACTGGAACTCTCATACATGGCTGGCAGGAGTGCAAAATGGTGCATCCAATATAGAAAACTGTGGAGAATGTCCTAATTCTTCTGAGATAAATGTTGAAGTATTTAGGTGTGAAGTAGCATGATGTCTTCAACTTATTCACAAATATCTCAGCGTAAAAATATGTGTCTGTATTTATACAGAGATACAGAGGCAAGACAAAGAAAGCAAAAGCACCTTGCATTAATAGTTGATAAATCTAGGGAAAAAATATATGGATAATCCTATTATTTTTCCTATTTCCCTATGGGTTTGAAATTTTTCAAAAATTGAGAAAAATTAATAAATAAATGAACAACCCCTGACACTAATACATATTAAAATTTAGGGGGGACCTGGGTGGCTCAGTCAGTTAAGCATCTGACTTGGGCTCAGGTCATGATCTCACATTCCTGAGTTCAAGCCATGCGTTGGGCTCCGTGCTGACAGCTCAGAGCCCGGAGCCTGCTTCAGATTCTGTCTTCTTATCTCTCTGCCCCTCCCCCACTCACGTGCTGTCTCTCTCAAAAATAAAAAATAAAAATATTTTTTTAATGTTTTTAATTTGGGATGTACTTTTAGAGAAATATGGGAAGTCTATTTAATACAAAAGTAAAATAACTAAAAGTAATCAAAGATATATTCACAGAGCTAGGAGTAAGAAGCTAGGCTAGATGAAGGGGAAAATGCTTTTCAACTTCAAAACTTTATGTCTTACTTCACGTCTCTCAAAGACTAATAAGGGCCAGTCATTCCAGGCTTTTGACCTTGGAATTGGGATAAATTGGGAGAGGTCAGCCAGCATTCCATTCCTTCTGTAGACAAATAAAGCTACCCCAGAGCCACTGTTCAAAATTAATTTGGGCTTTCCTAATTCCAATGTAGTCTTAGGGACTCTGTCAGCTCCCTCAGAAGAGAACGTGTCATCTGGGGTTTGGGCTCGTTATGCACAGTGAGGAGGCCAATGTTCTGTGACAAAAGAAATCTGACCATTTAAAAAGTGGGAACTCTTTCAGGCTTGGCAACAGTTAATTAGGTGAGGGTGATGAAATTGTGTGTGATCTGTCTCCTCTTAGCTATTACTGCAGCCTCTCCCGGGAGCAACCTGACAGCATTTCACCTTAGCCACGCTTGGTGCTCATTCAGTAACACACCTGGAAGTGTGATCATGGAATGTCCAGGCCATAGAGGCAGTTAGGATCATCTACCAACACACTCATCATACAGGTAAGAACGTTGAGGCCCAGTTAAGTGACTGGGCCTAGTATACCTGACCAGTTAATGCGGAATTGCGACTAGAATCCAGGTGTCTTGATTCTCAGTTGTATGCTCTTACCATTTTCCTTCCCTCAAATGCCATCTTCCTTTTGGTTCTTCCATAACTGTGAGTAATTCTGGACTCTAAATCAAAATTCTTAGGCTACTTAGCTAGCCATATATACAAGCTCAAATGTATATATAAATATATATCGTAATATAATATAATGTATATTACATAATCATAAACATGTAGTTATAAATGAATAATCATAAAACATCTAAACCATATTACATCACGATCTTATAGATACATAATAGACACCTTTTATTATTTCATACATATATATAGCATATGTCTGTTTTTTCCCATTATAGGCCAAAACCTAAATAATTTCATATCACAATGGGCTGGTTTTAGATGCTGAGTCAGATTTAAAATTTCCCAGTGAACACCTGCTTATCGTCATGGGACTGGTATAGTTTAGCACACAAGAGTCTGACAGTGTATAACATCAAAAGAAGAAATCTTAAAAGACAAGACATTTGGCAATATAACAAATTAAACTTCTGTACATTTTTTAAAAATCCTGCAATGAATGAAAAACAAATATGAATGCATGGATGTTTATAATATATTATCATACAATTAAAGGTTAATATTTTTCATATATTTTTAAAACTCTTTAGAGTCAAAAGAAACATACAAACCTGATTTTTTTAATGGGCAAACAATATAAACAGGCAATTCTCAAAAGAAGAAATGTCTGGGTTGAATAAACATAAAAATGTACTGCTTTAACAGCATTCAGAAAAACACAAATTATAATTGGTAAAATAATAACTTTTTATTAATAAAGTATTTTAAAGATGTATAAAATGTATTGGTGAAGATTTGGGGAAATGGGCATTTGAAAAAAAGGAGCTCTGTGAGTCAGCAGTTTGATGTAGGCTGTCAAAGAAACTCAGTCATTGTAGGCTGTATAAATAGAAGCATATGATCTAAAGTGATGAAAGTAATACTCTAACTTTAAATGGAGCATAACCACTAGCTAACAATGGATCTGGAGCTGAATAGCGTGAGCTCAAATCCCAACTTTGCCACATTCTAGTAATGCAAACTGGAGCAAGTTTTTAAACCTCATTTTCTACATCTGGCTAATGGGGAAAATGCTGCTATCTATTTCTTAGTATTATTGCGTTATTATAAAATACTCCATGTAAATTGCTTAGGGCAAAATCTAGAACACAGTAAGCACCCAGGAAATACTCCCTATTCCCTATAATTCTGTGCTTATAGGTGCATCTGGAGAATGACCTTGAGTTGAGGAAACCTCAAAGATGCAGAGAATCAGGGCCTCTTCAAAAGACAGGGACAATTTATTTGGCATATCTCTCTTGGGAAATTGTTGGAGAAAGCAGCTACGTTTTAGCCCAAAATGGGACAGGCAGAACAGATGAGGACTGTTCTCAAAGGTGTGAAACATTATCATAGGCTGTTTGGGGGCCCAGTAGGTGGAGATTTCAGAAAAAAAATGGTTCACTGCATAACTTAAGGGAGAAATTTTAATGAGTTTCCTGTCCCAAGAGGTACTACAACCTGCTTGTTAGTGGTTTAGTAAAAAGGAATGCAAGCCACAGATAGGAAAGTTCAATGAAATACTTTTTTAAGGACTGAATATTCTTTTCAACCCTCAGATTCTACATATCTTTTCCAGAAAAAAAACCTGTCGTCCCTTTTGTCCCTTGAGTCTTCTATTTACAGACGTCCTGCCAAACTTCGGGTCTTACCTACAAGCCAAAAATAAATACATCTTAAAAACATTTAACATGATCATCTAAAAATGAATACTCCATTGAAAATTTTTTCTCATACTTCAAGAGTTCCTATGATATGGAGCCCTGATTTCTCAGTTTCTACATGTCTTTTTCCAGCAAATTTCTTTCTTTTTGAGACATGTTCATTGAACAATTCATGATAAAACAGCTTCTATGCTTCAGACACTGGCCTGGGTATTGGGGTATAAAATTGACCAAGAGGCAGACTCTGCTGTCAAACTGTTCCCAGTCTAAGCAGGGGAGAGAGCGACCTTGAACGACAGCTCCAGTTCAGTAAGACCAATGCACAAACTGAAGCATGCTTCACTGGAAGAAAGCCACAGCTCGTTGCTGAGGATTGGGGAAATCTGAATTTGGTGTTTCGAACCCCTCCCAAACACCTCCCACAGAGTGCAAACACCTCGTTTAACTTCTTCTTTCACTCAGACTTCTCTTTTCGTATGTTGACGTGTAGCTGGAATTCAAAGGAAATTACATTATGAGCAAAACCACGTATCTAACTAAAGCAGAACTGTGAATGGGTATTGTCTATTCTCCCATACTCATAGGACATGTTATTTTTAAGTTGTTGTTAAATTAAGTCCTCATTTCTGGTACATCATAAATTGTATCATCCAGGGGCACTTGGTGGCCCAGTCATTTAAGCGTCCGACTTCGGCTCAGGTCGTGATCTCATAGTTCATGGATTTGAGCCCACATTGGGCTCTGTGCTGACATCTCAAAGCCTGGAGCCTGCTTCAGATTCTGTGTCTCCCTTTCTCTCTGCCCCTTCCCACCCTCAAAAATGAATAAATATTTTTTTTTAATTTTTTTAATGTTTTATTTATTTCTAGGAGAGAGAGAGAGACAGCGTGAGCAGGGGAGGGTCAGAGAGAGAGGGAGTCACAGACTGTGAAACAGGCTCCAGACTCTGAGCAGGCAGTCAGCACAGAACCCGACGCGGGGCTCGAACCCACGAACCGCGAGATCATGACCTAAGTGAAAGTCGGACGCTTAACCGACTAAGCCACCCAGGCGCCCCCAAATAAATATTTTTAAAACAATTTTAAAAATAAGTACATAAATTGTATCATCTAGTTTTCCAAACTGATTCATGAGATCACTTTTTTAACATCCCAGATAAACCTTCATTTTGTACCTATTTAAATTCTTTGAAGGCAAGGAAACTGATCTATTCAATATATTTTTTATCGAAGTAAATCCTTCCACATTGAACAGTTTCTCAATAAAAACATATTGGGTGAGCAATAGAGTAATGGCACTGAGTGCTCAACAGAATGATTTCTCGAGTCTTAGGGATCTGGGTTCAAATCTCAACTTTGCCTCTCCCAGGCTATATGGCTTTAGCCAAGTTACTTAGACATTAGTCTCCTCACCTGTACAATGGAAATGTTGCAAAGATTAAATAAGATAAATTACTTAAAGGATTTAGCACAGCAGCTAGCTTATAGTAGATGCTCAAAAAATGGTAACCACATAAACAGATTTCACAGTTTGTAGACAATACTGTGAAGTCTTTCTGGCATAAAGTTATCCTGGGCACCATCCTTCCCAGCAACAGTGCTTCGCAGAAGAAAATCACTGCAAATGAGCCCATGAAGGCCACAAGAAACATAGTTAGGCATGGCTCCTCATGACACTGAGGCCACACTGCTGACTTCAGAACAGCTCTGCCACATAATAGTTGCATGACCTTGGGCAAGGCCCTTTGCCTCTCTTGTACCTCAGTTTCCTCATCTGAAATGTAAGGATAATAGATGTGCCCACTTTGTAGGGTTGTTATAAATATTAAGTGCACTAATGCTTACATCTGTCCAGTGCTTACGTCTGTCTTTGCTCTGGGTTAGTGCCACAAGTGTGAGCTACTGTGATAGAGATGAGTCAATAAATGAAAATTGCTGGGAATTATTTCATGGTAATAAATACCATGTCCAGAAGACAAGATAGCTCTCCAAAGGATTCCTGGGCTGGGACTCCTGACTCTCCTGTTCTCTCTTGCACCTGAGTCTTTCTCCTTTCCACCACAGCTCTCTGTAGCCCTTTCCTTTCCTGCCCAAGCATCCCGGTCCTTCTTTTTCCTGCCACCCCGATTCCTGCGCTTTTACCCAGCCTCACAGGCCACCCCATCCCGAAGCCACTCTTGGGATCCGCCCTGCTGTGTGAAGTGCCTGCTACATGGTTGTCCATTTATCAATAGCGGTTTTCTCAATAAACCTCTAGGAATGAGATTGGGTTGGGACATGGCTTCGTGGAGTCTAGGTTATTTATTGCATGGAGGTTATTTATTGCATGGAAACCACTACTCTCTCCCTCTCTCTCCTTTTTTAAGCTACGATTGAATATAAACATCCAAATCAGTAGTATGTTTTCAAGGACATCCAAAGACATTTAGGTTTATTGGCTGGAATTAACCCCTAATCAGAGAGAAAGGGATGTTGAGGTTACTAAACCCAATATTGCCCACAGTACAATTTGTCCAGGCCCCACTGTAGCTCTGGTAAATTTGTCTAACCTCCCTTTTGCTGGCTTAGGTAAGCCTGCCTTCAGACTGCTACATGGGATCAATGAGATTTGGGGCTTTGCTGTTAGGCTTGAATGAGATCATGTTTGTACAGTGGCTAGCTGCTATATGGTCAGCTCCATGTGCTCTTTTTTTTCTTAAAGTCAAAAGTGGCAAGACTCTGAGGCAAGGAAATTTAGGTCTTATTTAGAATTTAAAAATTGCAAAGTGCCAGAATCATGTATTTTCTATCCTTCTCTTAACCATCATTTCTATTTAAAGACCTGAGGCAGCAGATAAAGGAGGAAACCTGCACTGTAAAATGTGAGCGGTTATCTTGCACAGAAGAAAAGCAGGGGAGCACCTGTGTGGCTCAATTGGTTAAGTGTCCTACTCTTGATCTCAGCTCAGGTCTTATCTCAGGGTCATGAGTTCAAGCCCTGCGTTGGGCTCTACTCAGGCACATTTCATAGTCAATGCCATTGACTGCTGAGTCCAAGATTTTGAACTTGACAAAATTCTTGAGCCAGCGTTTCTAATGTTATATTTTGCCACCCAAAATTTTTTATCTCCAATAAAGTTATTTCACAAAACAGGCAAGACATAGGGAGAAAGATATTCCTTATTACTACCCAGAGATCTTAAACTGCATCAGGGAAAAAAAGTAAATGGAGGGACATTCATATATTATTGTTTGTCGTGCTTTAATATCAATAACCATAGTCAAGACATCTAACAGCCTTGCCAGAGAAAGATTTCCATGGTCCTTTCTTCACTGTTAACTTGGCAACCAACCCAGGCACCAGTGCATATCGCCGTTAGCATCTAGAAAAGGACCCTTATTTACTGAAGTGTATATCAATACTGATATTAATAATCATGGTCACATACACATAGTACCTACTATGTGCTAAGTTCCTGACACGTATAGTTTTTAATCCAGATGTATGAAGTAACTGGAAGAAATTTAATGTCTAAAAACATTTATAGGGAATTCTGGCTTCAGGTGTAGTTCTGCAGCCAACAAAAGGGAACATTTCTGAACCAAGCATGTCTTTAAAATGACATATCAAAGAATCTTAACATATTACAACAAAGACTGTTCAAAGAGTCCCAGAGAAAAATGAAAAAATTATGGAAGATATAAATTGTAGACATGAAAATTCTGGAAGACAGGAATTGTGAAAATGTCACTATGAATTTTGACTATGCTTTTTCCTAGGGATATTTTCTAGATTTGCTGTTATAGGCAATAATCTGAGAGAATTACTCTCACTGATTAAAAACTATTTATTACTGTAAGTCTATAAGCTTGACAAACCTAACTCTTTCATACCCATTTTCTAGTGGAGCAGCCTCACTTATTAGAGATTTAGTCTTCTATATATTTTGTAATCTGTGGAGTTTAAAATGTGAACATACAAACTTAATAACAGCAATTTTCACTGCAAAATGTTTCATTCACTTGCTCTTGTCTGAATACTAGCCCCAGCAACCGGGAAAGAAATGTCCACATTAATTATTACTGGTTCTCAAAGAGAACGTTGGCGCCTGTTGCAAAGAATCCACTTACTCTTCTGTGTGTCAATTTGTATCTTTTCCAAAGGATGTTTCAAAGTAGAGAGAGATACTCTGCTAAAGAGCATATCAGCTGTGGGCTTCTTTATTCTCCAGCACCCACTTATAACTCTCACTGTCACAAATGCATTACTAACCCTATTTCAAGTTACGCTTACTCTAGGAAAATCTTGGTATACTGGACAAAGTTCAGCATGATGTGTCAGAAACCCAAGTCAGAGAGTGGGTTTCTGCTGTCAACCTCTGTCACAGTCATGTGGCCTTGGGCAGGCACCCGGCTTCCGGGTCTCAGTCTCCTCTTCTGGAAATGGGGTATTGAGGCCAGGGGCCCTGAAATCCCTTCCAGCTTTAAATCAAAACAGAATCAGGCAGTAATGTGTGCTGCTTAACCCCCTCTGAGGTAGAACATTTTAGGCTAAAATGTCAAACCAATGAAGGACCTAAAACAGAGACACATTAGGGGCTCATAAGATTAGGGATTTGGGCTTGTGAAAGAATGTACTCAATTTAGGTCACTTCTGACATGCTGAGCTCACTTGGGTCATTGTGAGAGTATTTGTTCACCTAGGTGTTGCCCACAGGATACCAACCAGCCCTGTGTGTGAATTCACACAATGACATGACATACACCCAACATTAGGAGATAAACAGTGCTAATAAAATTCTATTTATTGATTCCATACCAGAGAGTAAGCGTTTTTGATTAAAGTTGTCCCTATTTCCTAATCTTTAAAATCACTTCCTATTACCTTAGCAATACATTATACAAATGCACTCAGAATGGTGAATGAAGAGATTTGAGCCTGATTTCAGAAAAAAAGATAAGCTTCTTTATGCACCCGTTCTAAGAAGGTGGCTCATGAAATAAGCTACAATTGCTGTGTCATTATATCAGCTTTTCTTTAATCCTTCTCTTTTTTCCTTTCCTCAAGAAAAGTAAATAAACAATTAGGAGGAGGGATTTAAGTAACAAAGGAATAGTCTCTGAGTAACCTGCATCGGAGAAGAGGGTAAGTCTTCTGGCATAAAATACGCATGTGACTCACACACACAAAAAAATGCTCTAAGCCATTACTTAGGTTTTGCTTAGGCCCCCACCTCCCAGATCCTGCAAACTGGAACAAACAAGATCAAACTGCGCTGATGCTTGAGCTAGATCAATTCACCTTTAAGAAACAGAATGCCATGGAACATGTGCTGGCTCCCCTTGCAACGGCCTACAGGCTGTGATGCTTTCCTGTGTCGGCCTAATAGGTTTGACATAAACCATTCCCAAAATGAGTGGGGGTGGAGAGTCCAAAGCTGGACACCGATCATCCCCAACACTATTTTCAGTGATACCCTTATACGTGGAACTTCTGCTTACCCTCTTCACAAGGTAGCCCTCCCTGATCCGCTTTGGCTCCATGTCGAATGGACAAACAGACGGCCGAGTCCACTCTGAGACAAGTCTTGTTAGAAGCTCAGCCTCCTCTGAGAGCTGAGGCAGTTGTGGGCTGCTTTTCTAGAGCGAGGTCCCTTTCACAATTTCCCAGCTGCTGGCGATCGCGTGATCACATCCTCTTCCCCTCACTGTGGTGGAAGACCAGAATGAGGAACTGCAGAGAGAAACAACCCATTCTTTGCTAACACTGCAGACTTCTTAAAAGTGCAATGGGGTTGAATATTTACCCCAGGTAAATTTTTATTACCATAAACAAAACCATTCTTCTAAAGAGGAAAAAAAATGGTGAGAGGAAGAGGAAGATGAACAAGAATACCTCATTTTGTTTAGTTCTTACAAGAAACCCACGGGGAAATGATATTATTGTCCTTTTCTTACATATAAGGAAACTCAGCCTCAGAGAAGAAAGTGGTTGTCTCAAGGTCACACAGCAGATTAAGAGGTGGAACCAGAAGGGTAGGGAGGGACCTTACTAGGTCTACTGCCTCCCATCTGGTCTGAGACCCGAGAATGCTAACCCACAGTAGGCACGTCAAAGGAAGTCCAAAAGCAAACATACTTGAGCAATTGTCCCTGATAGTCCCAGTTTTGTGACTCCCCTTCAGATGAATCAATTAAAGACCCTCCCAAAGTCCTGCAGCAGAGTCCTACTGTAATGATATTCAGTCCTGTGTTTCCCAAACTTATTTGGCCACAGAATTCCATTTTGAACAATTTGTATTGCCATTCATGTTATGGGTTGAATTGTGTTCCCCTCAAAGAAGCCCTAACCCCCAACACCTTAGAATGTGACCTTATTTGGAAATAGATGTAATTAGGTGAGATGAAATAATACTGGAGTGGGGCGCCTGGGTGGCTTAGTCGGTTAAGCGTCCAACTTTCGCTTAGGTCATGATCTCACGGTTCGTTGGTTCGGGCCCACGGCAGGCTCTGTGCTGACTGCCAGCTCAGAGCCTGGAGCCTGTTTCAGAGTCTGTCACTCCCTCTCTCTCTGACCCTCCCCTACTCACACTGTCTCTCTCTCTCTCTCCTAGAAATAAATAAAACATTTTTAAAAATTTAAAAAAAAAAGAATACTGGAGTAGGTGGACCCTTGATCCGATATGAAGGTTTTTTTTTACATTTAACGTTTATTCATTTTTGAGAGACAGAGACAGCCCATGAGCTGGGGAGGAGCAGAGAGAGACACACACAGAATCCGAAGCAGGCTCCAGGCTCTGAGCTGTCAGCACAGAGCCCGACGCGGGGCTTGAACCCACGAACCATGCGATCATGACCTTAGTTGAAGTTGGATGCTTAACCGACTGAGCCACCCAGGCGCCCCTGACTAGTGTTCTTATAAGAGCAAGACACATAAAGAGAAGACAGCCATGTAACAGCCAGGGAATGCCAAGGATTGCTGGCAAATACCAGAAGCTCAAAGAGGCAAGCACAAGCAAGGACTCTCCCCTGGGGTAGTCATAGAGAGCATGGTCCTACCAACACCTTGATTTCAGACTTCTAGCCTCCAGAACTGAGACAATAAATTTTGTGTTTTTTTTTTTTAATTTTTTAAATGTTTTATTTATTTCCAGGAGAGAGAGAGAGAGAGACAGCGTGAGCAGGGGAGGGTCAGAGAGAGAGGGAGTCACAGACTGAAACAGGCTCCAGGCTCTGAGCTGGCAGTCAGCACAGAGCCCGACGCGGGGCTCGAACCCACGAACCGCGAGATCATGACCTAAGCGAAAGTTAGACGCTTAACCGACTAAGCCACCCAGGCGCCCCAAATTTTGTTTGTTTTAAGCCCCATTTGTGGTATTTTGTTGGAGCAGCCCCATGAAATTAATATAATTCAGAAAAACTGGTTTTCCATAGAAAAAAACTTTAAGAAAAAAAGAAAAAACTTTAAGAATGTTAATTTGACCATGTGAAAATGGGCAGACTATTTAATCACTCTATGCCTCAGTGTTCTCATCTGTAAAATGAGGATAGTAACATCTGTTCAATTGAATCATTCTGAAGATTAAATAAAATAATATGTGGGGGCAACAGCCTGGCCTGCTTAGTAGAGCACGCAACTCTTGATCTCAGGGTTGTGAGTTTGAGCCCTACATTGGGTGTAGAGACTGCTTTAACTTTTTTTAATTAAAAATAAAAAAATATGTGTGTTTTTAAAAGTATCCGGAACATAGTAAGTGTCCATAAACGTTATATTCCCCATTTCCAGGGAGTATCCGTTATTTTAGGGCTGATCTTTTTCAATGATAAGTTTAACAGAGGTTATGGAAGTAATCAGAGGACTAGATGTTTTTTACTAGCCCCTTTTCTTCATTCCATTCTTTGGCTGCACTAAGAGAAACCAACTCTAGCTAATTTACTGGAAGAATATGGGGTGGCTCACAGACTTGAAGAAAAAAATGAAGACTAGATCTTTGGAAAAACACAAACCAGGACAGCTGTGGTTCCACAAAGCAAGAACTAATGAATCGTTTCTTTGAGACATGAAACAGAATCCCATTGGTTTTTAGGCTCTACAAGTCCCCAGAGACAGGGCCTTTGGTGTAGCTTTGCTCGCTGCTTACCTCTCTGCCACTTGAAGAAGGATCCTGTGAACTGATAGCCCATCAGGACAGTGCCCAGTGGGGCAGGGGCTCATCCCCCAAAGTAAAATTGAGGCACTATTAACAGAAGAAGAGTGAAAGGCCCCTAGGCAGGCCAAACCAACTGATAACCACGGAAGGCATCTGAGGAACCAGGAAATTTAGGAGCAGGAAGAAGATCTGTTCTTGGGGTTTTCTTAGAGCCTCCTGATGCCCTCTTCTCCTTCCTTCCTGCTCTGCATCTAACCTGGGGTCACTGGCCCTCTATTTTTCACTTTTCATTTTATGCTGATGCAGATTATGTACAATTATAGATGGTTTTCCATCAGTGTCTCATTGCACCAAGATCAGTAAGAAATTATTCAAAATTTGGGAGGAGTAGGAGTGGAAGAATCAACATTCAATGGCACCCGAGCCAAACAGAGACAAATAAAGGCATGGTTTGCTGTGTCTGCATTTAAACAAGTATTTTGCTTTGTCTGTGTCTGTATAGGCAATGGACACGATTCGTGGATTTTCCAAGTCTGATTCCATGGCTCAGTTGATCTCCTTTTGTTTAATTCATCAAGCGACTTCTAATTTATAATGTTTTCTCCCTTTGTCTTAATATGATGAGAGGTCTCGAAGAAACCTTACACAGAAATGTCATATTATCTGGATGCCCACAATGTAAAAGCACCCTCCGCATTCTGAATAATTCATTTCAAGAAATACATGTTGAATGCTTACCATGTGCCAGGTGCTGGACTAGGTAAAGATGTCTTGCGACCAAGAGCACCCCAAATTTGTTGAATCTGCTGGATGTACCCTGAATGGATTACATGCTGCCTTTCCTGCTTCTCCTCTGCCTGCCACAGGTCATCCTGCCTGCTTAGCAACACCTAGTGGTCAACAAAGGGAACTGTCTGAATCAATGACATGTTTAGGTCTTTATTTTCTTACCAGTTAGAGCAAATGTTCTTCTGCCCTGTCAGATCTCGTTCCCAGATCAAATAATTACAACCTCTTCTGATGTCTTTTTCATGTATGTGTGTCTAGATTACTTTTTAAAAATCTCTTCTGTCCTCCTTTTAATTATCACATTTGACCAATACCTGGAAACATTCTTGTAGTACATTTTATCCCTGTAAGGAAAACTTAAGACTTTGGAATTTGAAAAAAAAAAAAAAAGATGACTGCATATCTCCAATGATCTTTCAAAACAAAATAATATTCAATCTAAATGCTTCCTTTCTTTGGGATCAAATAATATGAACAGGAACAGAATTTATCCCAACTTAAACTTTGAAATATATAGATCTCTCTTTTTAAGGGTGACAAGTAAACAGAAAAATCAGCAGATGTGAAAAGAGTTGATACTTACAAAGGGAACGCATTCATGAAAAAGCTGGACCAAGTCAGGTGCAATCACAAAGCCCCTACTTTTTCTCAGTGCTCCTCACTCTGACAATCTATTCTTTCTGAGCCCCTTGGATGAAATCTTGGTCAGGTTCCACAATATTTCCCAAGAACTCTTAGCTTAAAAATCCAAATCAGTCTAATGATCATATAAGTCTAGTCCAGTGTAATATAAAATACTCCAAACAGGGGCGCCTGGGTGGCTCAGTTGGTTAAGCATCTGACTTCGGCTCAGGTCAGATCTCATGGTTCATGGGTTCGAGCCCCGCATCAGGCTCTGTGCTGACAGCTCAGAGCCTGGAGCCTGTTTCAGATTCTGTCTCCCTCTCTCTCTGCCCCTCCCCCACTCATGCTCTGTCTCTCTCTGTCTCAAAAATAAAAAAAAAACTATAAAAATTTTTTTTAAATACTCCAAACATTCTTTTCTTAGTTGACAGTCTTTCCTCACCTCCGGTTTGAAAACTGGAATGAAAGAGGAAGATTAATTATCAGCTTCTCACCTTAACCTAGCTCCTTCTCCAACCCTATTTGCTAAGTTGAACTTTACGATATCTCCAGGGTCTAAGGAACAGATGAATATGGTGAAAGATATATCATCAGAGCTGTCCCTCAGGAGAACATCTGGGACAGCTGCCTTAGCTCTTGTGCTTGGGGGGAGGGGAGAATCTATTATGTACCACATTTTAATTCCTCATTTTTCTACATTGTTAAAATTTAATTTGAAAAATTATTTTCATGATAACCTAAGGGAACATGAAAGATGCCCTAGTATGCAGACTCCTTTCAAGTAGACTCATCCTAAGTAGCCTTACTCATTCAGTTGCTCCAGGTCCATAGCCCAGTTGGGTCAGCCCTGAACTAGATCTTGCCTTGCTGGCACAGCCCTGGCTGGCCTTGGTACCCCTGAATGGCAGATACACCATGGCTGGCACTGGAACCAGCTGCCTGAGCTCTAATCCTAGCTCCACTATTTCTTAGCTATGTGATTTGAGCAAGTTACTTGACTTCTTTGTAACTAACTCAGTTTCCTTGTTTATAGCACTAGGGTAATAATAGTTCCCACCCCATAAACTTGCTACGAGAAGTAAATGAAATAAAGTATGTGCAGTTCTTAGATGAATGTCTGGTACATAGTAAGTGCTTACTAAATACTAGATATTATTAGTTTTTTTAAGGTTAAAGTATTAATGACAACCTGAAAAACTATTTGGAATAAGTATAAAATACAAAAAGTTACTATTCATAACATAGGAAGAATGCTTATAAATCTAATAGAAGAAGAAAATCAAGGGGCATCTGGGTGGCTCAGCTGGTTGAGCATCTGACTTTGGTTCAGGTCGTGATCTCACAGTTTGTGAGTTCAAGCTCTGCATTAGGCTCACTGCTGTCAATGAAGGGCTCGCTTCATATCCTCTGTTCACGCCCCTCCCCCTTCCCCCCCGCTGCTTCTCTCTCTCTCTTTCAACAATAAATAAACACTTAAAAAGAAGAAGAAAATCCACAGGAAAAAATGATCAAATGATATGAAAAAGCATTTTACAAAATAAGTGAAAATTACTAGTAAAGAAACAAATGCCCACCTCAGTTGTAATAAAAGAAATGCAAACTTAAAACAAATACAATGTGTCATATGTTGCCCTCAGATTTCAAATCATTTTCATATTGGTAAGAGCATGAGGGCACTGCCATATACTATTAGTGAAAATAGAAATTAACAAATTTCTAAATATAGAGCAATGTGCTAGTACCTCCCAAATTTTAAACACATGCTCTGAGACAGACTAACTACATATCCCAAGGATCATACACTTCCTATACCTGCTTATCCCGAGAGGGTTGTTGATCCTTCTTAAAAAGTGCCCACTCATTCTCCAAACTTTCATTTGTGGTCTGCACCTCAAATTCTCTGATTCCTCTTCAAAACCTATCATGAGATCATGCATCTTTAAATTAATAAACAGATTTGTCTGCTTAGTAGTGAAATTAAATCTATTCTTCATTTGAAAATCTAAATCCAGGCCATGGTATACTTTTTCTGTAAAAAGCCAGACAGTAAATGTTTCCAAGTCTAAGAGTCATACAATCTCTGTCACAGTTACTCAGCTCTGCTATTGTAGCAAGAAAGCCACTACAGACAATATGTAAATGAATGAGTGTAATTGTGTTCCAATAAAACTTTATTTGTGCACACTAAAATTGAGCTTCATATCATTTTCCTGTGTCACAAAATATTCTTCTGATTTTTTCAACTGTTAAAAAATGTAAAAAAGATATTGGAAGCCTGCAAGTCATACAAAAATAGGTGGCAAGCTCACTATAGCCCACGAGGCAGTTTTTTTTGTTCTTTGGTTTTTTGACCTCTAATCTGAAAGATAGAACTCCATTTAATCTGGTAATTGAGCTACCATATGAGCCTTTCTTCCCAACTCTAAACCACAACAGAAAAATTCTTAATAAATTTTTAGCATGTTTCTCAATATTTCATGGCATGCATATATTAAATGTATAACAGTAAACCCACAAATGGCTTGTGGTTTGGGGAAGTAGGTGGCATTCCTTATAGGTTATTCCAGTTCTAATGTACTTATGAATATACCTGTGGATTTTTTAGATTCTCAAAATATATGAACTTGTAAACATTTCAAAAGGTACAGAAAAAACTGAAATAGAGAAATGAAAGAGGGTGAATTAATGTTTCCCATCAAAACCAGTGATTTTTTTATTTCAATAGGGTTGTTTTCATTACATCAGAGCAGGTAGACGCCAAAGTCTCAGACCTGTGTCCTTCCATCGGCCCCTGCACAGAAGTGTCTGGAAGTGTGCACCAAGTATTTCATGAAGTGGGGAAGAGGAGTAAGGGAGAGAGGTTTCACCTTATATTTTAATCACTTCTACATCGTTTGAACATGTTACCATATGCATGTATTAATACAGTAATTTTGTTTAAATTCAGTAAGCATCTAGTTTTTAATGATTTACCCAGAGTTGTCAAGAATATGGTAAGAGAGTAAATCTGTCCCACCGTTTGAGAGGGCAACTAGATAGTGTGTATCAAAAGCCTTAAAAAATACAACCCCTTTGACTCAACAATTAGAATTTTCCCTCCTAAGGAAATAATTATAGCTGGGGAGAGGGGGGGGCATGTGAAATAGCCATGAGGATGTTCTTTACAGTATGGTTGATAATAATGAGAAGTTGAGGGGGGTATCTGAATATGTGAGAATAAAAGCTTGTTTAACTGACTTATGAATCATGTGTAGAATAAATGGCATTCAATAGGAATATGTGGAAAAAAGCAGGATACAAACTAGTTGGAGATTGTATGTGCTAGTTTTTAGTGAACATAGAACTTTTATTGGGCTGAAAATGGGTTGAGTCCTGTGATGGCCTAAGTGCTGAGGATTAAACTGTCAAATTTTTCACACAGACATGTTTCAAAATGGTCCATAAATATTTCAATAGTTATAGGTACTGAGCATCGGGGATTTTACAGTATAGCTTTGGTGTCCAATTAACAGATGAATGGCATTAACAAATGTCAAAGTGCCCACTGCCTTGGTGTAGCTTTAGCAAGCCCAAGGCTCCAGAAGGCTCAGCACAGCTTTTCAGGCGTTCTGGCCCATCAGCACTTCTCCTGGCAGCAACACCCTCAGCTGGACTCTGCACAGAGGACATGTTCTCAGAGCAGAGAGCAGAATCCTCGATGTCAGGCATGCGCAGCCTGGATGCAGCACACAGCACCAGACATTCCCCGGCCCCCTCGCACCCCTGCAATGGCCTCAGGATTTGCAGGAGAGAATCTAAGGAAAACCAACAGGGAAAACCCACAGTAACTGACAAGGCCATGTCTGTGAGTCCATGTGAGTCATCTCCTGCAGAATCTTCAAAATACACAGGGAATCAGGGAAGGGAGCCAGAACTCCCATCACAGAAGGCCTATGCACAGCTGAAAAACACCATGTGCAACTGACAATGAGATCTGGGTTTCCCCCCAGACTTGCGGGGCCCTGGACACTCAGTTTCTATATCTGCATTACGGTCACTGGATACCAAGGGTATCTTCAGTCTTTAACTTGTTCAAACAAGTTCTTTCCTAAAATGGGCCTCTGAAGATACAGCTGCTTGGAGTTCCAGTTGTCACCCATCCTTCTTACATTTCCTGCCCACTTCCAGATGAACTAAGTGGCATTAAGTGTAGCCGAGGTCACTGAAGAGATTTTTAAATAAGCTATTTTAAAAGTTACTGACATCAACAGCTCCGAGCTGTTATTTCTAGGTCAGCACAACGTCTTCTCTGCAGCAGCGACAGTCCTGGCTGAAGACCGCCTGACTGTGCGGGACGCGACCCGGACGCAGTGGGGTCTGGAGCTGGGTGGAGCTCCGGCCTCATAGTGACGTCATATGCCTTCTATCCGCCGCCAACCTTCCTTAAAAAGTGGAGAAACTCTTCCCAATGGAATTTAAACCAAATGAAATAACTGATCATCACTTGGTTCTGAAATTTTTTTGACATTTTAAAATTTAGAAATAAGATGCATATATTTCATCCTTATTTAGACTTCCCATTTCTTTAAAAATAATTCAGTCTCACTATAGAGAAAAAAAAAGATAAAATTTGGGTTTATTTCAATATTTACCAAGTAACTCCGGGAAGGGAAGCTGGATCCAATAACACCTACATTCTTTTCCACCACCTAGATTCTACAATTCTATGAAATAAATAGGATTTGTTTACATTTGGTTGGTTTGTTTTGGGTAGTTGGAGCTTTTTCAAGACCAGTGTTTCCAGGATATTTTCTTTTTCTTTTCTTATTTTAAATTTTTTTACATTTATTTATTTTTGAGAGACAGAGTAAGACAGAGTGTGAGCAGGGGAGGGGCAGAGAGAAAAGGAGACACAGAATCTGAAGCAGGCTCCAGGCTCTGAGCAAGCGTTCAGCACAGAGCCTGATGCAGGGCTTGAACCCACAAACCATGAGATCATGACCTGAAGTGAAGTCGGACGTTTAACCGATTGAGCCACCCAGATGCCCCTCTAGGATATTTTCATCCCCCTGGTTTCTAGGATATTAAGAACAATAACAAGAGAGAAACGATTCACCTTTTTATGAGAAAGACAGATGTCAGTGCATCTAAGGATTGTGTTAACCTTCCAAATGCTGTTGATTGTTTTTTAGATGGCAGTCTTCTTAACACCTTGATCAATATGAATCCACAACAGTAAGAGCTTACATTTATTGCATGCTTACTATGTCTTGGCACTATACTAAATCCTTAATTTTAAACTCATTTAATCCTCATTTAAACTCATTTAATTTAATTTACACACTCTTTGTGTAATGAGGCAGCTATTATTATCATGTCTCTCTCACAGATGAGAAGTCAAAATTATGTATGAGAAAAATACCAAAAACAAAAAGTCACGTCAAACTGAAAAAAAAAGATTATATAATCACAGACAAAAGGTTAATTTCCTTAGTGTACTAAGAATTCATATTAAAAAAACAAGAGAAAAGCAGAAAATGGGTAAAGAATGTGAACCAAAAGTTCATAGAAAAGGGAGGCCAAATGATTCTTAAGCTTATAAAAACTGTGTGAGCCCGTTCCTAATAAAGGACTGCACAAAGGCATAAGATAATATTCCTTACCTATCAGATGGCTCAGATTCAAAACTTTGTTCACGCTCTTTGTGGATGAAGGTGCAGAAAAATAAGCATATGGCTGGTGGGATTATAAAGTAGAATGAACTCTACAGAATGAAATTTGGCAGTGGTTGTCAAAATTACAGAAAGCACATATTCTTTGACCCAGAATATCTGCTTCTGAGCAAAAATCCTTGGATATACTTACCTGTATGCAAATAACAAATATACAAAGATTCCCCTCACTAAGGTACAGGGCAGAAACTCCCATCATCCTCCATTTCTTTCTCATTTATTGGTCATAATAGCACCAATACTGTCTTTCTGATCTGCTTATCTGTTTTGACTATCTCCCTCAAGAGTGTGAGTATGAGTAAAAGGTGAACAGGACTGCTTGGGGAGGTGATCCCCTTCTGCCTTCTCACAGCACTACTTCCTTGTATAAATGCAGATACCACGAGTTAGTTATCTGTCCTGTTTACTGAGAGAGCAGTATATTGGCACTCAAGCAAGCCTTGAGTCTTGTGTAAGCCTTGAGCTTAGACGACTGGAATCATATAGACAGGTGGGGGACTAGGGAGGTACACTCTCTGTTTCAAAATGAATCACACATAGCTTGACCTCGTTCATGGAAACTGTTGGTACGACTCACAAGGACCTGCTGGATCACTGATAAGATCAAATATGCTGTTTTACCTGACCTGTTTCATTCTGCAGAGTGTACTTGGTGCTGAACTAAGTTCAACCGAGTACTACTAGCTGCATTGCTAGCCTGAGCCTAGAACTACTCCTGGTGGCCAAACAGTGCACCAGAAGACAGGCTGCATCCCCAGCATCCAGAACACAATCTGGTACATATTAGCAACCCTGTAAATAATATTTCAATGATAAGTGAATGGATGGATGAAGGGTAACACTGCATGTTACCATTTGTGTTAAAAGATAATATTGCTTCCATTGACATAGGCTAAATCTGGTCAAAGGCACAAGTAATCCACACCTCAATAAATGAGTGCACTTCTGTGTTTGGTAGTTACAGGATTTCTTTAAAATTTTTATGGGAAAATGGTTGTTGGTCTGCTTTATCATATATATAAATGTATAAATGATTAATCAAGGCTGTATAGCATAGGCAGTAATTGTTTTGAACTGGAATATCATCAAAGCAGACATTACCAAGGAGCTGGAACATACAGTAAATAGGTGGATGTTAAGCAACGTAGAACCCTACTGATCCCATAGGATAGAGAAGTTGGAAGATAATACAGCATAAAGTAATTAACCAGATTGATCTTCTCTATAAAGTTGGTGAAAGTCAATAGGTGTTGACGTAAGAGATGCTAAAAAAAAATAACTTGCATTATAAGGAGTTTATATTAATCTTTCTGATCATGGTTAAATAATAGTAAAAATTCCTATTTCACTACAACTAAAATATATGTATATACATATATATAAATACATATATAAAATATGGAAATAAAAATACATGTTTTATATCCCCTATGTAATAATTGGAACAGATAAGAAGTTTACAGATAACCCAAGAACTATTAAAAATTATTAAGAAATATACTTAAAAGATGGATAGCATTGGCTATCTTTATACCACTCAGAATTATCATGTGATGTAAGAGGAGACCATTCCGCTAGCTGGTTATCATGGCATGAGCTCTGTATGAGCGGGTCTATACTGGACAATATCCATCTACATATGTTTTCTATATACTTTATCTTATTAAAAGCTTGTTTCCCCAAAGTCCAAGGTAAAGTCCAACAGATAGTCTGCAAATATTGCAAGGTCTTTCCACTCTGGCTGGTAGCAATGCAAACTATTCCCAGCTGGGAATTATTTAACCTACTGCTTTCACATGGTTCTTTCCTGGCCTGGTAGAATTTTGGCCCATGTGTGCAGCAATCAGTAGTTAGCCAAAGCTCCAAGCAGACTGCTCTGCAAATATCCAGTGCATTTCAATCTCTCTATTCCATCCCTCCCCACTAATAATCTACCCTGAATATTCTAGAAGGTCTGCCCTTCTCATCTCTGCTCCTCAGTTCAGTGAGCCTACTAGGCTGTTTCAGTTCTCCTCCATGGCCTGGAAATGGCTTCAGACAGTCAGCTGGGACAATCATAGGGCTTGCTTTATTTATTTTCCTTCTCTTGAGTTTCACAGCCCTATGCTACCTGCTGTCCACTATCTGAAAATAGTTGTTCCTGCTGTTTGAATTTCTAGTTGTTTATTACAAGAGGGAAATTCTTGTTGCAGTTAAACCTTCATGGGAAGAAGTAGAAGTCAATAATTTTATCCTTCATACCTCTCCAAGAGAGATAAAGTATCTCCAACATCCATCATCCAAAATGATATTTTGGTCATGTTAAACACACACACACACACACACACCTGCAACAACAATAATCCTTATCTTTTAACAATTATATTGAAATATTTGTGGACTAAGTGATATAATTTCTGTAATTTGCTTCAAAAATATGAGGGAACTCTATCTAAAGTCTAGTAAGTACGTGAAATTTCTAAAGGGCGGGGGTGAACATTGGTCATGAATGGGTAATTATTGAAATTGGGTGATGAATACTATCTACTTTTTTATGTTTGAAACTTCCCATAATAAAAACTTTTCTAAGGAGTGCCTAGCTGGCTCAGTTGGTGGAGCATGCGACTCTTGATCTCAGGGTTGTGAGTTCAAGCCCATGTTGAGGGTAGAGATTACTTAAAAATGAAAGAAATATTTAAAAATAATTAATTAATTAATTAAAAACTAAAAATAAAACTTTTCTGAAATCAATTATGAGCAACTGTATATAATAATGCCCACTAAGTATCTCACCCGTTCAGGTAACGGCCCTCCCTGATAACCAGCTAACCATAGACCTCCACCTACCGCGAGAGGTGGCAGGAACTCTGCCCAGCTCCACATAATTACTGCTGTCACTGCTTGGTCCCTATTTTAGAGAGTGAGATTTCACAAATCACAAACCAATCTGTCGTGCCACAAACTCTGGCTAAATAGAATCTGGATTGCCATGGTGACGGCAAAAACAGGCAGGAGGGACGCATACTTTGTCACAGTGACAAAAAAGGAGGTGAAAAGCAAAAGTCAGAGAAAGCAACCTCTTCATCACTCAGGACCTAGTCAGGAGCCCTCTTCAGTAAATGCTCTGGAGAATGTAAATGCGGCCTCCTCAACCTTCAAAGGTCTCCTCTATAGTGCTATGTTTATAAAGCACAGAGTCTGCATCCAGGAAAGGTACCATTATTTCCATCTTGCAGAAGGGAAAACTGAGGTTCAGAGAGACTAAGGAACTCTCTAAAGTATAGTAAATGCCAAAGCTTGGATTGAAACCCAGATCTATCTAATACCAAGGCCCATGTTCTCCCATCTCTGATCCTGTAGCATTTAGCATTTAGCATTTGTGAATTGCTCATTCAGAAATTATCCATGTAAATCTGTATGTCATCAGGTATAAAATAAACAGGATAAACAACATCATAGAGGCAAAGAGAAACATAGAAATAATGTTTAAGCACTTAAGCGTCCAGGGTGTTTTGAGATCTCATATTCCACCCCCCTCCTCTCCCAAATTTCAGTTCAAATAAGAACATAGTACTAGACTATAATGATAGAGAGGAAATCTCTTTCCTTTATGGAAACGTGAGAAGGACACATAAACAGAGACCTGCATTAAGGGAGGGGCCAAACAAGCAATATTCTAGGACATTAATCTGTATGTCAATCTAATATCATTGAGATAATGATAAATTATTTATTACAATTAATGAATAATATACTTATTTATTATACTTATTGGGATAAATAAAAATTATACTGTTCAGTTCAGATTTCCTCACATAACTTGTCAAATAAACAGTACAATATAAATCAGTCTTATTCTTATTCAGTGCCTATAATAAATCCTCTATTTTAACATTTTTCTCTTTTTAATATTCTCTTTTAAATTTTTTAAAGTTTACTCATTTATTTTGAGAGAGTGCACAAGTAGGGTACGGGGAGAGAGAATCCCAAGGAGATTCCACACTGTCAGTGCAGAGCCTGATGTGGGGCTTAAACTCACGAACCATGAGATCATGACCTGAGCTGAAAGCATATGTTTAACCGACTGAGCCACCCAGGTGCCCCAGAACATTTTTCAATGTGGTAGATAAAAGGGTATTTATCATCTCAAACTCTTTTTTAAGGAAGGTGTTTTTGTTTATTGTTGATGTTATTTGGGGATATCATTAGTGTTTTGTTGAACACAGATACTGTTTTTATCTACAGCATGGTTACCTTGTCATAGATGAAGACAGAAATGAAGGGGACTCTGATAGGCATACAGCCATGAATGAGGCTGCTGCTGTGGCTGCTACAGAATACACACCATGAACCACCACTTCCACCAGTGAATTCTAACTATATTTTAGTCTTTGGATTATTTACTCAAGACTTAAAGTCCTAAAAAAGACACATGCCTCACACCTCATACACGCATTAACTCAAAATGTGTAAAGTCTCTAAGTGCAAAATGTAAAACTAGAAAACTTGCAGAAGAAAAATAGGAAAAATTGTTGTGGCCTTAAGTTTGGCAAGGATTTCTTAGATATAGCAGTAAATTCATGATGCCTAAGAAAAACAAATTGATGAATTAGAATTCTTTAAACTTAACAACTTTTTGGGGCACCTGGGTCGCTCAGTTGGTTGAGCATCCAACTCTTGCTTTGGGCTCAGATCATGATCCCACAGTTCATGGGATTGAGCACCATGTCGGGCTCTGCACTGACAACACAGATCCTGCTTAGGGTTCTCTCCCTCTCTCTCTCTGCTCCTCCTCGACTGGTGCTTTCTCTCTCTCTCTCAAAATAAATAAAAACATTTTAATGAAATAAAAATTTAATTTAATTTAGTATTAAATTTAATTAAATTTAAATTATTGTTAATTTACAATGTTTCTCCTTAAAAGACACCACTAAGTAAACAAAAAGACAAGGCACAGATTGCGAGAAAATATTTGCAGGTCACATTTCTGTACTGTATCTAGAATATATGAAGAACTCTCAAAACTTAATGATAAAAAATTAACAACCCAATAAAAAGAGGTCAAAAAAGAAATCAACATTTGGTGGTAAGCTAAACAATGCCCCTTGCAAAGATGTCCACATCCTGATTGCTAGAATTTGTACCTATATTACCTTACACACCAAAAGAGACTTTAAATATGATTAAGTTCAGGATATTGAGATTATTGGGAATTATCCAGTTGGGGCCAATGTAATTACAAGGTTTCTAATAAAAGCTAGACAGAAGGGTCAGAATCAGGAAAAGACAGTATGATAGAGGAAAAGCAGGAAAAGATGGAAGCAAGAGAGATTGGAAGACGCTATGCTGCTGGTTTTGAAGACAGAAGTTGAAGCCTTGACCAAAGACTGGAGGTCATCTCTTAGAGCTAAAAAGGCAAGGAAAGAGATTTTCCCCTGAAGCTATCAGAAAAAAAAAAAAACACAGCCCTGTCAACTCATGTCAACTTTTGATCTCTAAACCGTAAGATAATTAATTTGTGTTGTTTTAAGTTCCTATTTGTTTTTGTGATTTGTTACAGTAGCAATGAAAACCTAATACGTATATATACACATATATATATGTTAATTAATTTGTATTGTTTTAAGCTCCTAATTTATTTGTAATTTGTTACAGTAGCAATGAAAACCTAATAAGTATATATATACATATAGGTATGTATATACAGTTAATTTTTTTAATGTTTATTTTTGAGAGAAAGAGAGAGAAAGACAGAGCATAAGTAGAGGAGGGCAGAGAAAGAGGGAGACACAGAATCTGAAGCAGTCTCCAGGCTCTGAGCTGTCTGCACAGAGCCTGATGCAGGGCTCATACTCACGAACTGTGAGATCATGACCTGAGCCGAAGTTGGAGGCTTAACTGACAAGCCACTCAGGTGCCCCAACAGTTTAAAGAAAATGGCTTTTAAAAAAAAAAGATAAAAACATATGTATGCATAAAACATATAAGCAGGGTTTTTTAAATTTATTTATTTTGAAAGAGAGAGAATCCCAAACAAGCTCCATGCTGTCAGTGCAGAGCTCAACTCTGGGATTGATATCATGAATAATGATATCATGACCTGAGCTGCAATCAAGAGTCAGACACTTAACCAGCGCCCCCATAGTAGCAGTTTAAAGAAAAATTCTGAAGTAAATTTATGTGTAACCATCACCCAAGTCAAGAAATAGAATATTCCCAACAGCCTACACACCTCCATGTTTCCCTCTCCTTTATATATTTCTCTCTCCCCCCAGAGATCACAACTATTTGACTGCATAGTAATCATGGTTTTCCTTTATAATTTATGTGCACACATAAATGTACAAAGAGAAGTGTATTTCTAAACAGTATAGCAATTTTGCTTACTTTTTTAATGTTTAAATTGTGGCAAAATTTACATAACACAAATGTTTATATTTTTAATATTTATTTATTTTTGAGAGAGAGAGAGAGAGACAGAGTGTGAGCAGGTGAGGGGCAGAGAGAGAGGGAGGCACAGAATTTGAAGCAGGCTCCAGGCTCTGAGCTATGAGCACAGAGCCCAACACGGGGCTCGAACTCAAGAACTGTGAGATCATGACCTGAGTGAAGTCAGTTGCTTAACCGACTGAGCCACCCAGGTGCCCCACAAATGTTTATTTTTGAGAGAGAGAAAGGGAGGAAAGGGGCAGAGAGAGAGAGAGGGTTGGAGGTTCCAAAGCTGGCTCTGCACTGACAGCAGAAAGCTGGTGCAGGGTTGGAACTCAGTGATCATGAGATCACAACTTGAGCCAGTCAGAAGCTTAACCAGCGGAGCCATCCAGGCTCCCCACCATCAAAAGCATTTTTAAGTGTGCAGTTTAAGTGCAATCAAATAGTTTAAGTTTACAATAAAATTATTAAGTACAAATTATTGTGCAACAGTACTCCAGAACTTTTCATCATGCAAACCTGAAACTTTATACTCATTAAATAACTCCCATTTCCCCCTCCCCACAGTCCTCGGTAGTCATAGAAACTTTCTGTTTCTATGACTTTGACTAACTTTAGATACTTCATCTAAGTGAAATGATGCAATATTTTATTTTGTCTTTTTGACTAGCTTATCTCATATAGCATATCTTAAAGTTCCATCCATGTTGTAGCATGTGTCAGAATTTCCTTCCCTCTTAAGGTCAAGTAATAGTCCACTATATGTACAGACCACATTGTGTTTGTCCATTCACCTGCTGTGGACATCTGGGTGGCTTCCACCTTTTGGCTGTTATGGATATTGCTGCTGTGAACATGAATGTACAATCATTTCTTCAAGATCCTTCTTTCGGTTCTTTTGGGTATATACCCAGAAGCGGTATTGCTGAATAATATGATAAATCTATTTTTAACTTTTTGTGGAAGCACCATACCGATTTCCATAGCAGCTGCCCCATTATACATTCTCATAAACAGTGCACAAGTGTTCTAGTTTCTCCACATCCTCTTCAACACTTGTTATTTTCTTTTTTTTTTTTCTGTTTTCCGAAGAGGGGGACTGTTTTTTTGCTTGTTTGTTTGTTTGTTTTTCTAATTTTTTAAATGTTCATTTATTTTTGAGAGACACAGAGAGAGACAAAGAGAGAGAAAGAGAGAGAGAGCAGGGGAGGGGCAGAGAGAGAGGGAAACAAAGAATCTGAAGCAGGCTCCAGGCTCTGAGCTGTCAATACAGAGCCCTATACAGGGCTCAGACTCAAGAACTGCAAGATCATGACTTGAGCTGAAATCAGATGCTTAACTGACTGAGCCTCCTAGGCACCCCCTCGGATTTTTTGGTAACAGTCATCCTAATAGATGTGAGGTGATATCTCATTGTAGTTTTGATATGCACTCCCTAATGATTCATGATGCTCAGGATCTTTTCATATGCTTGTTGGACATTTGTATATCTTCTTTGGAGAATGTTTATTAAAGTCCTTTGCCCATTTTTTAATAGAGTTATCTGGGATTTTTGTTATTGAGTTGTGAAAGTTTTTCATATATTCTGAATATCAACCCCTATCAGAAATATGATTTTCATTTTCTCCCTTTTTATAGATTGCTTTGTTATTCTGTTGATTGTGTCCGTTTGTGCAGAAAAGACTGTAATTTTGAGGTAGTCCAATTTATCTATTTTTCTTTTATTGTCTATGCTTTTGGCATCATAACCAAAAAGTCATTGCTAAATTCAATGTAATAAGGATTTCCCTCTATGTTTTCTTCTAAGAGTTTTATGGTTTTAACTGTTACATTTAGGTCCATTTTAAGGGTTTGTTGTTGTTGTTGTTTGTTTGTTTGTTTTTATGGTATAGGGTAAGGGTCCAGGTTCATTCTTTTCCATACAGGTACCCAGTTTTCTCAGCATCATTTGGTGAAAAGACTGTCCTTTCCCCTACTGAAAGTTTTCGGCACCCTGTTGAAAATCATTTGACCAAAAAAAATAAAAAGAAAAAAAAGAAAATCATTTGACCATATATGCAAGGTTTTATTTCTGGGCTTTCTGTTCTATTCCATTGGTCTACATATCTGCCTTTATTCCAATGCCAAATTATTTTGATTACTCTAGCTTAATTATGCTTATTTTGGAACTATTTGGAATCCCATTTGTACAATTAAGGGTCTTGTTTTTTGTTTGTTTGTTTGTTTGGCATTGAGAGATGCCTTTCTATTGCGTACAGCTCTAATTTGTTCATTTTCATTGAAGTATGATATTCTTTTGTCCAAAACTTATCCAATTTATTGCTGATGAATATTTAATTCTTTCCCAAAATCTATGGCATTTTTTGGAAATATATTGTGTGCTACCTGGTCCCCTCAGGTTTGATATTATTTTTTATAGCTACCTGAGTATATTTTATAGTCTGTTTGGAACTAAGTCATCTTTATGATTTCTTCTTTTGTGTTTTTAAACATTTCATCCATAGCTATTTCATATTTCCTATCTGATATTTGATACCTAAAGTTCTTGGTGGTTTAAGGTTGTATGGAATCTCATTCTTCTCTTTTTTCTTTTTTTTAAATAATTTTTTAAATGTTTATTTATTTTTGAGAGACAGACAGAGCATGAGGAGCAGAGAGAGAGAAGGAGACACAAAATCCAAAGCAGGCTCTAGGCTCCGAGCTGTCAGCCCAGAGCCTGATGCAAGGCTCGAACTCACGCACCATGCCATCATGACCTGATCCAAAGTCAGATGCTTAAGTGACTGAGCCACCTAGGCATCTCTCACTCTTCTCTTTTTCCTATGTGGTTTTGGTGATCTTTGATTGTATGCTGATATTTGATTGATACTTATCTATTGAAGCATGTGTGGCCTAAATTGAGCATGTTTCCTCTAGATAAGATTTTTATTCACTTCTGCAAGGAGTCAGGGACTGCTACAAATCTACAACTACTTTTAATCTCTATTTGGAGCATGAGGAGCCCCAGACTCATTGCTCCTTCTTCCCTATTCCCCCCAACTTGCCAGTGGCCTAAGAACTTAGTTTCTGGATTGCAGGGTTAATAGTGCAATTTTGTTTGTTTCTGCTCAACTCTGCCTTCTCAGGGGCACTGAGATTCATTGGGTTCTTGCTTGTTCTTTCCTTCAGAAAGTTCCCTATTCACTGTGATAAAAACAATGTAATAAAAAAAATGTTGCGTTTTATGTAAGTTCAAGTTGTTTTGTAAGAGGAGGACTCTCAAGACTATCTGGTCCAACATCATATCAAAAGCAGAAGTCCCTCAGATGTCATTTTTTGGTAAGTTGGTAAGGCATTAAGGGTCTTGTTTGAGAACAATAAATGGCAATTATTCCATTAACCAAACCGGGCTTTTGCTTTATTGAATACAATAAGGGAGAGCTGGATTGTCATCAGCTGAGGACAAATGCTGTATCTGGACCTCACAGAGAAATTGCAATGATTTGGAGGAGAAAAGGGGGTAACTGTGGAAGGGTAACAAACTCTACTTGAATGAGTTTTATTAAGTTTCCACTACTTGGTGAAGAATGTGAATCATAATTTAACCACAAATATATCCATTGTTAAAAGTAATGTGATTTGGATCTGCTTTGGATGAAGTAATGAAATTCTAAATTTGACTCTGAAGTTGATAAGACTGTAGGGTCTGTTACCAACATCAGGTCATATCTGGACAATTAAACTACCTTGATCTTATTATTTTGGCCTGTTGCGGAATGTCTTCACTGTTAAGATTTGATGTCTGTCTCTTAGATTATAGCACATACTAATATAAAAAATCTACTTGAAGAACAGTCTGTCTTTTGCAAAACCACATTTCAAATATTAAATTACTCAGTGTATCTTAAACAAGAACCCACACATATAAAAAAATTTCTCCTAATATTCGGTGCCAGGAAAAACCTGATCTCTTTAGAAAAACATGTTTGCTTCTTTTTATCAGACTAAATAACCCATATGCTTCCTGTCTCAACTTTTTTCCTTAACTTCCAGAAAAAAATCAGATCTAAACTAAGGGCTCAGGTGTGGTAACCAGTGCATTCCAGGTCCCATTTCTGTCTGTGATCCTATTTGTAAAAATAACTTGATTACCCTTTGACTTCATATCATAAAAGTAATACATATTCATTATTCATTGTAGGAAATACAGTCAAGAAAAATGAGGGAAAAAACTCTGCTACTATTAAAACCTTACTGTACATTCTCTGATTATACCGTCCCCAACCCCACCCCAATTATATTGTTCTTTCTTTGTGAGACAGGAAAACTGACTCTTGACTTCTGTGGGGGAGGACATTTTTCTTTTTCTTCTATCCATCCTACATTCCTTGGCTGGAGCCCTGCAAAGTAGGCTGACAAAAGACACATTAACAAGAGAAAACAAAAAGATACATCACACCTCCGCATACAGAACCCAGTAGTGAGTAACTTAAAGATGTGATTAGCACCTTAGAAAAGAACAACAATGTTCAGCAAGGTTTGTTATGTAGATTCCTTGGCTGCCATCTCTTGGTTGATAAGTTTCTCGAGTAGTCCCAGTAATTAATTCTTCACCTTCCTGATAAAGACAGGAAGAGGTTACATCTTTACAAATTTATGTCCTGCATTTTTAGGCAAATAAGGAGAGGGCAGAGAGCTTTCCATGTATTGGCTCTTCTCAGTTGCCTTCAGTTCAAATTAATCATTATGCCAAAGTGGCATATTTTGGGGTGGCAAATTCCCCATTCACTTACTTAAACAGTAAAAATCTATTTGTTAGAAGGATACTGGAGAGCTCCCATAATTCAAGTAGAATGCCCAGGCCTCAGAATGACAGTAACCTTGGTGGCTCTCAGCCCCCAGCAACAGAAATAATAGACAGTCTCCTTAGGACGTGGCCATTGGCTGACTTATCTCCAAACTACTTTTTTTACTGAGTGTTGGCCAGCGCAGTCCCACTAAGATTGCATTGACTGGAGCAGAGCCAGATAGCCAGTACAAATGAGTACAGGGTGGCTCTGTTAACATAAAATCAGAGTGGATAGAAAGAAGTCTTTCAAACCACTGTGCCACTTGCTTTTTTCTCTTTCCTGTGTAGTCACAGCCAAGTGTTAATGAATTTATGTTACCCCACACCTAATGCCTCTGCTGTGACAAAGAAACCAGGGACTGATTCTCCTTCTCCTAGTGACTTTCCTGAGCAGGCATCAGCTGCTGAGGAGTGTGGCTGCCTGCTGCCTCCGTGTTCTTCCTGCCTCTTTTCCCACCAAAGATGGCTGAGCCAGATGGAGGAGAGAGAAGAGAGTCCACACTGGGCAGGAAGCCATCATCCACTTAAGTACATTACATACAATTAGAGCAAAACAAAAGTTGATTCTGTTTATTTTAAAAATTAATTGTAGAGAGGTGCCTGGGTAGCTCAGTCAGTTAAGCATCCACCTCAATTTCAGCTCAGGTCACAAGCTCACAGTTCTGAGATCAAGCCCTGCATCAGGCTCCACGCTAAACATGCTTAAGATTCTCTCTTTCTACCTCTGCCTGACTCATGCTCTCTCATTCTTGCTCTCTCTCAAAATAAATAAATAAACATTAAAAAATAAGAATTTAAAGAGATAAAAATTAATGGTAGATGATGTGAATCTATCCTATAACTTTAACACATGAGACTTAACAGGCAATATCTTCAGGTGTATATCTAATGCAGTATTTCTCAGTTCTTATGGGAACATCCATTTACGGAACACTAGTATGCTCAGTGATATTAACATTAGTTTTGAGGAAATGACTGTGGCCATCAAAATACATTTGGGAAACATTGTCTACAATATTATACTTTTGGAAAACCAAAATGCACTGTATCGGATTAAAGGTTCCAGGTAGTTCTCTCTCTTTCTCTCTCTCCCTCTATCTCTCTCTATATATACACATATATAGGAATATGTATGTTTGAAATTTGAATCATGTAATTTTTACATCATTAAATACAATTATTGTTTTTCTTTTTTTCCCAACCACTTAAAAATGTAAAACCATTCTTAGTTCACAGGCTATACAAAAATAGTCAGAGTCAAATTTGGCCCAAGGGCTATTGCTTGCTGACCCATGTCTTACATATTTGTAACACAGTGATCACCCCCCTTAAAAACGTTGTCTGTTCAGGGGTGCCTGGGTGCTGAGTCAGTTAAGTGTCCACAGTTTGGTTCACAAGTTTGAGTCCCGTGTTGGGCTCTGCGCTGAATCACAGAGCCTGTTTGGGATTCTGTCTCTCCCTCTTTCTGTCCCTTTCCCACTTGCACTCTCTCTCGAAATATAAATAATTTTTAAGTGCTACTTGCTCAAACAAAAACACATATATGCTTTTGGGCTTTGTTATTAGGAAAACTTCAGATTTAACCTGACATTTCCTAGGCAGAACAGTCTTAATAAACGCTTTTGTACCTGTGGTGCCTAGCTCCATATTGGCCCCCGGTGCTATCCACTTCCTGGCAGTCAGCACTTGTGTGTTCCCTCCCATGTGACAGTAGCATATGATATAAGTAATGATATGTCACATCCAAGATGGAGTTATAAAGATTATGATTTGTCTTGGATGCTTTCTCTCTCACTCCTGCTCTCTCTCTCTCAGAATCTGCCATGTTGTGGGTGATTCTGCAAAGCACACACTGTAAGGAATTAAAGCCTCCAGCCAAGAGTCAGAGAGCCAGAGAGCAGGGAGGCCTCCCAATCACACCCATGAGTGAATTTAGAAGCACAGCCTGCAACCTCACCTAACAACTTAGAGACTCTGCACCAAAATCACCCAGCGAAACCCTCCTGGGTCCTCGACCCCCCAGAAATTATAAGATAATAATGTGTACTGTTTCCAGATGCTAAGTTTTTGGGTGATTTTTTTTTTTTTTTTTTTTTACATCCCAGGATAAGTAAAGCAGTGCCTATGTTTGGCAGAGATCTGTTGAGTTCCTGACACTGTTTATGTAGTGCTGCTCTCAAGACCCCTCTGCTCTGATTCAAAACCCAATCCCTTGTCTGGGCCCCCAGTCCATGAACCCCACTGTACTCAGACACTCCCTGAAATTGAGACTTAACTCTAGCCTTTGGAATGTCTGTGTGTCACATATGGAACTAGTAAAACAAGAGCGGAAAAATTCCCTGCACATTATTTTCCATAAAACACTGGTTGGATTTTCTGAATCTAGTAGTTTAATAGCATTTTTCCCTCTGAAGAAAAAAAAATAATAGAAGTTAAGTTGCTGCTTTCTAACCTACTTATGTGATTCCTCCTCTCTCCCTACTCACACTTCCCAGTTTCTTTTGACAGTGTATTGCACTCAAAGTGACAGTTCTGTCTTTGAGAATTGTGCTGTTTTTCAGTCACCTGATTTTCCTTATCATGCACAACCTATTCCACTCTCAGCCACCAGTACTAATGGTCCTGTGAGTATTCAGATGACATTTTGTAAAACATAAGGCAGAAAAAGCAAATAAATAAATAAATAAATAAATAAATAACTGAATAAAGCTCCCTCTGCCAAGCCAGTCACATGATCCTGACAGAAGCTTGGAGCCAGGCCAGTAATCATTAGCAAGAATTCATCTCAATTACCACCTCACGCCAGTCAGAGTGGCTAAAATGAGCAAATCAGAGAACTCTAGATGCTAGCGAGGATGTGGAGAAACGGGCACCCTCCTACATTGTTGGTGGGAATGTAAACTGGTACAGCCCCTCTGGAAAACAGTGTGGAGGTTCCTAAGGAAACTAACAATAGAACTCCCCTATGACCCATCAATAGCACTGCTAGGAATTTACCCAAGGAATACAGAAATGCTGATGCATAGGAGCACATGTCCCCCAATGTTCATAGCAGCACTCTCCACAATAGCTAAAACATGGAAAGAGCCTAAGTGTCCATCAACAGATGAATGGATCAAGAAGATGTGGTTTATCTATACCATGGAATACTACATGGCAATGAGAAACAATGAAATCTGGCCATGTGTAGCAACATGGATGGACCTTGAGGGTATTATGCTGATTGAAATAAGTCAGGCAGAAAAGGACAAATATCGTATGTTTGCACGCATAGGAAGATTGGGAGGAACTTAACGGAGGACCATGGGGGAGAAGAACGGGAGAAATGGTGGGGGAAAGGGAGAGAGGGAAACCATGAGAGACTCTTGAATGCTGAGAACAAACTGGAGACTCACGGGTGTTGGGGGGAAGGGAGGAGATGGGCATGGAGGAGGGCACTTGTGGGGATGAGGACCGGGTGTTATATGGAAACCAACTTGACAATAAACTATCTGTAAAAAAAAAAAAAAAAAAGAATTCATCTCATTGTATTTTGTGATTTCAGGCAATGGCAATTTCTTAACGTCTGCAAACACCTTCTATATCTTTAGAAAGTGACTGGTACTATGCATTGTGTTTCAGTGTGAGGGGGTTTCAGTCACCTGAACATGTGGGCTTGTGAGTGCATTTGGATAAAACAGATAGGGTGCAGGAAGAGGGAAATATTCTATTGTTCTAACTTCCCTTACTCAATTTGTTTCTCCATTAATCAGAGAACTCTAAAGGTAGAATAAACTGCAAAAGATCATTAAAAATTCCCATCTGATCTTTGAACTCCATAGCTATGTCTTCAACAAAATTAGATAGGGTCTAATGACAAGGGTTGACAAGGGTTATCAGGGGTCATGGGCTTGCCAGGCACTGTGCTCAGAGTTCAGGCACCAGAGTTGGACCATCTCAGTTCAAATTCCTCCTCCATCATTTATTTTTGTTTTTATTTTTTCTTTTGCCTGACCAGTGGCTTCACTGGTCTTTCTTTAGGAAACAGCACCCCCTTCTTTTGGGAAATGATTTTTCTCTCCAACCATTTGGTTTAAAGGTTCTATTTCTAGTGATCTGTGAGGTTCAGCTAAGACTTCCTCTCCTCTGTGCTGTTCTTTTTTTTTTTTTTTCCATAAAATACCCAGACAGTCTTTACCTAAGCCAGTTAGAATTGAGTTCCTTTACTTGTGATCACTTGCAAATTAATCCTAATTCAACTGTGCTGTCATGGTGTAAAAAAAAAAGAATAGGAAATTATGGTCTGAATGTAACATAAGACATGTAAAAATAATTAGAGACCTAAGTAAGAGAGTACATAAATATAATTACTATAGTGATCAGTTATCTGGTGGTGTATTAAGTGGATTTTAGCTAAAGAGCACTTAAAACCCAATATTCCATTTGTGAGAAAATTTATTAAAAATGCCACACCCGGGTGTTTAAAAACATCTGTAAGTTATTATCATATGCTAACCATTAACCCCTCACCAATCAGATACAATGTATAATATTTTGCCATAGCCAGACATTCTGCCATTTTTCTATTGAAATCTGAGCTCTACTCTCTTGTTGAACATCCAAAAGTTTAAGTATTATTCAAATAACCTTAAAAATCAAAATGTCAGCATCCTAACACTGAAGAAAATTTCAAAATATTTGAACAAATGGAAAAACAGGAAGAGGGGAAAAATTAAGCTGCACTTGAATTTAATAGTGAAAAAAGGAAGGAGTCACTTTTTAAAAGTGCTCCTATGGGAAGGGAATATGTGGCAATAGTCTGAACCTATCACAGGAGACTCAGGGAATGTCCTGCTCTGGTTTGTTCTGCATTGAACGAACAATTTTTGCAGCCTCAGAACAGAAGAGTTTTACTGTCTTTTTCTTGGGTAATTATATTAATACAATGCCATGAGTTTTTCAGAGAACATATTGAAGAAAATAGAAATGACTGATGTCTTGAATATAATACATGGATACCTCATTTGTAAACACATTTGTAAATGACGGCTACCTGAGTTTGTTCAGTGTGAGGATGGAGAATGGTACAGAGAGAAGCAGAGAGTAAAAATAAAATTGTGATCAATACTTCAGTCTATGGAAAGAATGTGTAGATCTCTAAAAAGACAGTTTGCTCAGTGATAAACTCATATTTCATGGGCTTCATTGTATTATCTAGGAACAAAGAAGAATGTTAGGCCATTTTCTGATCAAAAACTATCAACTTTTGAAAGGAAGCTATAAAGAAAAAATATTGCTCTAACGTATTATGTGTACTCTAAATATCATGTTCATTTTGTACTAGATTCTAACTAATTTTATTTTTACAGAATTAAGAAAAATTAGGACAACTGGATATTTCCCACTTCCTGAATCCTACGTCTCTTCCCCTCAGGCACTCACATGCTTGTATGCTCGGATGCCTGAAACCCCATCACAGTGAAACAGAATGCACAATACCAGTCACTACAAACTTGGGTTGTCCATGTCCATTTTCTCCTTTTGCAGTCTGCCATTGCCCCCAATATTTCAATTAGCTGTCAATTGACTATATTGTGATTGCTCTGGGACTTCAAAAGCAGAGAGTATTGGTGAGGGTTGGGCTAGTCAGTAACAGCTTTAGGAAGGCAAGACTTGGGGCACCTGGGTGGCTTAGTTGGTTAAGTGCCCAACTCCAGCTCAGGTCATGATCTCACGGTTTGTGGGTTCGAGCCCCATGTAGCGCTCTGTGTTGACAGCTCAGAGCCTGGAGCCTGCTTTAGATTCTGTGTCTCCCTCTCTCTGCCCTGCTCCTACTCATGCTCTGTTTTTCTCTCTCTCTCAAAAATAAATAAACATTTAAAAAAGTTTTTAAAAAAAGAAGGCAAAACTTGACTTAGACCTTGGTGGATGAGCTAATTACAAATAATTCTGAAAAACTGTCATTCACTGATTCATTCAACAAATATTAACCACCTATTATTTGCTAGGTTCAGTTCTAGGTACTGGGAAGAAGGTTGTAAATAGGATAATCTCTGCCCTAAAGGTATTTATATGCTAGTGGAGGAAACAATGTACAAGTGGACAAGTAAATGTATATTTTATAATTCCAGATGCTGATAAATGTTCTGAAAAAAATAATAAAATAGGGGGATGGGATGAGGGCTAAATTTAGGCCTCTCTAGTGAGCTAACTTTTGATCTGAGGCCTGAATGGAAAGAAAGAACAAGGAATACAGAGATGCAATGAAATAGCATTCCAGGAGCTTGTGGGGAAGAGAGAAAGGGAACTTAGTGTCTCACCCAGGCAGAGACTGAGTTGGGGAAGATGAAACCATTCTAGGGATGAATGTTGGTGATGGTTGCACAATGACAAATGTACTTAATGACACAGAAGTGTACACTTTAAAACTGGTTAAAATGGTCAATTTTATATTATGCATATTTTAATCACAATTGTTTTTTAAAGGTCTGTATTGATATCAGAAAAAAAATAGAAAGCCATCTCTCTGAAATCTAATTTTCACTGAATATTGATTTTCATTTGTGAACAAAAAGTGAGTACTGTTGTCCAAGTCACATCCATGGCAAGAATTAACAAAAGTTTTGTTTGGATGTAAATCCTTATGCTAAAGTGATCCAGAACAAATGCAAGCAAGAACTGAGGTTAGGATCACCATCACTGGGCCAGAGTCTGCACGCTAACTGCATGAGAAGGTAACCAGATTCCCCCAAGCGTCTAGCAGACAAACAGTAGGCTTGTCGCTTATCACCATGGCTACAAAATCCTTTGGGCATAAAGTAGGATCTATATTCTTCAGAACTGGTCTGGGAGAATGGCTTTGCCTTCAAGTCTAGCAGATGCAATGAGGAGAGGAATTCCTAATAAAATGGACAGTAAACTAGTTGAAATCTCTGCTGCTAAGTCAATCTGAGGCAGGAGAAAAGGAGTCTGGCACATCACTGACACTAATGTTTTGTTGTTTCTTTTAAAGGAAGAAAGAAAGAGCTCCTGCAGATGTTAAAAACCAAACATAGATTGAACGAAAAAGAAAGTAGCTAAACATGCTGAGATTGGAGTTTATATATATATATGTATATGTATATATACACACACACAGAACTATGTCTTATGTCATAACGCTGATTCCTTTTTGAAGCCTAATATGAATTTAACACAGAAACTGGAAGAGTGAACATGGAAAGTTGTTAGCCTGATTCCTCTGTCAAGCCCACCATTCACTTGGGCTAAATTTACTAGCTTCCAAAAGGATAGTAATAATGGTTGCCCTGTTGATAGACAATTTTTAAGGTCATCAATTTGAGGTAATAACACCAGAGACCTTAAAAATATTTTGGGGGTAGGGGCCCAGGTGGCATATTAGGTTAAGCATCCAACTTTAGCTCAGGTCATGATTTCATGGTTCATGAGTTCTAGCCCCACATCAGGCTGTGTTCTGATAGCTCAGAGCCTGGAGCCTTGCTTCAGATTCTGTTTGTGTGTGTATCTCTCTCTGCCCCTTCCCTGCTTGTGCTCTGCCTTTCTTTCTCTGTCTCTGTCTCTCAAAAATAAACATGAAAAAACTTTTTCAAATAAAATAGCTACTATTTATTAAGTATGTATATGTGACTGATACTCTTGCATGTTGTATATAACCTCATTGGGTTCTTTGAGCATCATATATGTTACCATTATCGTTGAACAAATAAAAAACCTGGGGCTCTGAGAGGTTAAGTAGCTTGGCTTGTTCAAGGTCACCAGCACATAATCAGCAGAACTGGGATACAAACACAGATCCTTTAGACTCCACACTCATACTCTTTGCACATTTGTATCAACTGTAAGAAAATTTCCAGTTACTTCTACATTTATTAATTCCATTTTAAGAAGCTGCATTTTATCATCCTGAAAATGTTATTCCTAATGCATGTTGCCCAGCATCTGGAATACTACATATTTGAAAAGTTATTTTTTTCAGATGCTTTCCATTTTCTCATTTAATTCTCATAGTGTTGGAAAAGACATATTTTAATTTCCATTTTACACATAATGAAAATTGAAATGCAAAGATTTTAAGTGCTTTGCATGAAGGACTAATTAGTGGCTGAGGCCAGCATTCAAACTGAAGTCATCTTGCTCCACATCCAACACTCTTTTCAATACACAGGTGGAAGTCGACTTGAGTCTGTGGGGTTGCTGAACAAAATGTGGAGGAAAGGTAAAATTTCCAAAATGACTTTAAAATATTTCTAAAAGAGTATCACCCTCTTTCCAGTCCCTATCCACAGAGTAACAGCATTACGTTTGCTGTGTACCTTCTAATACTTTTTTAAAGGGCTAATAAAAACAGATACACATTTACATGGTTTCAATTTTTTTAGTGTTTTGAAATACCATTATCCTATAGATATTATTTACAATTAGATTTTTTTCAGTTTATATTACTTCAGATAAATCATATAGACCTAATTACTTTTCAAGATATGGGAGAATTTACATAAGAACATGTTTAAACAAGGACAGAAATTCAATGCAACAAATATTTACAGAGCACCTACTATGTGCCAGGCACTGTTCTATGCATGCTGCGATACAGCAAAGAATAAAACAAACAAAAGTGCTTGCCTTTGGCCTGCCACGGTTTGCCATTGTATACTGACCCTACTTTTTATCAATAACAGTTTTAGCATATGTGTTTACTAATAAAACATATAATGTATTATATTAACAGTAGCATAAATTATATGGAATTTATTCAGTCATTTACTTATTGGTTGACATTCAGTTTATGCTTTGTTTTGATTTTTACAATCAACACTGCCATTAACACCCAAATTACATATGTCCAATGTAATGATGACTTTATTTTTTCTGAAGAATTGGTTTTTAAAAATAGGATTGCCAACTCAGCAGTGTACATACATACACACATACACCCATATATGGTTCGACTTAAAATTTTTTTATTTATTTCTTAAGTAAACTCTATACCCAGTGTAGAGCTCAAATTCATGACCCCAAGATCAAAAGTTGCATGCTCTACCTGAGCCAGGCAGGGGCCCCATTTATGGTTTAGCTTTTAATAAATTCATTAAATTACTTCTAATAAAAGATTTTTAGCAACTATATTCTTCCACCAACTTATGACAATGCTGATTTCTCTACATCCTTGTCAACACACTGAGTTTCAAGTCTTTGAAAATTTTGTCAAGCTAATAGACAAAAAAAAAAGTTTGATATTACTGACTTAGTTTGCATTCCTCTGGCTTTTCTACTAGAAATGGTTGAGCATCCTGACATATGTTTACTGACCATTTGTATTTCCACTTAATATTAACTGCTAATATTAGAGTCAGGCACTGGAATGTGCATCATCTCATTTGATTATCACAACAACCCCATAAGAGAGATAACATTTTCTTCCTCTTCCCCTTTTGCAGATGAGAAAACTATTTCCAAGAGGTTATGAAATTTGCCCAAGTTCACATAGCTGGCAAAGTGATAGAGTGAGGATTTTAACAAGTCTGACTGTAGACCTTCTGGGCTTAACTACTACATAAACTGCCTCTGCTGCCAAGGAACATTTTCAAGTCATTCCCTCCAGCCTCATTCCCTCCTTTTTAGTGAAGCCCGAACAACTTGATTAAACTAGCAAATATTTGAACCTTGCAGAAGACACTATGGTAGACATTATTGGGTGGTCTGGAGAAGAGCTCCTGCCTCCAAATCTTATTGGGGAGCGAAAGTACATTTTATGTAAGATATATATGTATCTAGTTTTGGGGGCGCCTGGGTGGCTCAGTCAGTCAAGCGTTTGACTTTAGCTCAGGTCATGATCTCACAGTTTGTGGGTTCGAGTTCTGCATCAGGCTCTGTGCGGACAGCTTGGAGCCTGGAGCCTGCTTCAGATTCCGTGTCTCCCTCTCTCTACCCATTCCCTGCTTACACTCTGTCTCTTGCTCTCAAAAATAAATAAACACTAAAAAAAATTTTTTAAATATATGTATCTGGTTTTTAAAGAGATTTTATTTAATGTCAACAACTTTGGTGTGATCAGCAAATTTATCAATGTAGAGAAGTGAACAAATCACACAGAAGTCTGCAGCCAGACAAAATTTAATATTATTCAAAGAGTAGTGTAGGGAATATGACAAACAACTCTGAAACGGGAGTTAAAGCTGATGTAGCTTTAATGTGGGAAACAAATCACTTTCGAGATGGTGTTATTTCTAAAGAAAAGCAATACTAACCTGGTTGAACAAAAACTACCACACAGACCCCTCCCACCCATTCGTCCTCACCAACCAACTTCATTCCCCAGGTGTACTCAGTGGCTCTGGTACTATCCACCCAGGTGGTGCTGAAGCAGGTGCTTACTCTCAGCTTCGTGAAGCCATTTCCAGTACAGCCCTAATACCCTTGGTCTCCTCTTGCTTCCCAAATCACGAGCTGTCAACCGACTTCTCCCATGGAGACGCTCCAACCTCTCTTAATAGGAAAATCTAAATTCTGCCGTGTCGCAAGGGGTGTCCTACCAATAATTTTGTGACCAATCCCTCCTCTTGGCCATTGTCACAAGGGTTATTAACCCATTTTCCAAGATCTATGTAAATATATGTGACTCATTACACTGTGTCATCCTTGAGACAAAGATATGCATAATAGAAACAGACATCTATAAGAAGGTGCAGTTCCTTGAGTATATATTGGTGGTTCTTCTTCTTCTTCTTCTTCTTCTTCTTCTTCTTCTTCTTCTTCTTCTTCTTCTTCTTCTTCTTCGCGCACATTTCTAATCTAGTTTAGCAGGTCACATTAGATGGAATTGCGCCTTCCCTCGGCCATTTCCCCTAAGCTTTGGAAGGACTCATATTTCCTGACATTTAAATCACTGCCTAGCGGTTTCCTGCCCGGTTTCCCGTCTCCCTTTCGCCTCTCAGTCTCTTGCTGGCTGGGGCCCTATTCGCCAGCAATGGTGTTCATATTCCTTAGTCGACCGAAGTGGTATCTAGATGACGAGGTCTCGGTCCTTGGTGTAGTGTCGCTTAACCCAGCACCCCAGTATCTGCTCCTTCCCAATCCTCTCCCCCGCCCGCCCCGCGCGGCTCTAGGAGGAGCCTAAATGTCCTCTTCCCCAGCTGAAGGGGATTGTGGTGCGTAAACAAGATTAACTCTCTCGCCCCCAGCTGCGCAGATCTGCCCCAGGCCTGCCGGCGGGAGCGAACCCATCATTGCGCGCAGGGCGCAGCACCGGGGCGGGGGATGGGGAAGCTCGGGGCCTCGGAGCCATCTCCCGGGCGCGCTTCCTCGCCGAGTGGGGCGGGAGGCCACGGCCTCAGGAGCTGCTTCTCAAAACCCAGGGCGAACGGCCGCGACCACGCGGGCTTTTAGCTGCAGCCTCCCCTCCGCCACCACCCTCCCCCGCCCCGTGCTTCCTCTCCGCCCACCACGCTCTAGCCGCTCGGCCGCAGCCCGCTCGGCCCTCCGTCCCCCGGAGCCTCCGCGCCGGTCCCGCGGCCAGCCATGGGGGACCTGCCAGGGCTCGTGCGCCTCTCCATCGCGCTGCGCATCCAGCCCAACGACGGCCCGGTCTTCTTCAAGGTGGATGGGCAACGCTTCGGCCAGAACCGCACCATCAAGCTGCTCACCGGCTCCTCCTACAAGGTGGAGGTGAAGATTAAGCCCACCACTCTGCAGGTCGAGTGAGTAAGCGCGCGCACTGCGGCTACCCGGCCCCGCTAGGGGTCCACGCGGAGGACCGAGGCCCCCGGGACAGCCTGAGCCTCTCCCAGTCCCTCTGGCGTCGCGTCGCGCCCAGAGGGCCCAAGGGTGGGGGGGAAGAGGTCAGTTCCCTGTTCCTTTTGGTCCCCTCTGTTTTACGCTTAACTTTCCTTATTCACCCTTCCCTTCCACCCGCCGCCGGGAGGGATGTTTAAAACAGCGTCGGGAAGCCAGGGTTGGGCCGAGGGCTTGTTTTCTTGCAATTTTTTCATCTCTTCTGACCAGCCCTTGGCGCAGACCCCCAGGCCACCCGGGTGGTTCACCTACCGCAATTCCTGTCCTGGCGTCTCGCCAGGTTCTGCCAACCGAGAAAGGCTGAGGAATGAGGTGTAAAGGCGGGGACGGGATAATTATTGGGGTTCCCTAAGGGAGATGTTCCTTACTCCGCCATCCGCCTTCATGTGGCTGGAGACCCTGGGGCAGGAGTAGCAGCCATAAATCCGAGCTCAGTCTCCCCTGCTTAGGCCTCGTTTCACGGTTTTCCCCGCCAGGTGTTTTTGATTTTCTCCTGATTTGTTTGTTCACCCTGGTGATGGTGCCTGGAATTAGCAAACCCCTGGCACGCACGCACGCACACACACACACACACACACACACACACACACACACACACACACACACACGTTTCTTGGTTTGTTTGTGGCAGGGATTACCTCTTCCCTGCTACCACAGTTTGGTGCACCCAGTAGACTTCTTCAGTATAGAATGGTGCAGTAGCTTACAGGGAAGTATCTAGGGATGGAGTCCGTTACCTCTCAGCTTCCACTTCCACTTAAGCATGGTGTGAAGTCTAATACGGAAAGGGGAAATAAACCAGCATATACTGTATCTACCATGTGTTGGAGCTTGCAGGGTGGGGAAGGGTTTTGAATCCACCAGATACCTTTTATAGCTGAAGTGTCATCTGCAGTCACTAAATTCAATAAACTTGTATTGGCATTCTAGGTATCACGCCTTAATTCAAGGACCTAGACCAAAACTGGTCTGTTTCCGGTGCTCTGGTCCACCTACTCCTCACTGTCCCCCACAGCTACATGCACTGGTTACCTTCACATTTGCAGTGTTTTGTGCATCCCTAGATGATCCAGACTTCCTTTCCCATCTTTACTGGCAACCTTTTCTCCCAAGTTATCTATTCTATATCCCATTTTCTTCAAGGTGGCTCTCTATTTTTTAAACTAACCTAAAATGAATGTTAATACCGACTATTTTTTTCTATTTACACTTTAATTTTGTCAAGGTTTTTTTTTTAATTGCCCTAAAATGCTTGTTAAAACATAGATGACTGAGCCCCACCCTAGAGTTTCCAGTTTACTATGTCTAGGGTAGGGCTTAAATTTTGTTTTAAGCAGGCAATACTGACCCTGCTGAAACAGGGACATACCTTTAAAATCACTACCTTAACACAAAGGAATGATGTCAGTGAGAATTTCTCCTTCTGTGGCTGGCTTTGAGTCACCCAAATCATGGGACCTCTGATTGTTGGAACTGAAAAAATCATTAAATAATTCAGTGTTTCTCAACCCTACCTGCACGTTAGAATCACCTAGAGAACCTTAAGATAAATTTACCAGTGCCCAGACCACACCCAACCAGTTGAATTCTAAGTTCCAGGGTTTGGAATGGGGCTGGGTGAGGGTAAGTTTTTCATAACCCCACAGAAGACAAACTATAGAGGAGGACTGATGGAGTCTGACTCGGCCTTGTACATGTACTCTGAGAATACTGAGGTCAGTATTACTTAAACTCTGAGAGTTTAAGTAATTGGTCTAGCGTCACGTGACTGGTTAGTTGGAAAACTCAAGACTTCTGACTTTGCGGAACTTTCTACAACACCAGAATATCTCCTTTAGCCAGACCCAGTAGGATTCCTGCCTAGGGTATGGTCCAGGCCAGGATGGGGTACCTAAGCTAATTCCTAACATGTATAGTTAACTTTTGTCCATTGCAGGAACATTTCCATTGGTGGTGTGCTTGTCCCATTGGAGTTGAAGTCTAAAGAGCCTGATGGGGACAGAATTGTTTACACGGGCACATATGACACAGAAGGTGTGGCCCCAACCAAGAGTGGAGAACGGCAACCCATCCAGATCACAATGCCGGTAAGGCCTACTTGGGGGTGTCAGGGCAAATGGAAGCCATGGAAAAGAAACTGTCACTATCTCTCCTTAAGAAATAAAAGGAAATACTATGAAATTACAAAATATTATTTTAATTCATAGTTTCATATTGGGATCTATTTGTCCATAACATCCCAATGCAGCTAATTAAATAATCCGTGCTTCCTCAACAGTCAGTTTCTTAGTAATTTCTTATATGGCAAAAATATTAAATCTCTTTCCACACTTTCTAATCTATTCCATTGATCTGTCTAAGGCTAATACTGCATTGTTTTAAATGTGTTGCTTTTATAATATGTGTTCATGTATTTTGTAAGTGGCCACTTTACTGAATTTGCTTACTAAAATTTTTCATTTAACCTTAAGTTTTTCAGATAGGCAGTCATAATCTACATATAACTATCACTTTCTCAATTTTCTTTCTAGCCTTACTGCATTGGCTAATGTTTCTAGAATAGTGTTGCTTGCTAATTGTGGTAAGAGGTATCCTTGTCTTCAGGGTTTTACTGTTAGGTACAATGTTAGTTTTAAACATTTATCATGTTAAAGCATCCTTTTTCTAGTTCACTAACAGGTACTTTTTTTAGTTGGGAGATGTGTTGAATTTTATCCAACTCCTTTTCCCATCTGTGGAGATAATTGATCTCCTTTGATACATTAATGTAAGAACCATATAATAAACTTTCAAATACTTAACTACCCTTTACTTCCTAAATAAACCCTATTTAAATGTTATGTATTTTTTAAAACATAACAGTAAATTTAATGTGCTAATATTTTATTTAGGATTTTTAGATTTTTAAAAAAATTTTTTATGTGCTTGATTCATCAGCAGATATGAGGATCTCTTAACTATCAGGCACTGGAGAGGATTAATGAACAAAACAGATATCCCTGTCTTCATGGGGCTTCTAATCTAGAGGAGGAAAACATACTTTTTACATGATTATCAATAATAAATAATTATTATTATACAAAATATACTGAAAAAGTAGTAGTGCCTTTGGAGCATATACCTAGTGTCTTATCCTAATCCAAGATTTGGGGGATGGTTCTTGAAAAATAAATAACCAATAAATAAGAGTTGAGAGAGTAGGCAACACTTGAGGAAAGAGGAGCTACAGAGGTCAAGAACTGAGGGAGAGTATAATGTATTATAACAAAGGAGAGAAACCCAGTGGGGGTGGAGCAGAGAGGGAAGCAGAGACTGGCTCAAGATAGAGCTGGAGCTGCATAGGTGGATTTCACTACCTCATCTCCAAGGCCACTTTCAGTTCTCACTGTATCCTTATGGTATAAGGATTACAAATTTACCCATAAGGGGATGATTCTAGTTATGTGATGAAGAAAGTCAAATTCCCAAATACTGTCATTTAGGAACACACTGAATAGGTCCGAAGGCCAACAAGTCCCTAGTAAGATTCCTTTTTGATTGAGCAGATATAGAGAGGAGGGGCTGAGAATATATCCCAGCATCTCAAGGGATTTGCATATTTCTTAATGTGAAAAAAATTAAAAATTAAATGTGAAAAGAGGTACCTGGGTGGCTCAGTCAGTTGAATGTCTGACTTGATTTCAGCTCAGGTCATGATCTCAGTGGTTTCATCAGTTCGAGCCCTGTGTCGGGCTCCACACTGACAGTGCGGACCCTGCCTGGGATTCACTGTCTCTCCCTCTGTCTGCCCCTCCCCTAGTCATGCTGTCTCTCTTTCTCCCAAATAAAATAAACTTTAAAAATGAAATAATATATCAAGTTTCAGAAATTCGAACAATTGTTTTTTTAATTTTTTTTAGTGTTTGTTTATTTTAGAGACAGAGCACGAGCAGGAGAGGGGCAGAGAGAGAGAGAAGGAGATACAGAATCTGAAGCAGGCTCCAGGCTTTGAGCTGTCAGCACAGAGCCCGAGACAGGGCTCAAACCCACAAACCTCATGATCGTGACCTGAGCCAAAGTTGGACACTTAACCAACTGTAGCACCCAAGCACCCCGAGAAAATGTTTAAATCAACAGTAATCCCTACATTTTTGACTCTGTTGATTTTCAGATTACCTTCCAAATATATATAGTTTAGAGTTGTGGTCATTTTTACTATATAATTGTCCAACATTCTGCACATTCATTGTTATAATTTTAATAGCAACATAAGACTCTATAATGCTATATCATAGTGATTAGACTGTTTCCCAAGCATTAGATATGTCAGTTGTTCTCATCATAAAAAGCGCTATGGCCAAATTGTTTGGTCAAAAGAAATCCTTATGACTGTTCCCACATATGGCCATATTTTTAAAGTGTTGTATGTACCATTTCACAATGTTACCAGCAATATAGAAGTCTACTGGCTTTGCTATAGTTATGACATAGTTGGGAATTACTTTAAAAAATAATAAATCTTCTACTTTACACTCTTTACTGTCATTTACAATAATGAACATTTCAACATTTAATTTTCTTTTTGTGTAAATTGGTTCTTTCATGTTTTGTCAATATTTCTATCAAAGATTATTTTTTAAAAATCAGTGTCCTAAGGCATGCCTGCGTGGCTCAGTTGGTTGAGTGTCCGACTCTTGATTTCAGCTCAGGGCATGATCTCAGGGTCATGGGATAGAGCCTCTCATCGTGCTCCACACTGAGCATGGAGCCTGCTTAAGATTCATTCTCTCTCTTTCTCTTCTCTCTCTCTCTCCCTTCCTTCCCCCCCGCCCCCGCTACCCTGCTCACATGCACTTTCTCTCACTCTACAATGAAATAAAATAAAAAATTGGAGTGCTTGTAAAGTTTTTTTTTATCTGTCATATCTGTCATATTTCTCTCACTATTGCTTTGCTTACTTTCATTTTCCATTGTGTAGAAACATAATTACATATAAATCTCTCATTTTCCTTTATGATTTCTTCTATTTAAAATTGAGTTATTTTTCCCGAGTTGTCAGTCTATTTCAATCTTTCCATAATTTTAGATTTTATGTTATTTAACTTTCCGCTTATTCAAACTTGATGTATACATTTATGCTATATATCATCTAACAAAGGATTTAATATCATATTAGCATTTTTTTTGAATCCCAGTAGTGAAGCCCAGGTTCTTACCAATAATGCCCACACCTAGAAGAAGCAAGTGGTTAATAGTTGTTCCAATAATGATCACATGGCTTTTGGTATGAGCATTGGCCATGTACTTGTATGTTATCTGTAATAGGCTGATTCTAAGGAAAAAAAATTGAAATTAGAGGTTTCCTGATCAAGTCAGCAGTCTTAATGTTAAATTCAAATTTCATTCTAGTAATGAAAGCCTCACATAGCCTTTAACTCTATGATTTTTGTCATCAATGTTTCAAGCTTATGTATAGTAAATTACAGACACAACCACAATTTCACAGACAATAACGAAGTCTTGAAATGGCCAGGTAAATCCAGTTAATCAAGTAGGTGAATCTACCAAGGGAAGCTGAATTAAGGGTATACAAGAGTAACTTCTTAGGAGTATAAAGTTACTTCAAAGTGTTTTTTTTTTTAATGTTTTATTTTGGAGAGCGAGAGAGAGAGGCAGCGTGAGCAAGGGAGGGTCAGATAGAGAGGGAGACATAATCAGAAACAGGCTCCAGGCTCTGAGCTAGCTATCAGCACAGAGCCTGACATGGGTCTCAAACCCATGAACCATGAGATCATGACCTGAGTCGAAGTCGGACGCTTAGCCGACTGAGCCACCCAGGCGCCCCTCAAAGTGTTTTCTTTAATCATTAGATAAATAATATTGGGATTATTGGCTATTTGGGGGGAAAAATCAGTTATTTTTTCCTGATATCATACCTCAAAATATATTTTAGATGGATCAAGGGGTTCACTGTAAAAAGTCAACTTTTTTTTTAAAATTGGCATGAAAAGAATTAACTGAAACCTGAAAGAAATGGAAGATATCCAAAGCTAAAAATTGAAAGCTTTGATTATATGCAATGTAAAATTTCTGTCAAACATCATAAAATTAAATTTTCATTAAAATGAATTAAAATTTTTTTTTAACATTTATTTATTTTTGAGAGAGAGAGACAGACCAAGCACAAGCCAAGGAGGGGCAGAGAGAGAGGGAGACACAGAATCTGAAGCAGGCTCCAGATTCTGAGCTGTCAGCACAGAGCCCAAAGTGGGGCTTAAGCTCACAAACTTTGAGATTATGTCCTGAGCTAAAGTCAGATGCTTAACTGACTGAGCCATCCAGGTGCCTCATCATTAAAAAATAATTTAAATTAAAAGGCAAATAGCGATTGGTGAAAAACTTATTTGTAACATACATAGTATCCTAAGCTGTGTTGCCTTGATTTTCAGCCACTGCCCATGCAGACCTTGCTTGCTGCTGTCAGTGACTTTCCACAGCCCTTTACTACCCACAGAAGCTGAAGTCAGGAAGTATTCAAATGATATCTGACTTAGGCTGATGGCAGTGATCTCTTTATTCAGATAATTCCAGAGACCCTGTATTGGGAGTGAATAAAGTGATATCCAATTCTAAAAGCTCTCAACCCACATTTGAAATGCAGGTGCTGACTTGTCCCTTAATGTGACTGATGCCCCATGCAGTCCTTCCGAGGTGAGAGTCCAGGTGGAGATTCTGTCTGCACAAATCATCCCATTATTCCCCTTTTGTTGGCCCCCTTCAGAGGGAGGCTGGTGGGAGTTTAAAGAAATAGGGCAGGGAGTTACACGAGATTGTTAGGAGGCTGTGTGCGCAGAGGTAGGTAGCCTTACGCGTGTCTTCCCAAATAGAAATGTTGTTCCAGAATTCTTAGAAACTAGTGAGAAAAAGGTAACTATAGGATGTGGGAAAAAGGCAATTCACAAAAGAGGAAATACAAATGACCTGTATATTTTTTTTAAGTGGCTTAATTTCACTATTGGTAAAAAACAAACCTATAAATAATGCAATGCTGATTTTCACCTACAAGTTGGTGAACTATTACAAAAAGTACTAGTTCAGTGCTAGCATATTTCTTAATGAAATATAGTAATTTCTATAAATTGATATTGTATCCTACAAACTTGCTAAATTCACTTATTAATTTTCATAGATTTTTATTAGATTGCTTAGTATTTTCTGCAAACAGAGTTGTTCATCTGTAAATAGAAACAGTTTTACTTTCTCTTTTTCCCCCCCTTGCCTCAAGGTACTGGCTAGGACCTTCAACTCAGTACTAAACAGAAGTAGTAAGAGCTGATGTTCTTGCCTAATTTCCAATCTTACAGGGAAAGAACTCAGTCTCTTACCATTAAGGGTGATATTAACTCTACATTTTTTATCGATGCCCCATAGTCAGATTGAAGAACTTTCTTTCTATTCCCAGTTTGCTGAGAGTTTTATCATGAATGGATGTTGAATTACCAAATGGTTTTTCCATCTATATATGGCTTTTCTTCTTTATTTTTCTTTTTTTTTTAAATGTTTTATTTATTTCTAGGAGAGAGAGAGACAGCATGAACAGGGGAAGGTCAGAGAGAGAGGGAGTCACAGACTGAAACAGGCTCCAGGCTCTGAGCTGACAGCACAGAGCCCGACGTGGGGCTCGAACCCATGAACCGCGAGATAATGACCTAAGTGAAAGTCGGACGCTTAACCGACTAAGCCACCCAGGCGCCCCTATTTTTCTTAACACAGTGAATTACGGGGATTTTAAATTATTGAACCATCCTGGAGTTCCAAGGATAAACCTCTCTTGGTACTGTGGCAATATCCTATTTCTAGATTCGATTTACTAATATTTCAAGCAAATAAAAGCTAAAAGCAAATTTTATGCATAAGTCCATGAGAAATTTTTGTCTGTAATTTACCTTTACTTATAGTATCTTTGTCATTCGTGTTGGGGTAAAACTGGCTTCATAAAATGAATTAAGCCAAAGAGCATGTGACTCTCCATCTCTAGATTGTGAGTTTGAGCCTCATGTGGGGTATAGAGATTGCTTAAAAATCAAATCTTTAAGGAGAGCCTAGGTGGCTCAGTTGGTTAAGCATCTGACTTTGTCTCAGGTCGTGATCTTGCAGTTTGTGAGTTCAAGCCCTGTATCTCTCTGTGCTGACAGCTCAGAGCCTGGAGGCTGTTTCAGATTCTGTGTCTCCTTTGCTCTCTCTGCCCCTCGCCCACTTATGCTTGCTCACTCGCTCTCAAAAATAAACATTAAAATTTTTTTAATAAAAATCTTTAATAAATAAACGAATGAATAAATAAGTAATAATATGAATTGAGAAGTGTTCCTTCCTCTGTTGTCAAAAAGAGTTTATGTAGAATTGATATTTTTCTCTTAAATGCCAGAATTTATCAGTTAAGCCATTTGGGCCTGAAATTTTCTTTCTGGAAAGATTTTTAACTTCAGATGCAATTTCTTTAGGAGATGGAGGTCTACAAGGAGCATGTATCTTTCAAGGATTTTGTCCATCTCATCAACTGTATTGGTATAAAGTTGTTCCTAAATTAAGGTCTTCAGGATCGATAGCAATAGCCATCTCTTTCATTCCTGATATTGGTAACTTGTTTTCTTTTTCTTGCTCAGTTTTTCTAGGGGATTATCAATTTTTAAATTTTGTTTGTTTGTTTAAAGTAGGCTCCAAACCCAGTGTGGGGCTTGTACTCACGACCCTGAGATTAAGAATCACATTCTTCACTAACCAAGCCAGCCAGGTGCCTCTAGGGTTTATCAGTTTTTAAAAATGTTTAATGTTTGTTTATTTTTGAGAGAGAGAGAGCATGATTAGGGGAGGGGCAGAGAGAGAGACACACATACACAGAATCTGAAGCATGCTCCAGTCTCTGAGCTGTCTGCACAGAGCATGATGTGGGGTTCGAACTCATGAACCATGAGATCATGAACTGAGCTGAAGTCAGATGCCTAACCAACTGAGCTACTCAGGCGCCTCAGGGTTTATCAATTTTTATTTATTTATTTTATATATTTAATATATATATAGTTTTTAAATTTTTTTACATTTTTTTAAAAATTTATTTCTGAGAGAGAGAGAGACCGCGTGAGCAGGTGATGTTCAGAGAAAGAGGGAGACACAGAATCTGAAACAGACTCCAGGCTCTGAGCCAACTGTCAGCACAGAGCCTGATGCAGGGCTCAAACCCAAAAACCGTGAGACCATGACCTGAGCCAAAGTCGGCTTAACAAACTGAGCCACCCAGGCGCCCTGGGTTTATCAATTTTTAAGACTTTTTCCAAAAGCCAGATTTTGGTTTCATACTTTTTCTTTGCATTTTTTTCCCTCTAAAGTCTTACGCTTTTTTATTTATCATTTTCTCCTTTCTGTTTCATTGATTTCTGCTTTTTATTATCTTTCTTCTTCTCTACCACTAGACTGACTAAAATTCAGAGGACTGGCAATGCCACCTGTTGGAGCGGATGTAGAGCAACTGAAATTCTCACATTGCTTGTAGGAATGTAAAGTGGGGCAATCGCTTAGGAAAAGTTTGACAGTTTCCTATAAAGTTAAACATACTGTATGACTCGCGGAACTTTTAGTCCTATCTGTTCAACTAAGAGAAATGGAAAACGTCTATTTACTAATAAAACTTCAAAAATAGAGTAGAGAGGCTTGGAATCCAGTAGGAATTGATAGATCACGCCACACTAAAAGTCACAGGTGCTTATTATACTGAATTTGTTTACCAATTAAGTAACATCATGTTTCAGTCAATATAATAAGGTTGCTCCATGCTCTCAAGTCAACGGATTTTTTTTTTTAATTTTATTTATTTCTAGGAGACAGACAGAGACAGCGTGACAGAGAGAGAGGGAGTGACAGACTCTGAAACAGGCTCCAGGCTCTGAGCTGGCAGTCAGCACAGAGCCCGACCCGGGGCTCGACCCACGAACCATGAGATCATGACCTAAGCGAAAGTCAGATGCTTAACCGACTAAGCCACCCAGGTGCCCCATCAAGTCAATGGATTTCTGAGTGACCTTATTTTTGGTGAATTTCATATGTCTCTAAATGGAAGTGAGTGGCATGGTGAGAAGTATTCTAGTAACTCTAAGCCAACTAGTTGTAGGACCATAGATATTATTTAAAACAAACCTTTCAGATTCTGTATTTGTTACTGAAAATGACAGATGAGTCTCTTCTCCATGGAACTGGATGGTTCTCTTCCATGTCGGTTATAAAATAAAAACATACCAAGGCTTCCATTGTGTACAGACACAATGGCAAATAATATGTCCAGATCTAGAGTAGAGTGTCACTTTCAGAATACAGTGGACTAGGTGGCTTAAACAACAAACATTTATTTTTCACAGTTCTGGAGGCTGAAGTCCAAGAACCAAGGCACTAACAGATTGGGTGTCTGATGAGAGCCCTCTTATTGGTTCAAACAGCTGCTTTCTTGTTGTGTCCTCACATGAAAAAGCATAGAGAGAGATCATACCTGTTGTGTCTATTTTTATAAGGGCACTAATTCCATTCACAAGGGGTCCATCCTCATGAATTAATGTCTTCTGAAAAGCCCCACCTCCAAATACCATCACATTAGGGATTTAGGCTTCAACATATGAATTTGGGGGGTATACACACATTCAGCGCATAGTAGTGTCCTAAAGCATTCTCCATATGATAATCCATGTTCTCAGGGAGAAAAAAGAAAAACTGTTCCATTTACTCTTATCTCATTTGCATATATAAGCAGTTTGGTTTAGTGATAATAGCTTGTAGATAAGAATTAGAAAACCTAAGTTCTTGATCTTCTCCTATCATTGTAGTCTAAACCTAGGGCAGTCACCTAACTTTTCTGAATCTTAGTTCTTTCATCTGTAAGATGGAAATACTAAATTCAGTCAAAAGAGCAGAGTAGAATGGCGTATGTAAAGAATTATATAAAATAAAGAGTGCTATACAAATGCACAGAGTCATACCTGCGTATAAATCGTATCACCCAAGGAGACTGCCTGGGTAGGTTTTCCTTGGAAGGCACAGATGGGTTGGGAGGGAGTAACGAGCCTGTGTAGTCGCTTCTGTTGTTTAAGAAGAATGTCAGCTTTCGAGACCCCATCTGCTCCTACATCAGAGGCGGAGAAATTCTGAGGTAGGTGGTGAGGCATCCTGGAAATGGAACTCTAGAAGAAAGACCTGGAAGAAGGCTAATGGGAAGTTAGGACATGGGGAAACATACGCATAGGTAGCAGCAATTAACTACAACATGATCTTGGGCCCTTCACTAATAAAAGAGAAAAAAATAGGGTGCCTGGGTGGCTCAGTTTGTTGAGCATCTGACTCTTGATTTTAGCCCAGGTCATGGGATGGAGCCCCATGTTGGGCTCTGAGCTGGTGCTGAGTATGGGTGTGAAGCCTGCTTTAGATATTCTCTCTCTCTCTCTCTCTGTCTGTCTCTCTCTCTCTCTCTCCACCTTCCCACCCTTCTCTCCTGCTCCCACTCTTCCCTCTCTCTCAAACAAACTTTAAAAAAAGAATTATTTCCCCCAAATCAAGTAAACTAAAAGACTTGGAGATATAGGACTTAGAGAAACAATTTACCAGTATCAGCACTGGGGAAAGTACCTATAATTTGACTCACCAAATTATGAAGGTAGTCAATAAAACTATTACACATCCCAAGCATATGCAGCTATTATATAGGAAGTTACTTTATAATTCAGTTTTCTGATTTCTGTTTTCATTGGAGTTCAAGTACACACTTAGTCTTTCATTCAGCTACTGAAGAGCTGAGATTAAACCTTTAAGATACATCAGGCTCTGCTCTTACAGTGCAGAGCCTGCTTGGGATTCTCTCTGCCCCTCACCCATGCTTCCTCACACGCACTTTTTCTCTCTCTCAAAATAGAAATAAACTTTTTTTAAAAAGAGGAAAAAAACAAATAGAAGCACCTAAACATTTCATATCTTTAGCTCTGTTGCTGTCAGCAGATTTCTACAATGGCTCATGTGTTACCTTGAGACTTTCTTAATTCTAAGGATATTCAGACACGGTGTCATGCCTTAAGGTTTTTCCTGCCTGTGGTCATAGTCATCTTTGTTTTTGTTTTTACAACCAACTTTTATTTATATGTGTTTCAAAACAGGCCTCAGTGTTGTTTCTCCCACTTACCTAGTATGGCCTCAAGCTGCTTTCCTCAAAAGATTAGCTGGAATGCATAAAATACGTTTATAGCTTAATGTAATTCAATTTCACGTAAAATGTGCAGTGCCTTGTGCTGGTAAAGTAATGATAAAAATCCCTCTTTAAAAGTCTTGGTCATTTTGGGGCGCCTGAGTGGCTCAGTTGGCTAAGCGTCCAACTTCGGCTCAGATCATGATCTCACGGTTTGTAGGTTCCAGCTCTCCATCATGCTTTGTGCTGACAGCCAGCTCAGAGCCTGGAGCCTGTTTCAGATTCTGTATCTCCCTCTCTCCCTGACAGTCCCCTGTTCATGCTCTCTCTCTCTCTCTCAGAAATAAATAAAACATTAAAAAAAATTTTTTAAGTCTTGGTCATTTATAAAATGAGATTTCAATTTATTCTTCCCATAACAACACTACTGTCAACAAAGCTGTGATCTTTTCATTACCATATATGTATCCTTGATAGAATTTATAAAACTCCTAGGATTTAAGGGATATATACATTAATTTTTTAGAGATGATAAATCCATTTCACCATGTAAAATATTCTGATTATTGGGGCGCCTGGGTGGCTTAGTCGGTTAAGCGTCTGACTTTCGCTTGGGTCATGATCTCGCGGTTCGTGGGTTCAAGCCCCGCATCGGGCTCTGTGCTGACTGCCGGCTCGGAGCCTGGAGCCTGTTTCAGTCTGTGACTCCCTCTCTCTCTGACCCTCTCCTGCTCATGCTGTCTCTCTCTCTCTCCTAGAAATAAAACATTAAAAAAATAAAATAAAATAAATAAAATAAAATAAAATAAAATATTCTGATTATAGGGGTGCCTGGGTGGCTCAGTAGGTTAAGTGCCTGACTTCAGCTCAGGTCATGATCTCACAGCTCATGGGTTCAAGCCCCACATGGGGCTCCATGCTAACAGCTCAGAGCCTGAAACCTGATTCAGATTCTGTGTCTCTCTTTCTGCTCCTCGCCTGTTCACCCTCTCTCTCTCTCAAAAATAAACAAACATTAAAAATAAAAACAGGGGTGCCTGGGTGGCACAGTCGGTTAAGCATCCAACTTTGGCTCAGGTCATGATCTCACAGCTTGTGGATTCAAGTCCCATGTCAGGCTCTGTGCTGACAGCTAGCTCAGAGCCTGGAGCCTGCTTCGGATTCTGTATCTCACTCTCTCTCTGAACCTCCCCTGCTCACACTGCCTCTCTCTCTCTCTCAGAAATAAAGCATTTTTAAAAATAATAAAAATAAAAACAAAATATTCTGATTACAAAAGTAACATATTTATTGCAGAAAATCCAAGTAGAAAAGATAGAAAAAGGCTCAAATTTTTTACTTAGAAACTTTATTGTTAATATTTTTCTACTCTCTTTTCTTTATGTCTTATTTTACATACTGGAACTTATACTATAAACTGTCTTAATCCATCTTTTTCTTGTTGACATTGTTCTAAGCATTTTCTCTGATCACTAAAAACCCTAAATTCCTATGAAATGGTTATATAAATCCATCATATGGATATGCCACCATTTTTATTATATTACCCTAAAGTTGGATGCTTATATTGCTTCTGGTATTTAGACATTTTTACCAAGTTGATAGGTGAGTAATATCTCCATAAAAATTAATATATGTTTTATATTTTATTGTAGAGAGAGAGCATGCACATGATTAGGGTAAGGGGCAGAGGTAGGGAGAGGGAGAGAGGGAGGGAGGGAGAGAGAGAGAGAGGGAGAGAGAGAGAGAATCTCAAGCAGGCTGCACACTCAGTGCAGAGCCTGACACAGGGCTTAAGTCCCCGGCTCTGGGATCATGACATGAGCCGAAATCAGAAGTCGGATAGTCAACCAACTGAGCCATCCAGGGTCACCTAATATTACATTAGAAGATTTTTCAGATGTTAGCTATTTTTTATTTTTAATGAATGTGTTCCAGCTTTATCTGAATATTCTTAGCTTACTAATTAATCATATAATCTTCTATATTTAAGATATTAACTATTTCATAATATCTGTTGTAAATACAGTTTAGCTTAATTTTCTGATTATAAAAATGGAATCATTGAATTTTGAAAATATAAATAAGTACACAGAAAAAATAAAACTCATTCCATCAGTGTTTCTAACCTGAACATGTATAATTTAATTGAATTAATACCAGACATTCTTGTTGGTACTCTGCTTAGTTCCAGTAACAATAAAGAATAACAGAAAAAGTTTATTAAATGTTTACATTTAGAGGAGCACCTGGGTGGCTCAGTAGGTTAAGTGGCCAACTTCAGCTCAGGTCATGATCTTATGGTTCATGAGTTTGAGCTCCTCATCGGGCTCTGCGCTGTCAGCACAGAGCCCACTTCAGATCCTTTGTCTCCTACTCTCTTTGGCCTTCCTCTGCTCTCTCTCTCCCTCTTACAAAATAAACATTAGAAAAAATAAATTTTTGCTTTTAGCTTTGCTATTTAGTATTCTACTACATAGGTATGCCATAAAGCTGTCTTAAAGATAGACATTTAGTGTTCAGGTTTTCACTACTGTAACACTTTGATTTTTTTTAATTTATATATTTTGAGAGAATGAGCATGAGTATGCAGTCAGGGTAGGAGGAGTGGGAAGGGAGTAAGAGAGCAGGAGAGAGAGACTCCCAAGCAGGCTCCACTCTGTCAACATGGAGCCCGATTAGAGGCTGGATGCTGGATCCCTGGAACTGTGAGGTCATGACCTGAGCTGAGAGCACGAGTCCATCGCCTAACCAGCCAAGCCACCCAGGTGCATCATCACTGTGATGTTCTTAAGATACATTAGAAGTGGAATTGCTCAACCCAAGTGTATTCACTCTTTAACCATTTCTAAAGGCTGTATAATTCAATCCCCACTAGCAGTGTTTAGGATATCTGTTGTAGCTCACTGAAAATCAACATTTCTTTTTTTTAACTAACTTTGAGGTGTAGTTTGCACGTAGTAAATGTACTCATTTTAAGCATACTAATCAATGAGTTTGACAAACATATACATATACTTGCATAACCACCACCCCAGTCAAGATGTAAAACATTTCCCCCAAAAAAGAGCCCTCTTGTACATTTTCATCAATCATTAATCACTTCCTCCTACCCCAGGTTCTAAGTAACCACAGATGCTTCCTGCTTCCTGGCAGCATAGGTTGTATTCTGTCACTGTAGATAGATAGATAGATAGATAGATAGGTAGGTAGGTAGATAGATAGATAGATAGATACATACATACATACATACATACATACATACATAGATACATAGATAGGAAGAAAAGAAAAAAAAAAGGTGTGTGTGGCGGGGAGAGAGAGTTTTATATAAATGGAATCATACAGTATATGTGCTCTTTGGAATCTGAATTCTTTTGCTCAGCACATCTTTGAGATCCATCCTTGTTGCTGCCTGAATCATTATGTTTCTTTTTATTGTTGAGTAAAATGCCATTTTATAGATATGCCGGAACTTGTTTATCACCGAGTAAGTGATGAAACATTGGGTTGATTCCAGTCTGGAGCTGTAGTGAATAAAGCTACCATATACTTATACAGGTCTCCAGACTGTTAAGCCATGATCCTCTAGAAAATGATTCTTTCTTTTCTTACCTGGGGAAAGAGTTGAGGATGCCAGGTATATCACCCATTGTTTCAAGTCAGGCAGATTTCTCAAAGGAAAGCCAAATCTTGTTTTGGGATCAAATTAGCAGGATGAGGCAATGGTGCAGGATATAATTTTGAGAGCATCTTGGAAAGCCATCTGGGAAGCACCTGATCGCCCTCCTCTTGTAGCAGCCTCAAGCATAAGGCTCCTATTGCTCCCCGCCCCACCACCCTCCACGTCTTCTGGCTCCTGACAAGTCTGAGAACTCTGCCAAGTCAGTCCCTCTCCACTCCCATGACAGGAAAGGGTCAACGGAGAAAATAACGTCAGGCATCATGCCATGTAATGCCAGATCCCCTAAATAGCTTCAGGAGGCAGTAGCGGGGTCAGGCTACCCTGCAGGCCACTTGGGCACCTTCCCAGTGGCCTCTAGGCTATTCTGTGCCCTCTTCTTTGCCACATGGGAATTGTGTGCTGATGGCTCAGGAAAATTCTCTGCAGTGATCCGCAGGGCTAACCTTCTGGACATAGAATGCAAACTTCTTGAGGGCAAGAGCCACACCTTATACACATTTTTATATGTACAAGGCACATAGTAGGTACTTAAATATGGTTTTGGGTAGTGTGTAATCAAAGCCTGAGACATGGGCATGGATTCCTGACTTAGAAAACTCAACAGCATTTGAAAAAGTTAAAGTAGGGTCTTTAACAATCAGATGCTCCCAAGAAAATATTTTTCCCTGAGATTGAAATTAATGACAGAAGGGCAGTGTGTCTTCTGTTTAGTGATATAGTACATATGTTATTTCCTACAACTGTCTTTTGAAATAGAAACCAAAAGATAATCATTAATGACGATTACCTCTCTTCTCTTCCTCATCTCCCTTTGTAACAAGCTCTGAAATTTTGAGATTTAAAGAGTGGTTTCCAGTCATTAAATTTGGAAACCAGATACATTTGGGGAGTTGTTTTTAAACTCCCCATTAAAGACATTGTGATAGCAAATGCTACTTGGACAATGGGAGTGAGATTCTATAGAGAGGGGAAAAAATGGCTTACAAATTTTCAGGGTAATCTCTCACATAATGAAGGAAAGTAGTCCATTTACAGTAAAGGCCTCAGCTTTGCAGACCAAAAGAATCCTGACTGATCACTATTGATTATGCAGGATCTCTCTCACTAACATTAGCTCTTATCTGTTGCTCATGGCAGAATGAGGTTTTTATGGGGTGTGTTTCTCTTCCCTCAGTTCACTGACATTGGGACCTTCGAGACCGTGTGGCAAGTCAAGTTCTACAATTACCACAAGCGAGATCACTGCCAATGGGGAAGCCCCTTCTCTGTCATTGAGTACGAATGCAAACCCAATGAGACACGCAGCCTCATGTGGGTGAACAAGGAGTCCTTCCTCTGAAGATGGCTCTTTCTGATGTTGCTGGACAATCTCTTCAGAAACCTACTTTTAGATAACCCAACACAAGCCTCCACCAAGGCACACCACAGCGTTGCTGTTACCCTTCGGGTGCTGATGACCTACTAGCCCCGATTATTTTGAAAGTGTAATTCCCTTCTGATCCAATGCCCCTGACATAAAAGATTGTGAGTGATATACCATCCCTGAGAAGATTCCTTTCTGTATTCTGTGTTGGTGTCCCTGCATCCATTTGCTCCCGGTCACACCATTGACCGCTTGTGAGGAGCTCAGTGGAATTGGCTGACATCCCCCTTCTTAACAGTTCCACTGAATGTGGTGTTTTGTTTCCAAGTTGAGTGATTCCCCTTCCCTTTTTTTGTAAAATGCTAAATAAAAATAATGTGTTGTGGGTTCTCTCCCAAGTGTAATATGGTGACATGTAACTTGTAATGTTATCCAGCTCTCTAAGCAGGCTTGGTGAAAATATTATAAAAACAGCAGTGAGTGGGACTCAAATGCTGTGCTTCCTATAAACAGCTCAGCTTTTTCAGGGAACAATAATGACAAAAGAAAAGGACAAATATTTAAGTGTTTATTACACATTAAAACTCTCTCAAGTAACTTAAGGTGTTATGTGGTGGCCTAACAGAACTGGGAAAAGGCATTGTTGGGGTCCACTGCTAAGGTGACAGAACTTGGAGGATCACCTTTCTGGCAAGCTACCGTAGTATTCAAACATGCATATGATGGCTTCCTTACATTCCCCTTCACCTGAACTTTGTAAAACTGTGTATGCAACTGTAATGAACTTTTGATATTTCTTAATAAAGGTGTTGAAAATCATGCCCTGACTTGCCTTCTCAATTTGGTTCCTATCTGTCTAGCAAGGGGATTGCTGCTTCAGGTTAGCACCATTCAGCTCTCCAGCTACATTGCAGGGTAAGGAGGATATACCAAGAGTAGAATTAGCACACTTAATCATAGATCAGCTTGGACAGTTAACACTCCAGCCAGCTCTAAGGAAGTTAGCAGAGACTCTGGCACTTGGTGGGCAATCGGAAAAACTTGTTCCAGGGCACCTGGGTGGCTCAGTTGGTGAAGCGTCTGACTTTGGCTCAGGTCATCATCTCGCAGTTCATGTGTTCAAGCCCAGCGTCGAGCTCTCTGCTGTCAGTGTGGACCCTGCTGCCGTTCCTCAGACTACCTCTTTCTTTGGCCCTCCCCACTTGCTCGCTCTCTTTATCTCTCAAAAATAAATAAACACTTATTTTTTTAAAAATGTTTGTCCCTGTCTTCTCTCCATTCCTCCTTCCGCAATGACCACTCTCATCCGCTGGCTTTGTAGCTGAGGAGCTCGAGGATGCGCTACTGTAATAGAGCATGTACACCGGGGTGGAGCCCTTGCTTGCTCCCAGGGTACTGCAAAGCTGTTACTCCATGCAGTTTGAGGATAAATTCCCTAAGAAGGAAAGAAACTTTTTCTGGGAAAGTAGAATACTACTCGGCAAGAGTGTTGTCGTGGTCACTTGGAAAGCACAGATCCTACTGTGTTGGGAAAAGTTAGTTGTGGCTTTGCTTTTTTTGCTACCTGTGAAGCCTTTGTAGGAGTATGCTAGGTTCATGGGAGTGTTGTAAGAAGTTTATCGTAGGACCGCATTGGCAGGGCTGGCCCTGAACCCTTTGCCCCGCCTAAGTCGCTTACCTGTAATGAGGCTGTACTGCCAGCAGGGCACAGCAATGCCTTGGGTTTGGGCTCAGCATGCGTGGTGTTGAAAGAGAGCAGTGTGTTTCTCAATTCATTTGTGAAAAATAGTAGTGTCTGTTACAACTGCTAAACATAAGCATTAATCCATTCCTAACTTCTGTATTTTAAAAACCAGCATTCAATTATTTGAACAGACATTGAGATAAGCAATGGATTTACTGTAGGCAGGGGCTTAAGTATTTTTTTTTCCAGAATATTCAATAGAAATGCAGACTTACAGGTGGTGGGAAAATGTGAAAACTATATATTTTAGTCTTGAAGTATTCGATTAGTAAATACTTTCATTTGTGAAACGAGGTTTCAAGCTTGTGCCTCCTCTGTCAAAGCCTTAGCATTGGTTTTGGGGGGGAAACAATATCACAGCTTCTGCAATTTTTTTTTTTTTTAACTAGAGGCTTAAATTTTTGGGTTTAGAATGACTCAGAGCAGGGCTGGGGCAACATGACCTGGTTTAACTGCACACACCCTCCACACAGAAGAGTGGAAGGCGAGCCCCTGAAGAGAAGCTGGAGGATATGAGTCCCACAAACATGCTGGTTGAGCCTAAGTGGCCACCACCTTTGTAGGTCTCTGTGTCTAAAACAAGGAGTTAGGCTAATCGAATTCCGAAGCTCTTGGGGCGCCTGGGTGGCTCATGGTTAAACCTCCGATTCTTGTTTTCAGCTCTGGTCACAATCTCAGGGTTTTGTGGGTTGGGGCCCCATTTCAGAGCTCTGGGCTGGCAGCACAGAGTGTGCTTGGGATGCTCTCTCTCCCCCTCCTCCTCTTGTGCTCTCTCTCTCTCTCTCTCTCCCTTTCACTCAAAATTTAAAAAATAAATTCTAAAGCCCTTAAAGATTTATGATTCATATCTCAGCTTTACACTCCCTTTTTTAAATTTAATTTTTATTTATTTTTTTAATTTACATACAAGTTAGTTAACATATAGTGCAATAATGATTTCAGGAATAAAATCCCTACATATAACTCCCAGTGCTCACCCCAACAAGTGTCCTCCCTAACGCCCCTTGCCCATTTAGCCCATCCCCCCACCCCAAACCTCTCCAGCAACCCTCAGTTTGTTCTCTGTATTTAAGAGTCTCTTATGTTTTGTCCCCCTCAAAAAAGTGCGTGTGTGTGTGTGTGTGTGTGTGTGTGTGTGTGTGTGTGTGTGTTTCCCTTGGGGCTGAGATAGAAGGTTGAATCAAGAGAGGTGGGGAGGAGATGGAGAAGAAGTAAACAGGAAATCTTAACAGCTAATCTGCCACGTTAAGTGATCTCTCCTGGCATATACTGTTCTACTTATGATTGGAGTTCAGCCCGGTCTCTCTGGCTACTTCTCGCATAGCTCTTCTCCTACTCCAAAATTTGAGTGCTCAGCTATATCAAGCTGCTGAGTTGTAACTTTGCCCCTCAGCCATCTGGAAGGGCTATTTTTATACAAGTTGTAGCCGTGTCTCTCTACTTCTAAGCATCAGATGGCTACCCAGAAGCTTGAGGAACTAGGCCATCCTTCTAATTACGATGATGACTAAAACACTTTTGAACAGGTGGAAGAGTAGAAATGCCTTGAATTTATATTTTGTGACACCTCACTTATCGAGAAGTCACTTATCCAGTCTTCCAAACTATCTGGATCGCAGCTGACAACAGAAAACATGCCAAAAAATAAAGATCCCTGTCACAGATGTCACAAAGTCCATTCGCTAAAGGCTTGGGTCTTCTCTCAAGAACTCGTGGCTCCTACTTCAGAGACAGTTCTAACATATAGGATGTCCGTTTTCTGGCTTTTAGGAAATTGGAAGCAGAACAATTGGAAGAAAGAGGGCAATTTGTAGGAGTAGATGCACTGAAAATAATTATTTTTTCATAGAAAGAGTACAAAGGAAGCAGGTAAAGTACATTGAAAAGTGTAACAGATAAGGACATCCCTGTATTATAGGGATACAACCTGTGCTAGACCACAGTAGTTTCTGAGGACATCAAATAAAAATTGATATACAGAGTCATTGTCCTGATTTATTTAGGAAGATGATCCATTGTCTTCAGAAATGTAGCATGATGACTCAGTGTTTAAGAGTTCAGATTCAGGCAAACCATGAGAGACTCTTGAATGCTGACAAAAACTGAGGACTGATGGATGTGGGGGGGAGGAGGGATGGGCATGGAGGAGGGCACTTCTGGGGATGAGCACTGAGTGTTATGTGGAAACTAATTTGACAATAAACTATTTGTAAAAATAAAAAAATAAAATAAAATAAAGAGTTCAGATTCTGGGGTCTCCAGTTGGTTGAGCCTTCGGCTCTTGATTTGGGTTCAGGTCATGATCCCAGGGTCGTGGGATTGAGCCCCAAGTTCAGCTCTGTGCTGAGTATGGAGCCTGCTTAAGATTCTCTCTCTCTGCTCTTCTCCCTCATTCCTGCTCTCGCTCGCTCTCTCAAAAAAAAAAAAAAAATAAGTTCAGATTCTATAGCTTAGAAGCCCCAAATCAAATCCTGGCTCATCCACTTAACAACTGTATGACCTTAGACAAGTCACTTCATATCTCTTTTCTTCAGTTTTCTCACTTAGAAAATGGAGATGATAAAGTGTGTACCTTATGGAGTGGTTGTAAGGATTAAAGAAGTAGAATTATGTAAAATCTTTAGAATTATGTCTGACACATAACATTATTTTTTTAATTTATTATTTTTTAGTGTAGTTGACACACAATGTTTCATTCATTTTGTATGTACAACTTGGTGATTTGACAAATTTATACATTACGTTATGGTCATCACAAGTATAGCTACCATCTTCCCATTACATCGCTATTAGAGTATCATTGCCTGGCACACAAATAGCATTATTTGGTTCATTTTGTTTAAAAGACAGAAAGGGCAAAATATCTTTCCAAACAAAAGCAGTTTTACAATGTCAAGAAATAAAAAACTGAAGGTATTTAAGGAAATATAACTTCTTCTAGGATATTCCTTACATGGATATGGAGTGATGGCCAAAATTTATGCTCTATTTTTATACAAAAGAAAAAAGATAAAAAGATGTAGAGGCAATATTTTAATGATTTGAAAGCAAATAGCTTGAAGTAATATATTTTAAGATATGCTGGAAAAAGAGTTTCTCCACAACCAGGCTTCATAAAGGTTGTTTTAGGAAGACCCAGTTTTGAACAACATGGAAACATCAGGACAGAGTCAGGGAACTTAAAATGTGGTAAAGGTCAAGAATGATGTTTCAAGTTTTATCTGTTATTTCATTTCAGGTAGGCAGCGCCTGTTATATCTCCATTTTCTAGAGGAAAAATAAGTCTCAGCTGCTGAAACCTAAGGCTCCAGTTTAATCAGCTAATTTTCTAAGGAACTCCTTTCTTTGATCCCTGGTTTTCTCACTTATGAAACAGTGACAATAATATCCCTATCACAAAGTGTGTTCAGATTAAATAATATATCACATGCAAAGCACCGTCTTTCTCTTCTCCCCATCTCCTTCCACCTGACACATTTCATTTAAAATGACTTCATTATGTGCCCACGCTCCTACAGTGTTTGTTTTTTTATCTTGGTGGTTTTGCCTATATTTGTTTGCAGCCTAGTAGATCGGTTGCTTTTTGCAAAGAAAATAGCTGCAGCTATCTTAAATATATATTATATGATATATCTTATGTATCTCATAATATGAGACTTAAAAATTACTGCCAATAAATAGAAGTACTCAATTTCTTGAAACCCAGTACTCAGTATAGAAATATACAGTACTCTACACAGCAAATTTCTTTTTTTTTTTTTTTAAATGTTTTATTTATTTCTAGGAGAGAGAGAGAGACAGCGTGAGCAGGGGAGGGTCAGAGAGAGAGGGAGTCACAGACTGAAACGGGCTCCAGGCTCTGAGCTGGCAGTCAGCACAGAGCCCGACGCGGGGCTCAAACCCACGAACCGCGAGATCATGACCCAAGAGAAAGTCGGACGCTTAACTGACTAAGCCACCCAGGCGCCCCCACAGCAAATTTCTTAAAGATGACCTTTTCTCTTTTTTTTAATTACTTTTTATTTTGAGGTGGGGGAGAGACAGAGACAAACAGAGAGAGACAATCCCAAGCAGACTTTGAGCTGTCAGCAAAGAGCCAGATGCAGGGCTCAAACTCGCTAACAGTGAGATCATGACCTGAGCTGAAATCAAGAGCTGGACACCGAACAGACTGAGCCACCCAGACACCCCAAGATGACATTTTCTCTTTAAAGTCATACTAACTACTATTAGAGCACTAAGACATTACAATTTTTCCTGAGCAAGTATGGTGTTTCACTCCATTTGCTAACGAGTGAAAGATCAGACAATATTTTTGGTCCCACCCAGGCACTGTAGATTCTAGCCAGTGAATTTCTGGTTCTCCTTCAGATATACCAAGTTAGAGCCGTTTCTTTCCCACTGTACAGGCTGTTCTCTCTGCTTGGAATGCCCTGCTCCATTTTCTACCTAGCAATGCCTTCAAGTGCCAGCTTAAATGTCATCCCAGCGATGAAGTTGTTCCTAACTTCTCTAAAATGTTGAGTCAAGAATAATTTTGAAACCTTGTTTACCCAAATATTTTACCTTTTTTTTTTTTTTTACCCATTTTTGTTATCAGCCTCCATCTAACTTCTGCTTTTCTTAAGTCCTCTGGACAGCTTCCACATATTCTTACTGACTCCATGAAAATGAGCTGACTCGATAAAAAGGTGATGAGATTCTAGAAAGAGCTAGCTGGCTGATTGGCTGGCTGAAAAACCAGCCAGTGAGAAGTTTGGAACGTATTAACCCTTAGGGGGTTAGTTCTGCTCCCTCTAAAAGAAAGAAAGCAGATGAAAAGAAAGAAGCTTCTGAATTCTCATACCAACGTTGATTTAAGTGAATATAACTTTTCATATTAGTATTGTTAATGATGATGGTACTAAGATGTGTAGCTCTTTTAAGGAGTTAGTTTATGGCAGAGCAATCATTTGTGCTGCCCACCAAATGTTTCCAGCCTTCTCCAGTCTAAGCACATGATAGGATTGCAGTTTCATGGCCTGGCTAGAGGCATGTGAGAATTGCTCAGGCCAATAAGTCATGAGCAGAAGTGACTCTGTGCTTCCAGCCTGAAATATCCAACTGTCTGTGCAATACCCAACAGAGCTCTCTTTCCCTTTGCCATGGCAAACAGCCACTTTCAAGATGATCCATCATCCTGCATCCTGGCATGAGAAAGCATGGAGTAGAAACCCAGCCAGACTTTGTTGGACCTGTAGCACAAGTAAGAAATATACTTTTGTCCCCAACCTTTTAATGTGAAAATGTTGAAATCTATAGAAAAGTGGAAAGAACTGTGCAATAAACATCCACATACCCATCATCTGGGTTTCACAATTAACATTTGGATATATTTGCTTTATCATGTATCCATTCATCCATCCGTACATACATCCACCCACCCACTCACCCACCCACTATCCATCCATCCATCCATCCTCCTATGCTGAATCAATCCATCCTTTTTTTTTTTTTGGATTAATGAGAAGCTATCATAAAATACTACTAAGATTAGGTGTTGTTTATTATGACGGTATAACTTAGATTTTCCTGATCTACAGCTAAGGAGCCCTGACCAGCTACTCTCCTTTTCTACTGAGAATGCTAAAGTGGAACTACTCCAGAAAGAAAAATAATTGTTTTAAATTAGTTCTAAGATATCATTTCCTGCCAGGGAAAATTTAAAGTCATGGAATGACTTTGGAGACTGATTAAACCATTTTTTTCTCTCATAGACTTAAAATATAAGATAAACTCTGAGCTAGTTTGGGTGAGGCTCTGTCTGGAGGCGATGGAATGGATTAAATGGGGGAAGGAAAGGCAAAAAGCACACTCATTGAGTGCTTGTTGTAAGGCAAACATTTTATATATACTATCTCATCAAATCCTCCAAACTACCCTCTAAACTATATATGATTTTCATTATTAAAATGGGGGTATTAAGCTCAGAGAAGTTAGGCTGCTGGCTCAAGGTCACATAGCTAGTGTGAGTGGAAAGAGGAAAAATGAAAACCGAATGACTCTAACCCACATACCCTCCTCTGGAAGTCTGCAAACTCCTGGTCTCTGATAGCCCCAGCAACTGTTTCTCTCCCTCTGTCAAAGTCATTCCTAGAAAGGACATAGCCCATGAGGTAACCATTGGTATTGGTAGCACCCTTCCTCGTTGCCTAAAGCAGGATTTTAAATGTCAAATTATTTGACAAAAATATTTTTTGAATGTTCCAAAAATTCAACAAGCCCATTAAACATAGGAGTACGGTGAATTTTCCAAAGTTGAAACAGCTGGTTTTTCCTTTGCCTTTATCAGTCACTTTCTTTGATTAAGAAAAAAAAAAGCAAAGAAATTCTAAAATTCTTCTTTTTCCATTTCTTTAGCTCCAAACCCAGTCAGAATGTTGGTTTTCTCAGTTTAGTCTTTAGGCTTGTATTTTGCTGTGGAATAGATGCACGTGTGTGTGAGCACTCTCACACACATGCATGCACACAGGGCGCTTATTCCCCCAAATCTAGATGATTGCACCTTGAAATTTAACAAAAAGACCACACTGAGAGTCTATTTTTAGAATTTTGATGGCTACAGCCTAATGATTTTGTATTCACATAAGTTATACCCAAAGTAATCAATGGGATGGATATAACTTTATTTATTTTTTAATGTTCATTTATGTTTGAGAGAGAGAGGGTGTGCACAAGCGGAGGAAAGGGCAGAGAGAGAGGAGAGAGAGAAGCAAATTCTAAGCAGGTCCATGCTGTCAGCACAAAGCCTGCTGTGGGGCTCTGTCTGACCAATCATGAGATCATGACGTGAGCTGAAATCAAGAGTGGACTCTCTATATACTGTCTCTTAACCAGCTGAGCCACCTAGGTTCCCCAAACTGGAAATCATCAGGTTTCCATTCGGAATAAGGATATTGTTCCTTGAACTAGGTAGTTCTTGCTTGCCTGGGTTAAAGGGAATGGCTCAGCTAGGTTGCCTGGGAAGACAACCTAAGAACTCAATTAGCGCTTGGGATTATGGGAATTTATCCTCTCCCTGTTGATGTAATCCAATCCTGAATGACAAGTCCCTTCAAGTATTGAACACAGACTTTCTTAACTTTTTATAGAGCTTAACCTTTCCCCAGTGATTTTTATGAGATTAAGCCTTAAAGTAAAGTGTGGATACACTTCAAAGGGACAGTATGCAGGAGTTGCCTGGGGTGTTGAAACTGTTCTGTATTCTGAGAGTGTTGATGGTTAGATGAGTCTATACAGGAGCTAAAATTCTATTAATAGAACTGTACACACATACACACACATATAGTTAATTTTACTTTATGTTTACTTTAAAAGAAAAAACATGAAGATACTAATGCAAAATGGCCTATGAGTCAAGAAATGAAGTTTCCAAGGTCAGACATCTCCCTAAAGCATCAGGGAGGGACAAATTCTACAGGGACAGACCACCTAACAGACTTCCCAAGGAGTAGTTGCCAGCATAGTTCTCTCCCCTTTCCTTCAGGTACATAGATCCTTCTGGAAAACTGACAAGAACTAAACAGTTTTCAGAAACCATCTGAAAAGAGTTCAATGTCTTCCTCTGATGGTCTGCTTTGAATATATACATATCTCACCTTGGTCTTGTAGTGATATTTTTGGCCAATCTGGAGTCATGAAGCTGAAGGGTGGGGATGCTAAGAAGACCATGATTAAGAAGGCAGAACCCAGCAAACATGGAGTCAGGGAAGTACCTAAATCGGAAACTACGTTAATTCAATTGTGTTAGCCTCATTGGATCTGAGGAAATCCAAGTCTGTAGAGCTGAGAAGGGGTTCACCAAAAGAAAAATCACAGAAATTAGGAGTCAGAGCAAATTCAGGCAGATCCATGGACGTGGACAGCGGCTGACTAAGTAGGAGCCCCTGGACCTTTGGGAGAACTGGTGCTCTACACCAGCGGGCATCTGTGGCCTAAAAGTTCTGAGCTTAACCCATGTTTACCACCGTCTGTATAAGATCCTGTCATTTAGTTGCGTCACGTCTTCTGTTTGGTCAGTGTGTTTCTTGGCAGCCCTGCATTGTCCTGTGAATCTTTTTGCAGCTTATCTATCCGGGGTGGGAAATTTCTGAACAGACTTGAAGGCAGGGGTGGGCCGCCTGGTGAAGACACCAGTGAGCATTTGGCAGGGTGGGTGGGGGAAAAGAGAGAGAGCAGAGGGTAGGGGCTCAAATTATCCCACTCTCTCCCTCTTTGCCTACATCTGGTGCCCCAGGAGCTGTTCTTGAGCAATGCCTCTTGATGAGTTGGTGTGAACTTGTGCTTGTTCCTCCCTCAGGGAATGAGAAAAGACAGGCTTAAAGCTGCTAGAATGCTTGGAGAACATCCAAAGAGAAGCTTCATACAAATGCAGTATATTAATGAAAACAGCTTGGGTCTGGCTAAATAGTGACTGTTCTAACAAAACAAACAACAAAACTTGACAACCGTTCTGAAAAAGAAACAGTCCAGCTCTTGTACATAAAGGCTGATGCATTTTTAGAGTCTTCACAGAATTCACTTCACTCTGGTTTTCTCAACTTAGGCTGCTATGTATTTATTTTCAGGAGTGCCAACCACCTGAGGAGAACAGTCACCTCAAGGGATCGCTTATAGGCATCAGCACATTCTTCAGTGTATGCCATCTCGAGGAACAAATGTTCCTTGCTTTTCTTCTTTTTTTTTTTTTTTCTTCCAGATTATTTGCTTTACATTTTAGGGTAGGACTTCCCACAGGCCATCAGAATGATCTGGCTGCTTGTTAAAATGTTGATTCCTGAACTCCACCTTTTGCAGACCTGCCAAATTAGGTAGGCTCTTTGAAAGTAAATCCAAATTATCTGCATTTTAGTAAGCACCTTAGAAGATCCTTATCGGGGCTCCTGAGTGGCTCAGTCGGTTGGGCCTCCGGCTTTGGCTCAGGTCATGATCTCACGATTTGTGGGTTCGAGCCCCGTGTCGGCCTCTGTGCTGACAGCTCAGAGCTTGGAGCCTGTTTCAGATTCTGTGTCTCCCTCTCTCTCTGGCCTTACCCTGCTCACGCTGTCTCTCTTTCTCTCTCTCTCTCTCTCTCAGAAATAAATAAAACATTAAAAAATTAAAAAAAAAAGAAGATCCTTTTCACAGTTAAATATAGAAACTCGAAGGTCTGTTCTCTATAGTTCCTCTCTTTAATGTTCATTTACTCATTCAACAAACATTTGTGCTAACAACTCTTCTGCAAGACAAGAAATGGCGAGGGCACTACAGTAAGTACTCAAAGTGCTCATCGCCAGATAATTACAATAAAATGTGGTGAGCGCTGTACTGAAAGGGATATACAGTACATGAAAGGATAGAAGGACCCTGCAGGAGTCGAAGGCAGTTGCATCGGTGATATCTGAGACAAATTAGGAAAATCTAATCAGGAAGGGAGACAGGAGAAAAGCACATTTGAGGCTCAGAGAAGGAACGGCAGGATATTTGCATATGAAGGCAGGTGACCCACTCTGGAAGAAGGGAGTCTGTGTGGGTGGAGTGTAGGGAACAGTGGAGGCGGAAAGAGGCACAGGTTGGGGCCAGACTGGGAGAAGCCTTGCATACGTGCAAATGGTTTAGGCTTTGCTCTGTAGAAAATAGAGCTGGAGGAATTTTTTAAGTGTAAAATGACAGAATGATATGTGTGTTACAGAGTGATCTCCCCGTTGGCAGTATGGAGGCAGGGAGAGGAATACCAAAGCATCTGCAGCGGTGAGGAGTGAGGCAGGTCGACCCAGACGATGGCCCATGTGGACAGAGAGGTCTGAGGTGGGGTTAATGGACAATGAGAACGCGGGAGAGGAGGCTGTGTGGGGGCACTGCTGGTTTAGACTAGCATGGAGAAGTAGAAGGACTATAGCCCTGGGAGGGAATAAGGTAGGGCAAGTAATAATGGCTGGTCGGAGTCAAGAACCACTCCCACAGAAGGCATTTTTAATGCCACATAACTCTTCCAGCTCAGTGATTTGAAAGCCCATCTGACAATTAAGCTTGTGAGCAAATTGTAGTGTCTGGGCACACTAGTGATCGTTTCTGCTGTGCTAGGGACTAGGTACACTTGTTAAGCGAAAAAAAAAAATCACCCCATAATATGTAGTATGATTCCATTTATACATTTAAAAAAAATTTTTTTTTAACATTTTATTTCTGAGAGAGAGAGCGTGAGCAGGGGAGGGTCAGAGAGAGAGGGAGACACAGAATCTGAAACAGGCTCCATGCTCTGAGCTATCAGCACAGAGCCTGCCATGGGGCTCGAACCCATGAACCATGCGATCATGACCTGAGCCGAAGTCAGATGCTTACCTGACTGAGCCACCCAGGCGCCCCCCATTTATGTTTTTTAAAACTAAGCCCAGGGAGTAAGACAGAGTCAGGGAGACAGACAAAAAGAATGAGACAGATAGACAGAGGTTGGGATTTGAAGAAGTATATAGAAAAGGCAGGTTACTTTTTTTTTTTAATATTTTTATTTATTTCTAGGAGAGAGAAAGAGAGACAGCGTGAGCAGGGGAGGGTCAGAGAGAGAGGGAGTCACAGACTGAAACAGGCTCCAGGCTCTGAGCTGGCAGTCAGCACAGAGCCCGACGCGGGGCTCGAACCCACGAACTGTGAGATCATGACCTAAGCGAAAGTCGGACGCTTAACCAACTAAGCCACCCAGGCGCCCCAAGGCAGGTTACTATTAATAGGGAAGAGGAGTAAGCCTGGGAGAGGGAACGTTGACAATTTGCTCTGAATTCCTGTACATTTTCAAGTTGTTTTTAACAAGAAGTTTTATAGATGTATGTATGCTTTTGTGACTTTTTAAAGCCTCTTGTTAAAAAATGCTTACACATCTTCTTGGCTGCCACTAGGTGGTACTAGTGGCAGGACAGATTGGACAGCCTTTAAGCTTCCTGGGCTCATCTGTGACATCTGCATGTGGGCTAACTTCTTAGCAGTAAAGAGTGAAACCAATTACTTCACCCATTATTAATGGCATATATTTTCAGAGCTTAGGGTTCAAGGGACCCAGACATCCCTTGTATTCCCCCTTTGGATATGAAATAAAGGATTTTCTCTTCAATTTGTATCAAAGTATGTTCAAGTTAAAAATGTTCTCTCCGCATCAATACAAGTTGTACACAGTTTGGTTCACATATATTCAGATTTAGCTCAAGATATCCACTCTACAGTAATCTCCCCAAGCCAAATTTTAATCAGATGCATAAAAATAATTTAACTCTCCTCTGAGATGTCACTCTTGACCTGAGGTTTCCTGATTCCAAGAATTAGGCCATTCTTTCCATCCACTTACACTTAATTCTTTCTCAGAGTCACATCTTCCACTGATTTAGCTGATGTGGGCAGGACACAGAAATGCTACCGCTTATTCTCTTTCCATGTCCCATGATAATGCAGTCAGTGTGATTTCAGTTACGGGGGATAAGCAGGGCTTATCTCCTTTCATATCACGGAGTGGTCCAAATCGTCCTTTGTTCTGAAACAGTATTTCATTGCCAAAACAAGTACCTGGGACTTCCAATCCTGGAGTCACCATAGCCTAGCAGAATGCAGTGAAAACATTCTTGTGCTCTCTTCAAAATACCAGTGAGACCAGCCTGGCACACACAAAGCTACCTAGTCCCAAGGGCTGCAAAGCCAAGAGGCATCTGCTATGGCCCTGGCTTGGCTAAGGCATGCGTGCTCCTGGTCACAATCCTCACTAGTCCTGCCACGATTCTTCAACTTTCTTACTCCCAACCCCTACCTGACCCCTCCAACAGGGGCAGTATGCTGAGTCAGCCTTTGGATCAACCCCAAGAAGAAAGTGGCCAAGGTTACAGGGTTGTACTTGACACTCCCTGCATAGCAGGTTGAGCCACTGATAAATACCAGAAGGGAGAGTCAGGAACATTCCATACCAATGGCATTAGATATCAAATGGATATTAGCCACTGTCCATTATTATTAATAATAAAGACTGTTGTTCATTTGAGCTCTTGTTATTTGCCAAATGTGTGCTAAATCCTTCATGTACTTTATCTTGATTTCCTCAGCCATGCTGTAAGGTAGCATTATTGCTCCCATTTTACAGATATGAAAACAGAGACTTGGAAAAGTTCAAGTGGCAGGCTCAGGTTTATCTATTTTCAAAGCTTGTCCTCTTAACCCCTGTCCTATTCTGCACATAGTTAAGGGTCCTGATTGTTCAGAGATCTGTATACACCCCCCATTTAGTAAGTTACTGAGGACTTCAACATCCCCCCTCCTTTACCCCTTAGTTCACTATCTTTTGCAAAGGGGAGAGAAAAGTTCAAGGCAAGAAGGTAAATGGAAACTCTTCTAGGTAATATATACTAACATCTTACCTTATACATTTTTTAAGGCAAGAGCTATGTTTTCCAGTTACTTTTTGTCTCCCCTCAGCACTTCCCATGATGGTCTACCCACAATGGTTTCCCAGTACTTCGATGCTTCAGTGACTGACTGGCCTCTTGTTCACATTTGGGGTCAAGAAGGCTTGTGATGGGATGTAACCCAAGGTTTGTGATTTTCTGTGAGCCAAGGTAATTTTTGCCATCTGTTTCCCTTTACTATGAATCCTTAAAAATTAAATGAAAATTGGTTTCCGAATTGAAATATTTCAACTAGATTTTTTAGATGGGTCTAATTATATTAAGAAAAACAGATCAAGCATTGTTGTTTGAAAGTAGTAAACAAAAATAAATCCACCACAACCTTCTCTTTCCTAGGAACTTTGAGCTAAAGCTTGTTTTTATAATTAGGTAGAGACTTCTGTGACTTAATTTAAAAGGCTGAATTATAATCACCTTTCTTTCTTTCTTTCTTTCTTTCTTTCTTTCTTTCTTTCTTTCTTTCTTTCTTTCTTTCTGTCTGTCTGTCTGTCTGTCTGTCTGTCTGTCTGCCTTTCTCAAAACAGTTTTGTTCTCTGCTACCCCTGGATGAACCTGGCTCTGCCTCTCCAAATTCAATGATGTCAGGTCAGCAGGGAGCAAATTCAAGACCATACAATTCCCATCAGCTGTTAACTAGGGAGATGTTTTCATCCCCAAGGTCCAAGTTCAATTCTACAGGGCATGTTTTCTTTTTGACATATGTGGTTATCCCTTATTAACAGTAATGAGTGTTAAGTGTGAACATGAAGAAGACTCCATACCCCCAAGATTTTCCCAAGCACGAATTTCATGAGGCCAAAGTAAACACGGTTTTGCTCTTTGGCTTCATCCTGCTCTGTGTTTGGACAAATGGTGATACCTGAATAAGGCTCCAAGTGATGAAATGCCAACACATGTGGCTTCTGCATATGTCATCTAAAGGATGTGGGCTTTGAAAATGGGATCTTCTCTGTGTAATTGTTGGCCTGGCAAGCCATTATGACCATGTGAGAGAGGTGAGGAGACATTTCTGAACAGTTTTCTTTTTCTGCCCAGATGTCACACAACTTGTGCCAATGAATGAGATAATGCTCAGGACTCAGTACTGTCCTATTTGAAATGCTTGCATCCCAGTCTACCTTCAGTTGATTTTATCAGTATCAGATACTCTGACATCATGGACTAAAAAACAGGCATTGAAAAAAAGAGCAACTAAAATATGAATAATGAACTGTTTGAGATGAGACAGACAGTTCTAGCGGACTGGCTTCACTTCCCTGAGAGGTGTGTAGCAACTTCAAATAAGCCAAAATAAGAGGCAGTCTTGTTTGTATAGTACTTAATAGGTCCCACAGGGAAAAGAGCTCAATGTTGCCTAATTTTTTCTTCCTTAGGTTCTTTGCTCTATGTAACTGATGATTTAGAAAGATCTCTAAAATGTGCTGGTTGTAAGAACACCAGTCTTCCAGGGTTGTTAAAATATATGTTAACAGCTTTAATATTGTTGCATATACAAGCTATCAACAGCAGCAGTGGCATTAGCATGCACTTAAACTCAATGATTTCTGCCAATGAGGGCTTAACTGACATTTATAAATTCTTCGCCAGAAAAAGAGTGGGAAATAATATGATTAATAGTAAGATGGAGACTCTTTCTTTTGTCTGAAATTATTTTTAAGGATGTAAACAACTCCTTCTCTTCTTTGCTGGTATTAACCTACAAAAGACAAGAAGTCAACCTGTGGTTATTTTTTCATGACTGTTGGCCTCAATTCCTGGTTCAGGAAGTAATATAAAGCAGTTCAACTGGTTTCATCTTGTTGGAGAAACTAAAATTAAAATCTCAGGAGTTACTTATTTTAACCCAGAAACAGGAAAGGAAACAGTCTATCAGAAAAAATCATAAAGAAAATCATAAAGAAAAAATCATAAAGTTTCCCAAATGTGTGGACCTTTTTAACTTAGTACCAATCTTTAACAAAACAAAACAAAACAAAATAAAACAAAACAAAAGGGTTTTTAAAAATATTTTTTTAAATGTCTTTCTTTAGTTGCAACTGGACACTGCTACTGGCATGTCATAATCTACTCTGGGGAATGACTAACTAAATTACTATATCCATAAATATTCTAGTGGAAAACATTTGCAAGGCTCATTTTCAAAAGGACACTGCAGTACCTCGAAGTTGAGATCAATCTCATAAGACCAAATTCAATTCTATTTTTCTATGTTATAGTCAACAATTTCAAGGTGTTATTTTAAACATCACAGCTCCAAAAATATGACAGAAAAGAGTTATATGCATACTATATAAACCAATATTGCGGTTTATTATGGGGGGCGAAAATCCTACCCAGTGATGGTGAATTCCATTTTTCATACTCCCCAATTCTGATAGTCAAGCAGCCTCTAGAATGTATGCCTGGGTAGGGTAAGTGATTTTTTTGGAATATAAGATTTGGACCAATGTATGTTATGCTGGCTCTCGACACATTCAATCTTTCTGTTTTTTTAAAATCATAAATCATACTCCTGTTGTCAAATTTTAAGCTTTTGAAGAAGAAATAGCACTTGATGTTTATTTACCAAAGCTAACTGAGTTGAAGTCATCACAGATAATTCTGGCTCCTTCCTGGGATTCTTCTAATCACAAATTACTTGGTCAAAGGAGTAAATGTGCTATATTAACTGAATGCTTGAGTGACTAAACTTGTTTATACATTGTGTTACCCATTAAACAACATTCTATACTAGTCACTGGACAATCTCCAATTGGAAGCGTTATTGTGTTTCAGCCAATAAGGTTTTATTGAGAGACTTCTATACATTAACAACAGAGACAGAGAAAGAGATCACAAAATAATCTCTGGATTCTTTTACAAGTTACAATTGTTGAGACAAAAATGTAAAAGTAAAACCATGATAAACAAGTAAATAACTTACCTGCTAAAGAGGAAGATCTTTTATTTTTATTTTTACTTTTGGTCTTCACTGTTATGAAGTTCCATTTTTAATCCACTTATAGGAACAATTTGAAGCTTACTACTTAAGTTTAGCTCTAAAAGACTGAGATATTAGTAAGCATTATCAACAATTTGTGAATCAAAGTTCCTGGAAACAAAGAGCTAACATTTCTTTCTTTCTTTCTTTTTTTTTTTTTGAGAAAGAGACAGCTGAGCAGGGGAGGGTCAGAGAGAGAGGGAGATACAGAATCTGAAGCAGGCTCCAGGCTCTGAGCTAGCTGTCAGCACAGAGCCCGACACAGGGCTCAAACCCACGAACCATGAGATCGTGACCTGAGCCGAAGTCAGGCACTTAACCAACGGAGCCACCCAGGCGCTCCATAAAGAGCTAATATTTTTGAGGGTCTCCATAGGACACAAAACACTCCCCCACAAATATATCAATCTAAAGAGAAGTAAAAATATTTTTTAAGGGAATGCAACTTTAAAAAAATTTTTTTATTACATTCATTTATTTTTGAGAGACAGAGAGAGATAGAGCACAAGTGGGAGAGGGCCAGAGAGAGAATGAAACACAGAATCCGAAGCAGGCTCTGGGGTCCGAGCTGTCAGCACTGAGCCCGACATGGGGCTGGAACCCACGGGGCCGAAGTTGGACACCCAACCGACTGAGCTTCCCAGGCGCTCCTGAAGTTAGAAACATCTTATGCGCGACTGGTGAGTCTCTTCTTTTATTTTTTTAAGACTTTTTTTTCTTTTTTTAAGTTATCTGTATACCCAACACAGGGCTCGAACTCACAACCCCGAGATCAACAGTTGCATGCTCCACCAACTGAGCCAGCCAGGGGCACTGGTATGAGTACCTCCTTAAGCTGTAAACACAATGAGCTCCAATTCCAACCTCTTTGGTTCCCTTTGCCTGCTTGGTAACTTCTTCCACACATCCCCAGGGTGAATTCTTTATGTCATGGACACTGCGTCTTCCTGCCTGGTAAAAGGAGAGGAGAATAATAATGCTTTGACTGCAGAGGTGTTGGTAAGAATTAATTAGTGTTTATAATGTGCTACATTAAAGTCTTCAAGTAATTCATAACTTAGAATTTATATGGCACTTGATCATTTCTTAAACTTTTAAAGCAGTCATTGGTTTTTTAATTCAGGCAAAAAAAAAATCTAACAAATCTTTATACGTCAAACAGTAGGATTAAGCATAGGAACATTTTGGCTTTCCTAAGAACAATTATTTACCTGAGGTGAAAATTGCTTTGCTTTAGGCTATGAATAGAGTAGCTTTCAGTTAGAGTTGATAAAAGCCCAAGGAAGAAAGTTTTACAAAAATTTTACAAAAGCCATTTTAATAGCTTATCCTGCCATCTTTGGGTATGTTTGCAACTACTTGCTATTCAAGAGGAATTGGTTAATCTATTTTACAATTATTTAATTCTAGCACTTAAAAGAAACCCAAGAAGTCATTTGATTGATGTCCTCTACCTGCAGTAATAGTATTGAGCACCTTTTCTGCAAAGCAACACTCTCATTTTATACATAAGAAAACGAAGGCTTGGTGAGCTTCAGTAACAGAGCAGGGATTTAAACCCACATCATTGGACTGTACAGCCTATCCTCTTTCTACTACCTCAAATAACCGTCTCCAAGAAATTATACCAAAAGCTCCCCTGCCCTGTTCAGACAGGCATTTCTTCTTCTCTTTGTTCCCATCCTTTCTCTGAAATTAAAAATTAAACTGAGACATTCTAATGGAACTCAGTCCCATCCCAACAAAGCCCAAATCATCAGTTATTTTTGAAGGATAGGTACTTTATAATCACTTTAAAAGACACTTTTATAAATTTTTATTGAAGTAACAATAGCTACATATATCGTTTCTTGAAAATTGAGTTAGAGAGCGCCTGGGTGGCTCAGTTGGCTGGGCATCTAACTTCAGCTCAGGTCATGATCTCACAGTTCGTGAGTTTGAGCCCCACATCGTTGGGCTCTGTGCTGACAGCCCAGAGCCTGGAGCCTGCTTCGGATTCTGTGTCTGCTTCTCTCTCTGCCCGTTCCCTGCTCATACTCTGTCTCTCTGTCTCTCAAAAATAAATAAACTTTTTAAAAATTAAAAAAATTAAAATAAACAAATAAGCATTAAAACATTAAAAAACAAGAAAATTGACTTAGTTCACTCAGTTCCCATAATTACTTATACCAAATTAAAATGCATGTTTTATTTTCAGAACCTTTTAAACTTTGTATTAAAGTATTAATATACATACAGAAATGAAATGTACTGTCTAAATAAATGTCTAAAATTCATTCCCTCTTCACCTTAGAAGACATGATGCCATTTCACATCTCAGAAATCTATACAAGTAATAATGAGCTCCAATAATGTATAAATTACCTCATATACTTAAGAGTGCTCTGAAAGGTTAAGCCCATTATTTAAATTAAGATATTTTTGTAAAGTATGATTACAATTGTGATTATCATTTTATTTAAACAATTTTTTTAATGTTTATTTATTTTTGAGAGAGAGAGGGAAAGCATGAGTGGGGGAAGGAGAGAGAGAGAGAGAGTAGGGAGCTCAATGCAGGGCTCAATCTCACAAACCATGAGATCATGACCTGAGACAAAGTCAGACACTTAACCACCTGAGCCACCCAGGAGCCCTGTGATTATCATCTTAAATGATAATTACATATTTTCTTATGCCTTTGGACAGCAGGCAAGACAAGAGAAAGATACTTTTATTTTTTTAATTTTTTAAATGTTTTTTATTTATTTCTGAGAGAGAGACAGCATGAGCAGGGGAAGGTCAGAGAGAGAGGGAGATACAGAATCTGAAACAAGCTTCAGGCTCTGAGCTAGCTGTCAGCACAGAGCCCCACACGGGGCTCAAACCCACGAAGTGTGAGATCATGACCTGAGCCGAAGTTGGATGCTTAACCGACTGATCCACCCAGGCGCCCTGATAAGGATAATTTTAAAACATGCAGCCACCTCTGCACATTATCACTATCTTTAAACAGTGATTAATAACCTATACAAGTATGAATATGCATAAAATTTTGTTCATATAATTTACCTGCACATAAGATGCATAGATCATCTTTGTTACTTATTATTGGAATGATATGGCCTTCAGGGCCCGAAATACCCAAACATTTGCATAGCAATTAAGAGGAGTCAGTCTTAAGTTGATATCCATCTTTGTCCTTTCGTTTTGACACCTATTTCTCTGTTTAACATTCACTAACATGTAAACAGATGAAGAGATCTTTCCAAACTCACATCATTGTTCTAAACTGGCAAATATCAAATACCCAACTATGGCGGCTCTGTGATGCTCCTGGGCTAAGAACACCGATTTATGGAAACATCCAAATAGAATAGGTCTTCTATTGTACTTGACTGCACTCTTCTTATCTCTAGCAGTGAATCAGTTCAGCACTACTTTTAACTTAGGTAGAAGGATATGGGCCACTATCCTTCTACGTAAGTTAAAAGTATGCCAAGATTCAAATTAAACACACACAAAAAATACATACATATTGAAAGACTGACTTGGACTTAGTCCCTATTCTCTGTGTCTATTATGACAGGTGCAAGAGCTGAGTGGCCCCCTGGGTACCATGATCTCAGCTGTGCAGCTCCTTCCTGGTCATAGGGCTCTGGCGCCATTAGCAGAAAACACCCTTAGAAAGGTTCTCCCAAGGGACTGAATTCAGCTTTTGTCTGCCTGGTGAAAAACATAATTCTTCTCCTACAATTCCCCTAGGATTTTCCTAAGGGAGTAACATATAACACTAAACTGACCCAATATGAAGAACAAGTTAGGCAATTGAGAAAGAAAACAACGTCCCGTGAATATATTGACTGAAACCTTAGTAGTTTGAGTTTAATCTGCTGTCAGAAGTTGGGTAATTATATTCTTTTTTGGCATTGAAATCTGGCTGTAAGTGTTCAGGAAAAAATGTATTTTTAGAAAATATTAAATATAAGTGCAGGTATTAAAAAGATAGTAAAAACTTTTTTAAGAGCTTTGTTGAGAGTAATTTATTTCTGAAATTTATTAGAGTCCAATATAATCACCTATTTAAATAATTTGATTTTCTAAATATTTTTCTTTAGAGTTGAAATTTCTACAATGTTTCTGATTCCCCCCAAATTTTATTTACATGGAAATATTTTTAAAGGTCTTCATTTTATAAACATTGTATGGCCCCGGAACTTAAGCAATAAATAAATAAATAAATAAATAAATAAATAAAACAACTAACCAATAAAAAAAGTTATAGTGTGAGGAGTAGAGAGAAATTAGAAGTGATCTAGTGTCATATAATACATTTTCCTACTAAATCAGACAGAGGAATTTTAGATCAGCAGTGTTTCCAGACATCTACAATTAATGATAAAAATGAATGGTCATTATCTAAATAGAAACACTGTACTTCTGGTACAATAAAATTCAAAAACTAAATTCATAAAGCAACTAAAAATAAGTAGAAAGTCTGTAGAAATCCAATTCAGAGACAAGTCTCTTGACTAATTCAAAAAGTATCAGTCTTTGCTCCCCTTCAAATTTTCACTTGGTTTCCTTAACTTCTAGTTACATAACTGATTCTGTGACTTGTAAACAAACAGCCCCATTGCTTGACAATTCTGGATCTGTGGGTTTGTACTGCTGTTTCCCTGTGGAGGTTGAGAGCTGCATAATGATTTATTCTTTCCCCGCCCCTGCCTTCTTTTCCTATTTTGCTCCCTCTTTTTTTGTCAAAGTAGGCTAAAAAAAAAAAATTCAAGGGAACTAAATGTGAAAACAAACCCTGGTGCTATAGGATTGAGGCCGGCAATTTAAACACCCTAGGCATAAGAAAAGCAAAATGTGAGGGTCTCATACTCAGATGAGCTCCCCGCAGGGAGACTACTAATATGTAGTATTTTTCAGTATCCCCTGGAATCTTAAACATATGCTTCTGTGTAAAGCAGCTTTGATTCTCCTGATTTCCCACGCATGAAACTCAAAGCTTCAAAGAGAGCTCTGTATGCAAAAGATCCATGGTTGGGGGTGGGGGGAGTTCAGAGGAGAAAGGGCTAGTAGGCAGGGTGTGGGTGAATTAACATTTGAGTCTATGCTTTAATTCCAGTGCTACAGGGGCGCCTGTGTGGCTTAGTTGGTTAAGCGTCCAGCTTTCACTTAGGTCATGATCTCACGGTTCGTGGGTTCGAGCCCCGCGTCGGGCTCTGTGCTGACTGCCAGCTCAGAGCCTGGAGCCTGTTTCAGATTCTGTGTCTCCCTCTCTCTCTGACCCTCCCCTGCTCATGCTGTCTCTCTCTCTCTCACTCAGAAATAAATAAAAAACAAACAAACAAAAACATTTAAAATAATTCCAGTGCTACCTTTCATTGCTGTGTCCCAGTTAAAATATTGACTGCTGGCAAATTAGAAGCTTTCTATTTTGGTGATTAGATCTAATCAATTACCTGGAATTGAAACACACCTAACTCCACCACAGAGAAGTTAGATTCCAGATGGGATGTTATGTGGTGGATTTCACTTATTTTCCACAGTTTAGATTAAATACAATTTATACTGTGGCATGTTGTATCATGCACTTACTGGCACCTTGTGTTGCTAATGCTTTATGTTGTTTCCTCAGGACATATTTTCATTACATAATGATTTAATGCAGGTAAAATAAAGATGAATAAATTAGTTTTTGGGACTTTAAAAAAAAATAGGAATGTGATCTTAAGCCAGGACAGATAATAGAGCCTTTATATACTTCCAATGATTATGAAATTTTAACTAATTCTTCTTTTGTAATTGCTATTTTAGAAGCCCTTTTTTCCTAAGTATTTTTTAAACCATTTTTTTTTTCTTTTTCACTTATCTTCTATGAGTCTGGGCAGTATAAATTATTTCTATGCCAAAGAATCTCTTGGAACATCAGAATCTAATCTACTTGTTGACTTCCTTCTTTTATAAAACGCCCCTGAAAGTATTTTATTAGCTGCAACGTGGCAGAAATAAGGATCTTTTGGAATTGTAAAAAGGATCTTTGCATAGCGTCTGGCGATTTGGTCTTAGTCCCAGGAGTGTTAAATGATTTGTGATTAAGAAATATTTGATGGTCTCTTTAAACCATGTTTGCCCCTCCCCTTTAAAAAAACATGTTGTCCTGGGAACTTTTTTACGTTAGTGTAGTCCCTAGCTTTAGTTTTGAAATTTATTTCGCATGTATATTTTGAATAAAATAGCCCTATTCTCTCTGACCTTAATGTCCGTGATCTAGGTTAAAAGTGGTAGGCCCCAGTTCTCTAGCCAGCAGGCTAAAATGAGATTCTGAAGTGAAGTAGTTGCTGAACGCAAGAAATTAAGAGGAGCCTCTGTTCTTCCCAGAGACTGTCGTTGGCGCTTGCCTGGTTTTGCTCTGGCAAGTTTCATTAGGTCTGTTAGAAACAATAGAAGCATAGATCTGTAGAGCTGAAAGGGATGGTGCTTAGCCTTCATCTGTTCTAAATCCCTTATGCTAGAGATGAGAAAATACATCTCAGACAGGGATTGTGATTTTTTTTTCAATTACATAATTTTTTAAAAAGTTTTTAGTTATTTATTTTGAGAGAGACAGAGAGAATATGAGCAAGTAAGCGGTAGAGAAAGAGGGAGAATCTTTTTTTTTTTTTTTTGATGTTTTATTTATTTCTAGGAGGGAGAGAGAGAGACAGCATGAGCAGGGGAGGGCCAGAGAGAGAGGGAGTCACAGACTGAAACAGGCTCCAGGCTCTGAGCTGGCAGTCAGCTAAGAGCCCGACGCGGGGCTCGAACCCACGAACGCGAGATCATGACCTAAGCGAAAGTCGGACGCTTAGCCGACTAAGCCACCCAGGCGCCCCGGAAAGAGGGAGAATCTTAAGCAGGCTCCACGCTGTCAACATAGAGCCCATTTAGGGCTCGAACTCATGAACCATGATATCATGACCCGAGCTGAAACCAATAGTCAGACACCTAACTCCCTGAACTACCCAGGTGCCCCAGAGATTATGAACTGGAGGGGCACATTTTCTATTTGTATTCTTTTTTTAAAAGTCATTTTTAATTCAAGTTCATTTTAACAATATTTATACCCTATTCATGGACAGGACCCCCAAAATTTGTTGTGATTGCTCTGTTGACGTGGTAGAGGAATTAAAGGGAAAGACTAGTTTGCTCCCATGAAAAGACTGAGAAAACACAGAGCAAAACATTGGACAAAACATAAAGACCTGGATGTGATTTGCCAGTCTCCTGGTTAGTAAAAACAACTATCTGACTTACTTTATATAATTACAAACTCAACTATGAAATAGAATAATAAAGCAGTATAATGGAAGACTACATGTTTCTCCATAATAGAACATAATTGGTATTTTATTTTATTTTATTTTTTAATCATTTATTTTTGAGAGGGAGAGAGAGTCAGAGAGACAGAGAGAATGAGTGGGGGAAGGGCAGAGAGAGACAGGGAGAGAGAGGATCCAAAGTGGGCTCCACACTGACAGCAGAGAGCCCAATGCAGAGCTTGAACTCACCAACCTCTTGATCTTGACCTGAGCAGAAGTCGAAGGCTCAACCGACTGAGCCGACCAGGTGTACGCATAATTGGTATTTTAAAAAGGTAGTTTAAAAATTAACCTTCTCACTCCACATATCTGCTTCCTGTGTATCTTGGAAACACATTTATTTACTGTATAAACAAAGTTATAGTTTTTTAAAAGTTTACTGTTACTTATTGTTATCTAATGAGTAGAAACACTATTTGAGGAAACAGTGGAGATTATATTTCTGTTATATCTACACACTAGCCCAAAACATTCCAAGTGAGAAAAAGCTGGTGAGTCTGTTGTCATGGATGACCCCCAATGTCTCCATGATTTGACTGTTTTTACAAAGTCAGAAAAATTTGGCCATTGCCTTTTCTCTCATTACTACTTCTGGACTTGCTGTCTGACAGATGAATGGCATGTGTCATTGGTAGATTTAGTATGGCCCTCTGGGACTGTTCTTTAAGGAAGGAATTGGTTTTTATTTAAATGCTAGTTCCCAGGCTAAGGGTTATATACCAGGAACCATTGTTATTAGAGCCCTCCAAAGCCTAAAGTGTTACATGAATACCACAGTTGGTAAGGGAAACAGTTACACAACAATGTCAACATTCTATTTTTATTTTAAAGAGAAAATTAAATATATAAGGGACAATGCATATGTGTTTGTGCGTGTGTACACAGATAGCAGTTTAACATAGGTGAGAAGCTTGAGCTTTCAAGACATACAGATCCGAAAATCATACATTTCTTTCCCACATAATGATTTTCAGTCAACTGTGAAGAATTGAAAATATAGTACAGGTTTCAAAGTGCTTAAAATTATGTCTTTATAAACTATTCATACTCATTCCCATGTTCTTCCAGCCATACCTATGATTCTTTATGACCTGCTAACCAGGCAAACTCAGATCCCTCAATGCTTCTCCACCAATGCTGGTACTGGAGGGTTCTACTGGGGTTCAAAGTTCTTAAACTCAATGTTTACAGTCCCTCATTCTTCTACCCACCACTGTCTAAACATCCTGCAGCCCCTGCCTGTCGACAGCTTGTTTGCTGTCACAAGAACATGCAGATCTCAACCACTAGTTGATTTGAATCTTCTGAGACACCTCTCCTGATCTCAACACCGTAAGATTTTATTCTTTTTTTAAAAACAACTTAATGTTTATTTATTTTTGAGACAGAGAGTGTGAGCAGGTGGGGGGAGGGGCAGAGAGAGAGACACACAGAGAATCTGAAGCAGGATCCAGGCTCTGAGCTGTCAGCACAGAGCCCAATGCGGGGCTCGAACTCACAAGCCGTGAGATCATAACCTGGGCTGAGGTGGGCCGCCCAACTGACTGAGCTACCCAGGCGCTCTTATTCTTAAACACACACCCTTAGAGCACCAGAATCTCTTTGTTTTGGGCCTCCAAAAACCAATTTTAAATGGTAGAACATGGAGAATTTGGTGAGGAAAACTCATTTACTAAACATTTCATCCTTAGTCTAAAATACACAATTTTTAAGCAAAATATTTTCTTAGAAATACAGTCACATTCCTCATTCTAACAAAATGTATAAAATATATCTACATTGCAATTTCCAGCTGTGGCCTTGACAATTTTAGCACTAGCACAATTTGCTAATTATGTAGAACTAACAGGTTCTATTTACAGTATAATAAATTTTGCATATCTTCTACATGTTTATAAACTCTTTTCAGAAGACCAAATTATTTTAAAAGGCATACTGATTAATTTTAGTGATACAGTCTTGAATATGTAGGCATTGCTCATTTACTGAATATTCACAGTTTACCACACTGTATTGTATATATTTACTTCCACAAATATTTTTCTTTAAAATATGCCTTTTTGGTTACTCTTACATTTCCTGGAAAACAGCATTATAGAGAATATGGTTGTGAGTATTTTAAATTTGACTCCCACAAGTTTGCCCTGAAACAACAAACTTTCTGTGATAATTTAATCATTACAAGGAAAATTTATATAACCGATATTTATTTATTTATTTATTTATTTATTTGAGAGAAAGTGCAAACTGGGGAGAGGGGCAGAGGGGGAAAGAGAGAATCTTAAGCAGGCTCCAGTGTGGAGCCCTATGTGGGGCTTGATCCCTCAACCCTGGGATCATGACCTGAGCTAAAATCAAGAATTGGACACTCAATGGACTGAGCCACCCAGGCACTCCAAACCAGTCAATTTTTTAAAAGATGTTCCTAATTTAGAAGCATTCACACACAAGGAAGAATTCATTCCAGCAGAAAAACAGAATGAGGATTAACTATCCAAAATAATTATGATGTTACTTTTGTTGAAGCAAACTGTTTTAAATGTTTGTATTTATCTTGGGAGAGAGAGAGTACATACGCACAAGTGGGGGAGGGGTAGAGAGAGAGAGAGAGAGAGAGAGAGAGAGAGAGAGAGAAAGACAGAGAATCCCATAGAGGCTGATGCAGGGTTCAAACTCATGAATGGTAAGACCATGACCTGAGCTGAAGTCAGACCTTAATCATTGGAGCCACTCAGGTGCCCCATGTATCACACAGAACATTTTATAACTATATATATTATATGGGCTATGTGTGAAATCAGTACAAAATTGTAACAAAATAATAGAGTACATCATAAGACATTTTCAGAATGTAGTATCTTCAGCTGTTTTCCAATCCCCGAAGATTTTTTAGTTGCATATGCAGTTCATCATATGGTCTTGATGCAGGATTTGCATACATTGCTTGCCTCTTCATTGAAGAATATGATTGACAGATCTGTTTTGCTTATTTTTAAGGTCAAATTAAGTTCTTTTTAAAAAAGAATTTGAAGTTTAAATTTGAAGTTTGAATTTGAGTTTAAGGGGCTAAACTTAAGAAAAATGTTCAATATTACCAGTAAACCAAGAAATGCAAAATACAATGAGGTGCTATTCCTACATTTAAAAGGAGTGTCAATATATAGTTTGTATAGCTGTTGGGAAATGTGCAGCGCTAATGGAAGTCTACAATGATACAAACTTTCTTGAGAGTAATCTGACAATATTTTTTTTAAATATTTTTTATTTATTTCTAGGAGAGAGAGAGAGAGAGACAGTGTGAGCAGGGGAGGGTCAGAGAGAGAGGGAGTCACAGAGTGAAACAGGCTCCAGGCTCTGAGCTGGCAGTCAGCACAGAGCCCGACGCAGGGCCCGAACCCACGAACCGCGAGATCATGACCTAAGCGAAAGTCGGACGTTTAACCGACTAAGCCACCCAGGCGCCCCTGACAATATTTTTTAAAATTTTAACATTTTTGTACTCCTTGGTTCTGTTATTTCACTACGATAAATGTATCCTTAAAAAATCAGAGATTTAAACAAAGATGTTTAATATGCTATTGTCTATAAAGGAAAATGTGAAAACAACCAAATTCAAAATTAAGTCCTAGGAGATTTGTTAAATAAAGTATGGTTATGAAATGAATACATTATCATTATTGAATACATAAAAATTAAAAATCATATTCTTGAAGTATATTTATAGATGTGGGAAATATTAAGTGGAAAAGTGTATTATAAAATAGTAGGTCCCAATTATGTAAATTATATATATAAATATATATATATAATTTTTCTGTATATATATACATAGGAAGAAATTGGCTATACATCCAAATATGAGCAACGATTACCTCTTGGTGGTATGATTACAGAAGATTTTTCTTTCTTTGTACTTTTCTGTATTTAAAACATTTTCTGTAATAACCATCTTAATGATCCAGTGGTTTTTCCCCCAAGAGTCCCTTAGAATTAAGCTATTCCATTTATGTCACTAAAATTACCAAGTGCTCAGAGTCAGGCAAAAGAAAGAAAAGGCTTGCTCAAAAGTGGAACATTCAGAGTAGTCCCTCCAATGGAAACAATGGATGTCAGGACCAGTTACTAATGCCTAATATTTAGCTTCGGTGTTCCCCACTCTCTCCACACCCTTATCTAGAAAATGCCATCCTAAATTATGCCATAGTTATGGTTTAACCACAACTTAATGGCAATGTAATGGTATCGCATTGCTTCTTCACTCCCAAGAGAAGCCAGGGGGGACTTCTGAGATCTACCATCCAAAGCCAACTAATCCAACCACTGCCATCTAAAGCCAACTGTAACTTATGGGTTATGATCTGTAAAACATTGTTCCTTTTCTAGGGGCAGCCAGATGCTAAATGTACATCTTTTCAAAAATCAGCTGAGTTAAATTAATGAACGGCTATGGTATGCCAAACCAATCTTCTTTTGCCAGTTTATTCATTTCCTTTCCTTCAGAAGTCACACTCTACCATGAAAACTCCCTGAGAAAAACCCTGAGAATTGAAAGAACTAGATTTAATATGTTGCGTGCCCAAGGTCCTGATTTAGCAATCAGGATTGTTATTTTTAGATGGACCATAAAACTGAAACCCTGATCCTTTATTAAAGATCTCTTAATAAGAATCTAAGATGGCAGGGTTAATACTTTATCCGCTACTACATTCTCTTTGCATTTTAGAGTTTTTCTGGAGTGTATTGATTGCTACTTGAAATTTATATCAATGCTGTGGGTAAAATATAGGAATTGGATTGTAGTAACAAAAATCATTAGTGAAAACTAAATAAGTTATTAATTCTATGTTGTTGCTAATAATATTTTTACAACTTAAATTTGTATTATGTTTATTGCAATATATTGTTTGGTGCTGAAAAAACTAAACATTTTAATATAGAATATATACATTTTTGTCAGTATTGACAATATTCTTTAAATTTTTCATTTTTTCATCTAATATAGACACATTTTTTTTCCTGACATCAGCACAGTTTCATTTGTTCATGTATACTTTTCTAGTTTATTTTCAGTGTTAGTTATATGTTGGTCAAATGCTAAGGGCATGTAATATGGTTTCAATTAGCTTGTTATATTTAAAATTTCCTTACCCTCATAATAAACAAATATTATATTTGTGGTTCATGAATAATTTCAGGTAAAGGACTTAGATGACTGCTGTCCAATAGCATTGTTGTGATGTCTAATATGGTAGCCACTGTGTATGCAGTTATCAAACTGTTGAAATGTAGCTAATAAGATAGAAGAACTGAGGGGTGCCTGCGTGGCTTAATTGGTTAAGCGTCCAGCTTCAGCTCAGGTCATAATCTTGCAGTCCATCGTTTTGAGCCCCATGTCGGTTCTGTGCTGAGAGCTCAGAGCCTGCTTCAGACTCTGTGTCTCCCTCTCTCTGCCCCTCCCCTGCTCATGTCTCTGTCTCTCGGTCATTTTCTCTCTCTCTCAAAAGTAAATAAACATTTAAGAAAAAAAAGACAAAAGAACTGAATTTAAATGTTATTCAATTTTAATTAAATTTGAACAACACAAGTAGTTAGTGGCCACCATACTATACAATGTAGACTTAAATCCAAAATTCATGCAGAAATGGACTGAAATCAGAGGTGGGATTAGAACTAGGGTCTGACTCTGGACTTACACATTAGATAATGTGTGGAGCACATGTAGATACTTGTGAGTGTGTAAGTATATAAATGTGTTAACAAGTATGAAAAACAGGTCTTCGCTAGTGTCATAATGTGTCTGTTTAATATTTAAATCATATTTTCTGTTACACTTCGGTAAATACTGTTTAGGTTAATGCTCTATAGTAAATATTTTTAGTGAATGAATAAAGTGGATATACTATCAAAATAGAAATATATAGCTTCTTCTTGATACTCACTTTTACGTGGAAGAGACCAAAGAAACAAATGAGACTTCTAATTCATAAAAACGATTTCAAGACATAATCTAGGACACCTCAACTGATATGTCCAGGTGTGTACCAACTGCCTGAACTTTTCCATCTGTCTCTGTCCTCTCTGACATGCTGCTGGACCATCCTTTTCTTCTTAAACTCCTTGTCTTCAGCATCCTGGGCATCATTGCTGGGTCTCCTGTCCTTAACCAAGTCCATTATCTTTTCTGTTGCTTCCTCTGCCTCCACCACTTAAATGTAGATGCTGCCTTTGGTTCTGCCTTGGTACTGCTCTATCGCTTCTATGATCTCTGATTTCTGTCTCATGGCTTCAACATTCATCTTTTTGCAGATAACTACCCAATTCTAACATACTTATCATATGGAAAAGTTATCAACACAGAAAAATAATTGCTCATTATGTGAAGAGTGTTAAAAGACTGCCTCTAAAAGCACTGTGGGACATTCCTCTAACACAGAGATTTAGATGTGGATTCAGGGAGTTTAGGAATACATTTCAGAAAGACTTATCCCCTTTTCTTTTTGGCCCAGTATATAATATAAAAATAACTCACACAACCAATTAATCACATAGTTTTGGGAAACTTTTCCAAATTTAAAAATATTTCTGATTTGTGTTTCATCTGAAAAGTAAATGATAGAGAATTTTATTTTGAACAGATTCAAATATTATTAGTTTTACGAGAATTAGAAAAGTTGCACACAATCCATAAAGTGATTTATGCTTAAAAAATTTTAAATTCCATCCAGTAATTGATATATTTTCCCCAAACTCATTAATTCATGAAACTATATAAGTATTGTTTTTCTACCATTATGTTTTTCATAGCAAATACAGTTTTAGCTACATTATAACTTTAAATAGGCTTTTGCAGAAAGTCCACCGTTTACAAAACTCTTTGTAAAATGGATTTTTATGGAGAAATGAGTTTCCAAGATGGAATTTAGAATCCTTACCTCTGCTGCTTAACAAGAAGAGAACTGGCCTCTTTCCTGCCATCTCAGGTGCTGAGGAACCTTTCCTCAACCACACCCTTGAGCAAGGGGTGAGCTGGCATTCCTGCTCTTTCCTCAGTACAAAAAAGAATTTTGGGAAGGAAGGCGATATATTCCCCATGCACCCTCAGTTCCCACTGACAGATAATTTTATGGTGTGAAAGTAGGTGGCAAAAGGTACAAGATATTCTTAAATCTGGGATTCTCAAACTGGGGCATACATGTTTTATCTAGGAGGAGTGGTAGACATTTCCTCTAAATCTTTATTAACAATAAATGTGTAATAAAATGGAACAGAGGGCACTTTCAATTCATTTTGACTCTCCTTTTTAATTGGCATTTTCTTCCCAAATAGGAGTATAAAATTAAACACAGTTTCTAGTTGACATTAGTCAGTACAATCATGAATAAGAGTGTGGATCCATTGGGGGTAATATTGCACTGGAATACCTTTTTTTTTTATGTTTTATTTCTGAGAGAGAGAGAGAGAAAGAGAGAGAGAGAGAGAGAGACAGCATGAACAGGGGACAGGCAGAGAGAGAGAGAGGGAGATACAGAATCTGAAACAGGCTCCAGGCTCTGAGCTGTTAGCACAGAGCCCGATGTGGGGCTCGAACCCACAAACCGTGAGATCATGACCTGAGCTGAAACTGGACGCTTAACCGACTGAGCCACCCAGGCGCCCCTGCACTGGAATATCTTAAACAACTACAGGAATGGTAATTTGTTTCTTCTGTCATCTTCATATGTGAATCTGGTATGTGAGTAAAGGACAATGATCAGTCCTTTAAGAATAATGCAGATTTCTGGATATCACAATGATCTGAAGAGTCTACACATGAAACTCCCTGTGACATTTCTAACTTCTTAAAGATAATAGTGGAGACACTGATGCCTGAGGCTGCCTATGGTCGAATAGGACTGTAAACATCACTCTTAAAAACTTTCTTTCCCTTTAATTTTCTCTCTGTTTAGCAGCTTAATTACTATCTGTGGATCCTTTCTTTTTTCTGTCTCTAAGAGAAAATTTGAAGATTTCACTTTCAACCTGTTTTTAGGTTGATTCCCACATCTCTACTCCATTCTAACCTGCTCTTCCAGATCCTACTTGATGCTTCCACTGGGATCTCTCATCAGCATTCTTAAATCCAAACTCAACTCTCTCCACTCAGCAACCAAACTTCTCCTGATTTCTGTTTCTCTTAATAATGACATCATTATTTTCTGTCATCCAAATTAAAATGGTCATCTTTTATTTCTTCCTCTCCTTGTTCCCTACACCCACTAAACTGCATAGTCAGTGCATTCTTGCTTCATGTCTTTCATATTTACTCCTTCCTTTCTTCGGCCATTAGCACTTCTAATTACCTCATGCATAGTTGTTACTGTTCTTGTAATTGAGATCTCTGTCTTAAGTGTGTCTCCCTCCAACTTACCTGACATAATACTCCCCAACAATCATCTTTTGGTTGCTAAGTTTACAGGAAAAATATCCACTCGTTAGATATGTCCTTTGTATTTTACTTATCTAGTCATCTAAAAACAAGTAGCAAGCAGGACCATTTGGTACTCCCCGTTCTCTTCCCCCATATTAAGCTTTTCACCAAAAATTAATGGAAAGAGACAAGGAGAATGACTCTCATACTTTCATATTTTAACCTTAAGGTAAAAACCTGTGTGTTAAAGGCACGTTTTAGGTTTACCTCTCTCAATGAATTCAGAATGGACTAATTAGTTTCAGTGTCATGGATGCAGCCTAGTAAATGCCTACATTTTGTGCAGTATACACAAAACTGAAGGAAGTGGTGAATCTGGGAGATTCATAGGATGAGAAGGAGCAAGCAGACATGGCCCTTATGTCTCTTGCTTTGGTCAGTAACAGAGGCTAGCTTTTAAATTTCTGACGGGTCCACAATACACACACTTTTTGAATGGTTGTAGTCTAAATTGGCTCAAATCTTCACAAACTTACGGGTTACTCTAAATCTATTGCCTCCCATATAAGTCAAATGCCTTCTTAGCATTTAATCCTCAAAATGATAATTTGATTTTCATTGAGTATGTCCAAGGGACATACACACAAATGCAGTTACAATGAATATCTCTAAGAAGTGGAGCTGAGGGGGAGGAATTTTTTATATGGTACTTTAAAAAAATGAGCATGTCTTAATTTTGTGATAAACTAATTAAAATAATATACCTAAAAACATAAATGATATGCATTTTTAGCTAAGGGGCTTTCCCCTGTTTTAGAACATATTAATATCTAAATACTATGTAAGAAACATATATACAAAACTTAGATAGTGGAAGAAGCAGTGTCATTTCTTGGCCTTTTCCTGATACATTCACTGTGTGAGACAGCTATCAGTCTTACTTTTCTTTACTTATCCGGACACAGAAATTATCTCTAGGAAAGAGAGACAGAGAGACCTAGGGCATGCCGCCAAGTCTTTTACAAAAGATGCGGGCTTATCATGGAAAAATAATTACAAAAGAACAACACTCTTATGTGAGGAACTTTAACAGACTGCTTTTAAAAGCACTACGGCTTTTTATAAAACGACTCAAAGGATTTGTCAATAAGATGTATTCTGACCACTCAGTGCATTCTCCACCTCTCTCACACACATAAACCACAAGGTTATCAATAACTTGAAAAATAAATAAATGGTTAAAATAGTTGCAAAATGTTTTCACTATCCTTATCATACCTCTCCTATCGGCCTCCCTTACCCCCCCATTACTTTTCTTTTTATGCTCTTCAATACTCCATTTCCCATTAAAGTCTGAATTTTCTGGGAATGGTAACTGCCACCAAAATCGATATAGCCCTAACAAGGGGATGAGTGGGCAATCTATCTTCGAATGTGTTTCAAAATCAAACACCGGACACCCCGTCAAAAGGCAGCTTGGAGGGTTTAAGGAAACTACAGAGCTGGGTGAGGAAGTCTTCGCGCGATTGGGAAGCAGCCCTTCTAGTCGGCTGTCTTATAGCTCCCCAAGCCTCAAGCTGTCGCCAGCTTTGTTACGTCTTCCCCGTCTTTCCAACCTGGCTTCTGACCCTGCCAACTCGTACTGGGGTGCGGGCCTGCGGGTGTTACACAGGGGTGACAAGTCTAGATGAGCCGAGCAATTTTGCAAGTGGGTCCAAGCCGGTACGCTGATGTAAAGATACCAGTCTTCCCGAGTAAACCGATTCCCTCTAGCTCGGGGCCTGGATTGTTTCTTTTCTTTTTTTTTTTTTTTTGGTGCAGTATCTGGGTGGCTCTGACACCTTAAGGCCACTCATCTGCTCCTCCCTCCCCCACGAGTCTCCTACTCCTAGATCCAAGTACGCCTTCGCCCGGAGCTCGCGCACCGCTTGCACTTCCTCCCTCTCACTGCACCCTTGCATTTCCTCCTCCTCGCGACCCAGCCTTCCCCCCACCAGCCCGCCTTCAGCCACATGACAGGAAAGGCTCTGCCACGCGACGTCACCGACGTCCGCGCCCCCGTCCCCGTCCTCCCCCCACGCCGCACGCAAAGAGCCGTAGGCGGAGGGGAGTACGTGGTCGCGCGCTCCGCGCTCCCCAACCAGAGCTCGCCAGAGCACCCCGCGGCCGCCGCCGAGCCGCCGCGCGGGTTCCCGGATGTGCGCCGCTCGCGGAAGCCCCGCCCCCGTCGCCGGCTCCGCGCGCGCCCCCGCCCTCCGCCCCGCTGCGCTCCGCTTTCCCCTCCCTCTCCCGCCCTCCCCTTTTTTCGTGCCTTGAGGTTGCGGGTCAGCGCGAGCCACCGCAGTGAGTCCGTCACGGCTCCGGCGCGAGCATTAGGCTGCAGCCCCTGAGCCGCCTGGCCCCCTCTCCCCCTTCTTACCCTCCTCTCTGCCTGTCTGTCTCTCCCCTTTCTCGCCGTCTCTCCTCCCCGCTCCCTCTGTCTCTGAATCTCGACCTTAATTTCTCTTCTTCCCCGCCCGCTCCCGCGTGCCCAGTCACCCGGCCGGCGCGGGCCCCGCGGCGCCGCTTCCCCTCCCCCAGCCTGCACCCCCCTCCCCCGCGGGCGTCCCGAGGGCCGCAGCCGCCCCAGCCCAGCACAGCTGGGCCACCGCCGCTTCCTGCGGGAACCCTTCTAAACGCCGACAGTCTTCTCCGCTCGCGTCAGCCTCCGACCGCCCAGCAAAATGGTGAGACCTTTTGCTTCCCCAATGCACCATCCCTCCTCCGCTCGCCGCTTCAAGGGACGGAGGCGGGGGCGAGCCCCGACGCCCCCGGCCGGCTTCCCCTGGTGGAAAATTCGAGAGACCCGGCCCGGCTGTTGATGAGGCGGGTCGGAGAGAGCCCATAAGGGCCCTGGTGCGTTGGCGACTGGCGGGGGGTGGTGAACGGGCTGCTTGACAGGACCGCGGAGTCCCCGCGGCCACCCCCCCCCCCCAGGTCTCCGCGGGGCGTTCCTCCGCCCCCTCCCCCCGCGGTCGCCTGGAGTCTGCCCGGGCCTGGACCCTCTCCTCCCTGCCAGTCGGCCTGGTCCCGGCCCCTAGTCGCTCCGCAGTACTTCTCTCAGGACCTTCCTCCACGTGGAGACCCCCTCCTTCACCCCCAGACTCTCTCCTTCAAGTTCTGGCATGTTCCAGAATCTTGGGGAAATATTATGTGGTAAATGGCTTTTTATATAAGACCCACTTCTCTCCAGAGCTGTTCTTTCTTCCACTCCATTTTCAACCAGTGAGTCTTGGCAGGAATCTGCCACTTCTCCCCTTTTCTGTTAGTATTTTGCTGCTGTTTGCAACCTTATGGGGCTCCTTTCGCTGCTGCTTTCCTCTTTGCACTGGCGAACCGGAAAGGTTCCAGGTGTGTATTCTTGAGAACGTAGTCCTACTCTGTCTTCGATCAGTGAAGATACTGGTTTTTAAAACTGCGTTACTGTCCAGGGTTTTTCGTTTTCTTTGTTACCTTCCTAAGTCTCTCTCTCGTGGTGGTTGTTTTTGAATCATGGCGATTTAAATTTGTCTTTCCTTACCCTCACATTAATCCCTAGGTAGAATTCATTGCTGTAGTGTTTCAAACCGACGCTAGGGGTGTGTCTCCCGCCTCTGTCACCGTGGCCAAGAAATCAACGACGCCCTTTTAGCCTGTTACCTTACCGGTTCTCTCGCTCCGGGTAGCCGCTGTAGTTTCCTCTTTGCAATCACGAATCGTCTACGTAGTAGTAAAAGTGCGCATTGCTTTTCCATGTAAGATCTTCAGACATGGAATTTGGTTGTTACACTTTTTCTAGAAGTCCTCAGACAGTTGTCAGAAGATCTTTAGACCGATTGTTTGACGTTGGGTAATTTCTTGTATTGTATTTCACCCCGCATGTAGAAATTTAGTATTTCAAAATAGAGTGGTGGATTAGTCGAGAGGGAAATTCAGCTGCTTGCAACGTAAAATCAATTTGATGTGATTGTGAGGGGACGAAGTGAAACTAGAAAATTCAAGTTAAGTCAGCTTTTATTTAAAATACAGGGCAAAAGATTAAGCGCACTTATCAGTGTACTTAAAATCCAGATTAGGAACAGACTTAATAAATGATTAGGGATTTTGATACGTACAGGAAGTTTTTCCCTGTTAGCTTGGGAGGCAGCTCAGAGACAACTTTAGCCCCCAAACTCCAGAAAGCAGCTTAGATCAAGGCCATTCATAGTGTGATCTTTTTGTTGCTGTAGTTTTTTTGGAGTTAGCAATTGCACTTCAGTGCTTTAATACCACTTTCCCGTACATAATTTTACTTGAAGGTCAGGATGTGAAGATATTTGGCCATTGCAGTGAATGTTTTTTACCTCCATTTGTAAACAGTACATTGGAAGAAATAATGATCCAACTTTTTGTTGCTTGTGTATTATGTATCAGAATGAGGTGTTTTTCAAGTAGTTTGTTTGCTTTTTTTTTTTTTCCTGTAGTGTGTCTCCTCAGAAACCTCTCCCCCTTTTTTGCTCTTAAATTTACTTTTCTGGTACTCAGTGTTTCCTTATCTTTAAACATTTTAAGGTTTATTTTATGTTTTCTTATAGGTCATTTTCCTCTGTCTAGTTTTCTCTTTAGTATTTATTTTCTTGTTACTCTTGGTTCTACCATTCTCTCAATTTCACTTCAAGACCTAGTTAATTTGTTGTGACAGTGGCTTCCCAACTTTAGGATTATTTTGGTCTGTTGAATGTAGCACTGGTTTGAAAGTATCAAGACCATATCTATAGCTGAATTGTGCTATATGGGATATTAATTAACTCAAATAAATTGAGCTTTGGAGTGATCTGGTTCATTGTTCTAGTTAATTGAGTATAAAATCCTGAAAATTTTCACTCCCTTTGGAAAACTTAATTATAACTCTGAGTATCATGAACCTGTTTATAGTTTCCACAGTGGGTTTTAATTTAGGAATTAACTTACCAGTATCACTGATTAATTCAAGTAAGGGGAAAGTAAAAAGATTGGATCAAACCTATCAACAATCTTTTCTGACAGGTATTTATTTTAGTTGCTACAGTAAATGTACTTTATTTCTTTTTTTTTCCTGAGAGTTCAGTCTTTCCCTCCCTTTACCTCTTTTTGAATTTTAAACTGTTGTGAGCATCCAGGTGGGATGAAGATTTTATGCACACAGCCACACACCTGAGTACTGTGCTTCTAGGAATTTTACCTTACTGGTCAGTTGTCTCTGGTAAAATAAATACTTGTTTATTGAAATATATAAATAATTTTTTCTATAAGTGGGCATGTGTATTTTAGAGTACTTCAGTGTTAATGGCATGCAGAGGAATGTAAAAAGAATAAAACGTTAAGAGATTGTTTAGGTTTTTTCAGATTGAAAAGTTTTTGGAGGAGTAAATTTTGTAAGGGTATTTTTAGAAACTTAGTTAATTTTTCATGTATCAGAAATAGTTTTTACCATGCACGTAGGATAATTTAAAAATAGGATTTTATTTTGGATGCATATACGAATACAATGCATAAGTAATTGGTTTTTCTTTTAAGTTTTGTTACTTATGGAAACCTTAAATCTTGTAAAAGACCTTTTTATATTTTTTCAAAAAATGTTAATTTATTTGGGAAAGAGAGAACTAGCAGGGTAGAGGGGCAGAGAGGGAGGAGAGAGAGAATCCCAAGCAGGTTCCACGCTCAGCACAGAGCCCCACTTGGGGCTTGATCTTAACTACCACGAGATCACAACCTGACCTGATATTAATAGTGAGATGCTCAAACAACTGAGCCACCCAGGTTCCCCTATTTTTGTGTTTTTAAACTTATTACAATCATCTCTACAGTGTATAAATAGAAGTTAAAACATTCATTGCTCTCAATGATACCTTCACTTAAGAGTTGCACACAACATGCTTTAGATTCTGTGACAAAGGCTGCTTCAACAACAAAGCAAGCAACCTGTCTTATGGTCAGCAGATTTAAAATTGATGTCAATCACAAGGAGAAAATTTCTCTGCTCATTATGTCCCACTGTGGATGAGAAAATTAAAAAGGTGAAGATTGCAAGGTAAAGAAGTTAAGGGTCAGTTGGCAAAGCAGTACAAGGGTCAGACAAGTGTGGGAAGATCGAACCATCTGTTGTAGGTAGTAAGGCAAGCAAAAGTACCAGGCAGTAAATGAAGTCAGCTTGGGCAAGGAGGATTAAGTGAGTCAGACTGACCATGGGCCCAGAGTCTGGGCAAGCAACAGGATTCATTCATATCACGAACACTTGGCGATTTTGTCTGATGTTCATTGGTTACTATGCTTAGTTGTTGGGGATATTAAAATGATTAAGGCAGGTATCCTGCCTTCATTTTCATCTAGAACATTATACAAATGCTAGTAGGTGTGAAAAGTTAATTCTGGCTATCATATGAATAATACAAAGACTGATAGAAATTGAGGAAAGAGCACGATCAGTTTCATCTGGATTAGGGAAAGTTTTGTGAAGGAGGTGACAATTGAGCTGGGATTAAAAAGGTTATTAAGATTGGAGTAGGCAGAGTTGGAGGCACCAAGGAAAAGATTCTCTTTAAATCCTGGAGAAAGGGAGAGAAAACATGTATTTGGAACACTAGTATTCAGAATGTGGTTCTTGGGCCAGTAGCATCATCTTGGAATTGGTCAGGCCCCAGTTTGGACCAGTTGAATTCAGTACTCTTGGAATGGGGCCAAGCAGTCTAGATTTTATAGCTTTTCCAGGTAATTCTGAAATATGCTAACTTTTGAGAGCAACTATTTAGAGAATAGCAAGGAATGTATTTATTTAAATTTTAGTTGAGTATCTGTTAACATACCTCACACTGGCTGTACAAACATAAGACATAATTGTAATTTCCAGAGAACTTAATCAAGTGGAATAAACAAGACAATTATGCATTGTGACGTGTGCTATTAACAAACTAAACATGGGGTGCTTAAGAGTACATAGCAGGGGAGGGGTGCCCAGCTGCATCAGTCAGTAGAGCATGTGACTCTTTATCTCTTGGTTGTGGTTTGAGCTCCAGACCGGGTGTAGAGATTACTTTTAAATTCTTTAAATAAAAATACATGGGAGAGAAGAGGCTTAATCCAAACTGGGGTGAGGATGGGGCAGTGAGATGAATGTCACTCAGAGACAGCTTCCTGGAATAGATGATGTCTGAGCATAGTCTTAAAAGGATGCATATTTAGCCAATGGGAGAGGGGGTCTAGATAGCATATTATGTTTAAAGCCGTAGAGGCATAAGATACACAAGCCAGTTTAGCATGATTGGAGGGATTAGGGTGGAAAGGAGAAAGAGGGTAGTCAGGTAGAGTGAGCCAAGACCATAGAGGGGTTTGCATATCATATGAAGGAGTTAACATTTTTTTTCCCCTAAAGCCAGTGGGAAGCTATTCTTTTTAAGCAGGAGAATGACGTGGTCTCATTTACTTTTTTAGAGAGACTAGTCTGGTAGCCACATGGATAATAAAATAGGATAAAAGAATATAGTAGGTATGGGGACCAGTTACTAAATTGTTACAGTAATTCATGTGAGAAGGACTCAAAAAAAGAACGTAGGGGCAGTTTAAATAGAGAGGAGAGACCAAGTATGAGACACATTTTAGGAGGCAGAAGATAGGACTTGGTGACTGTTGGAATGTGGGGAAGGAAAGGGGTGAACCCAATGTGGCTTCTGGCTTGGATGACTGGATAGTAGTGATTTCTGTTCAGCACATATTTATTGAGCATCTACTTGGGTAAGATTGAGTTCTAAGGATATGTGAGAAATGCTGTCCTGTCCTCAAGAAACTTCCAGTTTGCTGGGATGACTGTTGTTTTATCTCTAGTGTTCTCTCATCATTTGGTAACCAATGCTTGGAATGCTATGTTGCAAGATTCTAAGTTCAGTAGGATACAGTGCTGTGAAACATTAACACTGCCTGCTACACAGAGATCGTGGCCTAGGGTAGAAGAAATTTGATATCCTAAAGGTAGGAAGGGGTAACATACATTAGAGCAGTGATTCTCAATATGTGGATCTTGAACTAGCTGCAGTAACATCATCTGGGATCTTGTCAGAAATGCACATTCTCTGCCTAGGAGGTATAGGAAAAGGAGATATGAGGGAGTGATGATGATTTCTGTTTTGGACGTGTTGAATTTAAAATAGTCATGGGTCATCTCGTTGGAAATGGCCAGCAGGTAATTGGCTCTATATCTGGAGCTCAAAAGAGAAATCTGGGCTGGGGTTAAAGATTTGAGCATTGTCTATGAATGTGTATTAGATAGTAGATGAAGCCATGAGACTGGATGAAATTACAGAGAAAATATAAAATGAGAAGAGGGCAAACCCTAAGGAACACTGCATTTAAGAGGAGGTAGATTGAGGATGAGGAATCTGTGAAGGTTATCTGAGAATAAACTGGAGATCTGAGAGAGAGTTGGAAAATTAATAGAGTGATGTGAGATTTGAAGGAGTCAGCAGTGCCTAGATTTTGCAAGGTTGGGAAAGAGAACTTACAAGTGTCTTTTAGAGGCATCAGGAGAGTTGTGATCTTGGCAGTAGTACAAGAAAACACCATTTTGTACTGGTAGCAAGGAAAACCAGGATGCAGTGAGTGAGGAGTAAACTGGTGGCTAGACACTTGAGTATAGATTGTTCCTTAAAGCTTTGACTAGAAGGAGAGAAGATAAAAGCTATAGAGTTGAGGTTTGAGGAAGAATTTATTTGGGGGTAAAAGGAATAGCCTGGAAGGAGGGAGTGTGTTTGAAGATTCAAAGGGAAAAGATGGAATTATTAATCGTTTGAGATTTCCCAAGAAGATAGGAGGAAATATGACTCTCTTTAGGCAATAAGATTTTTAATGTTTATTTTTAAGAGAGAGCACGAGCTGGGGAGGAGAAGAGGAGAGAGGAAGACACATAATTTGAAACAGGCTCCAGGCTCTGAGCTGTTGTCAGCGCAGAGCCTGACACGGGGCTTGAACTAACTGACCGAACCGTGAAAGCATGACCTGAGCTGAAGTTGGATGCTTAACCGGTTGAGCCACCCAGGCAACCTGGCAACAAGGTTTTTTTTTTTCATATTTTAACATGAGAGAGAAGAAGATAAAATTGAAAACCGTTAATAGAGGTCACAATCTCTAAGATAGTAACTTCAGTTAAATCCTAGGTAATGAAAATATGATTGCAGGAAAAGGTAAACTCTTAAGAATGCAGAGGCCTTGTCTTTGTCTTTTCATTGTTAATATTACAAGTACCTGGTATATACGAGATATTAAGTATTGTTAGAAGAAAGAATATGTGAGTGAATAAGTGGCATAAAGGAGTAAGTGCTGATGAGACTGGAGGCAATGAGTGTTCCTTTCTTGAGACCTTTATGAACAGAAGGACAAAAATTAATTCCAGTGGTTTACAGTTGGGGTGAATTCCATTGAGGCTAGTAGATGTTGGTATTCTTTAGAATTAGAAGAGAAGCCAGGTGAGGGAGCTGTAAGGAAGGATGATTAATGGAATGAGTCCTAAAAATGGCAGAAAGAAGAGGGATAAAGAGAAAGGAGGATCATCAAAAGAGAAGGGAAAAAATCAGAGTGAGGAGAGTAGGCCATGGCAACAGATTTGTTTTAATGATGGAGTTCATTTGACGTGACCTAAATCATCTCACTAATTTGAGATAGTTTGAGGCAAGATCATCTGAAGTTGAGATTAAGGCTGACGGTGAGATTGAGGGTGAGGAGTATAGAAAAGGATTATAATAATGATTTGGGGGGATTTGATATGCAGTTAATAGGGTATTAAGTAAATATTATTAAATAGTAAGTGGACTCAGGAGAGAGCACCAGTAAGTCAGTGACCTAGGGAATGAATCTAGGAGATTGGAGTATTAATAAGAAAAGAGGTTAGTACTTTGTCAGTCTGTTTATTTAATTTCAGAGAGAGACAGTGCATGATCAGGGTAGGGGCAGAGAGAAAGGGGAGAGAGAATCCCAAGCAGGCTCCATCCGTGCTGAAGGCATGGAGCTCAAAGCAGGGCTCTATTTCACCTACCGACTGAGCTACCCAGTGCCCTTGTCAGCCTTTGATTTAATAACTTCTGTTGAAATTACATAGGTCTGAAAGGAACCATTTTTCTGAGTTCAGGTTTTATGTAAGGGTTATATCTAGCTGTATATTGATATTCCTAAAATTTTTTTAAAGTTGTAAGGACACTATTAATACATTTGCTAAAATATTTGAATCATACTGAAAGTATATTCGAATCATACTGAATCATACTGAAAGGTATAAATGGCAAGTGACCTTTTCTGGGGATCCCTTTTGCCTTTATTAATCACTGTTAAGTTTCTTGTATACTTGGGGGCGCCTGGGTGGCTCAGGCGGTTAAGCGTCTGACTTCGGCTCAGGTCATGATCTCACGGTTGGTGGGTTCCAGCCCAGTGTCAGGCTCTGTGCTGGCAGCTAGCTCAGAGCCTGGAGCCTGTCTTCGGATTCTGTGACTCTCTCTCTCTCTGACCCTCCCGTGCTCATGCTGTCTCTCTCTCTCTCTCAAAAATAAATAAAACATTAAAAAAAGTTTCTTGTATGCTTTTCTAAAGTGGAGTTTTTTTGGTATTTTTTCTTCCTTTTTTTAAAACCTATGGCAGTGTATGGATTATTACTATTTCATAATTTAGTTTTCGTTTAAAAGACTACAAAAAGATTTAAAGAGATTTTAATGATACCATGCTCTAGTTACTCCTTACAGTTTCATTCCAAAGTTTTTTTTAACCATTTCATTTGTAAACACAGACCTCAAAACAGTTCAGCTTAATTTTTTAATCAGGTAGTGATTTTGTAATGATTGAGGTTGGTATTCTAACAAGGTTCTGAACTATGACAGTATTCTTATCAAGTTACCCTGAGAGAAAAACATTTTTTGAAGTAATCTCTACACAAAATGTGAATTAAACTCAAAACCCTGAGATCAAGAGCAACACGCTCTACTGATGGAGCTAACCAGGCCCCCTGAGAAAATATTTTACGAGAACATTTTTTGTAATTATTTTTTCTACTTCTCACCTTATTAAACATTAACTAAATGGATAACAATTTTTTTCCTTTTGTTTTTTTTTTAAGTTTATTTATTTGTAAGAGAGAGTGAGCAGGGGAGGGGCAGAGAGAGACAGAATCCCAAGCAGACTACACTGTCAGCACAGAGCCTGATGGTGGGGCTCGAACTCGTGTACTGTGAGATCTTGACCTGAGCTGAAACCAAGAATTGGATGCTTAGCCAACTGAGGTACCAAGGTGCCCCTGGATAACATCTTTTTTTTTTTTTTTTTTTAATTAAAACAAGAAAATGACCTCCAAAATGTAGCCTGTAAAGCATCTATTTTATTTCAAGCTTGATAGATTAAAATTACTTGCTCACTTTTATACTTCCAAATAAACTTTTTCTTCAACAGTCCACATCTACTCTCTCCTTTTCTGAATTTTCTCCTGGAACTCCCAGATCCTTTTTGTGGTTATGAGTTGACAGCCAATGTATAAATCTGGCACAGGAGTAAGTTTTGAAATGTGACTACTATATGTTTCTGGGATTGTCTTTGGTTTTTATAATCTTGCAAAAAGTTTTAAACACGTGAAGATTTCTATAGGAAATCTTTTAAAATTTAGCAGTGAATACTCAACAATCCATATGTTATTAAAAGTTTCTTCCTCAAAGTTCTGCCAGTTAAAGCCCTTTATTAGATGTATCATAAGAAGGACTGTGTTGATAGATATATTGCTATTGCAAAAAACATTTCTGTGAGATGATACTTTGAATTGTTTTGGTAGCATTATTAAATTTATCTGTATTCTAACCAGGTCCTTTTTGTCCTTTGTAAATAATATTGAATATTTTTATTTGTGTGTGAGAATTAGGTATGCATTTTAAAATCTAGGTACGAGGGAGTGAATCATAACAACCTACTGTTGGCTTTAATGGAGCTGTTAGCCCTTTTATTTATCCTTAATGTATCTAGTTTTAGCGCTGATTTTTTGTCATGTCTACCTGAATCTGTTACCACAACCAATGTCCTGTTATATGTGTACAATAAGCCAGCATCCTGGAATATTATTTACTTGTAAGGCAGTCTTTAATAAAAATTATTAATGCTGGGAAAGAAAAGTGCTAATAGATAATAAGGAAAATCTGTGATTTTAAATCTATTGTATTACAACTGTTTTCCAAACAAATAAAGTTTTATGAATTCTAAACTAATTCATCATAATCTTTCAAGTAAATGAATTTATGAACAATTGGAAATGCTTATATTCTGCCTTTCTGTTTGGCTGTCACTCTCTATCTTCATACTTCTTGACTCTTTATTTGCTTATTTTTTTGTTTTTCAGTATACTGCAGTCTAGATCTGTGATGTCCAAATCAGTAGCCACATGTGACTATTCATATTTTTAAATTAAAATGAATTAAGATGAAATAAAATTATAAATTCAGTTTTTTAGTCACAATAGCTACATTACAAATTAGTGGCTACTTGTGGCTAGTGGTTCCTACATTTGTGCAGATATAGAACCTTTCTGTTATTGTAGAGCAGAAATTTTTATTTGATAGCACTGGTCTAGAATGATTATGTATCTGCATTTCACTGAAAGTTATTATGTTGGCAGTAATCTAATTAGCAGCATGAGATTTGGAATTAGAAAGATTTGAATTTAGATTCTGGTTTTGCCATTTATTAGCTATGTGACCTTCAACAAATACCATAAACTCTTGACCTTATTTAGTAGTGTAAAACTGAGAATTAAGAACACCTCAAATTGTGACCGTAGAGAGTGTCTGGAAATCCAGTTGGTACTCATTAAATGTATTTGGTTCTTCTTTCTTTGTATTTGGCTTCTTTGTAATGTTGAAACTTGTTGGAAACTCTATAGAGTTCTTTCCTTTTTTGGCTTCTGTGACATTTTTCTGCTAGTTGCTGTTCTACATCTCTGACCATTTTTAATCTTTGTTGTTAACGTCTCATCTGGGTTTGGTCCAAGGCCCTCTTGAGTATTGATTGTATCACTTTCCCATTTAAAATCCTACATATCCTAGGATTAACATAACCTTAACCTAGCTCAGGGACTCTCTAGGTTCTACCTATTGTTTACTCTGCTTCCTTCACCATGTTCCTGTTTTTTCTCTATACTCTAGCAACTTGATTTTGTTACCTTTTATTAAGTAGTGTATGTTAGGTTTATTCTGTTGTTTATTACTACTGTCAGAGCTTTTTACATCGGCTATGTTTGGAATGCAAAAAGTCCCTCAAGTAAGTGACTGAGCCACCCACTCCCATGGCAGGTCCGGCCATGTTCCTATATTATATCAGCTGCCAGCATAGATTCCTCCATATTATAAGAATTTAATAAATATTTGTTGAATGGGTCGATTGAATGTATAAATTCTTTATTTTCAAAGTTTCATCATCTTTTAGGTATGAGTGATTCATATTTTCATCAGCCTGTGTCATTCTTTTCTGTTTCAGTCTGAGGATCTAACTTCTTACAGGATATTCATTCTAAATAAAGGTGTGTTAAGTCACCTCAACTCATCATAACTAAAACCACATTCATTATTGTCTTCCTATTCGTGCTTCCATTATTCCCTAATATTTCTTGTTGGACATAATATCTGTTCATTCACTCCTATCTGGAAACCTGGCATACCTCCTTTCTCCCCTTTGCTACTAAAGTCTTTAGAAAAAATTTTTTTTTAACATTTACTTATTTTTGAGAGACAGAGACAGTGTGAGTGGAGAAGGTACAGAGAGGGAGACGCAGAATGCAAAGCAGGCTCTAGGTAGGCTCTGAGCTGTCTGCACAGAGCCCAATGCAGGGCTCAAACTCACAGACTGCGGGATCCTGACCTGAGCTCAAGTCAGATGCTCAACTGGCCGAGCCACCTCGGTGCCCCAGCAACTCCTCTTTACTACTAACATCTTTTTTTTTTTTTTAATTTTAAAAATGTTTTTTATTTACCTTTGAGGGTCAGCGAGAGAGAGCACAAGCAGAGGTGGGTCAGAGAGAGAGACACACACAGGATGTGAAACAGGCTCTAGCCTCTGAACTAGCCGTCAGCACAGAGCCCGACGCGGGGCTCGAACCCACAAACCGTGAGATCATGATCTGAGCTGAAGTCAGACACCTAACTGACTGAGCCACCCAGGTGCCCCGTTTTACTACTAAAGTCTTAAGCAGTTCTCAATTGTAGCCTGTACTGAGTAGTAGAACATAGGAATACGTGGCCTGACCTGTGGGGATGGGAGGCTCAGTTATTTACTTGAGGGACTTTCGAGGCATTCCTGCTAAGTGCACATAATACTACTGATAAAGATGAAAACTTTGTATTTGTAACGTTTCAGCATGTTAATGCCATCAAGTAGTGACAGCTGAATCCAAAACACACTAACGCAGCTAAAAGTAGCTAGCTACTGAAGAATGTTCTATACTATGCATACAGTCCACATTCTTCCTCATGACTCAGTTTGGCCATTTATCTATGTTGGAAGAATTTTTCTTTTGTTTCTATAACTTAGTTTCAAATACTCCTTCATTACACTTTCTTCTGTTCCTTTCATCTGTACCTTTTATTTCTTTAAATTTTTTTTTAACGTTTATTCATTTTTTTGGAGAAAGAGAGAGCATGGGAGTGAGCATGAGTGGGAGAGGGGCAGAGAGAGAATGAAATACAGAATCTGAGGCAGGCTCTGAGCTGTCAACACAGAGCCCAATGCAGGGCTCAGATCCATGAACCAGGAGATCATGACCTGAGCCGAAATTGGATGCTCAACTGACTGAGCCACGCAGGCACCCCTCATCTATCTGTACCTTTTAAAAGTCCCATACTTCTTAGTTAGCACATCTGTATGCTTTCTTAAGATTTTTCTTGTTTTTTTTTTTTTTTTTTTTTTAGTATTCTTAACTGCATAGGTTTCTAGTGTCTGCTTCCAACTCTTTTCATTAAGCCATTTTGTTTATTATTTATTTGTTTATTTTAAGTAAGCTTTATGCCCACCATCTTGAACTCATGACTCTGATATCGAGTCAAATGCTCTAATAACTGAACCAGCCAGGCGCCCCAAGCCATGTTGTTTTTAGTTGTAGTTTTAAGAGCATGAGGTTTTTTCAGGAACGTAAGTATCATGTTATAGCAAACCTGTCTTCCCATTTAGAATCCCCCAGTGCCTCTTGAATCAGCTTTTTTATTCCCATTGCCCCTGGCATTGTTGGGATTTCATTTATAGTTCATGTGGACTATTTCCATAGCTGCCTTAATGGTTTGCTCTTTCTTGTCTCCAGTTTCTTCCTAATTCATTGTCATCATGTTGCTGCCAGAGTTTTTCTTTAAAAAAAATTTTTTTAAAATGTTAATTATTTACTTCTGAGAGAGACAGCGTGAGCAGGGGAGGGTCAGAGAGAGAGGGAGACACAGAATCTGAAACAGGCTGCCAGAGTTTTTCTTCTGAAAAGGAAATCCAGTGTCACTGCTTCATTTGAATGTCACTGCTACCTCCTCTTCTGTTAAAATTTTAAATTCCTTTGCATAGGCACTCATGTTCTGATCGTTGTTTCTGTCCATTTTTATGTTGTAACTGAGTCAGGTTACTTGATTCTCAAGTGCCTTTATTTATTTATTTATTTATTTATTTATTTATTTATTTATTTATTTTATACTTATTGGTGCCTTTGCATATATTTTTTCTTTCATCTGCACTGTGCTTCTCTTTTCTCTGGCAAACATCAAGATCCTGTTCTAGTGGCATTGGGTGAAAACTTTCCCAACTTCTCATTGCAATTAATGGCCATTTGTAAGTAACTCTCGTAACAGTACATGCCATATTTCGTTGTGTTTAATGTCTCCCCTATACTGTGGGCTCCTCTAAAGCAGGGGATGCATTTTTTTTTTTATATATATATTTTTTTATTTTTATTTATTTCTAGGAGAGAGAGAGAGAGAGACAGCATGAGCAGGGGAGGGTCAGAGAGAGAGGGAGTCACAGATCTGAACAGGCTCCAGGCTCTGAGCTGGCAGTCAGCACAGAGCCCGACGCGGGGCTCGAACCCACGAACCGCGAGATCATGACCTAAGTGAAAGTCGGACGCTTAACCGACTAAGCCACCCAGGCGCCCCAGCAGGGGATGCATTTTTATTCATCTTTGTAAAGCCTGTTCCCATTGTAGTATCTCTCATGGAATAAAAGTGTAAATGATGGATAGGTAAGTAGACACTTTCCTAGCTGGCTTGGGAATGTAGCAGAGGTGCAGCTGGGTTAGTTATATTTATTGTCTAGGTCTTGGGAGGTATTTGAAAGTCCTTTGAATAAACAATTAGAAAGCTAAAGTGGATTAGCAGAGTGGGGAAGCTACTGAAGGATACTACTGATTCCAAAAATTATAGGACTTTTATGCTTCAAAAGTTATTTTTGTATATCTGAGTAAATTGTCAGTTGTATGTGAGAATGTTATTTCATTTGTTCAGTGGTAAATAGACTTTTTCGTAAAGGAGGCTCAATTTATAAATAATAGTTTTGTTTAGTTAAGTTGATTTACCACAACATTTTTGTACTAAGTATATTCTAGAACAGCTGATAAAGTAAGACTCCCATTCTAGAGCTTTAATTTCTTAATTTAGCAAACTTTTATGTTTGCCCAATGCATATCTCAAACATAACATTAGAGACAAAAATGAAGAAAAAAGGACATAGCTTTAAAGATTCCATAGTATAGATTGAGTCAGGCATGTGGAGGAAAAAATTACAATACAATTTGTGTGTGTATATATACCTCTCCCCCCCAGGTTTCAGTAGAGCTGTTATAAGGTGCTAGATTTCTTCTGGTCACTCTGCTTGTCCAGTTTGAGCTTGACAGGTAGCCGCTGTTTGGACATTTTATTATTCATTCTGGTCACGTTATTCATAGAATAAAGTTGTATAATGTCAGACAGTTAAGTACTGAAAGAATATTGTCATCATTTTGTTGTTAGGTTGCTTTCAATGAATTTATCTCATGTTATGAAACAATATGGAGTGGTGGAACATGGTTGGGATATAAAATTGGAAGACCTATAATGGAGTATGCTGAATTTATAAATACACACACACACACACACACACACACACACACACACACGCACACACACACACAAATAAATACATATTTGTAACATGGCCATCAGACTAATTCAGAGTTCTTGTGGGTATTGGATAAGGTAATTACTGAGGTGCTTGATAAAATGCAAAATACTGTTTATTTTTTAAAATGTTTTATTTATTAGAGGCAGCAGGAGCAGGGGAGGGTCAGAGAGAGAGAAGGAGACACAGAATCAGAAGCAGGCTCTAGGTTCTGAGCTAGCTGTAAACACAGAGCCTGACGCGGGACTCGAACCCACGAACCAAGAGATTATGACCTGAGCCAAAGTTGGACGTTTAACCGACTGAGCCACCCAGTGGCCTGCAAAATACTGTTTAAAGTTTAAAAAAAAAAAAAAAAAATTAAACTACTAAAGGGGTGCCTGGGTGGCTCAGTTGGTTAAGTGTCCGGCTTCTGTTCAGGTCAGGATCTTGCAGTTTCTGAGTTTGAGCCCCACAGCTCAAAGCCTGGAGCCTACTTCAGATTTTTATATCTCCCTCTCACTCTGCCCCTCCTCCACTCATACTCTGTCTCTTTCTAGGTCTTTCTTTCTTTCTTTTTTTTTTTTTTTTTAATGTTTTATTTATTTCTAGGAGAGAGAGAGAGAGACAGCGTGAGCAGGGGAGGGTCAGAGAGAGAGGGAGTCACAGATCTGAAACAGGCTCCAGGCTCTGAGCTGGCAGTCAGCACAGAGCCCGACGCGGGGCTCGAACCCACGAACCGCGAGATCATGACCTAAGCGAAAGTCGGACGCTCAACCGACTAAGCCACCCAGGCGCCCCGACTTGGTCTCTCTCTCTCTCTCAAAAATAAACATCAAAAAATAAAAACAATCAAACTACCAAAAACTAGTCTGTATTTTTAGCAGATTGGGTTTCATAATCATTTCATTCTGATTTCTGTGCAGCTCTCTGTTCAGTAATGTGCTTGTTAACAAAGTAGAAAATGTCTCAGAGTATTGGGCTATAAGTAACAGAATACCCACCCAACTAAATGTGTCCCAGATAATAGGGAATGTATTAATTCACAAAATGAGAAGCCCAGAATCAGTTACAGGGTGGTTCAGCAGTTCATCCAGTTTCCTCAGACCTCCAGGTCTACATTAAAGCTCCACTTGTCTAAAGAGGGTTGCCACAATTACATATACCAGCATATGCCTGAAGGAAAAAAAGCAGAGAACACTTCTCAAGTGTCTCTTTTTATTAGATTCCAAGTCTCATTACAGATTTTTTCTTAAGTTCCATTGTATTTTCTAGGTTTCTTGTGTACCAGAAAAAGACCTTTGTGCCTTTTTGACCACCTTCCTTTAAGGCAGATCTTACAACCTGTTCCTAGCTTACCTTCCATCACTAGGCCTTATGTAATAAAACCCACCTCAGTATTTTGGTACTCTGAACAGAAGTCGCTGATTAGTGATGGGATTGTAGGCAGTGAAATTATGTCTGGTTTCTGATGTTATACTATATTTCTTTCCTCACTGATGTGTAGCTATAACCCTATGTTGTCAGCCTCTTCATAAAAATATTTTCTGCACCTAGTTTACCCTAATCAAAATTCTGCTTCCTTGCAAAGGATATCATTTGCCTTGCATCAGCCTCTTCAAGTGAAGGAAGGAGCTGGAAAACTTTCTGTAAAAGACCAGACAGTAAATATTTTAGGCTTTGTGGGTGCCATATAGTCTTTTGCAACTACCAAACTGCCATCGTAGCTCGAAGCAGCTATAGATAATACACAGCAAATGAGGATGAGTGTGTTGCAAAAAAACCTTTTGTGTACAGACACAGGTGGTGAATTATTTCTAAAACTACAAACATCAAAAGAAAGATAAATTGAACATTATAAAAATTAACTTTTATGCTTCAAAGGACATCAGGAAAATGAAAAGACAACCCACAGAATGGGATAAATTTTTACAGTTCATAGGTCTGATAAGACACTTCTGTCTAGAATATATAAAAAAAAATCCAACCAAAAAGTGAGCAAAGGATTTGCGCAGATGTTTCTCCAGAGAAGATAAACACGTGTCCAATAAACACATGAAAAGATGCTCAGTATCACTAGAGAAATGCAGATCAAAATCAGAAAGAGATATCATTTCATACCCACTAGCATGGCTATAATCAGAAAGACCAGGTAAGTGCTGGTGAGGATACGGAGAAATCAAAATTCTCATAATATTGCTGGTGGGGATGCAAATGTTGTAGCTGCTTTATAAAACATTTCTTCAACATATTAAACATAGAGTTGCTGTATAACCTAGTAATTTCATTCCTAAGTATCCACAAGAAATGAAAGAACTTGTACGTGAATGTTTATTTTTTTATTTTTTTATTTTTCTTAAATATTTTATTTATTTCTGAGAGACAAAGAGAGAGAGAGAGAGAGAGAGAGAAAGAGCAGTGTGAGCAGAGGAGGGTCAGAGAGAGAGGGAGACACAGAATCTGAAACAGGCTCCAGGCTCTGAGCTGGCAGTCAGCACAGAGCCCGATACGGAGCTCAAACCCATGAACCGCAAGGTCAAAATCTGAGCTGAAGTCTGCCGCCCAACTGACTGAGCCACCCAGGTGCCCCCATACATGAATGTTTATACAGTATTATTCATAATAGCCCCCCCAAAAATGGAAACAGTCCAAATGTGCACAGATTAAATAAAATATGGTATATCCATATGAGGAAATATTGTTTGTCAGTAAAAATGAAGTATTGATTCTTGGTATACTATTTGGATGAACCTTAAAAATATAAGTAAAAGAAGCCAGTGACAGAATACATGCTGTATGAGTGCATTTCTGTAGGAAATCCAGAATGGCCAAGTATGTAGGAACCGAAGGTAGGGTTTGTAGGATGAGTCCAGGGAGATGGAGAGTGACTGTTTTTGGATATGGGGTTTCTATTTAGTGTGAGGAATTTGATTGTGGTAGTGGCTGCGCAACTCTACTAAAGACCATCCGCTTCATATGGGTGAATTGTATGGAGTGTGAATTCTATTTCAATATAAAGGAAGATACAGTCAGATAGAAGGAAATGACTCTGCATGAGAATTCTCATTATGTCCTTTATGTCTTTTCATTGCTGTCCTCTAACATCTTTCTGTATACTCCAGTTTTTCATTCAGAATTTAGTACCTATGTCACATTTTCCCTCTAGGATTCCCCATTCCTTAAGTGTTTATGTATATCTTGCTTTAGTGTTCCTTGACCTTTCATTTTACTAATACTTTCAACTGCTTATTTTCACCGTGGTCGGGGTGGTCTCTTACCATCATCCAGAAGTGTGCTACTGCTGGATTTATACTTTCTCTGTTCTCAGATTATTTTTTTAAAATTATAATTATTGAAAATTCTATGCTTAAAGAGTTTTCTATTTTGTTTTAGCATTATATATGTTTTTTTTTTTTAAATTTTTTATTTCTAGGAGAGAGAGAGAAAGACAGCGTGAGCAGGGGAGGGTCAGAGAGGGAGTGACAGACTCTGAAACAGGCTCCAGGCTCTGAGCTGGCAGTCAGCACAGAGCCCGACGCGGGGCTCGAACCCACGAACCGTGAGATCATGATCTAAGCGAAAGTCGGATGCTTAACCGACTAAGCCACCCAGGCGCCCTGCATTATATATGTTTTTAAATTAAAATATAATACCAAATTAGTATTGTTCCTTCTTGTTGGATGGTTTCCGTGTAATAGTGTTTCATATTTTCCATCCCTTTACTCTTCTCCTCAGCTGTCTCCACCTATCTCACACCCTGTTATCGTCATGCTTTTGTGATTCAGACTATTGTGTTAGATACATGAACAACATTTAAATTGCTTTGCCGGTCTAAGTTGGCAGTGACAAGCCACTTGAACTGAAGTGTTCCAAGATGAGAGGAAAATGGTTTCAGTAACTTATTGCTGCTTCTCTATAATACAGAGAGGATATAGCTTTATCATATATTGGTGAGAACACTATAGGAATTATGTTAGTGTGAGTTCACATTTGGTCTTTGCCACTACCAGTTTTGCCACCTGTGCCAGTTGCTTAACCTTGACATCTCCATTTACCCAGAAGATTGTTTGGAGGATAAATGAGATAAATGTATTTAAAGTCTCTAAAAGAGTGCCCAGCACATAAATGTTATTTTATTTTATTTTTTGTATTCAGTAAACTTCTTTTTTCTATCCGTATTTATATTTATAAAGCTAACTTTTAAAGATTACTCTCAAGATCTATCAGCTTTTGCCTTTAAAAAGGTCGTGAGAACTTGACAGTAACATTTATTGTTTTGCATGTTTTGTTTGAACTAAGGTAGTTTTTTCTTTTAAGGGGTTATTTGAGAAAGGGGGAGAGAGAGAGAGAGAGGTTGAGAGAGAATCCCAAGCAGGCTCCCTGCTGTCAGCACAGAGCCCAGTGCAGGGCTCAAACCCATGAACCGTGAGATCACCGCCTGAGCCAAAACCAAATGCTTAACCGACTGAGCCACCCCCATCCATCAGGAGCCCCTGAACTGAAGTAGTTATTTAAATTTAAGTACATCTGATCTTAGTCTGAAATATTAGGACTTTATATAAAGAATTGTTTTAATTCGATGGAAATAATTGTTAGAAGTAAATTGTTAGAAGTAAAACTAGATGACAAGGGCCAGCAGGGTTTGTTTTTACAAATGTAGACTTTCAGAAAGGTCTCTGCTTTAGTAAAGTTTTTGTCCTGTCGCTGCTTGAGAGGTATCTTACAACTTTGGGAATGGAATCTTATTCTTAAATCCTTCCTTTTATTAATTGCTTACAGTGTATTGAACACTGGAAGATATTCTTAACTTTTTGGACATATATTCAATCTTGTAAAAGTTTTGGATTATCATAAAGACGATTAGTTTACAAATGGACTATGTTTAAAGTTCACATAACAGTTGTTTGGGGGCATCTGAGTGGCTTAGTCGGTTAAGCGTCCGACTTTTGCTTAGGTCATGATCTCGCAGTTCGTGGGTTCGAGCCCCGAGTCGGGCTCTGTGCTGACTGCCAGCTCAGAGCCTGGAGCCTGTTTCAGTCTGTGACTCCCTCTCTCTCTGACCCTCCCCTGCTCACGCTGTTTCTCTCTCTCCCTAGAAATAAATAAAACATTAAAAAAAATAAAAAAAAAACAGTTGTTTGGAACTTAATTACATTTTTCCAAAGAAATAACAAAAATGGATTTACCTAATACAGATTTACAAAAGCATATTTCAGTGATAATTCAAAAATATTTATTAAGTATTTTCATGTATCATGCACTGAAAGATAACCAGTGAAAAAAAAAGTAAGAACCCATTGAACAAATTGTGGTATGTAGCCAAAGCAATGCTGAGAAGGAAACTTATAGCACTAAATGCACATTTTAGAAAAGAGAAAAAAAAAGTCTAATCTTGAGCTCCCATCTCAAGGACCTGAAAAAAGGTAGAAACAGCAAAATCTAACCAAAGCAAAGAAGGGGGAAATAAAGATAGAAGCAGAAATCAGTGAAACTGAAGACAAAAACAGAAAATAAATGAAATCAAGAGTTGATTCTTCAGAAAGATCAAATAAATTGATAAACCTCTACAAGATGGGGAGGACTAAAACAAATTCTCAGTATCAGAAATGGTGTGGAGGGTATCACCATAGACCCTTCAGACATGGCAAAGATCATATGGATATACTATGAACAACTCACATATAAATTGGGCAACTTTGATGTAATGTTCTTTTAAAAATAGAAACTACCACCCTTCATCCAGTATGAAATAGATGATTTGAATAGCCTGCATTACCTTGATATGCCCCCAAAAGTACAAACACTATAAATTTTCCCATGTTAATGTATATATAAAAATTTTTAACAAATGTAAGCAAATAGAATTAGTTAAGCAGAATGGAGAAAAAACTTTATGCCATAACCAAGTATGGGCTCACTGCAGGGATGCACAGCAGGTTCACTATTTGAAACTCAATATAAATAATCTATATTAACAGCTAAAGAAAAATCACATGATCACATAATTTGATGGAAAAAGGCATTTAATAAAATTCAAGACCCATTCATGGTTTCTTTAAAAAAATAAAAGTATGTATATGGGGAAACTAGCTCATTTGGATATGAAATATCTATACAAACCTGTAGGTGACATTATACTTAATGGCAAAGTATATGGCAAATGGCAAAGACTGAATGCTTTTCCCATAAGGTCAGTAACAAGGCAAAATATCTGCTCTCACCTCTCTTTCAATGTAGTGATGAAAGTTCTACCCACTGGAATAAAGCAAGAAAAAAATAAAGGTGTACAGATTGGAAAGGAGGAAAAACTCCCTATTTGAAGATGACATGATTATTTAAATAGGAAATCCTGGGAAATCTACAACAATAAAAAACTAGATAGAACTGATAAATGAATTAAACAAGATTGTAGGATACAAGGTAAACCTACAAAAATGGTTAATTTTAAATAGAAGAGAAAAATAAGATTGGTTAGGTTAGATAAATTTTAAACTACAAAACAAAATAATAGGTATCACTATTTCAGGCCTCAATATGCAGTAGGATATTTATGCATATCATTTATATACCTTTAGTCATTTACTAGGTGAAGTTATAGAGTATAATTTTGGAGTATTTATCAGGCTAGAAAATTTTAGGGTTTTCTTCCTAAAATAATTCGACAAGTACAGATGTTACTGACTTAGGGAAAACTGATCACCTTAACAATGGTTTATTTTTGAGACAGAGACGGATAGTGAGTGGGAGGGGTGTGCGGGGGGTGCAGAGCAAAGAGAGAGGGAGACACAATTCGAAGCAGGCTTCATGCTCCGAGCTGTCAGCACAGAGCCTGATGCGGGGCTCGAACTCACAAATCATGAGATTGTGACCTGAGCTGAAGTCAGATGCTTAACTGACTGAGCCACTCAGGCGCCCCATCTTTCTTCCATATTTAAATATGTCCAACATCTTCATTAGTAGTCAAAAAACAATATACCTAGAAGGACCCCTTGAAATCATCTAGCCAAACTCTTTAAAATAAACTTTTATTTATGGGGCGCCTGGGTGGCTTAGTCAGTTAAGCGTCCGACTTTCGCTTAGGTCATGATCTCGCGGTTCGTGGGTTCGAGCCCCGCATCGGGCTCTGTGCTGACTGCCAGCTCAGAGCCTGGAGCCTGTTTCAGTCTGTGACTCCCTCTCTCTCTGACCCTCCTGTGCTCACGCTGTCTCTCTCTCTCTCCTAGAAATAAATTAAAAAAACATTAAAAAAAAATTTAAAATAAACTTTTATTTTTATCTTTTTTTCCCCCAAGTTTATTTTGAGAGAGAAAGGGCACGCATGTGCATGGGGGGGCGGGGGAGGGGTGGTGATAGGGAGAGATTCCCAAGCAGGCTCTGCACTATCAGCTCAGAGCCCGATGTGAGGCTTGAACTCAAAACTGTGAGATCATGACCTGAGCCAGGATCTAAAGTCGGACACTTAACCAACTGAGCCACCAAGGCACCCCCAAACTTTCCTATTTCCTGTATGGAAAAGTCAGTGTCTAGAGGAAGGGGTACTTGTGAACTCAGCCTGATAGAGACAAGAGACTTGTCCCTGGAAGTCTATGATCTTTTCACTTCGTCTCAGCCAAATTTGTCCACTGACAGTTTCAACCCCTTGGTTTATACTTCTGAGAGTAAGAAATAATCTATCCTAGAACAAGTATTAAAATGGTTAGTGAGTTTACCCTAGAAATTAATTGATTTGTTTATAATAATTTTATTAACTGTGGGAAGTTGGCAAACTTTGTCTTTTAGCAGATGAAGACATTCGGATTCTCACTTTTTCTTTTCAGTATTGTTTTTTAAATTTACTATATTGTGATTATCAATTTTGATACACATTAAATCAACGATAGGAATATAATATCTAAGGAAATTTTCTGGCAAAGAAATGAAAGTATTTTTGGATCTTTTAGAGTTACTTTGATCTTGAAGTGTCTAGATGTGAGAGAATAAAAATTTTATGAATGCTTACTGTAAAGTGTAGATTATTTTCAAAAGGCCTGTCAAAATATGTACACATTTATCTTTAGTAGACTTGTAGAGGTGACAACATTGTCTTATTTGGTTATAGAGTCTTCTTGGGAACTATAAATATTACTTAAGTATTAGAGTACTGCTTGCTTATTTAAAGCATTTAGAGATCCAAGTACTTAATAGATACTCATGAAAAGTGAGCATTACGGGAAGCAAAATGGACTTTTAAGAATTTATTGACTCTCTTAATATACCCGTAATCTAACTATGTTTGTTTGCTCTCTTCCTTTCTAACTCCCTTCCTCTCTTCCTCTCTTCTTCTCTTCCTCTTTTCCTCTCTTCCTCCCTCTCTCCCTCCTTTCCTTCCTTCCTTCCTTCTTTCCTCCCTCCCTCCTTTCCTTCCTTCCTTCCTTCCTTCCTTCCTTCCTTCCTTCCTTCCTTCCTTCCTTCCTCTCTCTCTTTTCCCCCCTTGTCTCCCTCTCTCTCTCCCTCTCTTAAGTGTTTATTTTGAGAGCATGAGCAGGGGAGGAGCAGAGAGAGAGAAAATCCCAAACAGGCTCTATGCTGTCAGCACAAAGCCCGATGTGCAGCTCAGGGCTTGATTCCATGAACCATGAGATGATGACCTGAGCCAAAATCATGAGTCATATGCTCAACCGATTGAGCCACCTAGATGCCCCAACCATGTTCTTTAATATGTTGATGATTATTAACATGCCACTTAAACCAAGTTCCTTAAGGCTGTCTGGATTTTTACATGCACCTGTAAAATACTTCCTTGAATGAATTTGGGACAGTGTTTAAGTGTTATATTTGGCAAGGAATATCAAAGGAGAATAAAACAATTACTGCCTTCATGGAGTTTAAGATCTATGAAGGAGACTAAGGGATCAAACAATAAGGACTATAATTAGACAATATTAGATTTAGAATTACTATAAGTTTCTGGCTTCTCATATTATAAATGAATTAGCTACCTTGAAATGACTATGTTATATAAACAAAGAATCCATATAGTTCTTGAATTGGGAATTATAATATGACCAGAAACTATTACCATTTAAAAAGAAAATTACACACACACACACACACACACACACACACACACACACACACACATTTATTTATTTATTTATTTTGAGAACGAGGGAAAGAGAGTGAATGGAGGAGGGGCAGAGAGGGAAGGAGAGAGAATCCCCAGCAGGCCCCACACTACCATGGTGTATGAGCCCAATGTAGGGCTAAACACAGGAACTGTGAAACCATGACCCGAGCTGAAACTAAAGAGTTGGACACTTACCGACTGAGCCACCAGGCACCCCAAGATGTTTATATTTTTAAACTCGAGACTTAAATCTATCAGTTAGGAAGCAGTTCTATTATACTTGAGATGAGCTTTATTGAGGTATAACTTTACATATAATAAAATTAACCAGTTTTAGGTATACAGTTAATGTGTCTTGACGGATGTATAGTTTTGTAGGCACTTCCACAATCAAGATGTAGAACATTTCTGTCACTCTAAAATGTTAGTTGATAACCGTTTTCACTGACTCTCTTAAACCCTGGCAGACCCTGAACTTTTGGTACCTATAGTTTGTTTTTTCTAGTATTTATAAATGGAATCATGCAGTATGTAATGTTTTGTATCTGCTTTCATTTAGATTATTGCTTTTGAAATTCTTGTTGTGTGTATTAGTAGTCTTTTCCTGTTGACTATGCAGTAGCATAGTACTACTACTATGCAATAGTACTCCATTGTCTGGATACACCACAGTTTATCCATTTGATGGTTGATGGACATTTAGACTAGTTTTTTGTTTGGGGTTTTAACCATTTATACACATAAACATGTGTATAAATTTTTGTGGGGACATGCTTTTATTTCTGAATGTTATGTTAAACTTACTAGTAAGAATCCACCAGGGCACCTGTGTGGCGCACTTGGCTAAGCATCTGACTCTTGATTTTGGCTCAGGTCATGATATCATGGTTTGTGAGTTTGAACCCCACGTCAGGCTCCATGCTGACAGGAGTCAGCATACTGACTCAGAGTTAGGATACTCTCTCTCCCTCTCTGCCTCTTCCTTGCTTGCTCTCTGTCTCTCTCTCAAAAATAAATACATTTAAGAAAAGAATTCATCAAACTGCTTTCCAAATGACTGTGTATTCCAGGTTCGTACCAGCAGTACATAAAAATTTCAGTTGCTCCATATCTTCATCAACATTTGTGTCAACATTTTTACTTGTAGCCATATGTACTATATATCTGGGTGTTGATTCTATTACTGTGTTATAAATTACCATAAATTTGATGGCTTAAAACAATACCTAATCCTAACGCTAACCCTAACTAGTGCAACATAGGGTCTCTTTTAATCACAAGGCTGAAATCCAGAAGTCAGCCAGAGTAAGCTCTTGTCTGGACGGTCTGGAGAAGATTGTGTTTCTGGGGTCATTTAGGTTGTTAGAATTCAGTTTTTTGCTGTTGTAGGTTTGAGCTCTCTGTTTCCCAGTTTACTGTCAGCTGGAGGCTACTCTTAGCCCTTAGAAGCTGCCTACATTCAGTGGCATGTGGTGTACTCCCTAGTCTTGAATTCTCCTCATGGTTTGAATCTCTGACTTCCTTTTTTTGCTTTTATTTATTTTATTTTATTTTATTATATTTATTTTTTATTTATTTATTTATTTTTTAAATGTTTTTTATTTATTTCTAGGAGAGAGAGAGAGAGACAGCGTGAGCAGGGGAGGGTCAGAGAGAGAGGGAGTCACAGACTGAAACAGGCTCCAGGCTCTGAGCTGGCAGTCAGCACAGAGCCCGACGCGGGGCTCGAACCACGAACCGCGAGATCATGACCTAAGCGAAAGTCGGACGCTTAACCGACTAAGCCACCCAGGCGCCCCTATTTTTTTTATTTTTAATTTTTTTATAGTTTTTATTTTTGAGACAGAGACAGAACATGAGCAGGGGAGGGGAAGGAAGAGAGGGAGACACAGACTCCGAAACAGGTTCCAGGTTCTGAGCTGTCAGCACAGAACCCGATGCAAGGCCTGAACCCACAGACCGTGAGATCATGACCTGAGCCAAAGTCAGGCGCTTGACTGAGCCACTCAGGTGCCCCTCCCCTCCCCTTTTGCTTTTAAAAGGCTTTTATTAGAACAGGCCCACCTAAATAATCTTATCCTAAGGTCAACTAATTTGAAATCTTAATTACATATACAAAATCCCTTTCAGCCTGTACCTAGATTAGTATTTGAATAACTGGGAAAAGATGTTTGTATACCTAGGGCTGGGAATTTCAGAGGGCCATCTTAGAATTCTGTGTAGCACATAACCATTTGTTCTACATTTTCAGCAACATTTTGTATGTCAGTTTTTAAATTCTAGGCACGTATATACTAATTGCAAGCTTTGTGGTATGTAATTGTAGTTTTAATTTTGCATTTGTCTGATTTCTAATAATATAAAACATCTTTTGATGTGTGTGTTTGTTGTGTCTATATCTTTTGTTATAAAATGTCTACTTGGACACCTGCACATTTAAGCATTTGATTCTTGATTTCTGGTCAGGTCATGATTGATTTCACAGTCAGGAGATAGAGCCTCCGTGTTGGCTCCGTGCTGTGCATGGAACCTGCTTAAGATTCTCACTTCTACTCCCTCCATACTTACCTTGCTCACCTCTCTCTCAAATAAAATAGAGTAGAATAGAAAGAGAATAAAATAAAGTAAAAATCTACCCAAGTCTTTTATCTTTTCGTTTTTTAAATATTGATATCCATTTGTTTGATCATCATTTGTTGCAAAGAATTTCTTCCCACTGAATTACCTGGACACGTCTGTCAAAACACTGTGTGTGTGTGTGTTCTCCATTTTATTCTGTTCCATTGATCTTTTTATCTAGTCTTAATACTAACAGCATTCTGTTGACAATTCTAGCCTTATAGTCTTTAAGTTAGATAATGTAGATCCTTTAACATTGTTCTTTTTCAAATTGGCTACTTAGGTCTAGATGGAAATGCATTTGATTTTTGTATACACCTTGTATTGTGTGGCTTTGCTTCATTCATTTATTAGTTCTGACAGTCTTAGAATTTGTTTAGTATTTGTGTACATACAGAGTCATGTCATCTGCAAGTAAAGGCAGTTTACTTTTTTCTTTTCCAATTTGTATGCCTTTTATTTCTTCTCTCGCATTATTGCATTGGTGCAGATACCTTTATCCTGTTCCTTATCTTAGGGAGAAGCCATTTAGTCTTTAAACATATTAAATATGTTAGCTGTAGGCTTTTTGTAGACAGGCTTAATAGATGGTGGAAAATCTTTTATGGATTGTGGTTCGTATGGGTGTTGAAATTTGTCACATGCTTTTATTATATGTGTTGATGATACTACGGTGTTTTTCTTTTTTAGTCTGTTAGGAGTGTTAAACCAAGCTTGCATTGTTGGGATTTTCCTCACATGGTCATGAGTTTTATTCACTTTAAAATTTTTTTCTAGGGGTTCTTGAGTGGCTCATTCAGTTAAGCCTCTGACTTCTGCTCAGGTCATGATCTCACTATTTGTGAGTTTAAGCCCCACTATCAGGCTCTGTGCTGACAGCTCAGAGCCTGGAGCCTGCTTCAGATTCTGTGTCTCCCTCGGTCTTTGCCCCTCCCCTGCTCATGCTCTGTCTCTCTCTTCAATAAACATTAAAAATTTCTGCATTTACTCAGATATTAAGGATTTTTGTATCCATTATTGTGAAGAAGTATGGTAGTATAGCTTTCTTTTTTGTAATGTATTGTTACTGTCTGATTTTGGTATGAAGGTAATACTAGCCTCATTAAGTGAGTTTAAGAACTATTCCATCCCCTTCTGCTTTCTGAAAGACTCTGTGTAGGGTTGGCATGTTTTTGTACTTGGAATATATGATTGAATTGAGCAGTGAAGCGGTCCGGGTCTGTAGTTTTCTTTGTAGGAAACTTTTAAACTCAAATTCAGTGTATTTTAAGAGTTGTAGAGCTGTTCAGCTTTCTTTTTTTTTTTTCCTTGAGTCAGTTTTGCCTCATGTGGTCTTTAAAGAAACTTGTCCATTTATCTTAGTTATAAAATTTGTTTTTATAACATTGTTTAGAAAATTTTTAAATTTTTTTTAATGTCTGTAGGATTTGTATTGATTTCCCAGGGGTTTTAGTTATTGACCTTTTCCAAAAAGAGTTTTGTCTTTATTGGTTTTTCTGTTTGTCCATTTCTATTTTGTTAATTTCTCGAGTTTTTTTTTTCTTGTTTTTTTCTTGCTTTAGGTTTAACCTTACACTTTTTCTAGCCTTTTACTTTGGGGACAGATCATTATATTTTGGACTTTCTCTTGTAGCAGCATTTTCCTCAAAACATTGCTTAAGCTGTATCTTAAAAGTTCTGATATGTTCTGTTTTCATTCTATTCAAAGCATTTCTGATTTATCTTTGTCATTTCCTCTGTGATTCCTGGGTTATTAGAAATTGTGCTTTGTTTCCAAATATTTGATTATTCCCACATACCTTCCTAGTTAACTTATACTGTATGATTTTAGATCTTTCAATTTATTGAGACTTTAAAAAAATTTTTTTTAACGTTTTTTATTTTTGAGACAGAGCACGAGCTGGGGAGGGGGAGAGAGAGAGAGAGAGAGAGAGAGAGAGAAACAGAATCTGAAACAGGCTCCAGGCTCTGAGCTGTCAGCACAGAGCCTAATGCGGGGTTCGAACCCACGAACCACAAGATCATGACCTGAGCAGAAGTCAGATGCTTAGAGCCACCCAGGCGCACCTAATGAGACTTTTTTTGAGGCTCAGAATAATGGTTTTGTGAATGTCCCATGTTCATTGGAAAAGAATATTCTGCTGGTTTAGGACCAGAATGTTGGTTGATCGTGTGTTCAAATGTTCTGTTACTTAACTGGTTTTTTGTTGTTCTGTTTATTTTCTGTCAGTTACTGTGAGAGAAACATTAAAATCTTCAAAATGATCGACTGTTTTCCTTTCTGTTTTTTAAGTGCTTGATTTCATTTATTTTGAAGCTGTGTGTGTGTGTGTGTGTGTGTGTGTATGTGTGTATGTGTGCGTATGTATAGACCTAATTACAGTATGGGGGCGGGGGGCTCCCACACACTCACAAAATTTCCAGACATCAGTTAGATGTCCTACAATTCAATTCTGACACTGTCTACTTAGACATAGCATCTGATTCTACAGATGAAGGGCTCAGTCCTGCAAGATTGCCTCCTCTCCCCTTCAGATGCCAGTAAACAGATAAAGGTTGTTCTCTGGGGTTCTGACCAACTTGGTATAGTTGGAAGGTTCAAATGACCCCTCTTTGTGTTTGATTAATTTGCTAGAGTGACTCACAGAACTCAGGGAAACATTTTATTTACTAAATCACAGTTTATTATAAGGTTGTAACTTAGGAATGGCCAGATGGAAGGGACACGTGAGGCTAGATACATAGGAAAGAGTTTGGAGCTTCTGTACCCTGTCCAGATGCTCCACTCTACCTGCATCATTTTGTATTCACCAACTTGGGAGTCCTCTGAACCCTGTCCTTTTGGATTTTTGTGGTGGCTTTGTTACATAACTGCGATTGATTAAGTCATTGGCATTTGTTGATTAATTCATCCAGTAGCCCCTCCTCCCCAAAGGTTAGAAAGTAGTGGGGCTAATATTCCAGTCCCCTAATCATATAGTTGGTTCTCCTGGCAACCAGATGGTCCCTATCTTTAGGTGCTTTCTTAAAGTCACCTCCTTAATATAAGACACCTTTATAGTTCTAACTTAGGAAATTCTTATGGTTTTAGGATCTCTCTGCTAGAAACAGAAGACCAAATTAAGTTTTTTATTATAAATCACATTGTATTTACAGTTGTTAACATCTTCCTAATGAATCCACTCTTTTAACATTATGAAATAGCCCTCTTTATCCTTGGTAATATATTACTTGTTCTGAATTCTGCATTTTCCATTATTACTAGCCACTCACCGTATCCTTTTTTTAAAACATTTTTTAATGTTTTATTGATTTCTGAGAGAGGGAGAGAGACAGTGTGAGCAGGGGAAGGTCAGAGAGAGAAGGAGACACAGAATCTGAACAGTCTCCAGGACCCGAGCTGGCCGTCAGCACAGAGCCCGATGCAGGGCTCAAACCCATGAACCGCGAGATCATGACCTGAGCCGAAGTCGGACCCTTAACCAACTGAGCCACCCAGGCACCCCAGTCAGTGTATCCTCCTTTCGATTAATACTTTTGTGATATATCTTTGTCTTTTTAGTTGTAACCTAGCTGTAACTCGTTTTTAAAGTAAGCTTCTTACAGATAGCATACAGTTGCATTTTCTTTAATTGTAATTATTAGAATGTTTACACTTAATGTAGTATCATTCTCAAAATGTTTGGATTTAAATCTGCCATACTGCTATTTTACTTTCTGTTTTTTTCCACACTTGATTTTTGTTTCTTTTATTTATCTTTTTATTAAAAAGTAGTTGCTGTGGAGTTTATAATATACATCATTTTTAAAACATGTATTTTGAGAGAGAGAGAGAGAGCAGAGGATGGGTGAGGGGCAGTGAGACAGGGAGAGCGAGAATCCCAAGCAGGCTCTGTGCTGTCAGCGTAGAGCCCTACACAGGCTCAAACTCATGAACCGTGAGATCCATGACCTGAGCTGAAATCAGGAGTCAGATGCTCAAGCCAACCAACTGAGCCACTCAGGCGCCCTTATAATATACATCTTTAACATTATGCTCTACTTTTGAATAACATTGTGGTGTTTCCCTCATAGTGCAAGATCTTGACAACATACATCATTCTCATATTTGTGCTGCTGTTGTCATACATTTTACTGCTATGTACATATTATATACCCCACAATACATTGTTCCTATGTTTATGTTAAGTAGTTAATTCTAAAGATACTTAAAAATGAGAAAAAAGTCTTCTATATTTACAAACAAATTTACCTTTTTGGTGATTTTCATTTCTTAGTCTAGAGCCAGATTTCCATATAGTACAATTTTCAAGGCATTTTCCTTGATGCTTGAAAGATATTTTTACTGGGCACAAGACTTGTTGAGGTTGTAGTAACCTTTGAGGATATATGGATTTTAGGTTGAGGTTGAAGTAACGGATATATGGATTTTAAATTTAGGGTACAGATGAGGCATTCAGTGTTGGTGTAGAAGCACTGAAGGGCTCTAGCTAGGCTGGTCCTTGGATCTTGTGAATGTTGTCTAGCTTGGAATGATATGGATAGAGGATCGATGGTATCATTTATAAAGAAGTGATAACACCGTTAAAGGTCAGTGGGTTGGAGAAATAAGGACTGGGTTTCAGAGTCATCCCTGAAACTACCATATGACTCTTTTGCCCTCACTTTTATTTTTTTAAGTTTTATTTACTTACTTAATCCCTGTACCAAATGTGGGGCTCGAACTCACAACCCCTAGATCAAGAGTCGCATGTTCCTCTGAGTAAGCCAGCCACGTGCCCCATGCCCTCACTTCTAAGACCATTATAACATTAATCATTATCATAAAACATACACACAACTCAGAAAGACAGTACAAAGTACCATTGTACTCTTTTGAGAACCTCTCAAGAAACATACTTTAAGGTAGAGTGAGATTTTCTTAAAGGCATATTTTAAAGTTTTAGGTATGAAATATGTATGTAAGGCAGTAAAAGATCGTAATCATTAGAATCTTAAGGGGCAGAATAAGCAAAACTCTGTGTCTCTCTCTTCATTACTAATGGTCAAGTTTTATTAATGTTTGCTACTCTTTAAAAAAAACTTTTAATGTTTATTTTTGAGAGAGAAAGACAGAGTATGAGCTGGGTATGGGCAGAGAGGGAGACACAGAATCCGAAGTAGGTTCCAGGCTCTGAGCTGTCCATGCAGAACCTGATGGTGGAGCTCGAACTCACAAACCATGAGATCATGACCTGAGCTAAAGTCGGAGGTTTAACTGACTCAGCCACTCAGGTGTCCCTGTTTATCATTTTCTGTCTTTAATATATATTTGATATTAAAAATTTTTTAATGTTTATTTTTGAGAGAGAGACAGAATATGAGTTGGGGAGGGACAGAGAGAGAGGGAGACACGGAATCTTAATCAGAATCCTCTCTCTGCCCCTCCCCAACTCACACTCTGTCTGTCAAAACAAATAAACATTAAAAAAAATAAAAAGTAAGTAAACTAACCTTAAATTAACCAGTTGTGGAAAATTGCAGTTATCTACTATGATTTTCAAGGAAAAGACTAATGATTGGTAGCATGATAAGAACTGAAGATGATGATTTACTGATAACTTCTTAGACTTCAAATTTCAATAGTATAAGATACTTTTTTAGGATAGGGTTAAGATTAGGTAAATGAAATATAGGATGTGTGGTACCCTGATTTTATGACTGAACTTTGAAAATTCAGTTTACATTAATTTAAATTCTGTAGACTTTAAAAGGATTTTCATTGTTTTTACCTCGTGTAAGTCTGTTATACTTGGAGTTTTTACTGTTTTAGATTTAGAACGACTGGTTTCATCACCCATCAAATGATTTGATCATCCACCAAGTACTTGACTTCCCTAGGGTCAGTTCATTAAGAGTTGTTAAATAAAAAGTTGTTACAGGCCTTGGGCCGGATCTGTAGTTTTTCTAGAGCTTTTTTTTTCCTTAAATAAATTCACATGGAATCCTGGATAGAAAAGAGATGTTTGTTTTTATATATTTTATAAATTAAGATTTCAGAGAAATTATATCAGTTTGGAATTTATCCATGAAATAAGACTTCTCAAAAGAAAAATTTGAATTGTCTGCCTTACATTGAACCCACCTTCCTATATTGTTTTATTTTAGTTGTACGGCATATAGGAGATCTAGGTGTAAATGCTAATAAGTGTTTGTTCTTCTTTTTCTTTTTAACAACTTTACAGTCTCAGGAAGCTATTTAAATAGACGTGGCAGGAGAAACTTTACTCTGAGCTCTGTCCTGAAATGAATTTACCCAGCAAGACAGAGCATTGACAGTCTCTGGTATTTTAAAATTAGGTATGCAATATGTATAGGGCATTAAAAATATTTAAAATAAATTTTAGTCAAGTGTCTGTATAAGTCTTAATGGCAAAGACCCTACTTAGGCCTGTTTGATTTGAGAACTCTTTGTATCATACTGTATAACTTTTTTCTTATCAAAAAACTATATAGATTTAGATAATTGGTTTCAGGCTTATTTTCCTGTTTTTTTTTGACTCAAAATATTTTAAAGATATTTGTGCCAATTTTGTGACTAATTATTATTTATTTATTTTTTTCCAGGGAAATGAGGCAAGTTATCCTTTGGAAATGTGCTCACACTGTAAGTCAGATATTCTTGTTATCAAGAATTTATTTTATTTACGCATCTCTCTCTATATGTATATATCATACACCTCTGTATATCTACATAGTAAAGTTAGCCCTTAACTGTTTAAAATGAGTAACGAATTTGGCTTCTAGTCTTTTTAAGTTATCACAGTAGGGAACTTTTTTTTTAATAGAGTGCTCTTTATTATGTATACTGTGCTGTAGTTACAAATCAGCCCTAAATCTCAGTGGTGTAACCCAACAGAAGGTTTTCAGATTAACAAAGTTTCAAGTAAATAGTTATTTTGTTTATCCTTTGGTGATATAAAATAAAGTGTTTGTTGAAAGCAAAACTTCAGTAGACCAAGTTGCTATTGGAAAAAGAAGTTTCTCGGGAATGAGGAGTATAAGAAGTGTGGGTGGTCTGGTTCTTTCTGAGTGTACTAGAGAATGTGAATAAAGAAAATGACATGTTTTGAAATTCTTGATTTAAGGATCAGTCCGAGCACTAGGGAGTTTAAATAAAAATCATAAAGTCTGTTGGGTGGAAGAGCAATGATTGGGAAATGGAGAGATCCTTTAGAATTGGAATAGGGACGCTTGGTAAATTTAGAGGTCCCAGGATCCCCAAACAGTTTTGAACCTTCCTTGCCCCTTCTGTCTGATGTAGCTGGTCCTTCCCTGTTTGGAGACATAATCTTGCAGTGAATTGTCACTTCCTTTGTGCATCACTTTCCCAGTTGCTCTTTGTTTCATTAGTCTCCTTTCTTTTCCCAAAACCTGTGTTAATTTCATTCTCTTCAACACCTTTGCTTGCTTAATGAGCTCTGGGTAGAATGCTGTTCCATCAGCTCTTTATTTGACTTTGTTGTCCTTCAACTGTCAGCATAAATGTCATCTCTTTGGAGATGTTTTTTCTCTCTGCTTAGATTCTCTGTCATGAATAGTACCCCATTTATTTTCTTTATAGCAGTTATAGTAAGCTAAAATTATTTATTAATCGTTTTATCATACATTTTGTAACTTTTACAGTTTGTTTTTAAATGCTAATTTATTTATTTTGAGATAGAGTGTGTGAGCCAGGGAGGGGCAGTGAGAGGGAGAGAGAATCCCAGGCAGGCGCCAAGCTGTCAGCACACAGCCTGATGCAGGACTCGATCCCATGAATTGTGAGATCACAACCTGAGCATACACTGTTCACAAGTAATGTATACACTGTTAAAGCTGCCCTTTCAGTTTTATCCTCTGAACTCAGTAATAAGTCTTCTTTCTTATGACTTCATCTCTGATGAAACTGTTGAGCCTATCACTAAAAATCTGTAGTTGTCAGTGATTGTTCATCCATCTATGAATCTATCTGGGTTCTTCTGTTACCCAGTTTATAGGTTTTTTTCTCTGTTCCTTATTTGGTTCTCTAGCATAAAATGTGCTTTTATAATATTTTACACATGATTTGGATGAATTTCCCCAAAGTGAACTTGTCTACGTTAAAACCACCACTTTTCTCTCATCCACATATTGTAGTACATTTGTTGTGTCATTAAAAAACTACTTTAAAATTTTTTTTAAATGTTTATTTGTTTATGAGAGAGAGAGAGAGCCAGAGACGAGTTGGAGAAGAGCAGAGAGAGATGGAGACACAGAATCTGAAGCAGGCTCCAGGCTCTGAGCTGTCCACGCAGAGCCTGATAGGGGGCTTAAACTCACAAACAGTGAGATCATGACCTGAGCCGAAGTTGGACACTCAACCGACTGAGCCACCCTAAAAAAAATTTTTTTGATGTTTATTTATTTTTGAGAGAGACACAGAGTGCAAGCAAGGGAGGGGCGTAAAGACGGAGAAACAGAATTGGAAGCCGGCTCCAGGCTCTGAACTGTCAGCGCAGAGCCCAGTGCATGGCTTGAACTCTGGAATCGTGAGGTCATGACCTGAGCCAAAGTGGGGACTCCCAACTGACTGAGAGACACCAAGTTGCCCCTAAAAAACTTCTTTATATTATTGGAAGAGCTTAGTGTTATCTGTGAATAGCTATGATTATACATAAGAATGTTAAAACTAATTTTTTAAAAAATTTATTTATTCTTAGAGAGAGTGTGCAGGAGCCGGGGAGAGACAGAGAGGCAGAGGGAGAGAGAGAATCCCAAGCAGGCTCTGTAGTGTCAGTGGAGAGCCGGACATGGGGCTCAAACTCATAAACATGAGATCATGACCTGAGCCAAAATCAAGAGTCGGATGCTCATTGACTGAACCACCCCAGTACCCCTGTTAAAACTGATTCTTGGGGCGCTTCACTATTTATACTTCTCTGTAAATTCAAGTTAAATGATAACACGCCTTCTCAACTCTTCAAGATTCACCTCAGTTGTGTGCTCTTGATGGGGCCTTATGTAATTGTCCCAAGGTTGAGTGGTCTCAGCTCTTCAGGTAGTTACTGTCTGTTTTGTTCTTTTAGTATTTACCTTAAAAAAGGTAAGAAGATTTGGGGCGTGTGGGTGGCTCAGTTGGCTGAATGTCCAACTCAGCTCAGGTAATGATTTCATGGTTTGTGGGTTTAAGCCCCACATCCAGCTTTGTGCTGACAGCTCAGAGCCTTGGAGCCTGCTTCAAGTTTTGTGTGTGTGTGTGTGTGTCTCTCTCTCTCTGCCCCTCCCCTACTCATGCTCCATGTCTCTCAAAAATGAATAAACATTAAAAAAATTTTAAAAAAAGGTAAGAAGATTAGAAATTATATTCTGTAAGGTACTATTTTCAACCTTGCGATATACGGAGAAAGTAAGCAACCACAAAGTACTTACAGTCTGGCTATTGGGTAAAATTATTACAGTACAAGTAAACCATTATGAAAAATAGAAACAAAAGTTCTAAGGAGGGAAAACTACTTTTGGTTAAAGAAGTTAAGAAGAGCTTTTTGTGGGTGGGGTGATGCTTGAAATTGGTTTTGAAAGCTATATAGATATTTGAATGCTGATTAATTCTTTACCTGTCTGGTCCTGTTTCTTTTTCAGTCTCCTTAAATTCCATCCTGGTCTTCAACATTCTATCCAGATCCCCTACATGATCCTTTCCAGTACTCTGCTTTTAATCAATGCCTGTCTTCTGAGTCTTAAGAAACCTGAAACCATTTTAAGTATTTTCCTCCTTATGCCCCTCCACCTTCTACCTCTGCCTGCCAATTTTCCCAGTCCCATTCATGCTTAACTGACTCCTGTCAGTGTCAGAGTTTGGATTATACCCCCTTATTTGAGGTTAGCCTCTTTACTTGTCCTTTTAACCTCATCCAATCTCATCAATAGGACCTTATTTTGTTTCTCTGCCTGTTCCTATATGTCTTAAGCTTCTTTATCTCTTCAGTTTACACATATAATCAGCTATGCTTTCATTCTGATCCTTCATGTACCTCCTAGTTTTTCTTCACTTTTTCTATTTGAGCTTCTCAAAAAAAGAACATATACTGTGCAGTTATCTCCATTTCCTTATTTCTTTTTTTTCAACTTTAATTTACTTAAAAAAATTTTTTTTAAATGTTTTATTTATTTCTGAGAGAGAGAGAGAGAGAGAGAGACAGTGTGAGCAGGAGAGGGTCAGAGAGAGAGGGAGATACAGAATCTGAAGCAGGCTCCAGGCTCTGAGCTAGATGTCAGCACAGAGCCCGATGCGGGGTTCGAACCCACGAACCGTAAGATCATGCCCTGAGCTGAAGTCGGATGCTTCAACAACAGAGCCACCCAGGCGCCCCAACTTTAATTTACTTTTAATGATGTATAGTATTAGATTTTAGAGTAAAAGAAGGCAGTAATGAAACATCTACTGACAAAATGCAGTTGCATAGTTTGGTTAAATGTAAGAATAGTGCCTCTTTACACTATAGAAAATAGCCCAGCCAATAAACAAAACATAGATCAAAGACTAAAATTTTACTCTTCCAGTCAAGTCAGGTCATTTAATCTGTCACTACAGATTAAATCTGTACAAATCTGTAGTGACAGATTAAATGTGTTAATTTCATAATGAGCATAATTCTGAATCTTAGAATACCCTAGAGATGAAGACATAGTAAATATTTCTAAATTTAACAGTGATGAAAAAATTTAATAGATCATATCAAAAACTAACAAAAACACTTATATTACGAAAAAGAAGTCTCGCTACAGGTTAATGATAAATACTGTATACCTAAGTTCAAATTCTAGCTCTACCTTTTACTAGCTTTGTGACCTTGGACAAGTTTTTTTTAACTTTTTAATAACTTTGGTTTCCTCATCTATAGCATGGAAATAGTACCTATTATATAGAATTGTTGAGATTTAGTTAATACATATAAACTGCTTTAAACAATGCCTGCAACTTACTAAGTACTATAAAGTGTTTGCTAGTGTCATTAATTTAGAACAGCAGTATTCTGGATGTTATGCTGTTGTCAAGACCAAGACAAGAACTTTTAATTAGCAAGTTATGCTCACATAGTATCCATTTCCTTATTTCTGCTGATTTCTTGGCTGGCTGCAATCTGGCTTTTATTTTTTACTACTCTAATGAAACTGTTATTATTAAGGCAAACTTCATTTTATTAACACATTGCCCATTTGCCAAGCCTGATGGATTAAAAAAATGCTGTAAAATCATTTGTGACATTTGGGGAAATTGAAGCATGATTTTTTAATATCAAGGAGTTAATTATTAATATTTTTTCAAGTAGTGTTGTGATGTTTTTAAAAAGGATTATGTTTTAGAGATAAAAGGAAATGATATGTCTGGGATTTGTTGTAAGATAATTGAAGTGGGTGTATAAATAAGATTTCTCACGTTAATGGGTGAAAAGTTGGATGATAGGTATATGGAATTCATTAAACTAATCTCTCATCTTTGTATGTGTTTGAAACTTTGTGATATTAAAAGTTTTTTTATTTTAATATTTATCTTAGAGAGCGCAAGGAGGGGAAAGCAGAGGGAGGGGGGCAGAGGATCAGAAGCAGGCTCCATGGTGACAGCAGAGAGCCTGATGTGGGGGCTTGAACTCATGAACCTTGAGATCATGACCTGAGCCGAGTCAGATACTCAACTGACTGAATGAACCACCCAGGCGCCCCAGAGAGGTTTTTTTTTTTGTTTTTTTGTTTTTCCCCCCTTAAATGAATGGAAAAAAGGAGAGGGAAGGAACTAAAAGTAATATGAGAAGTAAAATTAATTTATAGTTAAGTATGGCATATGCATCACAGCAAGCTTTAATAATAAGCTGATTTTCACCAATAAAGAAATTGAGGCATTGACAGTAAAAGCGTAAGTGCAATACCTGGCATAGAACAGATGCTGAATAAATATGTTGACTGGATAAGCTAGTAAGAGCTCAGAGCTGGACTACATAGGTAACTACCTGGATAATTTTAAAGGCTGTACCTTTAAGAAAAATCCAGTGGTTACCAGCCACCCCATTTATTTTCATAAATAATCACAACAAATGCTTATATGGCATTGAACATGTGTCAGGCACTATTCTAAGTACCTCCCATATATTAACCTTTTTAATTTTTTTTTTTTTAATGTTTATTTTTGAGAGAGGGAGACAGAGAGACAGAGTGTGAGTGGGGGAGTAGCAGAGGAGAGACACAGAATCTGAAGCAGGCTCCAGGCTCTGAGCTGTCAGCACAGAGCCCGACATGGGGCTAGAACTCACAAACCGTGAGATCATGACCTGAGCTGAAGTCAGACGCTTAACCTACTGAGCCACCCAGGCGCCCCTTAACCTTTTTAATCTTTAACAATAGCCTCGTGAAAGACATTTACTTTCCATGTCATATAGATGAGAAAACAGAGGCAAAGAAACCTTCAATAACAGACTTAAGGTCACATAACAGTAGGAAAAGTAACAAAACCATGAATTGATCTCAAGTAGTCATGCTCCAGAGTCTTTTTTTTTTTTTAAACCAATTTTTTTTTTTTAATATTTTCTATTTATTTCTAGGAGAGAGAGAGAGACAGTGTGAGCAGGGGAGGGTCAGAGAGAGAGGGAGATACAGACTCTGAAATAGGCTCCAGGCTCTGAGCTGGCAGTCAGCACAGAGCCTGACGCGGGGCTTGAACCCACGAACCGCGTGATCATGACCTAAGCGAAAGTCGGACGCTTAACCGACTAAGCCACCCAGGCGCCCCTCCAGAGTCTTTTTTTGTTTGTTTGTTTGTTTGTTTATATTAGAGAGACAGGGTGCAAGTACATGAGTGGGGGCGGGGAAGAGACAGATAAAGAGAGTGGAACAGAGGATCCCAAGTGGGCTGTGTGCTGACAGCAGAGACCTTGATGTGGGGCTTGAATTCCTGAACCTTAAAATTATGACCTGGGCCAAAGTCAGACGCTTAACGGAACAAGGCACACGCAGGCACATCATAGTTATATTTTAAATCACAATGCTATACACTCTTTCTTATAGTAAATATTACAAGATTAATGTTATGTTTGTGTTTACGTGAATGATTTTAGGCAAAACTGGATTGTCTAATATGTAGATAAGTATTCTTTTATTATGAGTGTCTCTCAATTCAGTGTTTACTTCTTATTGAGTTGCATTATTCTAGGCCATTCTTACTTTGTTGTCTGTTGGCCAACCTGTGTAGACCAGGAAATGTATACTCTATTGGGTGATGTGTTCACATTTGGGCCCTTAGTTGTTACTTGGCATGGTATCTTGGAAAAGTGACTGAGTGCAAGATACTACTTTAGATAGTTTAAGCAAAGGACTAAAATGGGGGAATAGTTGGAGGTATGAGTGGAAAATCAGATTCAGCTAATTTTTACTGATAAACCAGTAGAATTCTGAATGTTTTTGATAAAATTGGTAAACATAGGGCTTATTTTGTAGACTGAATGTAGATGAATAAAATAAACAAATTTTCTTTCATTAGAAGGTGACCCAAGAGAAGCTTGGAAGATTCTGAAGGCATGTCTTTTGCATAAAGAACTATCTGTAGAAACCTAGAAGACATCATTAGCCTATAGGACTCTGCTCTCATTTTGAGTAAACAGTCTCATAGTCAAGCAGTTTTGTTTCTGATTTGACTATTTACAGGTTACCTGAAAGTGTAGAGATACTGACTTTGTGCTGTTAATTTTTGCTCTCAATCAGATGGTCTCAGGGAAATTTACCTGTACATATTCTTTAGGTCTAGTTTTTCTTTGTTATGAAAACAAAACTTTTTCAGAGAAAAAGTTCATCTAAAGTTAATTTCCTTTTTCTGCATTCCTTTTTTCCTTATTTGGACTAACGTAATTTCATTCAGTTTTTAAATAATAATGTGTTCTAAAGAGTGGTTTCTGGTTGGCTATCAAACCTTTATTCATCATCTCAGAATTCTTTGGAGGAAACCTTTTTAATATTTATATATAGTAAATTCAGTTTGAATGTGCAGAGGTGAAAATAGTAAAACATTTTATTCCTAAAATGCCATTATTATTTTTAAAAAATTTTAATGTTTATTTTTTTAGAGAGAGAGAGAGTCTGTGTGAGTGGGGGATGGGCAGAGAGAGAAGGAGACAAAGAATCTGAAACAGGTTTTACACTCCAAGCTGTCAGCCCAGAACCCAATGTGGGGCCGGACTCAGGAAATGTGAGATCATGACATGAGCCGAAGTCCGACACTTAACCAACTGATCTGCTCAGGGGCCCCAAAGCTATTTATTACTAAACTTTTTTTGTGATTAACTTTGAAATTTACTACTGTATTTGTTACTTTGATTAAAATATTTTTAAATTCATGTCTCATAGTTCATGTTTCTTAATCTACCAGCTGTGATTTACCATTTACTTAATTATTTAATGATCCTGAACTCTATCTAGTCCACTGAGAACTAGTTGTATTCTGCTTTCTTTCAGTAAAGGCTTAGAGGTGAGCAATGAAGAGAGGGATAAAAAATTTTCTAGGGGTGCCTGGGTGGCTCAGTTAAGCAGGTAAGTGTCGGACTCTTGTTTTCAACTCAGGTCATGATCCCAGGGTTGTGAGATCCAGCCCCTTTCTGGCTCTGTGCTGAGTGTGGAGTCTGCTTGGGATCTCTCTCCCTCTCTCATTGCCCTTCTCCTGCTCATGTGCATTTTTTTCTCTCAAAATAAATAGACATTAAAAAAAAAGATTTAGAAGTCTTCTAAAGTATAGTGTCTGACTTGAACATCTAGGTTTTGAGTTGTTACCTTGATTTGCTTTTATATATGTCCCTCTTCTACAGATCCCTGGATTGTTTTCTGGTCCTAAATATTTTGGGTTTGCAGTAGTAGTCTTGGGGCGTCTGGGTAGCTCACTCCGTTAAGTATCTGACCGGCTCAGGTTGTGATCTCATGGTTTGTGAGTTTGAGCCCCACGTTGGACTCTGTGCTGGCAACTCGGAGCCTGGAGCCTGCTTCAGATTCTGTGTCTCCCTCTGTCTCTGCCCCTCTTCTGTGCACACTCTCTGTCTCTGTGTCTCTCTGTCTCTGTCTCTGTCTCTCTCAAACACTAAAAATTAGATTTTAGAAGTAGTCTTAAAAAGTGAGGGTGCAAAAAATAAAAAAGTGAGGGTGCTAGACTATCCAGTGTTGGTATCGCAGCACTTAAAAATTTGTAGTCTTAACAGTGAAGTCTCACTGTTGTAGTTTGTGAGCCTACTACAAATTAGAATAATTTTGTAGTTGATAAAGAGAAGTCCGGTACTTTAGCTGGTGAAAAGACCTAGCCATCCAGTTAGCAGAAGTATTATAAATTCTTAGATCTCCTTCAGATTGTTAGAACAAAGAATAAGGAAAAATATACCAAAAAAGAAAGCTTTGTGGCACAAATACAGAGAGCAATAGTAACTGCCTAAAAGAAATTTCAAGAGATGTAGTAGATAAAAATAGAAGCAAAACTAATCAGTGAAATAGGAGAAAATTTCCCTCACCTGAAAAATCAAATCTTCTGATTGAAAGAGCATTCTGATTACCAAGAAGTTTAGATGAAATAAGATCGACTTTAGTCTCAACGTCTTTGGAATTTTAAAATTCCAGGAGTAAAAAGAAAATCTTAACAGCTGCTAGATCTAGGGGGAGAAATTGCCTAAAAAGAATAGGAGTTTATTGGCATTGGATTTCTTAGATAATAGAAAGCAGTGGAGCAATTTATTTAAGATTCTGAGTTCCTAAATCTAGAATTTGATACTAGCTAAATGATTATTCAGGTGTGAAATCAAATTAAAGACGAAATTTAAGGATTTTTGGGAAATTTACCTTTCATAAGTTCTTGAATATGTACTCAGAGAAATGAAAAAGAAGTGAAAGAAGATGAGGTCCATGAAACCAAATCTCTAAAACACCAATGAAAATCACAGAATAACAACTATCCCTATGGGCCTAGAAAGAAGTTGGTACACATTAGAGCAAGAAGCCAGAATTATCTGTAAAGAATCTTCAAGAAAAAAGAAAAGCCATTATATAAATTGTGTGCTGGAATTTCTTTTCTTTTTTTCCTTCTGGGAATTTCTTTAGGTAAAAGGCAAATCAAGAAAAGGACAGACTGTAGTATGACATTACTGATGACAAACCACGTTAAGCTCTGGAGCAACCATAAAATCTTGAATAATTGGTGCTAAAAGTAAAAGAAGACTCTTAAATATGCATTCTTTCCTAAAATTTCATATTTTGGGGAGAGTTGGAGAGTGATACAAAGCTTAAAGAAAAGTGCAACTAAGTGTTTAAATGCAGCATAACATATGAATATGATCCCAGGGTTGTGCAGTCGAGCCCTGTGTCGGACTCTGTGCTGTGTGAAGCCTGCTTGAGATCTCTCTCTCTCTCTCTCTCTCTCTCTCTCTCTCTCTCCCTCCCTCCCTCCCTCCCTCCCTCCCTCTCTCCCTCTCCCTCTCTCTCTCCCTCTCCCTCCCTCCTTTCCCCTTTCCCCTCCCACCCCCTTTTCTCTTTCTGTCTCCCTCTCCTCTCCTTGAGCATGGTGTCTCTCTAAAATAAAAATCTTCCCACAAAGAAAACCCTAAGCCAGATGGCTTTACTGGTAAATTCTAACAAACATTTAATGAAACAAGTCATCATCCAGATTCCTTCAGGAAATAAAAGCTAGCATTTATTACACTGTTAGCAGTACCAAAAATATAGAAAACTAGACCAGCTTTCTGAATGTACATGTAAAAATCTTCAAATATTTGTAAATCACATCCCGCAGTATTGTAAAAAGGACAGTAAAACATGACCAGGTGGAATTTATCCTCACTGTGATTTTAACTAAAAACATGTGGACAGAATAAAGGAAACATGATCTTAGCAATAGATGTAGCAAAATCTTTTGACAGTTCAGTGATGAATATGCTTAGCAAATTAGGAATAAAAGGGAACTAACTCAACTCTGGTAAAGCACCTGTAAAAAAAACCAAACCCTTTAATTAACACCATACTTAATGATGAAAGACTGAATGCATCCCACTTAAGATTGGGGAAAAAGCATAGTTTTTCACTCTGAACCAGTGTTGTTAAAATTGTACTAGAAGTTCCTGGCGCACCTGGGTGGCTCAGTTGGTTAAGCATTTGACTCGACTTTGGCTCAGGTCATGATCTCATGGTTCCTGGGTTCGAGCCCCACATCAGGCTCTGCACTGACAGTTCGGAGCCTGCTTGGGATTCTCTTTCTCCTCACTCTGTCTCTCTCTCTCTTTCAGAATACATACATACATATGTATGTACAGACGTACGTACATACATGTATACTACTAGATAGAAGTCCTAGTCAATACATTAAGTCCAGATAAAGAAATAAAATATATTCAGATTAGAAAGGAAGTAGTACAATGTTGTCTTTATTTCTAGATGATGTCATTGTATGCATAGTAAATCATGAGTTACTGGAAATAAGTGAATTCAGCAATATTGTACAAGAACAGAATGCAGAAATCACTGGAAGTTTTACATAATTACAATGAATAATTGAGCAGTGAAACTGATAAAAATACCATATATAAAGAATAAAAATGAGATATTCATGTTACACATTTAACCAAATATATGTAAGATTAGTACATTTAACTATAAAGCCTTACTAAGAGAAATTATTAAAAAGATCTAAATAAATGGAGATAACCACATCATAAAATGGAAGACTTAATACTGTTGAGGTATCAGTTCTACTCTGATTGGTCTATAGATTCAAGTCAACCCCTATCAAACTCTCAGGCTTTTTGTAAAAGTTACCAAATTAATTATTAATTCCACATGGAAACATACGGGTCTTAGAAAAGCTAGAATAGTTTTGAAAAAGAAGACAAAGTATGAGGACAGTGCTTCCTGATTTAAGTGTTTACTATAAAACGTAAGACTGGTATTGGCATAAGATGGACAAGTCTTTGAAACAGTAGAGGGTATATAGATCCATATAAATACAAATATATATTGTATGCTCAGCACAGAGCCCAGTGGAGGGCTTGATCTACCCTGGGAGCACTGCCTGAGCTGAAATCAAGAGTTGGGTGCTCAGTCAACTGAGCCACCCAGGTGCCCCTGTTTGTGGGGAGATTTTTAAATAAGAATTCTATTTCATTAATAGATAAAATACTATTAAGATTTTTTACTTCTTTTGGGTCAGTTTGAGGTATTTGTTTTGGATTAAATTTTTCCATTTAATCTAAGATGTAGAACTTTATTTGCATAAAATTCTTCATAATATTCCATTATCCTTTTAACAAATACACTGTAGTTTCACTGGTCAGTATATAATAGGATTTTTTAAATTTTTAGTTGAAATATAGTTGACATATACAACACTGTATAAATTTAAGTTGTATAGTGTTGATATGTGTAGTTGGTTTTTTACAAATGTGTCAAAGATACCATTTTAAGGGAGCCTTTTTAACAAAATGTAACTATATTTCTGTATGAAATAGAAATTTGCCTCTACCAATATTCCATATGTAAAAATTACATGGGTTATAGATTTAAACATAAAAGCTATAAAACTATGGAACTTTGAGGAGAATATGTAGGAGAAAATCTTCATGCTGAGTTTACTCAAAGATTTAGTACACATAAAACATGAATCATAAAAGAAAGAATGGATTTCATCAAAATTGGACATTTTTGCTCTTTAAAAGATACCTATGAAAAGGTAGCTTACAGACTGGGAGAAAATACTTGAATTACTTACATGTGACAAGAGGACTTGTGTCAGTCAGTATACAGAGAGAATTTCACAACTCTTTCAGACAACCCAGTTTTATTTTCATTTTTGTTTTTAATTTTTGAGAGAGCATGAATAGGGGAGAGGCAGAAAGAGGGAGACAGGATCCGAAGTGGGCTCTGTGCTTACAGCAGAGAAGTCCCATGCGGAATTTGATCCCATGACTTGAGAGATCATGACTTGAGCTGAAGTCAGACGCTTAACCAACTGAGCCACCAAGGGACCCCCAGACAACCCAAGGTAAAATATTTCAACAGTTACCTTTCAGATGAAGATAGATGAATTGGCAATAATCACTTGAAAAAGATGCTCAGGATCATTAGTTCTGAGAAGTGCAGATTAAAACTCTAATCACATATTGCTACCATCCACTAGAATGGCTCAACTTAAAAAGACTGACAATACCATGTGTTGACTAGGATGTGGAGTTCTTGGAGTTCTCATAGATTGATGGTGAGAGTGTAAAATGGTGCACCGTTCTGGAAAACCTTTTGGCAGTTTCTGAAAGCTCAACATATAGCTTACCCTATGACCCTGCAAGGCCAGGAGAACATTTGTTTACAAAAAGACTTTATAAATATTCTTAGCAGCTTTATTTTTAATAATTCCAGACAGGAAACAACAGGTATGTTTAGTAACAGATGAATGCATTAAAAAATTGTGTATATCTATAAAGTGGGCTATACTAGTCTGCAATAAAAAGGAACAAGCTACTGACACATGAAACAGCTTGAATCAGGGTACCTGGGTGGCTCAGTCGGTTAAGCGTCCGACTTCGGCTCAGGTCATGATCTCATGGTTCATGGGTTCGAGCCCTGCGTCGGGCTCTGTGCTGACAGCCAGCTCAGAGCCTGTAGCCTGTTGCAGATTCTGTGTCTCCCTCTCTCTCTGACAGCTCACGTGCGTTCTCTCTCTCTCAGAAATAAATAAAACATTAAAAAAAATAAAAACAACTTGAATTAATGTGAAAAGTTAGATGAGAAAAAGAAGATAGAAGATTACACCTATATGATCCCATTTATATGAAATTCTAGACACAGTTACAGAAAGAAAGCAGAACAGTGGTTACCTGTAGTTGGTGGTAGGGGACGTGACTGACTGCAGAAAGGCTCGGGAACATTTGGGGCTGATGGAAATGTGCTTTTATCTTGATTGTAGTGATGCTTATGTAAGTGTATTCATTTGTCAAAACCTGTAGAACTATGTATTTAATATATTTTTGGAATGTCAGTTATTAAAGTTCGCTTAAAATTTATTAGCGTTTTATAACTTGATAATTACTTTGTTGGTGGTGATGTCTAGCTTTTTATTTGACAATTAACTTCATTTTAAAATTACATGGAAATTATAATCTAGAAACACCAGAAATGCACCTTGCCTCTTACATTAGAAAATTATGATATATTGCTAAAATCTAGACCTTTTAAGTATATGTAGGTTTTTCATTTGTAAGAAAAGACGGCACAAATTTGTGACTTTGTGTTCATATTTCATAACATACTTTTCCAGGTTTCTCATAATATTGGTCGTGTTCTTTCTTTGCTTTAGTCTGTCAAACTATACCTTGTAGAATATAAATATTAAACTGCTAGTCCATATATACAAGGTCAGTACAGAATTTGGGTGTTTTTTCCAGCTGCTTATCTGTGACTATCTCTACTGCGCCCTCTGGTGGTTTTTGCATCTTATTTGGGATAACATGAAAATTCATTTATTACCTTTGTAGGAGATAAATTTTATAAAAAAACTTTAATAGAAATTTGAAATTAAACTTTAAGTTGAGGAACCACCCAATATCTTCTTTTGATGACACTATAATGCTTTATTCTTGTGGTAGTCTTTATAAAAATTATTCAGTACCCGTTTTCCATAGGTTATTTTGTCATATCTGATGGCTCTTTCCAGAATATTTCTAAGATAGTGATTCTGAGATTGCTTACTAGAGTAATCTTTCCTAATAGTTTTCATTCTATAATACAGTTCTAAATATTCTGCCATACAAAAAAGAAAATTCTTGAAAATACCCTGTGTAGTCAAGAGGCTGGAATTCCAGAGGCTGGAATATTTTATGGTGCCAGGAATTATGGAAATGCTCAAAATGGGGGTTGTTGAAAAGTCATACAGGAGCCAATCTGAAGTGGTACCTAACTAAACAAAGCTGGAAAAATTTGACTGACAGAGACATTATTGAATTTTAGTTTATAGAATAAGTATTCTGTGAATCTATGCTAATATGAGTAATTGAATAAAGAAATAAATGGAGAAGGGGCAGTTTTTAATTTTTTCTTAAATAGGAACATTTCAATGTAGAAGGAGAGAGGAGAAAAAAATCATTATTAAGCAAATACCATAGTGAATAAATCTTGCAAACCAGAGCCACCTGTCTATGCTAAAATTAGTTTAGAGTTTTAGGAAAAATAAGATATTTGCAAAGTCTCAGAGTATTGTCCCCCCTTCCTGATACATTTTTAAAATATTTATTTAGGGGCGCATGGGTGGCTCAGTTGGTTAAGTGTCCGACTTTGGCTCAGGTCATAATCTCATCATCTGTGGGTTCAAGCCCCGCATCAGTCTCTGTGCTGACAGCTCAGAGCCTGGAGCCTGCTTCAGATTCTGTGCCTCACCCCCCCGCCCCTCCTCCACTCGCCTCTGTGTCTGTCTCTCTCAAAAATAAACAAACATTAAAAAAATAATTTATTTATTTTGGGGAGAGAGAGCGAGCGTGTGCATGCATGCGAGTGGGGGAGGGGCAGAGAGAGACACACAATCTGAAGCAAGCTCCAGGCTCTGAGCTATCAGCACAGAGCCTGACGTGGGTCTGGAACTCCGAAACCATGAGATCATGGATGTTTAACTGACTGAGCCACCCAGGTGCCCCTCCCCTGATATTTTTTAATACAAAGGGAAAAATGGTAGATTTATAGTACAGAAATCTGACGGACACCACCCTGGCCAAATGATTAATGTTAGCATCACTAGCAAAAAGACATTGACATTGTGAAGCCTTTGATAACAATGTGCTGATAAGGACATACCATTCCTATGGTATTTCTGTTCCGAGTGCCCAGATTTATACTAGTCATAATATCAGCAAGCTCAAGCTGAGGGATATTTTACAAAATACAGGAATAAAAGTTTCAAGGTCAAAAAAGACAAAGGAAGAATTAAGAGCTGTCATAAGTTAGAGGAGACTAAGGAGAAATTTAAAAGTCACAATAATAAAGAGTTCCCAAATACCCCTTAGCTAGCTTCCTCTAATGTTAATGTCTCATATAGTACAGTTACCAAAATCAGGAAATTAACATTGGTACAAACTGTTAAACTGCATATTTTAGTGAAAAAACTGGTGACATTTGTAAAGTTCTTTTCCGGGATTCTAAACAGGATCCTCCTACATTTAGTAGTTTCTTTCAAAGTATTATTACTGCTAGGATTTGAAAAGACTTAATTTATTTTGTTTTTATTATTAGATGATTAATAGACTACCAGTAAATTATCTGTAAATTGACTATTTAAAAGAATTTTCTCAAGGAGGAATAATCTTGTTGCTGTTGACTACTACACAGTTACTGGGAATTGGCTAAAGTTTGCCGAAACTTTATTTTTCTACCATTCTGCTTATTTTTGTTTTCGAGAAATCTCAGAATCACCTAAAAGAACTTAGACTTCAGAGTTGTTTTTCTTTTAACCCTAACAGTGGAGTAGTAGCTTGGCATGTATGTAGTAATAATAATAATAATGCTTTAGCAGTTGGAGACCTAGATGTCTTACATACTATTTTGGAATCTCTTTTATTCCTTTTTCTTAAAAAATTTTTTTTTAATGTTTATTTTTGAGAGAGTGGGAGAGAGAGACAGAGTGAGCCAGGGAGGGCAGAGAGAGAGGGAGACACAGAATCCGAAGCAGGCTTCAGGGTCTGAGCTGTCTGCACAGAGCCTGACACATGGCAAAAACTCACGAACTGTTTGGGGCGCCTGGGTGGCTTAGTCGGTTAAGCGTCCGACTTTCGCTTAGGTCATGATCTCGCGGTTTGTGGGTTCGAGCCCCGCGTCGGGCTCTGTGCTGACTGCCAGCTCAGAGCCTGGAGCCTGTTTCAGTCTGTGACTCCCTCTCTCTCTGACCCTTCCCTGCTCACGCTGTCTCTCTCTCTCTCCTAGAAATAAATAAAAAAAATATTAAAAAAAAAAAAAAAAAAAACAAAAACTCACGAACTGTGAGATCATGACCTGAGCTGAAGTTGGACGCTTAACCCAATGAGCCACCCAGGCGCTCCATTCCTTATTTCTAAATGAGAAAAAAATATGAAGGGAGATGGTTATGTTTATTCATCTGAGGGAGTAATGAATATGCAACCTTCTGTCTCTTAGTATTATGTTACTCTAGTATTAATGTGTCCAGTTGACCGTTTTTATTAAAATTTACTATAACTCTCTTTAGTAAATGGTATTGGGAAACTGGACAGCAATATGCAAAAGAAACTAGTCCACTTTTTTACACCATACACAAAAATGTATTCAAAATGGATTAAAGACCTAAATGTGAGACCTGAAATCATAGACATCCTAGAAGAGAGCACACAGGCAGTAATTTTTCTGACATTGGTCATGGTAACATTTTTCTAGATATATCTCCCAAGGGAAAGGAAATAAAAGCAAAAAGAAACTGTTGGCACTATGTCAAAATAAAAGTCATGGACAAAGTGAAGGAAACAACAAAACTAAAAAGCAGCCTGCTGAATTGGAGAAGATTTTGCAAAGGACATATCTGATAACGGGCTAGTATCCAAAATACCTAAAGAACTGATACAGCTCAACACCCACCCCCCCAAATAAAAACCAAATAATCCAGTTAAAAATGGGCAGAAGATATGAACAGACATTTCTCCAAAGGACATCCAGATGGCCAACAGATATATGAAAAGATGGTCAGCATCACTCATCATCAAGGAAATACAAATCAAAATTACAATGAGCTATCTCCTTATACCTGTCAGAATGGCTAAAAAAAAAACACACACACACACAAGAAACAGCAAGTATTCATGAGGATGTGGAGGAACAGGAACCCTTTTGTACTTTTGGGGAGAATGCAAACTGGTGCAGGCACTGTGGGAAAACAGTCTGGCCTTTCCTTAAAAGGTTAAAAATAGAATTACCCTATAAGCAGTAATTGCACTACTGGGTATCAACCCCCCAAACACAAAAGGACCAATTCAGAGGGATATTATGCACCCCTCATTTTATAGCATTATTATTTATTACAATAGCTAAATTATGGAAGGAGTCCTAAGTGTCCGTTGATAAATGAGTGGATAAAGAAGAGATGGTGTGTGTATATACAAAGGAATACTGTTTGGCCATAAAAACAATGAAACCTTGCCATTTGCACAACATAGATGGAGCTAGAGTATAATGCTAAAAGAACTAAGTCAGTGAGAGAAGGACATACCATATGATTTCACATATATGTGGACTTTAAGAAACAAATGAGCAAAGGGAAAAAAAGACACAGACCAAGAAACAGATTCTTAACTGTAGAGATCCAGAAGGAACATAAGTGGAGGATGGGTGAAATAAGTGATGGAGATTAAGGAGGGCACTGGTTTGTGATGAGTATTGGGTGATGTATGGAATTGTTGAATCACTGTATTGTACATCTGGAACTAATATACCACTATGTACTATATTGAAATTAAAATAGAAACAAAAATATCAATGCAAAAAATAAAAATAAAATTTACTGTAGCAAAATTAGCTCCCTAAAAGCAAATTCTTTTTTTTTTTTTTTTTTTGCAAGAGAGACAGAGCATGAGCCAGGGAGGGGCAGAGAGAGGAAGCAGGCTCCTTCCAGGCTCTGAGCTGTCAGCACGGAGCCTATGCTGGGCTTGAACTCACAAGCCATGAGATTATAACCTGAGCTGAAGTCAGACGCTTAACCAACTGAGCCACCCAAGCGGCCCTCTAAAAGCAAATTCTTAATTAATTTATGTGTTAATGAGATTCTTAAAATCTCTTGTTAAATGAGTGACATCTAGATTTCACCTTTATCCCTGAGTATAGTCAGGGTCCATTGATCTTAGGTCTCAACAGTTTAATTTGGTGTTTTCTGTGTAAACATTCCATCTATTTCTTATTAATAACTTTGTATTTCATAAACTCAGACAAAAAATCCAGTTTTTCAGTGTCTTCGTTTAATTAGAGAAAGATGCATATGACTTTATAAGATTCTATATTTTAATGCTTTGTAATAAATTGAATATTAGGCATTTTCAACTATTAAAAGTGATGATCCATCCAAAGGCATCCTTGGAAAAAGAAAAATAACTAGTTCTAACTTGGCAAAACATAATGAAAAAGAGGATCTCTGAGTCACAAGATGAGTCAAGAGGGTGAGGTTTGTTTTTTTTTCCCTTTGTCCATCTGTTTTAAGGGAGTAGGAAAAATCTTTGATCAAAGTTGATACCAAAAGTTGGAATTTATTCTTTAGTATTTAACTTGTACCAGTGCAGATCTGAAACATTTAATGGTACTACCAAGATGGGTTTAATCTACTTAAGAGATCTGTGCCTCATTTTTAGGAGATTGGTGTATGCTGATATTTCAAGAATGGAGACTCTGTTTCATACTTTAACTTACATTTAATCCTGCAGCACATCCGGTCTACAATGCTGGCAAGTGTAAGTGCTGAATAACTGCTTCTCTGGTGACAGTAATGACCAAATAAATCACTTTGTTCCATACCTTAAATTATTATTTTCACCGTCTATTGTTGAAAGCTAGCTTTCTTAGATTTTTGGCTTTAAGTGATATTTATGGCATTGCCTTCATGTTAACCATTTAAAAATACTGGAATTATTTAGTATAGATTCCTCCAGTTGTTCAGCTAGCCTCAAAGTACTGAGTAATCTAGTCTGTGTTTTACTAACCAGTGTTATCCAGGCAGGAAGGAAGGGACAGAAAGAAGGAAATAAATGGGTGATTGGAGAATAGATATATATGCCTTCTTTCAAATTACACTGGTTTCTTAATCTCAAGGTGAGTTTTGGTTGCATGGGGTATATGAGAATGGTGGTGAATAGAAGATTAGAATAGAGGTCATTCTCTCCATATTTTACTTTTGGGGCTTTTTAAAAAGCCGTTGTCACTGCTGGCACATTACTTTGCCTTTGAGGAAAGTTGTAACTACTCATCCAGAATAGCTATTAACTATTTTGTAATATTTTATAAGCTATTTAAAGCAAAAGACAGTAAATGGATTTTAAATGTTGCTTTAAGGGCTTGTGCCAGAGAATGAGTTAATGATATATAACTACAGGATATACAGTTAATTCCCCCCATATTTTAAAGATTTTTTTTAATGTTCATTTTTGAGAGAGTGAGCAAGTGGGGGGGGACAGAGAGAATCCCAAGCAGCCTCCGTGTTGTCAGTGCAGAGCCTAGAGCGGGGCTTGAACTCACAAACCATGAGATTGTGACCTGAGCTGAGATTGAGAGTCAGACGCTTAACTGACTGAGCCACCCAGGTGCCCTAGTCTCCCCCTTTCTAAATCAGAAATTGATAGGGGTCTCATAAACGGAGAGTTCAGGGAAGGACATTCCAGCAGAGGGTGTGTAAGGAAATGGAAGCATGAACTTTATGCTATAGAAGAATTGTGCAAAGATCATTGTAGCTAAAGATGGGGAAGAGAAGGATGGAAATTTAAATTGAGGCTAATATTGTCAGGGGCTTTAGACTTTGTGTCCTGAATGTATTAGAAAGCCACTACAGATTTTTAAGCATGAGAGCAAGCTTTCTAAAAGCATGAATGTGACTTTTAGAAAGATTGCTGTTGGCAGTGTAAAGAAGTATATTTTTTGGGGCGCCTGGGTGGCTTAGTCGGTTAAGCGTCCGACTTTCCGACTTTCGCTTAGGTCATGATCTCGTGGTTCGTGGGTTCGAGCCCTGCATTGGGCTCTGTGCTGACTGCCGGCTCAGAGCCTGGAGCCTGTTTCAGTCTGTGACTCCCTCTCTCTCTGACCCTCCCCTGCTCACGATGTCTCTCACTCCTAGAAATAAATAAAACATTAAAAAAAAAAAAGTATATTTTTGATTCATCTTTATTCTTGATATTCCTTGTTAATTGGTCAAGACTGGAATGTTGTCTTCTGGATTAGTAGGGTTACCCAGGTAATTGAAGCATAATCCGTCACCTCATTTCAGTTTCAGAATGTGACTTTATAAACTGTTATTCATGTTCCAGCATTAGAAAGTGGAATCTAACAGTTTCCGTAAGTATTATGGTGCTACATTTCTGCTTTTGCTCTTTCCAGTTAATGATCCACTCTAGAGTTATTCTAAATGAGATGCTGTTTGGGGACATACTGTCTTTCCTTTTCCACTTATAATGTACTTTAGTCATCCATTATGTTCAGTTTCCTCATCACCTTTTCTGGTTTGTGGTTGTAAAGTAAGGCAAAACTAAAGATTACTAGAAAAGAATAGTTAACTCATCCTTGGTATGTATGGAGAGGAGAGTAGATTTCAGCAAAAACTGAACTTGGAGAAACTGTTCTGAAAGATCTGCTTGCTGATTGATGTCTGGTAGGTTGAGCTTTATTCTAAATTCTGGTAGCATTTTCATGAGTAAGTTTTAAATCTGAAGCACTTAAAGTCCATTTAAAACATTTTTTGAGCACCTTTTATATGCAGTGCACAGAACAGCACTGAAAGGTCATGGACTCTGGTCCGAGGTAGGGAAAGACATGTAAATAAATAAATGAAAAGCATTTAGGGGACTTAAGATTTACTAAATTTTTTCCTCCCAGGAGTAAGGATATCCAATTTCATCGCGGAAAATTAGAAAATAAGGCTTATTTGAACAGTTGCTTTTATCATCTGTTCATTAAGGGATAAAAAAGGCTCTTTGCAGTTGATGTGTTCATGAGGGGTGTTTCAGTTTTGATTGGATTATTGTAAATATGTGTGTGTATTTTGCTATTTGAAGCAATGTTTAGTTGACTCATAAAGGCATTTCTGTTACAGTAAAATGTATGTATTCTTGAAAACCTCAAATGCTGCAGAATCAAATGTTGGGAAAGTATGGTTTGGGTAGACTCAAGTATGCAGCTTAACAGAGCACTTAGAAAAACAGTAACGATCTTAAAAATTTTAGCATAAATAGCCTCTGGCATTTGTATTAAGCACCATAGCTATTTATTTATTAGCCTTAAACTAGGACTCCAGCTTCCTATTTTCAACCTTCCTCCAGGTCCTTGAGGGCAGCCGCTTCAGCAGAAACAAATTTTGTAAAAATTAAATAATGAATCACGGCACAGTCCCTTTATTAATTGCTTTCTGAGGCTTGGTGATGGGGAGAGGTGGAGAGATGAGGAATTAGCTTTGCATCAGGTTCATTTGTACCCTTCTTACCATATAACAGTGTTATAAAGACTTGAAGTTCCTGAAGCCACTAAACTTGCTGCTGTTTTGTCTGAAGGATGGCATTTCTTTTCACCTTTTTTTCTTAAGATTTTATTTTATTAACACTTTTTAATTTGAGAAAACTTGGCCCTTTTCCCTTCAGAATGAACTAGAAAAAAATCCCTTTGAGCCAGTGACATTTCTGTGCGCTTTTGACTCACAAACCATTAGGACTCCCTTTACCAGCTGCATATGAACTACTTCATATTAGAGCATCATCTGGTAGCTAGTTGTACCGTCTGTACTTCAGTAATGCAGATAATTATACTTTTTATTTCTCTTTAACAGAATATTTTTACATTGAAAAAATCTTGAAAGTTCTTATAATGAGTATGCCATATATTTGAACTTTCAAAAAGTTTGCAGTCTCGGTCTCTAATGCTGTGGGCCATAATACGTGTGCACAACATGTGACTTGTTAATTTTCTTTTCAAAATTTCTTTTCAGAAGTTACGGTTAATATATTTGTATTATTTCTATTATCAGTGATTAAAATTATTTGTATGAATTAGTCTGATTTCTTAAAGGAACAAGTTTTTCTTTAAAACACTGAAAAGTGAATTTTGTTAGCTGTGGTTCTTCTGGTTAAAAAACATAAAAGCTGTATTTTATTTGCTCATACTTGCTAAGAATATCTCTGGAAGAATACTCAAGAAACTGGCACATTGCTTCTAAGGAGGGAATTGGATGTCTACAGGATGGGATAGGAGGGAGGCTTTGAATTTTGAATCATGTTCAAACCATGAACTATTAGAAATAAATTAAACTTTAAAAAGATAAGTGAAAGATACTTTGGCACAGAACAGAGATTGATTTAGCCTGCCTAGTAGGAATCACCTGACTCCATGATCAGCTTAGCATTGCAATCCTATAATATCTTGGTGCAGTATACAGCTGGTTATATGTTATGGCAGGGGCAGGCAAACAAAAAGGTAACCAAATAAAAATATTATGTACGTTTTCTGTTATAAATAGTTAACTAATAGAATATGTAATTTTTAATTAAACTAGAAATTAAACTGATTAACTGCTGGATTTTTTCCCATATAATTTTCATAAAATCATTTTTTAAATCTTGCCACCTCTTTTGGTTTGTTTTTAGTTGATGCTGATGAAATTAAAAGGCTAGGAAAGAGATTTAAGAAGCTCGATTTGGACAATTCTGGTTCCTTGAGTGTGGAAGAATTCATGTCTCTGCCTGAGTTACAACAGAATCCTTTAGTACAGCGAGTAATAGATATATTTGACACAGATGGGAATGGAGAAGTAGACTTTAAAGGTAAGAATTACAGTAGTTCTTAACGTTAAGTTCTATATATGAAAATGTCTGCATATTTAGTTATTTAAAAATGTGTTTATTGGTAATCTTATAATAATAATGTTAATTCTCAAAGTCTGTGGTATATGAACTGTAATGAGCTAATACGTAAGATTCTATACTGTTGGGTTCATAAATGATCAAATCATAAATGATCAAACTGTCCTTTAAGCTTAAAAAAAAAAAAGATTTAGTATTTCCTTTGTTTTTGGAAAATTAGTCTCATTTTGGGAAATATAATATTAGAACTGCATTTTTAGAAATTTTATTTAAAGAATGAGACTTTGATACTAAGCAATAAAAATTAAAACGTAGTAATAAGGCCATGAGCATTTTACACATGATTATTTTAGTCTAGATTTTTACATAAAACAATAGTGCTTTTGCTAATTACCATGGTGCATAGTTTTACATTTGATTCTATACTTTGTCATCAACAGACTTTGTTATTTTAGTTCTAGGAACTGAATTTTAAGTGAAGGAGGATCTAAAACAGATTTTATGATAGACTTAATGTTAAACAGCCAGTGAAGAAAAATTATTTTCACGAGGCTTCCAAAACTTCATTTAAATGAGTCTGAATTTTGGGACCAGAAATTCAAAATTATTTTTGTTCGGACAAAACAGTTGGGTGCCTGCTGGCTCAGTTAGAAGAGCATGAGACTTTGATCATGAGGTCATGAGTTCAAGTCCCACATTGGGTGGAGAAGATTACTTAAATGGAAGAAACAAAACAATGTATAATCTTTTTAAATATACTTTTTAAACACTTTGTGGTTTTTAAAAACATATTTTTATGTTTAAATGCTTATTTTTGAGAGAAAGGTGGTGAGCAGGAGAGGTGCAGAGGTGGACTCTGCAGCTGACAGCAGAGAGCCTGATGTGGGGCTCAAACTCCTGAAGCATGAAATCTTGACCTGAGATGCAGTTGGACACTCAACCAAACTGAATCACCCAGGTGCCCCAGGATTTTAAGTAATCTCATGCAATGTGGGGCTCCAACTTAATAACTTTGAGACCAAGAGTTGCATGCTCTACCTACTGAGCCAGCCAGGTGCCAGTATGATCTTTTTTTAAAAGCCCCTCTTTTATAGTTACATTCCAAAAAGAAAGAGTTAAATAGCTTAAAGAATGTGTTTTTTAGTGGTAAGCTCTGTTACTTAATATTGCTCAAATTGATTTGACCTTAGAGAACTGAAAGTTTAGATTTTTAAAAAAATACATAGAACCTTGTTGAAGTTTCAAATTTGGCACTTTCAGTTTAAAACACTGCTTAGTAATATTTTCTTTTGCAGCAAAAAAAAAATCCTTTTATGGATATATTCAGTTTGTGTGTGTGTGTGCTATGTATTTTTCTATATATTAAAATTGAAACTAATGATTTGTAAACACTTTCTATTATTCAGAATTTATTGAGGGAGTCTCTCAGTTCAGTGTCAAAGGAGATAAGGAACAGAAGTTGAGGTGTAAGTATTTTTCTTCACTGAATTCATTCTTCCTCTTACACCACTGCTATCCCATACTACATTATAAACTTTTTAAAAAATATTCTAAAAGATGACTTTTTCTAGATCCTTAGTATATGTAACAGAAATTGTATGTTCTGGAGAAAATCCTTTTAGGATATTTGCAACTAGCATTTTGTATAGTGTCATTGTTGCTTTTTAGTTGTATAGAAAGAACAGAATATCCTTTTCCTGAGGTAGAAGCTATATAAACTGTAGGTCTTGGATAAGAGATTTTTTGATGAAACTGGGAAGAAATGTTTTAATGTCATTAGGTGAACTTAGTTTATATACATATTTAGCCAGAAGTCCACTCTTTTGGTTTCTGTAGGCAGCCTCTATTACAGTGAACATCTGTACCTTTCTACGTTATTCTGCTCTTTATTAGACATTTTATTCAATAGTTGTCTGAGGCACAGGATATATACAGACATCTTTGTAAATGAACTCAGTATAAATGAGAATAATAATAATAGCAGTTGAGCTTTTGCTGTGTTTTAGTCACTGTTCTAAGCAATTTTTTACATGTATTTGTGCCATCATACTCTATAAAGAACCTGGGAAGTTGAAACTCTTAATTAGTCTCAATTTTATGTACAGAAACTGAAGCTTAGCAAGGTTATAACTTTCCTTTAGGTATGCTAACTGGCCTGAGTGCTCTTGACTCCAGAACCCATACTCATAATAGCTGTGTAATTGCACCTAAAGGCAAGATCAAATAGGAGGAGCCATCATCATAGTTATAATTTTAGACTAGATGTTTGACAACTGTTTTCTTCCTCATTGAAAGTATTTACTTGTGATTGCCTTATCATTGCCATTGATTTTCCTTACTCTTTTTTTAGTTGCTTTCCGTATCTATGACATGGATAAAGATGGCTATATTTCCAATGGGGAACTCTTCCAGGTGCTGAAGATGATGGTGGGGAACAATCTGAAAGATACACAGTTACAGCAAATTGTAGACAAAACCATAATAAATGCAGATAAGGATGGAGATGGAAGAATATCCTTTGAAGAATTCTGTGCTGTGAGTACAAAAGAGCTGGTTCTTCAAAAGTTAGGTTTTAAAAGCATCTACAAAACTACTTAATAGAGTTCCTTATACTTATTTGCCCTAGAAATTCATATACAGTATTTGATTTTCCTAATTGCCCATATTTAAAGTTTTGAAATAGTCCTTGGGGTAATTGTTAGTAACTAACCATTATTATTCTCAAGAATTCCTGGGCTCAGTGATTATCTGGTAATACACCACAAGAATGGTATTAGTAACTTTTACTTATTGTTGGTAGTCCCCCAGATTACCACCAGGGTGTATTCTTAAGGTTAATTCAAAAATAAATGTTTGAAAATACTTGTGGAGGGTAGGTGTTCATGAAGTTTCCGCTAGGAATCCAGAAATTTGGCTTTATGAGGGCAACAGAAAGGGAGTGCCTGTGCATGGTATTAGACTCCTCAGGTAGGCAGTGTAAATGGGGATTCCTCCCTGCCCCCTCTCCCAAGCTACTGATGGTTAGTTCTTGTGTTCTGGGGCAGGGGCTGAGCAGAGGCATAACTGTAGTTATGGGGAGCCCTAAGAAAACTAATTTTAAGCGGAAACTGGGGCAACAGCTTAGCTTCCAGTTGACAGCCTTTTTTCAGTAGATCCAGAGATTTGCCACTACTCAGTGCTTCCAGACAGGAAGACAACCATTCAGCTTCTTTCTCTACTTTCCCCCTAAAGCAAAGATACTAGCCTTTTGATATATTGTAAGGAGTTTTAATTGCAAGGTAGAAAGACCCAGAGAATCCAGAGGGGAGGCAAAGATAAAAAAGTTTTAAAGATTTTCAGTTATGATTGGATGCTACTATGGGAAGATTTCCTTCCTCCCTTTTCATTTTTTATTTAGATCACACAAGGAAAAACTAATACTGGTGGTTGTATGTCATGTCATGTATGGGCTAAAGTTGTTACTGTGGCATTTAAGTAGAAGTTCACATTATCTTTAAAATATTTTCCTTCAACTCAAGGGAATATTGTATACATGTCTCAGAGTAGGGTGATGCTCTAATTTAAACAGGCGGTCTTTTTGGAAGAAATTTAGGCTTAAGATTTGAGACTTTGTTGCCTGGTGGTACTGCTGCAAGGGTTTGTGACTCCTTGGTTTCTTCTTTACCAAAGATCATGGAAAGACTTCTGTGGAGTGTTGTCAGATTGTGACATGAGACCAGGCTGGTAATGGCAGCATAGCTAGTTTTCAAAAGAAAGAAAGAAAAGAACAAATTCAGGGGTGCCTGGGTGGTTCAGTCAGTTGAGCATCTGACTCTTGACTTCAGCTCAGGTCATGGTCTCACAGTTCATGAGATGGAGTCCTGCGTTGGGCTCTGCATGGCTCTGTTAGTGCAAAGCCTGCTTGGGATTCTTTTTCCCTCTTTCTCTGCTCCTCCCCTGCTCATACCTGCACTCTCTCAAAATAAAACAAACAACAAAAATCCTTAGAGGGAACAAAACAAAAATGGAAAACTCTTGCCTACAGTGAGGTAAGATGTTATATAGATGAAGATTCCATTTATATTTAATAAATGTAAAATATAAGTTAAAATTACATGTAAATCATTTGTCAGTGGAAGGAAATGAAAATACATGTGCTTTTTTAATTGAATACACAAGCTCTGCTTTGAGTTTATTTCTAGTATTAGATAAATTGCTTTTGTCTTTTTGAGGAGTGTAGTTTGGGGATGTAGAAAAATTTTGTGTTTTTTTTTTTTTTTTAATGTTTTTATTTTATTTTTAGGAGAGAGAGAGAGACAGCGTGAGCAGGGGAGGGTCAGAGAGAGAGGGAGACACAGACTCTGAAATAGGCTCCAGGCACTGAGCTGGCAGTCAGCACAGAACCGGATGCGGGGCTTGAACCCACGAGCCGCGAGATCATGACCTAAGCGAAAGTCGGACGCTTAACCGACTAAGCCACCCAGGCGCCCCAAAAATTTTGTGTTTTAAACTCAGCTTCTCTGAACATTGATCAAGTCCATAACTCTGGCTTCATAAAGTCCTTTTTATTCTGATTTCTCAAGCTATAGCAGTAAAATGAGATGGGAGGTTACTTTAAAAGATCACATGCTTATCCACCTCCTTTAAAAATTTCGGAATACATAAACATACAAAGATAAAAATGATTAATGACAGAGTTAAAGTTGTCAGGTTGTGAATGCTTATATAGTTGACCCTTGAAAAACATGGGTTTGAACGGCACATGTCCACTTCTGTGCGTTTTTTTCTCAATGAAGTATTGCATGTGTTTTTTGTTATAAATTTTCCCCCCAACTTTATGTAATACATATACAAACTAGTGTTACTTGACTATTATTTGTGAGGCTTCTGGTTAGCAGTGGGCTATTAGTAGTTAAATTTTGGGAGAGGCAAAAGTTATATGTGCATTATTGAGACAGAAACAGAGCACTAGTGGGGGAGGGGCAGAGAGAGAGGGAGACACAGAATCTGAAGCAGGCTCCAGGCTCTGAGCTGTCAACACAGAGCCCCATGCGGGGCTTGAACCCATGAACCATGAGATCATGACCTGAGCTGAAGTCGGATGGTTAACTGACTGAGCCATCCAGGTGTCCCAGTATATGTAGATTTTTCACTGCATAGTGGGGTTGGTATCCCCAATCCCTGTTGTTCTCAAGGGTCATATTATCTATTTTTGCTTCCTTTCCAAACTCCAGTGAAAATAAGTGGATTAAAACGTAAAGGTTATGAACCCACAGGACAGAGAGAATAGTAGGGAGGATAGCACCTAGATTTGACAACTTAAAACTCTATAAACTGACTTAACAAGCAGGAGAAAATATGAGTTCTGAGCTATCAGCTTGTAAAGCTGAGAGGCAACTTGGTGTATAATGCAGAATTCCTGAAAGGCTCAGAAATTAGCATAAGTGAAAGTGGGGATAAAGGCAAGACTAAAAACAATTGCTTAAAGTCTGTTTAAAAAGCATTCAGAACACTAGATCTCTCTTCCTACTCTACTCAGACTCTCCTGCACCCTAGTGGGAGATTGGAGGGTGAGGTAGAATCTTGAGTCTGGGAAACATGAGGCATCATAGATTGTGCAGTGGGGTTGGGAGGGTGGTGGTGGAGATTAAGTGAAGATAAGCATATTTGCATTTTGACGCCTCTAAAATGAAAAAAAAAGTCCTTATTTTCAGGGATAAAATATACTGAATCCTAAAAAATTGAATAATAAGAGTTCTTGGAAATTTAAATTCAGAGATCCATTCTAGGAAGTCTAACACCTGAATGCTAGGGTTTTCAGAGAGAAAATGGAGGGATGGAAGTCCTCAAAAATCAATCAAAAAATAATGAACCAAAAATGACTTCCTGACTGAAAGGATTATTGAGTACTCAGCATAGTATATAAAAATACTCTGGACCTAGGCTCAATGTCGTGAAATTTTAAAACGGGAAACTGAGGGACGCCTGGGTGGCTTAGTCGGTTAAGCGTCCGACTTTCGCTTAGGCCATGATCTCGCGGTTCGTGGGTTCGAGCCCCGCGTCGGGCTCTGTGCTGCCTGCCAGCTCAGAGCCTGGAGCCTGTTTCAGCCTGTGACTCCCTCTCTCTCTGACCCGCCCCTGCTCACGTTGTCTCTCTCTCCTAGAAATAAATAAAACATTAAAAAAATGAAAAAACCAAACAAAAAACGGGAAACAGGATTCTGCAAACTTCTTCAGAGCTGGGGTAGAGGGGTAGGGGGAACAGGCTTTATACAAAGACTCAAAAATCATAATGGCAACAAACTTCTCAGTAGCAAAGTATTCATAAGGTAGAAGACAATAGAACATTGCCTTTGCAATTTTGAGGGACAGTTATTTCCAAACTAGAATTCTCTACAAACTCAGACTCCATGAAAGAATGAAGATATTTTCGGTATGCAAGGCTTCCCTTTTTTTGGAAACTCTTGGACGATGTGCTCCTACTGTAACAAGGTTGGAAATCAAAAAAGATAATGTGGAGTCCAAGAGGCAGATGGCCCAACATGAGAGAAGGAAATGCCCGGGATGATGGTGAAGAAAGATCCAGAGAGGCCTACATTGAAGCAGGTTGGAAAGCTCTGGCAGTGAGTGACTCAAAGATAAGAAAATTGATAGAATTACATAATATAGTTAGAACCAAATTTTGAGATTGAATTCGTGAAATACATAGAATACCCAGCAAAAGATCAGATAATCATGAAATGTTGCAAAACAAATGTGCAGTATGCAGTTCTTTTTTGCGGTAGTTTATGTAATCATAATTAAAATGCTGAATTTCTGCTAATCATGAAGATGTAACTGTTGGAATTATATGGGTAAGAGATAGATGGGAAGGGTTTGTGTGTAAGAGCTAAGTGTTTCTCTCGTCTGTTGGGAAGTCAGTGGATAGATGCCTATAACTCTAAATCCCAAGAGAAGGCAACTCAGGATTGTTATTTGGAGGCCTTCAGGGAAATACTGAATGTTAGCTGAAAATTCTAAATGATTACCTCTGTGTAAAAGAAAATAGAGAATGAAGGCAGGGGTAGCAAACTGCTGTTTTTATAGCAGAAGTTGTAGAACTAATTGGCTATTTAAGCTTTATTTTTGATATAAATTTTTTAAGCTTAAATTTAATAATACAGATGCAGCTATACACAACATGGATTAATCTCAAAAACCTGTTGGGTGAAAAAACCAGACACGAAAGAAATTTCATTTAAAACTGTACAAAAGCTGAAACCGAACTAATGCATGTTGTTAGTCACAGTAGTGGCTACCTGTATGTGTGTGAGGGCAGGAGAGAGATGGCTGGTGCTGGAAAGGGCCCGCAGAAGACTCCAGGAAATGGTCTGGGTGCTAGTTACTTAGGTGTTTACTCTGGGAAGATTTATCAGGCTGTGAACAGGTGATTATACCTTTAGATTTCCATGTCGTTATTCACTGAGACTTCTGTAACAATTCTACGTGTATTGAAGCCCATGAGAAAATAATGTGCGGAAGATTTTATTTGGTATTTTCTTAATACATTCTAGAATGGACTGATAAGCCCCTAGTTGGTTTTTGAAGATAATTTTTATCCTTACAGTTGGTTATTATTTAACATTAAACTGCCTTAGTAGTGGTTAGCAAATCAGAATGGGTCAGATCCTTCCCATGGCCTGTTTTCTAGGTCTTTGAGCTTAAACATTTTTTTTACATTTGTAAAGTGTCAAAGTGGGAGAAGAAAATGCCAGAGAAATTGCATGTGGCCTACAAAGCCTAAAATACTTCCTGTCTGGCCCTTTAAGTTTGCCAACCGTAGTCCCAGAACACAAGAAAATGAGTGTTACCCTGAGAGAAAGCAGTCCTTACCTAGAGGCAATACAGGTTAAAGACAACAAAACCCCAAACCTCAAAAGCCAGCTTCTGAAAATGGTTATAGTAGTATGTTTTTTCAATTGTAGGGTTTTTTAAAATGCTTATTTGGAGGGGGAGGGGCAGAGAGAGAGAGAGGAGGGAGACACAATCTGAAGCAGGCTTTAGGCTCTGAGCTGTCAGCACAGGACTGGCATGGGGCTTGAACCCATGAACTGTGAGAGCTGAATTAGGACACTTGACCGACTTGAGCCATCCAGGCACCCCTTAAATTGTAGTTAGGTTAAGGTGGTTAGACCAGTAAAACAGTTTTCCACCATGGTAAAGTTTGATTTGTTCCTTGTCTGTTGCAGGTTGTAGGTGGCCTAGATATCCACAAAAAGATGGTGGTAGATGTGTGACTCTTTTTCTAAAGAGTACCACCCAACACTTTTGCTTTCTTCTCCATCTCTGAAGATCTGCTCAAGACGTCCAGCAATGCTCTCTGTGTATTTAAATGGAAGTATTTTTCTCTGTGAAGCCACATTTTCCAACACGAGCCTCATGAAGCCAACTAAGTGTTATTGAACTCTTATTCTCTCAATAACTCAGTGTAGCACTTTAAAGTCTGAAGGACAGCAACATGAAAAGAGCATATCAATGTGGTGAAGAAAGGGAAGGGGTTGGCTTTTTAATTTATTTTTCTTCATCTTTTATAACAAGAAAGTATCTATATATACATATGTAAATATTTATATATAGATATATGTAGCTTTCTATATGTGTAGTAGGTTGGCTTTAATTTAATATACTTGATTCAGAAACAAAATGATAGAGTACAAAAGTGCCAAGCAGAACATAAAACATCCTTACTTTTATTTCACACAGTTTTATATATAGATAGAAAATTGTACAATTTGAGCCGGGTGTTAGGCCAGCTATTTTCCTTTCCCTGTGCTTTCTCCTTTGAGAGATTGACAAAGCATTTGTTAACGTCCTATTATTTACCTTAATTACAGTTTTGTAACAAAGGGGTTTGTAATTTTATTTATACCTATCAATAGATTTTCAGGGACTAGGTCTCATTGCTGAGCAGCTCTTACTACATCTCTGCTTGAGGAGAAAGTACAGTGCAGTGCTGCTGCCAAGAGCTCTTGCTTGGGTTCCCGTGGGAACCGCACCAAGCTCATGGCTGCTTCAGGATTATTATTTAACTAGGAGCCATTTTCATTTATTAAATGTCCCTGAGTTAAATGTAAGTTACCAGTTGTGGAAAGGCCAGAAGCTATCTGAGGTAATCATGATTTATTTCAGACATTACTTAATGAATACCTGAAATAACTATGGAACTTAAGGATATCCATTTGTTTCATTACATGGGTAAACAGTGTGTCATTAAACTTCTGTTTGAACCATAAATTTCCCTTGTTTCAGAAGACTTGCAGCTAATCTAAAAAACTGGTGACATTTAATGTGCATGTATGTATCTAGACACCCACATATATTTGTGATTTAAATGGAAGAAGTCTTACCAATCTATATGCCACAAAAAAGCAAAATTTTATCTAAATTTATACTTCTCCTATTTCTTTACCACAAGGCATAGAGAGTGCATGTTTTTCTTTCTTGATTTGCCCATATTTGTAATGGATGATAACTGAATAAACGTGTGATATAAAAGTAGTGTATCATGTTCCACCACTTGATATTATCCCTTCCCTTTTCTGCAAAGGTACTATTGGCTAGAAGAAAACATTTTGGTTAGCTTTCTAGGAAAGTAGTCTTCCCCTATATTGTTTTTCTAGAAAACTGGTTTCATAATCATGAGTGGAAAAGGGCAGGTTGAATCAAAGTGAATGAATCTTAAATTGGGCACGCCTGCCTGCCATCGCTGTTCCTTCAACTGAGTGCTGCACATCATGGGCTCTGTCTGTGAGAGAAAAATCCCGGTGCTTGGTGTCCTTGCATGACATGGAGTTTTGCATGTAGATCAATTTAAAATGTACCTCTTGTTTACATAATTTGCATAATTTTAAAAGATAATGTTGCCAAACTTTGGAAATGTTAATGTTCAAACTGAGAATCTCCACTACATGTAACTTTCTTCCTCTGGATCAGTACGTGGCTTATAATCCCAGCCAGTGGTTTGATCTGTTCCAGTGTCAACTGCCATGTGCTCTGCTTCAAGGGGGAACTAGTCTTTTGTGAATTTTTTGTACATAAGTATTTGTTACAAATATTTTAGCAAATGCTTTCTATTTCTCTTGCTTGTGCATATCTTGGCTGGCGTTACAGGAAAAATAGTGCAAACGTTATTTCCTTACTGGGGAATGAGGGTTTTTTTTTTTTTTTCTTTTTTAGTGTGGGTGGGGGCGGGGTTTATGTTGAATGTTTAGTTTTTTTCTTCTGCATGAAACATCATGTTGTGGGATCTTTAGAAAACTTCATACTGTATGAATAAGAAAATAAAATATTTGAAACTTGCTTGAGTATATTCAGTCTTTTGTGGGCCTCCACAGCCATTAGGTAGTGTTTTGTCCTTTAGGTAGTCTTTTTTTCATTCTTTTGACTTTAAAAAAAACTGATAAATTGATGTTTGGTATCTGACTACTCTGCTTTATCACTGGTTAAAAATGCAAGTCATTACAATAACCTACAAAGCCTTACCTCATTATGCCATTACCACTTACCCTTCCTTTGCTTCGAGTTGCCTTCGCCTCCTGTGCTTCCTGGATCTCTGGGCTTGCTTCTGCTGTGGGCCACTGTTCAGTCTCCCCCACCAGGTATAGCACAGCTAATGCCTCCATCTGTTCAAATATGTCCTTGCTGCCCAAGGACACAACTGGCCATCCCTTGTAAACATAATACACCTGCGTCCCTTTTACCCCCCCAGCAACTGCATTTACCTTCTGCTGACAGAACTTACTTGGATATTTTGTACACTTCTCTTCCCGGGTTACTGGAATAAAACAAAAACTCCACGAGGGCATTCATTTCTATTTCTGTCCCTTGTTCACGGACAACCTCACTTGTCTAGAATTATACCTCTTAGTGTTTGCTCATTAAATACTTACTAAAGGATTATTTAAACAGGCAGACACTAGGGTGCCTGGGTGGCTCAGTTGGTTAAGCATCTGACTTTGGCTCAGGTCATGATCTCACGGTTCGTGGGTTCGAGCCCCATGTCGGGCTCTGTGCCTGACAGCTAGCTCAGAGCCTGCAGCCTGTTTCAGATTCTGTGTCTCCCTCTCTCTGACCCTCCCCTGCTCATACTGTCCCTCTCTTTCTCTCTCTGAAATAAAACATTAAAAAAAAAAAAAGTAATCTTTTCATTTACAGAACATCATGGTAAAAACATTCTTTTTACCATATTTCACCTTTACTACTTAGAAGAAATATGCCCAAACACTGGTGAGGTCTGGGTACTTTCAGTAAGTGTTTATTTGAAAAATAAAGTACTTTCCTCACCACCAACCATCAGCCTTGTGATGTTTTTAACCTTATAAACTACAAAATAGGTACAAAGATTAGCTAGCTTGCCTTTGTTCACAACAGTATCTCTGAATTGCTACTTCTATGACCCAATTCTAAAAACCCCACATACCACCCAGTATTAAGGGTCATGATTCAGAGCAGTTTTGTGAGATGATTTTTTTAATTACACTCCATAGACAAGAAATGTTTATAAATTTATAAAAAATTATAAATTTATAAATAAGGTGATATATTCATACAGGACTGTTTAAACCAGAAGTTCCCCTCCTGTAAGAATCATAAACTATGCAAATCTTTTACTTAAAATGGAGTGATAAATTATAGTTCATGTGTAAGTATAGTGTGCCAAATTCAGTTATGGAAGTTATCTTCAAAGTTGCTGTGTGAATATTACCAAACCTTTCTGTTTATGCTTTCAGCTGAGAACAGAAGTGATGAATGCTTAAAGTGACTGGAATACTCTTCACATGGTTTCTTGTGACCACATGTGGAGGGGAAGGCTTTTTCTCTAGAGTCCAAAGACAAGATAAAAAGTCTCTTGATTTGAAATCAGAACCGATCTGCTGCTCTGCTAGCCACGGCTCGGATATTGCCATAAACCTTTGATGGAGGATTTCCTGCAGAGGAAAATAAACGTATGTATACAAATACACTCACACATAGGAGCTACATGGAAAGGTGTCTACAAAAGAACATTTTCCAGTGGATCTCTCTTAAATCAAAAAGAACCATAAACCATACCCACATATTCTCCAAAAACATTTTAAATCCCGAGTCAAAGGCACCAAGTTGTTGATTTCTAAAAGCTGGTCAATCAGATCTGGGCACTGATGGAAAAATCCCATCTAGAGCAAGTTACTAGAATCCTGTTAACTCTTAACAGAAGTTACTGACTTTGCTGGCACAGTTTGAAAACAAGATTACGTGCATCAATTAAATTGACTGATGGGTGATCAACAGCTCCCTTTTTGTTGAAACCTAGACTGGCTTTTCACTGCACCTCAGGGGAAAGCAGCAAAGATCTGAGCAACATAATCCAACAAACCTTTTCTCTAGCAAACAGATGGAATCCATTTTTCTTTAGGCCTGCATTTGTCAACCCCCATTTCTACTTGTTATCTTTAACATTACCCTTAACCTACACTGATCTGCAAGTGTGGTTTGAGTTCTAAATCTCCTACTCTTTTTCTTTCCAGAGAAAACACCTAAGGAATAGTGTTAGGATAGTGTTAAATAGATGTTACCGAGGATGAGGTTGCAAATGGCAGTTCTTGCCATCTTGATGTTTTGGAAAGAGCCAAGGATGTGAACTTTCCTGCAAGAGAGAATGTGAGACAAGTTAGCAACAACAACAACAAAAAAAAAACATTTTCTTAATGAAGTCCCCTAATCCAGAAACTTTGGAAAATCATGACAGATACAGATCCCTAAATAAAGGAAGTGGTGAGAGTTGCACAACTCTAAATGCACTAAAAACCACGATGAAGGGGAATATTATGGTACGTAAGTTATATACCAATAAAAGGAAAAAAAATTTAAGAAACCAAGAATTTTTAAAGATTCTTAGTTAATGATGGTTACCATCAATACTGAGTGCCTTCTATATGTTGTGCACCTTTGTGTGTTTCCGTTTAATCCTTACATGAGCTTTATTAGGTAGATGTTACTCCCAGTTTACAAATGAAGGAAATTTACAAGAAATTAAAGCACCTGTCCAAGATTATACATTGGCAGAGGTGGAATTATTAAGTGCCCAAAAATGCAAGTAACACTGTACTTCATCAAAATATTTGGACTTTAACTGCAAAGCTTTCTAAAGGTTACCTAAATTTCTTTACTCACTGAGAGTCATCTAGACCCTTCTAATGGGTATTCCTGCCTGGCTGACTCAAACAAGATGGACAGCATAGTTTTTGTCCTTTTGAGCCCATATTCCAAAAAGTATCAGTAAACTGACACCAAAATTGGCCGTGGGAACACCAAAAGGAATCCTCTTGCCCAGACAGACTCTGGCATTTCTGAAATTGGGGGGTAAAAATGAAAGTCTGTTCGTGATGATCCCCAAACTTTCTTCCCTACTCTGTGCAATCAGGCATCCACCCTTGTAACTGGCAAAATTACAGGGTGGGGATGGGGGGGTTGCTCCCTGGAAAAGGTAAAAGATAAAGTGTCTGCACAGGGAGTACCAGGTATAGTTGAAGTAGGAGTAACATGTTAAAAACAGGGGCATGTCAAAGCAAGTATCTGCACACTGTTAAGACTACCACCTATCTCCAAAACCGGGCTTCAAAGTCTGGTGGCAAAGAGCCTGGAGAAGACTTCTCTGTGGAAACTGCCCTGCCCAATAAAAAAGACTAAAAGACATTAGGGCTTCCCCAAAGAAAGGCTGGCAGTAACCCTCAGTGAAGCCTACAGTCAACCAACATCCCCCTGAGCTCAGGGCTACCAGTCTGCTCTTCACTGCCTCACTTACACATATGGCAAACACACTGAGGATCACCAGAATCCGAGGAGAGCATCTAATACAAAAAAAAAAAAAAAAAAAGCTACAACTAGCAAGGTGAAGAAAGCATTACAGAAACAGGCTGTGGGGAGAAAAAAATGAAAACCGCAAAAACAAAACCAAATCAGTAAGATCAGAAATGCCAGTTTCACATAGCCATGAAACAACAGCACGATGTTAAGAAAACTAAATACAATGATTAGAAGACGGGAGTTACAGAAAGGAATTCCAGATAGGGTGGAGGAAAGAAAAGGACAACCAAAGCAATTTAAGAAAATTCCTAAGACTTGTAGAAAGTGAGTTTCTAATTTGAAAGGGCCTAGTAATATGAGTAAAAATAGACCCACACTAACATAGATCATGATGAAATTTCAGAACATAATGGATGAAGGTACAACTCCCAGACAGGAAGCTAAAATAATCAGGTATCAAAGTGGCTATGGGCTTCTCAATAGCAACACTGAAAGCCAGGATATAGCAAGGTCTCCAGAGTTCTGAATAAAAATGGTTTCTAGATCAGAACTGTATAGTTGGCCAGGAGCCAGGACATCTTCAAAACTAGAAAGTCTCAAAAAATGTTCTTCCTATGCTAAGCTAGCTTCTGGACTATCTACAGCACCAAAGTAAGGAGTACTTGGGCATGGGTGAAATGAGTGAAGAGGGTCAAACAGCACAAAACAGCATATAAATTCCAGTTATGAAATAAGTGAGTCCCGGGAATGTAAAATACAGAATGTCAACTAGTCAATAATACTGTGCTATTGTGACTAAATCTTAAAAGTTTTCACACAAGAAAAAAAAAACTGTAACTGTGTTGATGGATATTAATAGACTTACTGTGATCGTTTGCAATATATACAAATTGTAAAACAAAAACAAAAACCCCACAAGGAGCGCTCAGGAAAAAGGATCCAGCAGTCAAGGGATCCAAATAGAAAAGAGGCAAGGCTCAAAGGGGAAGCCAGGATGCCAGCTGGGCGCCAGGCAGAGAGGGTGGCCGTGCTTCTGAAGATGGGTCCAGGAAGAGAGATTTCTCAAACGTTTGCTGCATCCAGATATAGCAAGGGGAGATACAAGAGCAGACAACTTTTTTTTTTTTTTTAATGTTTTTATTTATTTCTAGGAGAGAGAGAGACAGCGCGAGCAGGGGAGGGTCAGAGAGAGAGGGAGTCACAGACTGGAACAGGCTCCAGGCTCTGAGCTGGCAGTCCGCACAGAGCCCGATGCGGGGCTCGAACCCACGAACCGTGAGATCATGACCTAAGCGAAAGTCGGACGCTTAACCAACTAAGCCACCCAGGCGCCCCAAGAGCAGACAACTTTTTAACTGAATTTTAGTGAATATTAAGAAAGCACACAGATACAAGGATTATTTTTTCAAGTGAAAACAAAGTTGTAAATTCAGGACAGAGGAATCACAGTGTATCACCTGGCTCAGCTGATGATACAGTGAGCACAGATTCTGTACTCAGGGAATCCCGAACACCGGTCTTCCAACACCTCCAGTATATGGGGCACACACAGAGGGAGAAGCAAACTGGACGTGAGAAGGCTTGAATACAGGAGGTGGAGGGGGAGAGGGATGAAAGAAAGCTACATTTCCATCTTTCATAGAAGAAAGTCAACACTGAGTCTAAAAAGAATCAAGCTGGTATATTAAGATAATTTGAAAATACGGACATAAATAATTTAAAATTAGCTAAAAGGGTTGAAATTGGTTCCTCTGAGGAAGAGGAAATCGAAGTAGGTGGTAGAAATTTGGGACTTGCTCAAGTATGTGTATGTTTAGCTCTGATAAAAAACTTTTTACAACAGAGCTGGAAGATGAGGAAATAGAGACATCAAGAATACATGAAGTGTGAGTAGTTTTGCTACGAAAACAACCAAAGCAGGGGGCAGCAGCGGGATGGAATGCCGTTCTCAGGACATACAGGCAACATTATTTCCCATCTGATATACTTGGAATAGTTTATAGTTTATCTTGCTCACATTATACAGTATTTTACTAGGTTATCAGCAACTCATCAAAAACAAGGGTGCAAAACCTTACAGTTTTTTCATAATTAACAGAATATATGAATTTCCAATTAGCCTATTTATACTGAAAACTCAAGATAGATTCATTTGATTTCAGATAGTATGTAATTCAGTTTGTAAGAAAAATACAAAAACATAAAAAGTTATTCAATAACAGCAACACTATTTATAACAGCCCCAAATGAAAATAGCCCAACCGTGAATGGATAAACAAAATGCAACACATCCATATAATTAGTACTTAGCAATAAAAAGAAATTACTGACACACCCAACAAAATGGAGACTCAAAACAGCATGCTAATTATAAGACACTATACACCAAAGACCACATACTGTGTATTTCCATTCATAGAAATTTCTAGAAAAGGCAAAAACAAAACAAAGTAGATCAGGGGGTCCTGGATGGCTCAGTTGGTTAGGCATCGAATTTCGGCTCAGGTGATGACCTCACGGTTGTGAGTCTGAGCTCTGCATTGGGCTCTCATCAGGCTCTCTGTTGTCAGTATGGAGCCAGCTCCGGATCCTCTGAACCCTCTCCCCCATCTCTGCCCCTCCCCTGCTCTCGCATGGCATAGGCCTGCGTGCACGCTCTCTCTCTCAAAAATAAACAAACATAAAAACAAAGTAGATCAGTGATTGCCTGGGATGAGGGGGGATCGTAGGACTACAGATTTGCCCAAAAACTCACTGAACAATATACTAACACAGGTAATTTTTTTGGTATGTAAATCATACTGCAATAAAGCTGTTAAAAAAACCAGTTCAGTAGTAAATTTTAAGGTAACACAAATATGCTTAAAATTTAACACATTATAGTAACCCCGTAATTTGATTAGCAAATCAGTTACATTTCTAGATTTTTAAATTAACAAAGTTTTTAAGGCAACAAAGGATACTTTCAAATGTGGTATACATTTCAAAACATTTTAAAATTTCTAGTTCAAGAAAAGCTTTCCTCGTGGCTCCATACGCCCAACTGTAGTAGGCTCATGTCCCGAAGATCAAAATGACAATACACCTGTTTTCCAGGAAGAGGGCCACCAACGGGGTATTACCGTTAACCCTCGAGTGTAAAACAGTGTCTAAAATTTAGATTCTAAATTATGGTGAGCCCCTGAGTTTAGAGCAAAGACAGTATGATTTTCAATAATTATTTCTGGGTTTAGCAGCAGGCAGATCCCTCCTCCTCTCAGTCAATTGCTTCGTTCCCTAACTTCATGGTGTTATATAATCTGTGAGCCATCTGCCAGTAACCCCAACCTGGCACCGCAGCAGCATCAACCTCCCACAGGGCTAATCCCAGCTTGACTTCCTGCACCCTTACTCTAAGCCTGTCTCATCTTTCTGTTCAGACATGCCTCTAGCTTTTCACCCAATGTGCAACACTCTCCGTCCTTTCAGCAAAGGCCTTTATATATAATTTAAAATTACTTATAAAGTTTATCTACACATATTTCTTTAAAAAGAAAGTCACAATGGCATTTAAAACACCTACTCTTTGTTCTCTCCTACTGATTAAAGAGTCCCCTAGGATACTACTGAAATCTTCACCTGTCACATAACTTCTCTGAACAGGAATTCTAAACATTTCCTTTATTGTTGAGATAAAAGCTAAAATTTCTAAGATCTTCTCAACTGACTCAATCTGCTTTCAAAGTAACTACGTATTTCATTCAGAACCATATACTGACAAGGATTCAGTAGTAACGTTATGCATAAAATACAATCTTTATGACTTCTTAAAACCAGCAAGAGATCAAATATAAATTATGACAATAATTTTCTCAAGATCAGGTACTTACACGTCAGCCAAAACTATCCGTGTCCGTGTCACATTCTCTATGGTGAATTTGGTTTTTCCTCCTTTGCCAGCGATTCTTCCTATTGCTCTTGACAGGTGGTCTCCCTTTAGCGGCTTCACTAAATGAGAGAAGCAAGACTTCAGGAGGGAAGCCATGCCAGCGTATCACCCACTCCATAAAGTTAACCATTTAACTAAATTTCCTTACTAAAACATGCAAAACATATATTGTATATTTTTAAAACCTGCTAATAATACAGGTCAAAGAATGCAATTAGAAAGCTACAAGACACATTCGTTACAAAGTCAGCAGTACAAAGGTACAATAGTAATAGAAGATCACCATGCACTCACCATCTGTAATTTCAAAGGACTCTAGGAAGAGGTCATCCAGCCTAATGAGGGCAAGTGCATCCTAAAACATAAAAATGAATGCTGTGAAGCCCTTCCATTTAGGTATCTGAGAATGACTATTAAGTTAAAATTTACCAACTGTAGACCTAGAAAACTCAAAAAATTTTTTCAAAAAAAGCCCAAATCCATTGAAACATTCATACTAAGTATTTTTAAGCCTCTATTTCAGATGTTACGAAATCACTCACCTCTACCTGAAACCCAAGAATAAAGGCTTTCACAAAATCAGCTGCTTTTGTCAGAGCACTAACATCCTTGGTTTCTTTACAAGTCTGTTTAAAAAAAAAAAAAAGGTACAAATTAAGACTGGAGATAATATTCTAACAAAACACTAGGACTGACCTTCCCCATTATTAAAATTTCCTTTGCCACCATCCTTCCCCAATATATTCTCTATAACCCAGTTTTTGGTGAGATAAGTGCTATGTTTAATTTACTCAAAATCTATAAAGAACTTATCAAACTCAACATCCAAGAAACAAACAACCCAGTTAAGAAATGGGCAGAAGACTTGAACACTTTTCCAAAGAGGACATCCAGATGACTGACAGATACATGAAAAGATGCTGAACATCACCCATCACCAGGGAAACACAAATCAAAACCATGATGACACCACCCCACACCTGTCAGAATGGCTAACATTAACAATAACAAACAACAGAGAAAGGGGAGCCCTCTTGCACTGCTGGTGGGAACGCAAACTGGTGCAACCACTCTGGAGAACGGTATCAAGGTTTCTCAAAAAACTAAAATAGGGGTGCTTGGGTGGGTCAATTAAGCGTCCGACTTTGGGCTAGGGTCATGATCTCATGGTTCGTGAGCTGGAGCCCCACACTGGGCTCTGGGCTGACAGCTTGGAGCCTGGAGCCTGCTTCAGATTCTGTGTCTCCCTCGCTCTCTGCCCCTCCCCCACTCACACTCTGTCTCTAAAAACTAAACAAACAGAAAAAAAACTCCAAAACTAAAAAACTCCTAGAAACAGAACGACCCTATGATTCAGCAAGTGCACTATTAGGTATTTACCCAAAGGACACAAAAATACAGATTCAAAAGGGTACGTGCACCCCAATGTTTACAGCAGTGATATCAATAATAGCCAAACTATGTAGAGAACCCAAAGGTCCACCGACTGATAAATGGACAAAGAAGATGTGGTATAATATAATGGAAGAGGGGTGCCTGGGTGGCTCAGTAGGTTAAGAGTCTGACTCTTGATTTTGGCTCCAGTCATGATCTCACAGTTCATGAGATCGAGCCCCATGTGGGATTCCGTGCTACCGGCATGGAGCCTACTTGGGATTGTCTCTATCTCTGCCCCTTCTCCACCTGCACCTATGCTTTCTCTCTCAAAATAAATACACTTAAAAAAAAAATGAATGGAATGGAATATTACTCAGCTATCGAAATAATGAAATGTTGCCATCTGCAATGACGCAGATGGAACTAGAATCTATTATGCTAAATGAAATAAGTCAGTTAGGAAAAAAAATACCGTATGACTTCACTCGTGTGTAGAATTTAAGAAACAAAACAGATGAACATATGGGAAGGGGAGGAGAGCAGAGAGGGAAACAAACCACAGAGACTCTTAACGATAGAGAACCAGCTTGAGGGTTGATGGAGGCAGGTTGGTGGGAGGTGGGCTAGATGGGTGATGGGCATTAAGTAGGGAACTTATTATGATGAGCCCTGGGTGTTGTATGTAAGTGACAAACTGGTGAATTCTACTCCTGAAACCAGTATTACACTAACTAAAAATTTAGAAAATAATAATTTGCAAAACAAAATGTTCCCAGCTTTAGAGCCGGGTAGTTCCATCCAGAGACTGCCAAATGACTATACTGCATGACTAGTCTTCACTCTGGGGTAAAGAGCAGGATTTCCTCTGGCACAGAGTTGCCCACGTGCTGAGGGGCCTCCATCCCTGGTCTATCCCATCAATACCCAGGCTTGTCCTCTTTTCTTCTCCCTAAATGCAGTCTCCCTGGGAGTTCTGATCTAATCTGACTTCAGCTGTCGTCATATGCTGACCTTTCCCAAAGCACTATCTCCTGTACGAACTACCAAGGATGGTTTAAGCAAGGATCTAGTCTTCAAAGGCTTTACTGGATAACTGCAAAAACAGCGTTATTCACAGCCAACCACTGAAAATCACATGCACTGCAAAGATGCTTTACATACAGCAGCTCTAATTTTCATGTCAACCCTGAGGCTTAATATAAAAACCTTTACATCTGAGAAAACTAAAGTACTAAAATGTGAAAAAGGTAAAATTCCAATACAGGTCTGATTCCAAAATTGTCACTTCCATCCTCCCACGCAGACTCAAAATTTAGTTGAGACCACATATTTGACAAACTTAAAACTCTACAAGGTTGTATAATGGCATATTTAAAACCAGACCCCAGTTCCAATCCTATATGTGACCTTGAGCAAGTCCTACACATGATGCAGGTCTTAAGTTTTCTCATTTGTAAAATAAAAAGGTCTGAGTAGGAGGTTCTGAAAGGCCTCCCCTGCATCAAGATTCACTTATTAGTGAATGACTTTGACTAACATACTTTTTTCCCCTAATGTCTGTTTATTTTTGAGAGAGAGAGAGAGGGAGAGACACAGTGTGTGAGAGCAGGGGAGAGCAGGGGAGGGGCAGAGAGGGAGACGGAGGATCCGAAGCAGGCTCTGTGCTATTAGCACAGACCTAACAGGAGCTCAAACCCACGAGCCCTGAGATGATGACCTCTGCTGAAGTCAGAAGCTTTAACTAACTAAGCCACCCAAGGGCCCCAACTAACATACCCTGTTGACCCTCAGTTTCCTCACATCTAAATGATGAGGATTTGTGAATACTTCACAGGGCAGTCCTAAAGTTTAATATGACGCAGTGCGTGCTAAAGCACCACTACGTTTATGGCCTCCAGCGGCACCAACAGGTGTGAGTGGGATCCAAACTGATGCTGCTGGGACACGTGACACTGAAACTCGGGCGAAGCCTACAGGAGAAAGCATTTGAGCTGGACCCTGAAAGGTGACTGGAATTGAGGCAGGAAAAGAGAGTACAGAGGAGAGGGCCTCCTTCAGAGAGCAAAGCCCCCCAGAGCAGGGACATAGATATGTTCAAAGAGATGGTGAGATGAACTTGGGACTTTAACTCCTACTTAAAAGGCAAGTTAGGTCAAAATTGACTTTTGCTCTTCAGAGATTTTGAAGATACTAAGATATCATAGTAAAAAGCAGTGTGGGTGGGGAAAATGCATCTGGCACTGGCACAGAGGAAGGGATGGTGAAAGGAGATCTAAAGCAATGAAGGAAAACACTTGAAGAAACAAGGTGTTTCGGCACAAAGCCACAAAAACCTGCAAAGAGGAGTTCTACTGACAAGTGCTAGATTTTAAACTTTACCAACTATTCAGACAGCAGTGCATCTGCTTTATTCTAGTTCAACACAGGTGAGTCTATACCAGTCCTAATGATGGTATAAAAACCCTTAAAATGGAAGACAGAATTTTGGTCATTGATTCTAATACAAAACCGGCACCCGGGAAAAGAAGACCAAAGTCAATTAATACTGTCTAACTTTCGAACTGACACCATGAAAGGAATATATGTGTGTGTGCACACAAACAAGTACTTTTGCTCCTTATTTACATACCTCTGTTTATGACAACCTCTTTACTCCGCCTTCTCTCATTTCAACACACAACACATCATAGAATACATGTACAGGCATGGCCAGTATTTTGGTATGACCTTAGACCCACCTTATGAACTCAATTAATGTATGTACTGAATGCAAATTACAAACACATTCAAGAAGTTCGAGCTCACTATACTATTTTAGAAAACTGCATGGCAACCATTTAACTAATCACCACTAAAGAAAGCCTATTCACGCCTTTTCATCCCTGTAGAAGAGAAAAACCCTAATAGATTTGGAAATGGTTGACGTTCTCCTTACCCTGATCTCTACATTCCTCGATTTCAAGTTAAAGCGTATCTGAAGTCCCAAATGTTCCACAACAGGAGTAAATATCTTCATCCAGTTCTCTTTCAATGGCGTGTATCTGTTGGCTGGGACTGGAATTTTCCTTGTTTCTTCTTTCCCACTCTACAATAAAAGAACACACAACTCGGGAGATGTCTCGAGGGAAGGTGATGGGCATGGCAAAATGACAGCTCTTCCACAAAAAGATTTAAATGAGCGAATTAAACTTCATTCAGGAAAGTCATTTCTCTAAGAAGAGAACCAGCAGTTTTAACATCACCCACCCAGAGGCCACCGGCTCGGCCCAACTTTGGCCCCGACCCCGTTCCTCACCCAGGGTTCCCGCTAGTACCAGGAATCCATCCCCTGCGAGGGGTGGGAAAACGGGCCTCTTCGCGGGCCGGGCCTCCTCTGTGTCCATGCGGGCCGCGTCCGCACTGTCCCCCGCCGCGGACAGCTGCTCAGCCTGCCGTTTTTTCGCCCGCCGGCCACCCTTGCGAGTGACTTGGGTGAAGCCGTCCTCTGCACCCGCACTCTGAGCCTCCATCTCCGCTTCCATCCCCAGGATTCTCCAGCCCCAACATGTGCTTCCGGCCAGAACGCGTGCACTGCTGCAATGCGCAGGCGCACCTCGCAAGGTCCAGCGTCCGCCAACCAGCCCCAGGGCTCCGCCCCCTTACCTAAGAAGGCCCACGCTGGGGACCTAGAGCGGGATTTTGTGCGTTTATTGGACCGGAAGAGGGTATATCCTAAAATATGCCTGATTCCTATGGTGCCCGTCTTTTCCGCCGTTCCCAGCCGAAGCATTTGCAGTCCACAATATGTGTATGTGCATAAGGCAGTAGGTAAAGACGATAAGCAAGTTTATGATGTCAGTGAAGAAAAATCTTGCTTGAATTCAGTAGCGCATCGGGCATTATCCGAGACAACTAAGTCCAACTCGCCAAGGTTTGGGGGCTACTACGGCAAGTGGGAGGGCGAAGAACGTTCATGTTTGGAGTCTGGTTTCCCTGTTTGTGTATTGTCAGGATCTGGGTGGGCTGGTTGGTGGCGTGGAAGTTGGGTGGACATGTCGGCCTTCGAGAAGCCTCAGATCATCTCGCATATTCAGAAGGGCCTCAACTACACGGTGTTTGACTGTAAGTGGGTGCCCTGCAGCGCCAAATTTGTGACCATGGGCAACTTCGCACGGGGCACCGGCGTCATTCAACTGTATGAGATCCAGCACGGGGACCTAAAGCTGCTTCGGGAGGTGGGTGCCAAGCGGAACTGCCCAGTTCCAGGATGTGGGACTACCGTTGGTGAGGGGGCGAGTGCGGATCTGAGGGTGGGAGGAGTCTGCATTTCTTTTTGCCCAAGCCTCCGTCCAGCGTCCCCCAAAAGCACAGCTCGAGCTGCGCGGAACCAGCGAAGGTGATCGCAGATTGAGGAATACTTCCGACGTAAACTTGTTGTTCCGAGTCCTGAATTCTCGGCAGCCAGTTCATCCACGCCCTGCTGGCCCCTTCTTGCAGCCACCCTCGCAAGTCTAGAGCGGGGTCTCTGGGAAGTGACATTAAGATTTCGAATCTAAATTCGAGGTCCTTGTAGGCAGTGCGTAGTTGTTTGTGGAGAGTCTTTTTAATATCCCCTGTTAGTAAAATGCTTTTTCATACAAGCAGAGACAAAGCTGACACCGGGATGCCTGCACTGTAATTGGAGGAGACATCCGAACCGTTTATTCTTCAACGAGTATTAATTGGTTGTCTGATATTCTCAGGCATGTGAATGACAATGTCCCCGGTTTCATGGAGTTTATTTTCTAGTGGGAGAGAGAATTAGAGATCAAACAGACGATGCATAAATAAAAACAGAGATGAATTCTCTGACATAAGGGAACACGGTTCTAGGAGAGTAAAAACAGATTTGGGATATGTAGGTGTTAACTAGGCCAAACCAGGAGTAGAGGAGGAAGTTTCCAGAGGAAACAGCGTATACGGAAGCGCAGCCATGAGAATGGTAAGCAGGGTACCAGACTTTGCAAAGTCTAAGTTTTCTGAATATCGTTAGTGAAAGAATTAGAGAATAATTATGTTAACTGACATTTTTGTACTTGTTTACAGTTTTAAAAATGCACTGATTTCAGTTGATCAGTCATAATCAAGTACTAGGTTTGTAATAGACTGCACGGAAGGTTGAGAGCTTCAGGGATTAAAAACTATGGAGATGGGGCACCTGGGTGACTCAGTAAGTTAAGCATCCGACTTCGGCTCAGGTCATGATCTCACAGTTACTGGGTTCGAGCCCCGCCCTGGCCTCTGTGCTGACAGCTCAGAGCCTGGAGCCTGCTTCAGATTCTGTGTCTCCCTCTCTCTCCGACCCTCCCCTGCTCACACTGTCTGTCTGTCTCTCCCTCTCTCTCAGAAATAAATACAACATATACAAAAATTAAAAAAAAAATAACTATGGAGACAATCTGCATGGAGGAGATTGGCTTTAAACTGGTAGATACGGGTTGGGGCGGATGGTTTGCTCAGACCAATGAGCGTCGGACTTTGGCTAAGGTCATGATTTCAGATTCCTGAGTTGGGCTAGCTGCTATCAGCACGGAGCCCACATGGGTTCCGTCCCCCTCTGCTCCTCCGTGCGCGCGCGCTCTTTCTCGTTTTCTCTCTCAAGAATAAATTAAAACATTAAGAAAAAACCGTGGTAGATAATGAATATACTTTGGATAGGCAAACTTGGATTAGAAGGTATATAATCTCACTTTAAATTTCTATAAATTCCAGTTTACTTGTTCTAGTTTTTTCTTTTTTAGTTTATTTATTTATTTTGAGAGAGAGCCGGGAAGAGAGGGAGGGAGAGAGAGAGAGAGAGAGAGAGAGAGAATCCCAAGTAGCACTGTTAGCAAAGAGCCTGATGGCAGGGCTAGAAATCACTATTCTGAGATCATGACCTGAGCTGAAATCAAGAGTCAGACACTAAACCAACTGAGCCACTCAGGCACCTCCAGTTTGTCTTTTCTAGCCAGTTACTCAGAGTTCCTACACACGACTTATAGTTTTCTACCTTGCCTTGCTTATGTTCTTGACCACTTAGCCCCCAGGCACCTTTTCCTATTTTAGGGTCCAGTTCAGATTATTTGATTCAGGAAATCCCTAATCCCAACACCAAGTAACCTCTTTGCATTACATTACCCTGGTTCTTCTCTGCTACAGAAATAATGTAATTCTGTCTAATTAGATTGTAAGCTCCTGGAGAGTAAGGACAGTGTCTTTTCATCAGATGGTTTGTAAAGTTCAACCACTCAATAAATTACTTGTTATAAGAATGAGTGAATGTATAGTCTGTAAAAGAATGTAACTTAGAAAATTTAAATATTGGTTTATTGATCACTAATCAACTGATGTCAGGGTTTAAACAAATGGAAACATTGGAATAGCAGAAAGAAACTTACAAGTGAAGTATTAGGAACAAATACCGTCAAATTTAACCAGAGAACATTTACAGACTGTGACTTTTTAAAATAAGGTATAGTTTGTATACATTTAGGAACACACTTGTTCCACGGAGTGAAATAGTGCCCTTTGTTGACAACCTCCTATTTCAGGATATTATGCTAAAGAAGGACCAAAGGTACTTGAAGGATGAGTCCCTTCTAAAGAGCCTATTGTCTAGACAGAGGGTAAAACAAATGCAGAAACACATTTAAGAACTTAGATTGTGTTTGGCTGTGATGGCGCAGTGGAAAAGAATAGAGGTTAAATACAGGCTCAGCGATTCTCAACTCTTACTGCGCATCAGGATCAGCTGAGTATTTTCTGTTGCTGTTGTAGATGTGTGTGTATGTGTGTTTTAAAACATTCATGCCTTGGTCTCACCTTCAGGAAAGCTGATGCAGTGGGACTCTTGCATTTAGTGTAGAGTGAGGCCTCGATATCAGTATTTTTTAAATTTCAACCAGGTGATTCTAACAAGTACCAGTCTTGACTACCATTGGGCTAGATGAATTACTGAAATACTTAATTCTTCAGTGTGGAACCACCTCAAGTCATGTTTTCCAAAGCCCATGCATCCAAGGTAAAAATGTGAAGGAAGCAAACAGGTGTTTGTTGCAGCTTTCCTTATCTTGTTATTAAGGATAGCCAGGGAATGAGGACTTCCATGTACAGTTGAGCAGTTTGCTGTACCATACACGGGGTTGCAGGGTTCAAGTGGAAACTGAAATCTGTCTCTCTCCTCAAACTTTACAAGTGTGAGTCTTCCTCAGCCTATTAAGGGCAACTTTTTTCTAACTGGCACAGAGGATTGGGATGGCCCTGAAAAATGGAATCATAGTTGTGGATGTTTATACTTTAAAATATAATAAGCTAATAAAGTTCTGCTTTTTTAGCACCTGTGCCACTGAGTTCACTGCTTATTACCGTGTGGTTGACTAACTCTTAATGTTAATTAAAAGGAGTGCCAGGATGTGGAGGAGGAAATACTGACAAGCTGTACTAGACCCACCCACAGATGGAACAAAAATAACTCTCATGGGAGTTATCCATCATGGGTTTCCTTAATCATGTTAACTTATTGTAGCAAAGAGAACCAACAGCTAGGTACTGGTCATTTTCAGTGTCCTACAGCAAAAGTTACTAATATATACCAATTTTCTCTTTGGAACAAATTTTGCAAATATCTTTTTAGCTGTTTTCTTTTTTTTTTTCCCTAGCAAGGAAAATTTAAGTAACCACTGGATTTTTTTAAACCCTTGTTTCCCAAAGGTAAAGTATTTAACAGAGGCAGGGAGGGAGCCTTTTTGTGAACTATAAAAAATGAGCTTCACTCCAGTGCTCCTTCTTAATTTAGCTATGATGATGCCCATGAATATCTTAGAGAAAAGACTCCTGCTTCTTGAAGTCCATTTTCCAGTCAGCACTTCTCGGCCAAATGCAGTCCTCATTGCCATGCAAATAATAAGATGTTTATACATTTGACTTTTTAAAAATGTTTTTATACTTTCAGTTGAATTTGATTCTTGCACAACAGACAACTAGTATCCATAAATCTCTTTATATTTCTTTAGTATAAGGAGAAAAGAACATAAGAGAAGCATAGATAACTATATATTTATGTCTTGTAAAGATATGAATGAAGGTAGGAACCAGAGAACACAAATCTGAAAGTAGGTTCAGTTTGTGACAATACCATTTACTCACCAGTCCATTTCACGCTTGGAACATTTCTTTGGTACTTCTAATGACTCTCTGGTTTATGGAATTGGGGCTTACATAATAAACTTAATTGATTTACCTGTAGGTCTAGGGGCAGCCACAGTTAGTATATTGGAAGTATTGGAATCTTCCTAGCTCTGTATGGACCTTGAGCAAGTCTTGGTCCTCTAAACCTGTCTCCTCATCTGTATAAAGGGGTGTTCTGAGCACTTAGCTTGCAGTAATAGAGAAGTGATGCCTCTTCTAGAAGAACACCTAGAACAGTATCTGACAGATGTGTTCCATATATGGATGCTGTTTTTTTTTTTATTTTATTTTATTTTATTTTATTTCTCGGATAGAGAGAGACAGCGTGAACAGGGGAGGGTCAGAGAGAGAGGGAGACACAGACTCTGAAATAGGCTCCAGGCTCCGAGCTGGCCGTCAGCACAGAGCCCGACGCGGGGCTCGAACCCGCAAACCGCGAGATCATGACCTAAGCGAAAGTCGGACGCTTAACCGACTAAGCCACCCAGGCGCCCCTGGATGCTGTTTTCATTATTGCGTATTAATAACACCAGAAACTATATGGTGTGTCATGGAAAAACGTGGGAGAAATGGGATCGTGAATCCCAGCAATGGTTTCTCTCCAGCACTAGGAATGAGAGGTTAATAGATATTTATATTTTTATTCAACAAATGTTGAGCACCTTAAAGGTGTTTAACAGATGCTGCAGGGCCCCATTCTCATGGTACTCATTCTAGAAAGGACAGAGATAGATAACTGAATAAATAAAATAATTTTATTGGTAAGGGCTATAAATAAGATTAAACAGGGTGGGTGATAGTGATTTGGAGGTTCCAGTTCAGATTGGAGGCACAGGGAAAGCTTCTCAGAGGAGGGGAGATTAATCTGAAATCTGAATTGGGAGAAGAAAGACATGATGATATGAGGAAGAGCAGTTCAGGCAGTGGGAATAGTAAATGCAAATGTCCTGAGGTAGAAATGACTTTGTTGTGTCTGAAAAGCAAAAAGGAAGCTGCAGATGTGGCTGCAGTGTAGTAGAAAGGAGAGAAGCAGGAAATGAGGTCAGAGAATCAAGACAAGATTTCATAGAGCTTTGCACATTTTGTTTACCGCAGGCCTTGGTGACACTCCTATGAATCTATGCCTCTAAATGTAGGTGCATTTTATTTCATTCCATTATATTTCAATAAACACGGACTTTCAGGGGCACCTGGGGGGGTTCAGTTGGTTGGGTATCCAACTTTGGCTCAGGTCATAATCTTACAGTTCGTGAGTTTGAGCCCTGTGTTGGGCTCTGTGCTGACAGCTCAGAGCCTGGAGCCTGCTTCGGGTTCTGTGTCTTCTCTCTCTGCCTCCCTGGCTTGTGCTCTTGTTTCTCTCTCAGAAACAAATAAAAACATTAAAAAATTTTTTAAAACGACTGACCTTCAGAATTTGTCCAATGACAAATGTGGGAATATCTAGTATAGGATCTATTGTAGTAGAGTGTCTCTCAGTTTGGTTTCTTTCCTTTTAAGGTAGAGATTCTCAGATGTGTTCAGGTGCCAGAATGTCTGGACATTGTGGTGCTGTTTTTGGAACTCCATGAAATACTGGAATAGTTAGTTTCAATTCCGTACAAAGAAAAGGTTTTCCAGTAGAAAAATCTGACTATATTATACATAATGTGATCTTTTTATCACAAGAAGCAACCGTACATAAACTTTTTAATCTTCATTGCTAGGCTTTCTTATTGGAGTTCATTTGCTAATATTTTCTAACAGAAAAGCTAAACAAAATATTGAAGAAAATTTGAGAAAAACATATCAATTAGCTTTTTAATTTTTTTAAAATATTTATTTATTTTTGAGAGAGAGAGAGACAGACAGACAGGGCTTGAGTAGGGGGAGGGACAGAGAGAGAGGAGTACAGAATCTGAAGCAGGCTTCAGGCACTGAGCTTTCTGCCTAGAGCCCAACAGGGGGGTCGAGCCCACAAACCATGAGATCATGACCTGAGCCAAAGTTGGACGCTTAACCAATTGAGCCACCCAGTGCCCCTATCCATTAGCTTTTTAAAGCTTCTATGTGTGTAAATTTATGTTGGTGCTGGGAGATTAGTGTGTTCTAGGAGTGTGGTTTGAGAATCTTTGTTTCAAAGGCTTAAAAGGTGAAAGTTAGATGAAGAAATAACATAGGGAGGTAAGTTTTTGCTTCCTAGTTTTTTATTATCAGCAGTAAAATCTTCAAAGAACCACGTGCTCACTATAGAGACTGAAAAGTAGAGGCTAGCTTTTGTGGTATAACTCATCTGTGGCTTGGGAACAAGAGAAACCCTCTCAAAGGCCCAGGCCATAGTGGAATTATGAGAAGCAGAATGCTTCAGGTGCGTAATGAGAAAAATGGGAGACAAGTCTTCCCAGGTCCCTGAGAAGAATTTTCCTGTAGAGTTCAATCAATACATGATGCAACCTCCCCACAGCTCCTAACCCACAAGTCCCTGGAGCCATATTCTTGTCCATGGAGCCTACCTGCTGCTTCCCTGAGAGGCCCATCTTCAGCCTCTGCCTCAGACTGTGGGAGTCATGACCAGTGCCTTCTTGCTTAGGGCACCCAGGCCCAGTGTGAGATAAGCGGAGGAAGGAGTGGGTGTCTATTTCATTAGTTGGCCTAAGTTGGAACTCTGAATTACTTTAACCTTAGAAATTGTGTCCTAACAGTAATTAAGTGCTGTGCCACTACTGACATATCGTTTCAGTTACTTTTATTTGGGGGAAGTGGAAGGTGGGGAGCACATAAGTGATCTGGAGTTAGAAACTGCTTTGTTAAACTGCCAAATGTTTGATTCTTTGTGTTGCTGCATTATAATTTTTTTAATATGTAAAATTGGAAAAATTACTGAGATAAGTGAATATCAGTGAGTACTGATACTATCTGGGACCACATATGTATTAAAAAGAAAAAAAATATTGTGCAATTTTGTGCTCCTCATCAATACAGTCTTTTACAACCATGTTACTATAGATGACTGCTTTTGTTTACTGGGCAGTTTCCAAGGAGGTGGCCGATGCTTTCTTGTAGACCTGGCTACATAGTAACTGATCGTTTCCAGATCCCAAACGGTGTGCAAGCTTAACAAGCTGCCAGTTTACAAACCTTGTACCATGTAATAATATCTTTTGAATCATGAAAGAAAAGTTTAGTTTGTATCAAGTGGATTTTATTTTTTTTTCTTTGAAAACTGCTATGTATACCCTATATGGAAGTGCCCAGCCCAACATTTAAAGTGGCAGGGAAATTATTTTTTTAAATGCCATGAAACAGGCCAAACCTACTAGGAGGGATGACATTGGCCCAGGAACTGAAAAGTTTCAAGAAGAAATCCCCTAAAAACTAAATTCTGTGGAAGGAAAAAAGTGTATTCAGAATATTGTTATGTCAAAAAAAAAAAAAACCCAGTTAAAATATATGATGGGCCTCCTTATATTAAACCTATGTGTGCTTGTAAATGTGTAGAAAAATATCTAGAAGGATGGGGATTACTACAAAGAGAAACTTTTTTACCTTCAGCTTTTTGTTTTGAATTTTTATAGGGAACATTTATTACTTTTGTACACATTAAGAATAGTGGCGCCTTGGTGGCTAAGTCGGTTGAGCCTCTGACTTTGACTCAAGTCATGATTTCACAGTTTGTGAGTTTGGGCTCCACATCTGGCTCACTGCTGTCAGCCTGTCAGCAAGGAGCCTGCTTCTGATCCTCTGTCCCCTTCTCTCTGCCCCTCCCCTGCTTGTGCTCTCCCAAAATAAATGCTTAAAAAAAAAAAGAAAAAAGAAAAATCTGGGACTCTTGGATAGGCTCAGTTGGTTGAGCATCAGACTCTTGATTTTGGCTCAGGTCATGATCCCAGGGTTGTGGGATCAAGCTCTGCATTGGGCTCCACTCCACACACAGGATTTCTCTCCCTCTGCCCCTCTCCCCCACTCGTGTGCGTGCTCGCTCGCTCTCTCTAAAAAAATAAATCTTAAAGTTTATAAGAGACTAAGACAATAGGTTTGCCCTGTTGAGGCTGACAGTAAATAGGAGGTGATATTTATTATAGGGCTAGAGTATGGAGTGGGGCAGGCATCAAGCAGGAGCCTCATCAGATTCCACACTGTCCAGAATTTCCAGGGGCCAAGGCAACAGCTGACTCCAGGAGAGACATAAGTGGCCAGGGCAGGTGGGGTTAGAGTGGATGGGGGAGACAGAGAAATGGGAAGCATCAGGAAGTAAAAGAAGTTTAGTGGATGACCCACACAGGTGTGGGAGTAGATAAGAGTAGCGTAATGCATATGTATATGTGGAAAGAGTCAAATAGGAACTGATACATGGTTGTAAACTCCTTGAGGGCATGACCAATCTCACTTATGTTTGTATGCTATTCTACCCAGTTCATTGACTTTATTTAGTAGGAACTCCATAAAAATGTTGAAACGCCTGAGTTGGGCAAATATGACAGGAGGGTACTGTATGATATCATTTCTTTCTATTGTTGTTGTTGTTTATTTTTGAGAGAGAGAGAGAGAGAGAGAGAGAGAGAGAGAGAATCCCAAGAGAGAGAGAGAGAGAGAGAGAGAATCCCAAGCAGGCTCCTTGTTGTCAGCGCAGAGCCAGACATGGGGCTCGATCCCATAAACAGTGAGAGCATGACCTGAGCCGAAATCAAGAGTCCCTTTTTCTGACTGAGTCAACCAGGCGCCCCTGTATGATACCATTTCTAAGGATCCTTTTGACAATATGGTCTGTACTTGATTTCCATAAGCCACGTACCTTAACTAGTGCATTGGTATGTGGTTGTTCTACTAATGTGATTATATGCAATACTTGGAGCATATAGTTTGAAGGAAACTTCAAAATATTGGCTAACCCCTACCACTAGCAGTGCCTTTGGCACTCACAACATCTACAAATCTTTGTGCATTGACTGACAAGGTCCCAGGGAGAATAGTGACATAAACATTCGCAGTTTATAGGGTTCTGCAGGGAAAACTATAAGAGACATAAACATTTTTGTTCCTGTAGCCATCTGGAAAGAATAACATCTTCATTATGTTCTCATTCCTACTGAGGATCTTAAAGAAAAATACCACATGAAATGCTGAAATGTTCATAATTTGCAAACCAATGAAGATGGTACACTTGTCAGCATTTGAATGTCTCATTAGTGAGATGAGAGGAAAGGCAAAATTAAAACTCATTCTTTTTGACAGTTACATACTTTTAAACTACAGAAAAGTGATGCAAGGAAAAGCATAATTTTGATCAGAAAATGTTTTAATTGCTTTTTATATTATGTGCCTTATTTCCCATAGTAGAGCCATAAATATCATGAATTATAAATAGCTGCTTACATAAATAATGTATCCTCTCTCCCTCCCTCTGTCAAGATTGAAAAGGCCAAACCCATTAAATGTGGAACATTTGGTGCAACATCTTTACAGCAGAGATATTTAGCTACTGGAGATTTTGCTGGAAACCTTCATATATGGTAAGATTATTTAGTGACTATTAAGACACAAGGTAGGCAGTTTCTTTGATAGTCTTGTTACTGTCCCTCTGAAAGGGAGAACTCTAATTATAAAATGTTCCTTGTGCAATTTTAGCTATTTATAAAAATGTAAGAATTGTCCTTTAATACATATTTCTGGATTTCATATTCAAAATCCATTTAAAAATACTGTTTTCCTTTAGCTAGTTTGACCAATGTTACCAATATTTATTTCCACACATGCTCTTTGGTGCTAGCATTTAATCCCCTGTATTTGTACATAAAGGGCTATTCCCTGCACATGGAAAACTTAAGATAATGTTTATATTTCAGTGAGACATTTGGCATTACAGAATGATACACTGGGTTTTTCTTTGTTTTAATTTTTTAAATGTAGAATTCCCAATTCATTAAAAAAAATTTGTTACTGCTTTAGCTAACATCTAAGTACAACTTTTTAGGAACACATCTGTTGAGCAAACTAATATAAACCTGTTACAAATGAACAAGACCATAATTATGCCAAATGCTTGTAATTTTCATGTTCTACCTTGAGTTATTTCCTCATTTAAATTAGATTGCATGAACTGAAATTCCTCCTTAATTACTTTTCAAGAATATGTTTTATTTGCACTGTTTAAAGTATATAGTAATCTTCTAGGAAGAAGCTGTCTTCTCCACCTCATGTTTTCTAAGGTGATCTTCCTCGATTCTCACTTAAAATCTGCTGCTTTGTAATTAAATTACTCTGACATATTTATCTTCAAATCATAAAATAGAATGAAGCTATTTTAATTTCCCCTTGTTTTAACTGCTTAATAATTAACTTAGCATTTATTAGAATGCATCAGTTCTTACATATGCTTTCAGAGAACTTGGGAGAGATCAGTCTAAATGTTCTTTTTAAAAGTAAGATTTCAGCATAAGAATGAGCAACAAATATAACTATTGACTGTCTCCCTTATAGAGTTTCCAAGCATAGTCACAGGCATTACTGACTTATTTTCATTATTTCATGCTGTAAAATGCAGTGTTTTAAAGTCTGTACAAAGAGTAAAGCAATTCTTTGAAGTAGAATCTCAGTCCTGTTTAGTCTTGATTCTTTCAGGGATGCTACAAAGATAAACATTGTCTCTAAACTAGGTTGAGCTATCTGAAAGTTTAATTAGGGAGATTTTACTAATAAATCTTGGCCTAGTAATGAGTTGGGATTACATTTCATGAATAGCACCTTCATTTTTTTTAAAGTATAAGTTATCAGAAACTGACTTGTTAAAGAGAAGTGTGGATAGAAGCTTCAGTAGAAAAGAAGGAGGCTGGAGAAGGGTATATTAACGTAACTTACTTGAGCCGTCACCCTGCCATCTCAGGTAGACTCAGACTGTACCCATAGTAATGGGTACCTTCCTGCATTCCTTTCTCTTAACTAACCTGGATTTAGACAAGCTTTGGCCAGTTTGACTATAGATTTATTGTGACTAGCATGATGATACACTGAAAAATATGTAACTAGGTGAAAATAGTTTGGAATTTAGGAGAAAACAATACATTATAAAGGAAGAAACATATACAAAGTAAACACTACTCATATTTTATCCTTCCAAAAGATCTCAAGATCAGATTACCAAGGCCTGCTTTGGAAACATTCTAAATCACTTTGAATTTACTCTGTGTTTAAAGTAGTGATTATCAGACTTGAGTGGACCAAAGAGTCAGTAGATTTGGACTCTTTATGCATTATATCTGTGGAGGAACCCAGGAATCTGTATTTATTAGTAAGCTTACCTGGTAAGTCATATGCAGAGGCCCCAGATAGATCATCTCTGAGAATCACGGAGTGTACTCGGGACTTTGAATTCCAAGTTGAATAATGGCAATTCTCATTGAGGACTCAAAAGAAGCTGAAGTGGAGAGAAAAATATTGGAAATAAATGTGTAAATTACCTTCATAGCAAAACCCTTATTTTAAAACAAAAATCTAAATATGGTATGCATTCTTAAATCTTAGTAGTGGACTAAATGTTTAGGACACATGGAAATTTGTAACTAAGTGTTGTAGATTAGTAAGTAAGAAGCTGTGATCTGTTGTCTAGGAATTTGGAAGCTCCAGAGATCCCAGTATATTCCGTAAAGGGTCATAAGGAAATTATAAATACCATAGATGGTGTAGGTGGACTGGGAATCGGGGAAGGTGCACCTGAAATTGTGACTGGCAGCCGAGATGGTAAGTATTCTGTATATTTAAATTTTTTTTTTTCTCTAGATAAATCTCTGTGCAACAATATGTCCTCTCTGTATGGAAATCCTCTTCAGTAGCTTTGACTTCCTAAATCTAACAGTCGTTTTTTAATGGGCAAGTTTAATTGCATATCCTTCAATTGCTTCAGACTTTTGAAGTATTTTGAGATAGAGGCATAGCAATTACTGCTTTAGTTTTGAGCTACTTCAGCTACTAACAACCATAGTTTCCTATGAACCTTGAAATATTTAAAATTTCTTTACAGGTTTTTGAGGCAGCTCAAAATCAATATAAGGTGGGTGGCAGCTTTTCAGTTTCTTTTTTTAATAAGCAGAATTGGTACTTGTGAGAATTGTCATATTGACAGCTGGTTGAACATCAAAGCTCCGTGATCCTTCCACTGAGCATTGTAGAATGATGAAGGGCACCAACTCTGCTTTTCTATCACCCTGTGGTGACTAGCAAGGGACAGGTCTGTTGGTGGTCAAAGCTGTTCTGAATGACTGTAAAGGAGTCAGAATTTTTGCTGCTTCATGATGGGTACGTAAGAAATTTGGTGCCTTAGTGGGTTTGGCTCACTTTTTAATGGCTGCTCAAGACCATGAGGAAATTACTTTAAAGAAAAGAGGTGTTGGGGCGCCTGGGTGGCTCAGTCGGTTAAGCATCCTACTTCGACTCAGGTCATAATCTCACGGTTTGTGGGTTTGAGCCCCGCGTCAGGCTCTGTGCTGACAGCTGGCTCAGAGCCTGGAGCCTGTTTCAGATTCTGTGTCTCCCTCCCTCCCCTGTTCATGCTGTCTCTCTCAGAAATAAATAAAACATTAAAAAAATGTTTAAAAGAAAAGAGATGTATTTTTCTAATGGTTACTCAACAGTGTCTGTGTTTTAGAAACCAATTATTCGGGGTGCCTGGGGCTCAAACATTTGACTTCGGCTCAGGTCATGATCTCATGGTTCATGGGTTTGAGGCCTGCATCAGGCTCTGTGCTGAGAGCTCAGAACCTGGAGCCTGCTTCAGATTCTGTCTCCTTCTTACTCTGCCCCTCCCCCGCTCACTCTCTGTCTCAAAAATAAATAAAATGTTAAAAATTTTTAAAAAAAATCAATTATTCTTTTTAATCATAAAAGCAATATGGAATATATAAGGAAAAATAGCATTCAATCTACCACAGTAACATAACCAGTAGGTTTGTTTTCCTTTCCAATCTTATATACAATTTTGTGTAGTTGTCTGTGTGGACATGATTTTATCTTTTTTTATTTTCTGTTTTGTTATATGCAAATGTTACTGCCTTCACAATTAGCATTTAATGACTGTAATATTCCATTCTATGGATATATTACAATGTCCTTAACCATGTCTTTATTTAATAAGCGCTCAAGTTTGCTCTAAGTTTCTGTTTATTGTTTTGGGGGAGTGACTAAAATAATGAAGGAATGGGTATCATCATGTATGTAACTATTTTTAGAATAAACATGTTATATGATTTTTAAAATTTATTTTCAGACTTGCCAAAGTACTCACGTACATTCTAAGCTACAATCAATGAGGTAGATTTTTAGTCTATCTTATGAGCATTGATTTTTCCCCCTAATTTTAAATTTAAAAAAATTTAAAAAAATTAAAAAAAATTATTTTTAAGTTTGTTTCTGAAAGAGAGAGAGACACACAGAGAACAAGCAGGAGAGGGGCAGAGAGAGAGACACACACAGATCCAAAGCAGGCTCCAGGCTCTGAGCTGTAAGAACAGAGCCCGATGTGGGGCGTGAACCCACAAACCACGAGATCATGACTTCATCTGAAGTCAGATGCTTAACCGACTGAACTACCCAGGTGCTCCGTCCCAAAATTTTCTTAATGTTTAGTTTTGACAGACAGAGGGCAAGTGGGGAAGGGGCAGACAGAGGAGACACAGAATCTGAAGCAGGCTGCAGACTCTGAGCTGTCAGCACAGAGCCCAAAGTGGGGCTGGAACTCATGAATTGGGAGATCATGACCTGAACCGAAGTTGGATGCTCAACCTACTGAGCCATCCAGCCATCTCTCTCTAATTTTATAAGTAAAACTAGTACTGCATTCCAACTTGTGCTAACTTCTTTCTATATTTGTTTACTAGTTAGTTTTTCTTTGTGAATTGTCTATTTATGTTCTTTGCTCATTTAACTATTGCAAGTTTCATATGAATTTTACCAATTTGTATGAACCCTCTAGAGTAATATAATAACCTCTTGTCACATTTGTGAGAAACACTTTTCTCCTTAAAGTAGCCTTTTTAATGACCAACTTAATTTTATCCTTAGAGATAAATCTAGTGGGATATCTCCTCATTTCCTGAGTTTATTATTCCTTTTAAGGATTTTTTTGCCCTTTTCCTGTTCTCGCTCAAGTACTTGCCTTTCAGCCATTTTATTAAATGCATTTGTATTTCTCCCAGGCAGTGATGAGTTTAGTTAGTAGTCTTGCAATTTGCAGTAAAATGAGGGGATTGAAATTCAATTGAAAAGAAATATGTGTTAATTTTATTTAATATTTCCCTCATGTCTATTGCCACAGGGAAATTAAGCTTAATTGTATGTGAGATAGTGTTCTAAAACCTCATATAAGGAATCATAAATGTAAAAATTAGAGTTTATTCTTCTGTGTAAGAAAAATGCCAATGATTATATGGGTAGTATGGCAAAAAATAAAAATTAAAATGGCACCGATATTATTCAAAATAAATAGTACATTAGTTTTAGGCTCAAAGAAAATAAGACCTGATCTGAATTACATACCATTTGTGTTTGCCAGCAATTGTCAGTCAGACCTTGTTGATAACTTCAGAACAGTTGTTGGCTCTTCTGTGTATCTATTAATTTGGAAATCAAGTCAGACGGTAATATATGGGTTATATCTTTGATATTAAATACAACTTTCCCAATTTGAAGTCAGAAATACGTGAACAATTTTCAAGTTTTTAGTATCTGTAATATCGCCATGTATGTAGGAAGTCATAGGAAGAGAATGCAGAAATGTCCTCATTTACTATTGAATTTTGCCAACTCACTTGTATTCACAACAGGAACTGTGAAGGTGTGGGACCCAAGACAAAAAGATGATCCTGTTGCTAATATGGAACCTGTACAAGGAGAAAACAAGAGGGACTGTTGGACTGTGGCATTTGGTAAATTCTTGAAGAACTTTTGCATTTGATGTATCAGATGGTAAAAAGCACAGTGCTTCAAGAAGTCCCTGATAGTCTCTTTACAGTCTGTTTTTTGGATTATTCTGATAGTTTATTGAGGCAAATAGAGATGGAGGTTAATGTCAGCCTCTGGCACCTAGTTTTGAATCCTCACTTTTTTATTTCTTTTTTATTCTTTATTTTTTTATTTTTTATTTGGCTGAGTGAGGTGGGCAATTTAGCAAGCTTGTCTGTTTCTTAGTTGCTGGAGGCCGAGCCGGCTCCGGCAGGTCCAGAGGTCCCTGAAAGATGGACGGTGTCAGCGAGAGAGAGAGAGAGAGAGTGAGAGAGCCCCAAGATTCTTTCTGATCACCAGGCAGGCATCTCTGTCCTGTGGGTTTTTGTGTCTTTATTTAAAGATTCAGCCACAAGATGAAGTCAGAGAAAGGAATTTCTTAGAATGAGAGGCCTTTTGTGATATCAATTGCAGAATTATTCTGACCAAGGAAATAACAGAATGTTCTTAGTGAAAAATAGGATAACATATAGGTCAAATTGTATATAGATAAGTATTTTGTCTGGCTCTCAAGAGGATGAATGTTGCTGAATTGGTTTGTTTGTGGAAACTATCATGGGGGCCCTGAATGGGTCAGTCTTTTGCCCCTGGGTTATGTTTTAGCTACTCTTACCTATCCTCATCCCAGTTGCCAGTGTAAGGGAGGGTGTTTGTGGAATGTAGGCCTTGAGGAAGGGACTGTTATGTTTCACCAATTAGCAAAGATATAGGTAGTAACTATGTTTTGCTCTTAACCCCAAAATAGGCCCTTTGTCTCAGGGCCAGGCTCAATTGTAATTCCTGTGTTCTTAACCCCCTAAGTCTTGGAACTGCAAGGCCCATAGGAAGAGCCTTTTGACAATCTCCCATAGAGCTTTCATCTAAAATCTCTTCTGTGAAGGCAGGAATATGCTTTTTCTTATGAGGTATCTATATTCAGAATATGGGTCTGATATGGAATATTGTGAGGCCTGGTCAATACCAGTAGGCTTATATCCAACATGAGCCAGTAGTAGCAGAAGGAGATACCAGTTTTCGTTTCTCATGGCAGGAGTTGCAAACACTGCCATTTCCTTGCTGTGACTGCCATCCAGAGAGGCCGGTGCGGCTTCCGGCACTTAGTTTCTTCATTTATAAAATGAAACTAATAATTGAATTTACCTAATAGTATTATGAGGATTCAATGAAGTAGTACATATAAAGTGCTTAGAATTGTGCTTAAACTATTAAGTGCTCAAAAATATTTGCTACTATTACATACTTGGCTTTAACAAGACATTGTGGACCTAGTTTAGAGTCAAGTGCCATTAATGGAGCTAAGCAGGGTCTCAAACACAAATGGTGACCTAACAAATCTTACATTATACTCTACACAGAGGATGTTTATTTTCTAGAACATAGTTATGCCATTACAGAATTATTTGTTATAATTCAATAATTGTATTCCTATGTTACTATAACTGAAGTGAATATTGATTTTGTAGGACTAATTGATGCATACCCTAGTATCTTTTACTGGGAGCCAAAATTAAAATAATTTTTGCTACTACAGTTTATGGGTTATACTTTGTTCCTGTATGTTCTTTCTCCTTTTTCATAGTATAATCTTGTATAGATTAGCAGACATTAATAGTGAGATTTAACAGTGTATGTGAACTGCTTAAGTTTTATATGTTATTTTAAAATTGCACTGTTACTTAATCAGGAAAGTTTAAATTTCCAAATTAAAAAATAAGTTATTGTATGGGAATTACTATATGTTTGTATATAATGAGCAATTATATGTAAACACATGTATACTTTGGGGAGAAATTTCAGCATTTGTATTTAGAATCATCATCTAAAATTTGAAGTAATAATTAAAAAGTAATTATCTGTGGGTCCATTAAAGCCTTTCATCTTTGATCTAAGGGACATAAATGCAATTTAAAATTGGAGACACTATGTTTGAAAAACAGTCCATTAATCTGACCCTTTTATGTCAGAGTACTGCACTGTGGGCATGCAAAGTGAGAGAGATTCATATTCTACCCTCCAGAAACTTAGAGTTTAGTGAAGACGGCATAGTATCTACACTAATTATAGTACAAGGTAGGAGTGAGAAAGGTCACAAGAAGTATGGATAAATACAGAAGGAATCTTCGAGTGAGAAATGGCTACAGAGGAAGAACATTTTGACCTCAGACCAAGTATACATAGGATGTCAATCGCTGAAATTGGGAATAAATGTCAAGCATAAGGAATAGCCTGAAAAGTGCCCAAGAAAGTATGTTAAAAGAAGTAGTGGTAGAAGTAGCCTTAAAGGTGGCTCAGGGCCACAGACAGAAGTGTTGAGACGGTGTGGGGGTAGTGGCAAACCTTTGAAGGTTTTGCAAGGCTGAGATGTGATCACAGTGTTAGGAAAATCAAATTGGCGGTATGTAGTGGGGAGAGATCAGTGGCAGAGGTACTCCAGGACACATCCTGGATCCAAGCAGGATGAATTAAACTACAGATTATAAACTCACTTCAGGTGCGACCATCCATACAACTGAAAATGTATAACATTGTATTACAACATATTTCAGATTTCCTTGCAAAGATGAGATAATACCAGACAACATCTTGCAAAATAAAAGAGTTTTAAAGTAGTTTCTATTTACATTCAAATAGTTACTACCAAGAAAGCAACAGAAGCATAGCTGTATTTATTCTACCAAACCCTCCTTTGTTTGAACTGTAATTAACCTGTTAGTTTGTAGATATAATAGGGAGAGACCATCCATTCAACTTAGACTCCAATAAATATTTTTCACTCCCATCTTAAGTATAGAATCTCAGCAAATGAGTTTTTTTTTTTTTAAAGCAATATTAGATAACCAACTTAATAATCTTAATGTCGTCCTATTAGGTTTGGCAAAATGAGATTCTGCTTAGTGTGATTTTGTAAAAGTTATATGTGTAGTTTCAAATTAGCATTTATAAAGATATTCAGTGTTGTATCTTGATTTCCAGGCAATGCTTATAATCAAGAAGAACGTGTTGTTTGTGCTGGCTATGACAATGGGGATATCAAACTGTTTGATCTCAGAAATATGTCATTGCGATGGGAAACGAACATAAAAAATGGGGTAATGTATATTTGGGTTCTGAGCATGTTTTTGTTCACTTCCGAACTACTTCAAATTGAGAGTAGCTTTAATAACTCATCTCAGTACAGCTCCTCTGCCAGTAGTTTTTTAACCTTTTTGGGCTGTGGAGCCCTGAATTTAATGAAAATCATGGATCCTTTCCTCAGAAAGTGAACACACACTCAGATGTGGTAGGACAACTACTGGTGAGTCACCGGCCCCTGTGTCCTGTCTGTGGACCCCTGTGGGCTATGCAGCGTGATATTAAAATAGCTAGTAAGAGGCCTTTTTTCCCTGCTAACATTAGAATAGTAACAGCCTCCGCAAGTTCTTTCAGATTTTTGGGTCCTGAGTTGTACACTTTTAGTGAAGAATGTGGTTCCTTCCTGTTTTCTCAAATCAGCTTTGACTGGACTGTATAAAACAATTATGTAACAACAGGGATGCCGGGGTGGTTCAGTTGGTAAAGCGTCTGACTTCAGCTCAGGTCATGATCTAGCTGCTTATGAGTTCGAGCCTCACTCAGGCTCTGTGCTGACAGCTTGGAGTCTGGAGCCTGCTTGGGATTCTGTCTCCCTCTCTCTCTGCCTCTCCCTCATTCATGCTTTGTGTGTTTCTCTCTCTCAAAAATAAATAAACATTAAAAAATAATAATTATTATGTAATAACAGTAAAAAATTATATGGCTTTCCAAATTAATCTACCAGACAGGGAAACTCAAGATGATTTTGTTGGATCCTATAAACCAAGAAGAATTTTTTTCATTTAAATGTATTTGATATATTGATTCTCAAAAAATAAAATGATTATTTAAAACCTTTCACATGAGATGATAATTTTAAAGTGGTTTTACTTAGTTTAAAAGAACCTCCTGAATAATAATCATTAGACCATCAATAATAAATATTTTCTATTACAGGTATGTAGCTTGGAGTTTGACAGAAAAGACATAAGTATGAATAAATTGGTAGCTACGTCACTCGAAGGAAAGTTTCATGTTTTTGATATGAGGACACAGCATCCAACCAAAGGTTTTGCCTCTGTTTCAGAAAAGGTAAATATGAGGGAAATACCTTTCTGTGAAGAGGAACATTCATAGCTTGTTTTAGACTAATAAATAGAATTAGTCATCCAGGTTCCTTCCAGGCCTTTATATGAAAGGAGCTATTTTTAATATATTCTTGTGGGAACTTGACAGGTTTTTCTGTGCAGAGTACTTCCCCAAAGTTTATCAGTTTTAGATTTCTTGACTATAATAAAGGCTTCAGTTCACCAAGAATCTTATTTTGTAGTTTAGGAGCAATCACAAGAAACCTAGCTGATGTTGAGAACTGGATCAACAAAACCTAGCCTACTGTATTCTAATAAATATACAATATTTGTATTAATATATAATTATACTTTTCAGAACATATCAACATATGTACATTATATTATTTCATCACATCTTGTTTTATATTCTGATTTGCTATATTAAGTGAAATTATTTCAAGCCTTAACCCTTGATACATAGTAGGTTCAAAAAAATAAGTCCGTCATTCACATATACATACATACTTTACCGTGTCCCAAAGAGTGTATGAGGTAGCTTAGAAGGAAACATATGGTATTACCACATCAAAAATAGATGAAGAGAAAACAGAGCATAGGGACAATACTGGTTTAAAAAAAAAAAAGAAGAAGAAGAAGAAGGGAAAAAAGATGGTGATGTCTAGAGTAAGGGGATTGCATAAGGTTCATGCTGCAACACCTGTCATTTGTCAGATATGGGTTAGGAATGTGACTCTGACCTTCCTTGAATGTAAAAGTAAAGATTAGTTTACGGATTTGTAGTTTCCATAAGATTAAACTATGTAAGGCTCAAGAAATACTCTCTTGCTCCCTCTCCCTTCATTGTGGATTCAGTAGTACTTCTCAAATCTTCGCATTTTGTCTTTTTTTGTTATTGCTGCTAACAATAATAATTATTATTGCATATAAATTACTGTCACTGCCTGATGAAGTAAATTCTTAAGGTAGCTATAAATTGCAATATTGTTTTGCCTTTGTTATTTCAGAATATAGTTAAGTATCAACAACATAAAGCAGTTTATTAAATTGTCCCTTATACAATTGTAACATGGTTCTCATCTGCCCATTATAAAGTGTCATCTTCAAAAATTTTTGTTATATTTACTTAATCCTGTAATGGCTAAATCTGTCAAATGATGCCAGTATATTTTAAGAGGTCATGGCCCCTCTTTTTGTGTTTTTATCAATTTCCAGAAGAAAAAGAGAAGTTTAAACTCCAAAACAAAATAGGTTTTAACAACTTGGACCCACTCACTTGAGGACTCTTACACACTTAAAGGGTATATTTTGAGATATGCATTTTTAATCTGTCAATGGTAACCCCCTTTACAAGACTATGAAAGCAAATGCCAAGACCAATCATTCCCCAAAATACAGTGTCTAAGAATGACTTAGATCAAGTTAGTTGATTTCACTGCTTCTGCAAAGCAGAAATCTTTCCTCCCTCTGTCTGTCCCTCCCTCCTTCTTTCTCTCTTCCATTCTCCCCCCTTCTCTCTCCCTCTCCCGTTATCTCTCTCCCTCCCTTCCTCTCTCCCTGTCTCTCTTTCAAATTCTTGGCAGTGAATATTACGCCATTAACACTAATTTATTAGCTGTTGTGGTAACAAGCTGTTAACCTTCCAGTTGCCATTTTTGTCTTTTAGTTTAATAGGACTGAATAAAGATTCTGGCTTATTATGACCTTACACCCCATAGAGTCCTTATTTTGAAGACTAGACAAGTCAAATGGTACAAATTAAAGATAAGGCTCTTGCAGCTTTAAGTTAAAATCCATCCTGTATATGGGAACTCTCTGAAGTTCCCACTCAGTTTGCTGGAAACCTGAACTGCTCTAAAAAATAAAGGCTGTTTTTTTATTTTTATTTTTTTAAATCAGTCTATCCTTTTATTCCCTTAGGATGAACAATATGTGTTTGTGTTTTGAGTTTTTCTTCTCCCTCAGAGTGAGCTAGGGATATTTACATGTGTAAAATCTATGTATATGGTACTGTAAACTTAAATGGACTTTTAACCTGGTAACACCTCCTTTTATAATCCAGTAGAACGGTTTCGTAAAGCAACAAAGAAAAACGATCCTTTTCTTAGTCGTGACGAACTCTTATAAATCTCTGTAGCCCTTATAAAAAGATGTGCCAGAAATACCTGAATTACTTTTGTAACGGTTGTTGAAATTATAGTGGTAAAAATTCTCTTTCACAGTGTTTCTCTTCTAGGGCAGTCTTTGTTTGTCCTTTAAACATAAAAACTAGTTATGTGCCTCTCGTCCTGTTTAGGCCCATAAGTCAACTGTGTGGCAGGTCCGCCACCTGCCACAGAACAGAGAGCTCTTTCTGACGGCTGGAGGTGCCGGCAGCCTTCACCTCTGGAAGTAGTAAGTCTCTGCTGGTGCTCGTGGGTCCTCGTTAAGTTACTGGTGGGCGGAAAGTAGGATTAAATTGAGCTTGGTTGCCTTTCTTCCTCCTTTGACTTAGTTCATTTTGATAATGATTTTAAACAGTATTAAGTAAGTGTTATTTTGTCAGCTTTTTAAAATTAATGTACTTATTTTACACTTAGTATTAACCTTCTTTTGACACACTAAATATATTTATCATTTTTGTTGTGTCTTCCATCTATCGCAGTAGCTTAGGAATAGTTCTTTTCATAGTTTAAAATCATGGCTTTGGCTAGGTTTTTATTGTTGTCAGTTTCTGTTGTTTTGTTTTGGATGTGAAAAATGTGACCAGAGGCTTTTGTGAAATACTACTGTCTGGTCATTAGAACACTGCCTCTAGAGAATATGAAATGGGTTAGAATTTTTAATTTTAGATTCTGATCGCTCACTTGACCGAGTTCAGATACCATCGTGGTGAAAGAATCCAAACAGCACTGAGGCGATGGATGGGTCTCCAGGAAAAACCCCATCCTTGAGTTTGCTTTCCGTGTGCTGGAGGCAGTATGAGTTACAGCCTTGACTGTGCTCTCACTTCCCGGTGCCCTACGGTGGCACATACTAGGTCAGCTGTTCATTTACAGGGCCTGATGAAAATGAGACTTAATGGTATTTTTTTCTCCATCACTCAAGGGGAAAAAAAAAACCCAATAACACAAGCCCATAAATGAAAGATATTTCAAAAATAAAGTTTGATTCATGAAATAAGAAGAAAACCACCATCTTCAGTATGGCTAGGACTTTCACACCTACAAAATACTTCTGTATTTAGTAGCTCCTTTTAGAAGATAGCAGGGGGTGCTGAGAAACAAGGCCACAGTTGGAAAGTGTTCAAGTATTTAGGGATCTGGCCGACAAAAAAACCAGAGTGCTTGAGATCAAGACTCTACAGTTCCTGTGAGTAAGAAGCAGAGGAAACGCTTTACAAGTGTGGGAGGATGCCCAGTAGATAGACTGTTTGATAACTTCTCTTCCCTTGCCCTTTGTCCTTACTGGATTCTCCCAAACCAGGCTGTGCTCCCTATTAGCCTCTGCTGATCAGATCATGCAGCAGCACATCACTGTTCTGCCTGGGACCAAACTCTTTGGGCTGCTTCCTTGAAGAACTAGTTCCAGTTTTCTCTGTAATCCGCATATAGAGTTGTAGTCTGTGTGATGTACAAACACGTTTGTAGCTAGAATTTTTGACGATAGTTTAAGTGGAGTCTTGTATGCGGTTGAAATTTGAAGCTAATCTCAGGGCACCTGGGTGGCTCAGTTGGTTAAGCATCTGACTCTTGATTTTAGCTCAGGTCATGATTTCCCTGTTCTCAGGATTGGGCCCTGTGTCGGGCTCTCCGCTGACAATATTGAACGTGCTTGGAATTGTCTTTTTCTCTCTGTCTCTCTGTCCTTCCTCCCAATAAATAAATAAACATTAAAAAAAAAAACCACAGAAATTTGAAGCTTATCTCAATATGAACTTTAATCCTTACCATAACAGATCTCCAAATTGGCGTGGAGCTTTGCTGTCATGTATTACACCAACAGAAGACATCTGGTTTAAGTAAAAAGATATCTAGCTCTATTTCCATTTGCCAGTCTCCTTTGGTAGTAATGCACTTAAATTATAAATATTTATTGGACATCAGAGAGTTCCTAGAGCAACTCATCTAGTTAATTCAGAAATTGTTTTTTGAATGAATGAACCCCAACATGATTTTTTGTATGTGTTCGAAACACACAAACATAACATTCTTAAAACTTTAATAGACAATGTAGAGGGTTTACTTTATGTTATGTCTTAAATACTAAATAATTGCATCCTTTGCCAAGAGACCTGAAAAAATATTCTGTAAACTGTTTCATCATCTGAATATCTTATTCGTCTTAATCAAAAGAAGTTGTACGGTCCAAAAAGGAAAAAGAATAGTAGATTATCTGCCTATCACTTCTATTTCTGCTCTGCTTTTGAGTTGCTTTTTACCTTTTAAACTCTTAGCCTTTATTAGAATTTAGGAAATGAAGGTAGTATCATAGTCAATACCTAGCAGGCTTTAAACACGTTCAGGGGCAGATTATCCCTGTATTTCATGAGGGACTCATCTGTGGTAGAGAGGGTTGTTTCTTTTCACCCTCTCAAATCTAGACCAACTAGTATTTATAGTTGTTAATCTTCAGCTCTACTTATTTTATAAATTGATATTTTCAGCTGAAAGAAAACAAATGCTCTTGGAATTGCTTTTTTAAAAATTTTTCTTGAGGCAATGATATTTTATGGTCTAAAATATCTGAGCAGCACATTCCCGTGGAAATGGTATACAGAAGGTGTGTAGGCTCAGGTCTGTGTCATGGAGCTTGAGGGTTAGAAACAGTGTCTGTTCTTCATTCTGGATGTATTTAGGTGAGGTTCTGCAAGTGTTACTGACAGCCTTTGCTTTTGCACCTGTTCTGCCTGCAGTGTCTAGCAAACCGAATCTAGAGAAGAACTGCATTAAAAGATTATCAGGAACACAAGTAAATTTCATAAAGAATGCTAGATCAATCTAAAACTTTTATATGAGAAGAAAATATAGACTCATGCTGAACAGAGATGATGTTTAAGAGTTTTTAGGAGAGGGGTACCTGAGTGGCTCAATTGGTTGAGTGTCTGACTCTTGATTTTGGCTCAGGTCATGATCTCATGGTCGTGGGAGTGAGTCCCGTATTGGGATCCGTGCTGAGCATGGAGTCTACTTGAGAGCAGGCACTTTCCCCACCCCCCTCAAAAAAAAAAAAAGTTTTCAGTAGAACCAATCCCTTTTTAAAGCTGTTGAGGTTGAAATAGTGTCTCTTTGTATGAAACTCAATATTAGAAAGATTCTTTAAGTATTTATTAGTTCCAGTAATCAACTGAGAAGTAAAAATAGAGCCACAGATTATATATATATAAACACAATGTGGAGAATGTTAAGATTTCTCTCCTTACCACTCTGGTCTTGTTTGCAGCGAATACCCTATTCAGCGGTCAAAGAAAGATTCTGAGGGAGTGGAGATGGGAGTTGCTGGCTCTGTCAGCCTTCTGCAGAATGTCACCTTGTCTACCCAGCCCATTTCCAGTTTGGACTGGAGTCCGGATAAAAGAGGCCTCTGCGTCTGTGGTTCATTTGATCAGATGGTAAGAGTACTGATTGTTACAAAACTCCATAAAATCTGATCTGGAGACTTTGGACTTAAACCTTTCAGAAGAACACTCATAGTATTTAGAACGTGCCCTGGAATCCTCTGACCTTCACTGAAAAACCTGGATTTGACTGAGAAGACAAGCCCCAGATGCAACATCCAGACTAGCCTGTCTCTGGGTGTGAAATGCCAATGCTGAGTGGTGTGTTCCAGCGACCTGACGACACCCGTTTGTGGTTTGTTAGTGCACGGGGCACCACTGTTTCCAGGGCCAGCTCTGTTCCTTTCCCCTCTGTTTCTAAGAAAAAGTTGATACTTGTCTATATTTAAACATATTTTTAATTTGTTCTTCATCACCAGAGTTCTAATACTTTACCATAACACCTGGTTTAAAATTGTTTGTTTTGGTAAAACTACTGTGAATTAGCCTTCATAAATATACTTTGAGAGATTTCAGTGTTAGTAAGTTTCTGGAAAGAATAGTACTTTATAAGATATCAAAATGGCATGGCCATACTAGATTTGGGTAACAGTTTTTAGCTCTCTAACTCATAAAATGAAATATTATTTACAAAGTGAATATTTACAATGACCTCTTTTTACTTTAGAAACAAGAGTCAAATTAGACTTTTGGTTATTGAGTGGTAAGTGATGTTGAGATGTATAAGATTGTGAAGTTTTCTAGCCTTCTATTGTGTCATATCTTTTTATACATTTTATGAATAAATTTTTTTTTCTGAAATCTATGGAAGCTTTGATTCTGACAATTTAACAGTGGTAATAAAGCTGACACCATCACTTCTTCGCTGTATAAATGCTTAGTAAGTATCTCTTAATTCACTTTGTTTCCTTAGTGCTCACCAGATCTTTCGCTAAAGCTCAGAGGCATTCAGTTTATCACTCTTTCAGTATGCTCACCCTCCCTCCTCTACTCAAGAGTCAGAGCCCCCTGAAGCATTTGTAATATGTAAGCTTTCTGTGATCTCATGGGTTCTTGCTAGTTCAGAATACGAAATTCAGAAAATTAACCTCTTAAAAAAAACCAAGCTGTTCTATGCTGTGTACAGAATTATGGAAGTAAAAATGAAATTGAACTTTAGGGGTGCCTGGGTGGCTTGTCATTAGAAATGTGTCTGACTTTGGCTCAGGTCACTATCTCACAGTTTGTGGGTTCAAGTGGTGCATCAGGCTCTGTGCTGACAGCTCGGAGCCTGCAGCCTGCAGCCTGCTTTGGATTCTGTGTCTGACCCCGCTTTGGCCCTCCCCCACTCATGTTCTGTCTCTCTTAAAAATAAATAAACATAAACAAAATTTAATTGAACTTTAAAAAAGCCTATACCTGCTGGGTTTTGTTTTTGTTTTTTTCATTTTTCAAAGAAAAATTTTAAAAATTGTGAAATTCTCTCTCAGAAAACTTGTGTTTGGTGGTATAATTAGAGAGGCTTAAGTCAAGGAGAGTAAATACTTCTGTCTCATTAAATCTAAGGTGTCATGGGGCACCTGGGTGGCTCAGTCGGTTAAGCGTCCAACTTCGACTCAGGTCATGATCTCATGGTTTGTGGGTTCAAGCCCTGCATTGGGCTCTGTGCTGACAGCCAGCTCAGAGCCTGGAGCCTGTTTCAGACTCCGTGTCTCCCTCTCTCTCTGAACCTCCCCTGCTCATGCTCTCTCTCTCTCTCTCTCTCTCTCTTTTTCTCTCTCTCTCTCAGAAATAAATAGTAAAAAAAAAAATTTTTTTTTAAAAATCTAAGATGTCATGATTGTAAGATGATCTTCTGCCACAGAGAAAGGAAAACGCTGCCAGTGACCGATGCACACACTTATTACTTTGCATTTCTTTAATATTTCTTGAATGGTCTTTTAACCTTAGATCATCCTTATGAAGGAAACTATACACAAGATAAATTTGGTATGGTATTCCTCAGATTTCTACCTATTCAGAGTCTGATCCTTCTACATCACCTTTCCATCTTTTCCTTATAGTACTGTCCTTTGTGCCACAAAAAATGTTGCTGAGGCAGGATTTCTTTAAAGCATGCTTCCCTGTTGTCTTCAGTTAACTGTCACTTACTCTACAAGTTTTGGTGTACACATGCCAGCTGTGACAACTGTCCTCATGATTGCTGCGAGCTTACCAGGATCTAGCAGGATCCTTTCAGTTATCTACTGCTGTGTAACAAATCACAAGGAAACTTACTGTCTGTGCTCCGGCAGCCTCAGGCAGCCAGACTTAGAGCTGGAGGGTGATTCCAAGGTGGCCTTCATATGGCCTGCAAGTTGTCAGCTGGGACCTCAGCCAGGCGTTAGAACCAGGGGCCTCTCCACATGGCATGTGCTTCCTCTGAGCAATGGTGGCTGGGTTCCAAGGATGAGCATCTGAAAAGAGAAGGCCAGGTAGAAGCAATATCATTTTTAAATGGCCTAGCTTCATAATTCATTTAGTATCACTTTTGCCACATATTTCTCACAACCCTCCCTCTCCCCCACCCCCCCACCCCCTGCCACAGTTCAAGGGGAGAAGACATAAATTCCACTTCTTGATGGGGGCTTGGCTAAGTTCCGGAAGAGCTCATGAGACTTAAAATATTGTGTCCATTTTTGGAAAATACAATCTGGCTTGGTAGATTACAAGATGCATCTCAATTTCAAAGATGTAAAAAAGGGGATGAGGGTGATGGGCTTATTAAAATTGATGAAGTTTGTTAGTTGGAATGCAAGTCCTCTCTCCCACTCATCTGCTAACACCCCTCCCTGCCCCTAATTTATTGCGGCCATTACTAATCTATCATGGTACTCGTTTTTTTGGAGCCTCCAAGCTTTATTACACAACTAGGAGCTACTATCAACTGTTAGTGATCCCTGTGAAGTTCAGCTAGTCTCCTCGACCAGGCGTTACCTCACTGTGGACCCCATGAGTCCTTGGCTCTGTCTTTCGGTATCTCACACAATGATGAATGTCTCCTGCATGAGACCATCCACAGAAACCAAACATGCAAAAACAAAATGGCACTTCACTTGTATACCATGAGAAGTGAGTCTCTTAGCTAACACAATGCTTAGGTTTGCCAATAGGTGTACCCTCTGTCAACTTACCTGATGTGCTGTATTGTTCTAAAGGCTTCCTGTGAGGGCCAAATTAGAAGCAGACATTCACAGCATTTAAAAAGAATTCATCCAGGCCTCAGTACAGCCTAAAAACCCAATTTAGATATTGTGTACATATTTGTGTATTTGTTTCCATTCTTCTTTAGCATAAACATGTAGGTGTGGTGGTAAACTTTGCTAGGTGTCTCCATACTATCAAAATTTTTTGTAAGGGATCCCTGGAATAATTCTCATCACGGAATCTAGACCCTTCCAGGCAAGTGCTACTTTGTAAAGACAGCAGCATATAGGCTTTGGATATAAGGCTGGTTTATGCAACCTGAGTATAATATCTCAGTGTGCATTTAATTGCTATGACTAATTTGGAAAATAAGTGGGCAATTGGCTTTTGGCTATGTTCCTTAAAAAGGACTGGTTGGTGATTTTTGCTCAAGAAGACCTCATCCCTGAAGGTCCACCCTTGTTTTATTGTGTGGTCCCACCTCATTAATCTGGGTGGGATTAGGCTGCCAAGTTCCTATTTGCACAGAGCTCTTCCCTTAGAGCTGGGCCACGCCTAGCAGTCCCTATAAGCCAGGGGATCTGGTGTTGCCTTCTGAGAGAGCCTGGGAGCACTGAGCCCATGCTGTTCTTAGACCTGCTGGGATCTGCTGATGGAAGTACTGTCCCACACCCAGAGAGCCAAGGACTCAAGGCTGCTAGGACAATGCCCCTTACCCCACTCCACCTACACTCCTGTATGCTGCCTGGAGTGGTGGGCAGTTCTTTGACTGGTCGAATCGCCCCTCCATCTGTCCTACAGGGCTAGGGTGGACAAGCAGCTGCACAAAAATTCTCTTTTATCCAGATCCTGTGAATCCGTGTCACTGTGTTGGGATCTAGACAGAAAAAGACCTGCCTGTGCTTAACCTTGAACCAAAAAAGTGGGTGGTTCTTAATCAGGAACAATACAGAGAGAGCAGATGCAGATTGGCCTCACAATGCCATGACCATTAATATCCATAGGTTTTGTATATTTAGCACCAAACGTCAAGTTTGAATGCAGGAACAGATTCTGGCTGTGCTTTAAGTCATAAAGGGAGATACAGGACAAACACAACCTCTGCTGCCAGGGAAAACACAGATGTCAGAAACAGCTATGGCTGTGACCAAATACAGCTGCATTTATTTATATAGTAGCACTGAAGCAATTTTCAGGAAGGATTTTTTTTAACAACTGAACTTTGTTTCTGGTGGTCTTGATCCAACTCTGTCCTTAAGTCAACTTAAAGCCAGATCATCTAGCAGTGGCCTCCACACCACATTTGATAGATATTTATTTATGAAATTATGGCATAAAAAAATTTATGAAATTATGGCAAAAGACCCAAATTTATTTATAGGTAGGCAGTCTAGACTGCTATGGTGGTTTCATAATGAGAGACCTGACTCTATCATGTTTTTCTACCGTCTTCCTTATGTATCTTTTACCTCATCATCCATCATCATTGGGGCTGTTCCAGCTCCAACCATCACATCCACATTCCAGCCATCAAGAAAGTAGGAAAAGTAAGAGAAAGGATACCCTGCCACTTAAAGAATACCACTTCTGTTTTCATTTCTTTGGCCATGGTTGGTCACGTGGCCACACCTGCCATAGGAAGGCTGAGAAACAGACTTATTCTGTGCAATGATATACTCAACTCACACCCAGGAGTTCTGAGGAAGACAGGGGAATGAATATTAGGAGACAGAAAGGATTTGGCCAGTGTCACAGAATAAGAGTCTAGTGTAACATCTCCCTAAGTTCTCCCATGAGGTGAAAACCAGGGAGTGATCAATTCATATTTCCTCTAGACTGGATCTAGATCTTGGCACCAATATACACTTTTGGCAAATTGCATCTTCTCCCTCAGCTCGTATAGACATGACACAGTTGAATCACTTGTTTTCCTGACCCATTGAATCTTTTATTATCCCTTACATACATTTAATGGAAGCCTAGCCCTATACAAAAATATGAAAGGGATGTTCTTCCTAAAGCTGAAACTGATCTTCTATCCTCAATTTCTTTCCTTAAAAATTTGTATTTACTTGATAATAAATTGTTTCAAATGATAAGCACTGCTTCTGTCCACTGGGCGGTGCAAAGACATGCAATACAGCATGAATGGAACACTTGATCTCATGCATTTCCATAAAATCCAAAAGAAACTTGAAGGGAAAACAATGTGTTTATGATTCAGTGTATTGGTCTCTGTCTAAAATTGCTCTTGTTGTTGACTTAGGTGGATAAATTTTGTGTATGTACAGAAAAAATGATTTCTGTTAATATCAAAGAATTGTCCCTCGCACAAAATGATTTCATCCTTTTTCTATGTGGGAACAGCCAAAATGTTTCTGGCAAATACTTAGGCTTTGAATTATGCCTAGGCACTATCAGATCTGCCTCTTAACAGCTTTTAGTGAATTGTCTTTCTCCCTGGGAAGGAGCCACTCTCCTAGGGCTGTGCTTTCTGAATCCCAGGCCTTTGTTATACCTAAAGACCCTGTGGTGTGCTGCCCCCTTGTGGGAACGTGTGAATATTGTGGATCACTAGAAGAAGATGGATTTTGCCCTTCATATGCAACTGGAAAAATCTTCATTATTCAATCCACAGCAGGCACACTGTGCCTTCACTGGACCAGAAGAAAACATTACCTTATAAAAATTTCTTCCAAAAATGAGAGCATAGTTATGAAGAGAAAAACACCTTACATCACGGCAAAGCTTGTACACTATGGATTTATTAGCCAAAACTTGTATAATTAGATTTATTATAGATTAGACCTTTTAGTGCACCATGAGAGCTGGCTTCCAAAAGGAAACATTTAGCTTTTTATAAAGTGGGACATTATCTTGTAAAGTAAATAAGTAATCTATGCCCCCACTTCCCACCACCATTCATTCCGGAAGTTCTGATGGTAATATTTCTCCAAGTAAAGACCTCTTTATACCATTGACTATCTTCCTGCAAATATTCCAGAATTCTTCCCTTCCTTGTTTCATATTTGTATGGGATACAGTGACTGATTTTACAAGCTATTTCTGCACGAACAAGTCAATAAGCAGGAGCCCTGCATCTGCTCATTTTTGTCATTGTGACCACACAGGTGAAAGAGGCAAGCACAAAATAAAGTGTGGTCAAAAGAGATTCACAATTCTCCCTCACACAAGAGGCTGAAGACACTTACATTCTCTGCTCATTTTAAGCCTTCAACTTTTCTTCCTTACCCCTAAGAATGTTCCCGCTGGGCTTTCTGTAGCAAAACATAACGTCAGCTCTGGAAGAGGCCTTCGAGTCTGCTGAGCCCCATCCCTCCACTTGGAGATAGACTCAGGAGCTGCATGTCCTGACCCTCTCGTCCAGTGCTCTTCGTCCTGCACCACCTGGAGGCTGTTCCATCCTCCACACCTCACCGAGAACCAGGGCACCTTTCAGTCTACCAAGCCAGAAACTGAGATCAGGTGTGCAAACAACACCACCGTCAGAGGCGATAAGGGTAAGCAAATAAATACCAGGGAGGAACAGAAGCAGGGTTTGGCTCTCAGCACCCTGGAGATAAACAAGCGTTTGATCTGGGCTGAGCACATCCCTTATCTGGTGAGAAACAACATTCACACTCAGAGGGAGCCTGAGCTTGCAGCAAGCACATCTGGAACCATATGACTGCTGGCCTGGTCCTCACACTAGCTGAACAACGGATTAGGGGCAACTGTTACTACCCACTCAGGGGTCCCTGAACTCCTGGGAGATCACAGGCTAAAGATTCCAAAGAATACAGAGCCAAAGGTCTCAGAAGAAGAGTCCTGGTGGCCCTTGTCTCTCCTCATCCACTAAGCGCCACTGGGGCATGCCATGGATTATCCAAGTCTGCCCGGTAAAGATTCTTAGAAGTGTCAGAAGCCTCATTCTCTGTCTCACCATTCCAGTCACTGAAGCTGAAGACGGCAGTGAAGAATGAACCCAGAGAAAACCATCAGCATGTCTCTAAAGAGACTTGACTAAGATGATGTACATAAGATAATAATAGTGACAATAATAGCAGCTAATATTTACTGGGCATTGACTATGTGTCAGGCACTATACTAAGTGTTTCTTCTGCATTATATTCTTCAATCCTAACCACAAAACTTTGAGGTCAGTCCTACTGTTGAAATTTGCAATTGAAAAATAGGCTTCAGGAGATTAAGACACTTGCTCAAAATTCTACAGCCAGGACACAGGATATCTAGCAGTAGAAACATGATTCATCCATCCCTAGAACCCGGACTCTCCACTTCTTCTTTTTCATATATTGGTGTAAGCTGTTTGATGCATCCCTGCCCCCCTCCCCCATCCCAATCTGTTTCACTACATTAAGGATAAAAGTCCTGTGTAAGAGTGTTATCACAGTGAATGGAGTCTTTAGTAGGGATTCTCATGAGAGCAGGAGAGATGGAGAGAGCATTGACTGAGTGCAGGGTTGGGAGGGAGGTGGGAAGGAAAATGGGTTCTAGCATAGACTGGGCGCTGGCTTCCTTTCCACCCTGGCACAGCCCTGTTTTCTCCCATTACGCAGGCAGCAGTGGCCTCCCCTGACTACTCTTTCCTCCTTCCTCAATGACAGGAACTCATTTCTATTGTAGCACACAATAAAGATTATATTTGCCAGCTTCTCTTTTAGCTAGGTGTGGCCATCACTGACCGTGAGCATGGGCTTGCCCTCCAGGGACAGCAGAAGGCTAAGTGTGAGGAGTCTGGGGCCTGATAGTGAACCATCACACCTGCCCGAGGCGGTTTACCTCAACTTTTTCCACATGATGGACAAATTTACTTGTTTTGTGTTTAAGTTCATAACTTGGGATTTTCTCTTGTATGCATGGACACCTGGTCCTAACAACATTTTTTCTTCTTTTTATAATGGGGGAAAACAGGGTCAAAAGGAGTAAATAACTTTATCTAAAGTTGTACAAATGTCACCCGGAAGAATTCAGATTTAAATCTATCTGTCTGACCCCAGAGTTTGCCTTCCCAGCACAGTCTCTACTAGTGAAAATATTAGAGAACATGCAATCTTTAGTACATTGTAATTTGAAAACATTTTCATGCATTAAGCAATGTGTATAATGCAAGCAACAGCAGTAAACTCTAGATAAGTTACACTAAAGTGGACTCCATTAAGAGGACCTGGGGATGTGTATCAGTCAGCCTTCACTTAGAGAAGTAGAACCTCTTGAGAAGCAAAATCATGAGGGATTTATTGCAGGAACTTGACCTTCTGCAGTTGTGGGAGCCGGTTAGGCAGTCTCTGCAAGGCCACTGTCCTCAGGTCTGAAGCTGGGGCTTACAGTCCAGAGGGCAGACAGCTGGAAGGGCAGCTGGATGCAAAGGGGAGGAGAGCAAGAATAAGCTGGAACCTACATGCACCAGCTGGGGATGACAAAGATGGACTGCAACCCATGCCTCTGATCTTGGTGGAATGGATATCCTGCAGAGATCAGAACCCTTCATTAGGGGTCTTGAAAAAAACACACACACCCGGCCCAGAAGTTGGAAAAGCTGAAGGAGGATCCTGGGAAAGGCCACTGCCTCATGTTAACAAGGAGGGCCGGCAGATGAATGACAACAGGTGTGGGCTACAGAAATGGATGCTTCTCTTTCACCTTCCATATCTCACCCCAGAATCCCTCTCTTGGCCCACAGGATACAAAAACATCCAGGAAAGAGAACTTGGAAGTGTAGTTCAGCTTAGTAGGTTGGCATATTATAAAGCCACCTCAGGAAGGAGTTGCTGAAGAATCAGTCTGTGGACAAGAAAGAAATCAAGGAATTTCTGGAGATCTGGCAGCTAACACTCCCATTTTCTCTTTCCCAGGTCTCAGAGTCACCTCCATCTACATTCCCTCCTGTACTGCTCAAATTCCCAGGACACAGTCTCATTGGCTGGTGAGGTCATGTGCTCATGCCTTGGCCAAAGGAGAACAAACTCCTTGGTTGACTGTCCAAATAACAGTGCATGAAATGGTGGAGTGGTGGTCCCCCAAAGGGAAATCAAAGTGCTGTTATTAGAATAGGGGTGTGCATGCTGGAAAGGCAGATAGTGGATACCCACTGCACCTGGTATTGGTCTGGATTGACTGCATTCTCGAGCAGGATCTCCCCACCTGGTATCTGAAGAGACCAAGTGTATGTCAGCTCAACTGAGCAGCCCCTATGGGGCAGAGGGCATGTTCCCTGACCAGATCCAGTAAAGATCTTAGGATCAAGGCTCATTGGCCTTGGTGGTCCCAGGCCTTCCCTGAGCTAACTTGTGATGATCAGGGACAATAAGTGCTCTCATTATTCAGGCTTAATCCTGAGCCCACAAAGTCCAGACAAGATAGAGAAGATCGAGTGGTTCCCATAGCAAAGTGAGGCTACCATCACTACAAGATGCAAGGGAATGGCAGCTGGGCAGGCCAAAACAACATGCTTCAGGGAGGCTTGGCCCCAGCCCTGCTCTTCACATGCTGCAGGTTTAGCTGGAGGCCTGTACCTGCAAAACCAGCAACTAAGACAGTCTCCGGCAAATCTAAAAGGTCATAGCTATGAAGAGACTAGCACAGAAGACATCTAGAGCATGAGTAAGGGAAACAGGGTCACCAGGATGAGTGTGGGCAGAACGCTGAAGAGGATATAGAAGCAAAGACCTCAAGATCCCTGGGTAGGGCAACAGCATGCATGCTGAGTAATTGATGTTGGATACAAGAGCATACGTCACCAACCGATAAATAACTTGCAAAAGAACCAACCCAGTAACAGCTGCAATTCTCAGCCCACAGACATTCTCATTAGGAACCAGTGGGGAAGACCTGGCTACAGTTCTGAGCCCCCTGGGCTTCCTGCCCTCATAGCTCTGTCAGGAGTAGCCTGAGAAAGCAAGAAGGAAAAATGGGACCTGTTAATTAGTGTAGCTCCCATGTGCCTGACTGCCATGGGGAAAGGACACCCAAGAGGGCCTGGTCCCTTGGCTGGGCTGTTATTTACCTGGCCCAGTGAGGCCTGAGGCAAGAGCACTCCGGTGACCCTGGTGTTAGTCCCCAAGGAGGAACAAACTCTGAAGCAAGATGCAAGGCCAGTGCAAACCCAGTAAGCCAAGCACCTAGTGGTGACCATGAGGTCTGCTCTGCATACAATAGGCAAAGGTCTCTTACAGAGGTTATTCCAATCCACACACCAGGACTGCTAGGCATGACCACCTGTCCTGGGATGTTGCTGGGCTTTTAGTGCAAAACCCATAAAAGTGCCAGGTAGACCAGGAGGAGTTGGTCATTCTATCCACCTTCTAGATTGAAGTGTCCTCTGATGATTCAGAGGAGCTGACCAGGAGGAGCTCATGTGTGTGGGGGGAGAAAGAGTCACCAGGGCTGATTTGGATTTTGCTTGTCCATGCTTTGGGGGCCTCAAAAATAAGGAAGGAAGCAAAATTGTCTGCCTAGTTTGTCATTCACTTCAAGGCAGGTCAAATCTTTGCCATCAAATATGGAGTACTTGCAAACGAAGAGAGGTATTCCACAACAAATTCAGAGGGGAAGCAAAAGTGTTGCTCACAGATCATTCATGGGCCACACATCATTCATGTGCTCCCAGTCAGATAAAGAGGAAAAGCATTAATAAAATGTTGTCATGGAGGGATAAGTGGAAGCTCATGCCCCTTCCTTGAGGCACAGGTCCTGTCCTGTCAGTAAACTGAACAGATTCAGAGTCAACCAGCCTTTCCTGAGGATCTGCCATGTGTCAGAGGAATTATACTCTTTTATTACATAATTATTCCCACTCCAGAAAGTAGAGATTATTATCCCCACTGTACCAATGAGGAAACCAAGGCTCAGAGCAGTTGAGCAAATTGCTTCAGGTGACACTGCTAGAATATAATAGATCCTGGACATCCCTCAGTTCTTCTGCTCTGTATCTCATGTCCCCTCTCCTGCAGCAGGCTAAATAAGTCCGGTACTAATCATACATTACTCACAACAGAGATCCCCTGGGTTTGACTGCATGGACTGTGATCTTTTGCTGCACTTGCTTCCCATTTGACAAATTTTACAGGACCTCATGTAGATGAAGGAAGAATTTTATTTTCTGTCTTTACCAAGCAAAGTGGGTCTTGGTTTGGGACTCAGGCACTTGTCAGGCACTGTCTGTGACACCTGTCACCTGCAGAGTGGGTGTTCCTGATATGGGGTGGGAGAGGATCCCGGGGAGGGAGGTGATGGGCCATTACAATGGTCAGAAAGGATCCTTTGGGGATACATGAAGAAAGTCACTCCTGCTTGATCCTCACCAGGGACAGGAGCAGCCTCAGCTGCCAATAAAGTCCCATTACTCTTTGGAAGGCTACAGCCATCACATTTATTCAATAGCAAATATGGATTGTTAGGCTAACCAGACCATAACTTAGAAGAGTAGTCTCTAAATTGTGCCTTTCGTATTCATCACTGTAATAAAATTGTCTAATTGGAAAAGTCCATATTGACAAATCAACAGTAAGCACATTGATTTAACAGTAGCTCTGAGTTATTAATTCTGCAATTTTTTATTCCATAGACCTATTACATTTTTCATCAGATGGGACTTCTCTTAAAGAGGGCTGAAGGGCTTTTCTGGAAAATCTCTGAGACTGAAGTAAGGAAGTTTTGTGGGTGCTGTGAAAAGTAATTTGGCTTTTGTATGCACTGGTGTGTGTGGGTATGTGTGTGTGTGTAGATTGATTTCCTTAGGTGATCTGAGCCAAAGATAGGAATTTAAAGTTTGCTCTATTAGTTCTGTGGATTGAGATTACCATTTGGGGAAGAAGAGATGGGAGTCCATATAAAAGGTGACAATCCTGGCCACACTAACCCCTCTGAGGACAGCCCAATTTGGGCACAGGCAAGCTTACTACAGTGATAATCCATAGCATATGACTGGGCCCATAACAAAGACTGGCTTATTGGTTAAGAGATTAAAAGGGACATTGTGTCAGTTAGGAATGCAATTCCTAACTGTGACAAAGACTCTTGAATGTAGTGGTTTATTCTCTTATATAATGGCAGTCAAGACACGGGCAGTCTAAGGTTGTGTGGTTGTTCTCCATTATTCAACTTCCTTTGTTTCTTCTCTACAATCCTTAGTACATAGTTTCCACCATCAAGATCATTTCTAAAATGTTCGTGTCTATGGAATACTAGCCATAAAACCACTACAGGGGCACCTGGGTGGCTCAGTTGGTTGAGCATCCAGCACTTGATTTCAGCACAGGTCATGATCTCATAGTTTGTGGGATAGAGCCCCACATCAGGCTTTGCTCTGTGTGGAGCCTGCTTGAGATTCTCTCCTTTACTCCCTGCTCCTCCTCTGCTCATCCACATGCATGCTTTCTCTCTCTCTCAAAATAAAGAAATAAACATTTTTTTAAAACCACTACATATGTTGAAAGAAGGCATAAAGGCAGAAGGGCAGAAAGTGGCATAACTTCCAGAAAGCAATATTGCATGATATATCAATAACATTGCTGCTCACAGCTCAGGGGCCACAGACAGTCATGTGGTCATACTTCAATGAAGGGTAATCTTTAGGTAGGCATCTCACCATTCTGAAGTAAGTTAGAGAATCCCTACTCAGGAATTAGGGGAAATGGCATCGATTTTGCATTAGTAGTTTGTTACAAAACACCATTACATTAGCATGGCTTTTGGAGGAGACAATTTGGCAACATCCACCAAAATGGTAAATATTCATATTCTTTAAACTAAAAAAAAATATTTTCAATGCATTTTTTTTAGAGAGAGAGAGTGCAAGAGGGAGAGAGAGAAAAAGAGACAGAATCTTAAGCAGACTCTATGCTCAGTGCAGAGGCTGATGCAGGGCTTGATATCATGACCCTGGAATCATGAACTGAACTGAAATCAAGAGTCAAATACTCAACTGGCTGAGCCACACAGGTGCGCCTAAAAATTTAATTTTTAGAAGTCCTTTCTATATATTTACTCTCACATATGTATATACATGTACTTATTATAGCACAGCACTACTTATAATATCAAAAAATTGGAAACAGGGGTGCCTCAGTGGCTCAGTCAGTTAAGCATCTGACTCTCAATCTCAGCTCAGGTCATGAGCTCATCGTTCATGGTTCATGAGTCCCAAGCCCCATGTCAGACTCTGCATTGACAGTGTGGAGATTGCTTGGGATACTCTTTCTCTCTGCCCCTCCTCCACTCTCTCTCTCTCAAAGAAATAAACACTAAAAAAACTGGAAACAAACTAAATATCTATCAACAGTCATTGTCCAAGAAACTATAATATACACGATGGGATACTATGGAGCTATGAAAAAAGTATTAGATGACTACAAGTACTGAGATGGATATGAGGCATTACTAAATTAAAAAACAAGGTACAGAATATTACACGTATTATAATAAGTGTAATATAATCTCATTAGCAGAGTTTTAAATGTTTATTTATTTTTTGATATGGAGAGAGTGGGCAAGGGGGGGTGGGAGAGAGAGAGAGCGAGAGAGAATGAGAATGAATCCCAGGAGAAGCCCTGACATGGGGCTTGATCCTACAGTAAACCATAAGACCATGGCCTGAGCCAAAATCAAGAGTTGGATGCTCAACCAACTGAGCCAGGTACCCCCTAGTAGAGTTTCATTATATATATTTCTGGAGGTGTATCAAAATCTTTGTGGGCAGTGGAAGGAGACTTTGTAATTTGAAAGAGCTGCAAGAAACTCTAAAAGAGAGAATCATAGTTAATGACTGTGAGCTGAACCCCTGAGACGAAATAAATGAGTGGAGTCCATGGTCAGAGAAAGTGTTACCAATCTGGTTTCCAGAAGAGTTCTGCTTATTTGCACCAAAACGTTGGGTGGAACAATCAGATGTAAGGCCTTTGTGGCATACTTTAATGCTGAAACTGGGGTGGTCCCCGGTGAGATGTTGAACAAGATATCCTGATGTAATTCTCTACTACAATGGATAAGTAAATACAAATCCATTTTGGATGAGGGTGTCATTAATTCAGGTTTTCAGGATTCCCACAGATTATGTAAAACCAAATAAAGAATCACAATAAAAAATTACCAAACAAGACATAATGATTATATCACTTAGAACTAAATTTAACATCACATGGCAAAAAAAAAAACAAAACAAGCAAAAAAAAAACAAAAAAAAAAACACCCAAATAATGGTGGCTTAAACATGCATTTATTTGTTTTCATTTTAAACAAACCAAGAAGTAGGTATTCAGGGAAGATATATCACAAATTCATCAGGGACCTGTATTCTTATGGTTCATGAGCCCTCTGAGATCTTGGTTATGATCATTATTTTTGTGATCCCAGGTGTCTGCTGGAGCTCCAGCTATCCACATTCCAGATCGTTAGGGAAGGAAGAATGAGAGGAGCATAACTATTCTCTTTAAAAACATATTTTGGAAGTTGTACATAGCACTTCCACTTATAACTTACTGATAAATTCTAATCCCAAAGGCCACATCTGGATGTCAAAACAAAAACTAGGGAATTTTAACTGGCTGGCAATAAGCCTGGCTAAAAATTAGTATTTTCATTCCTAAGAAGGAATGGGAGATAGATACTTACTGGCCACTAGCAGTCTCTGACACAACGAGTGTATAGTAGGCTGAAAAATGGGCCCCCAAAATATCCCAGTCCCAATTCCTGGATCCTGTGAACATTACCATGAAAATAGGGACTTTGCAACTGTGATTAAGATGTGAAGATTAAGATGGAGATGGGGCAATTATCCTAGATTCTCCGAGTAGCCCTTAGATGCAATCACAAGTATCTTATAAGAGGAAAGAAGGAGATCTGACTTATAGAAGTAGCACATGTCATGATGGAAGCAAGAGGCTGGAGAGATGCAAGGCAGGGGTCTCAAGCCAGGGAATGAGGGCAGCCTTCAGAAGCTAGAAAAGGGAAGGAAATAGATTCTGCTCTACAGCTTCTGGAAAAAAATTGCCCTTTCAATACTGTGGCTTTAACCAAGTGATTCTGGACTTCTGGCTTCCAGAAATGTCAGAGAATGAACTTGCACAGTTTTAAATCACCAGTTTTATGATAATTTGTTACAGCAGTTATAGAAAACTAATAGAGTCAGAAGAAACAAAAAACAAATACAGTGCTCCTCCAAGAGTTCAGAAGTTGTAATGATCAGATACTGAAAACACTTTATTTTTAATTTTTATTTATTTTTATTTGAGAGAGAGACAGAGAGAGCATCCTAAGCAGGCTCCACACTCACCATGGAGCCCAACATGGGGCCCAATCCCAGGACCCTGGGATCATGACCTGAGCTGGAATCAAGAGTCAGATGCTCAATTGACTGAGCCAACCAAGTGCCCCTGAAAACACTTTAAAGAAAGTTCAAAGATAATTTAAAGATAAAAAAATTTCACTTTAAAAATGTATGTGGAAGAGACTGTCAATAATGACCTAGAAATCAGAAATGGAATCCATTTCAGAAATGAAAAATTATAATCTTGATATGAATAACAAATATATGGGTTAAACAGAAGATTAGAAATGGCTTAAAAATTGATAAACTATAGCAAAGAGCTGAGGAAATTATCTGTAAAATGGTACAGAAACATGGGGAGATGAGAAGGATGACATATAAATTAAACAGTATGTAAGACAGAGGAGGGACAATGTTTGAAGTGATAAAATATGATGAAAGCCATGAGTCCACAGTTGCAGGAAGACCAACACATAGCATGCAGAATAAAAAAAATCTACACCCAGACACATTTTTGTATGATTCCAAAAAACACCAGAGATCTTAAAAATAGCTGGGGAAAAAGGATCACCTATAAAGGAAAGGCAAATGGGGTGACAGTTGACTTCTCAGTAACAAGGGAAAACAGACAATAGGATATCTTCCAGCTCGTTAACATACTGTCAAAATGAGTTTGCATTTCAGGAAAGGTATTTTTTTTTTTTTTTAAGAATAAGAGCTAAATAAAGATATCTTTAGACTAGCAAAGAATGAGAGAATTTATAATCAATGGCCCTTAACTAAATAAATTTCTAAAGGATATCATTCAGGAAGAAGAAAAATGATCTCAGTAGAAAGATCAGAAATATAAGCAGGAATGGTAAGCAAAATGCCAGGTAAACATGAAGGCTAAATGGAGGTAAATGTGAACAAACATTATCTGGATATGATTAATAATAATATAACACAAATATCATAATATAATGATATACAAATACAAGTTGAAATCAAATGAAATACCATTTTACCCACCCACTTTTTAGCAAACACAAAGAAGCCTAATAATACCTAGTGTTGGTGAGAATGTGGAACAAGGACTCCTACATATGGCTGAAGAGTATAGACTAGTGCAAACACTGTGGAAAATAATTTGACCCTGCAGTACCCTAGAGAAATTCTTGCACATATGGACTTGATGACAGGTTCAAAAATGTTCGTAATAGCATTGTCTGCAACAGCAGAAACTGGAGACAATCCAAATGCCCCTCAGTGGGAGAATGTATAAATAAACTGTGGTCTATTTACACAAATGGAGCTCAGCAGTGAAAATGATGACAGCACAGTCAACTGACACAATAGGGATGACTTTTAGAAACATGATGTTGAATTTTAAAAAAGGTAAGTCATAAGAGATTGTGTATAATGTGACTCTACTTTTTAAAAGCTCAAAATTCACACTAAAACTATGATTTTAAGGGTATTTACTTATGTGGTAAAGGCTGTTTTATATGCCTAGAGGGTGATAAACACAAAATGGTGGTTTCTGCAAGGTGTTAGGCTAGAGATGGAATGAATAGAAGCAAATAAGTCACTTCAAAGATATTAGTAGTGATGGAACTTTGAAGTTGCATGTTGGCTTATGTTATTTTTATGATTTATAACGTAAATGCGGTATTTATACATTTTATGCATCAATTATTACATAACAAAATAAAAAAAATAGTGAGGGTCTGGCTCAAAGCCAGATTGCCTAAATTTCAGTCCTGGTGTTAATACTTAACTGGTTGTATGACTTTGGGTAAATCCCTTAACCCCTTAAATCCCAGAATTTTCACCATTAAAATGAGGACAATGATAATTCCTATCACCCAGAGTTGTTATGAGGTTTGTATAAGATAACACTTGCAAAGCACTTACTAAGTGCTCAGTAAATGTAAGGAGCAGTTATTGTAATTGCTCTTATTTTGGTCACTGTGTACAATACAATCGAGCCCAGTCGGTGTGCAATCCACTCATTTTCACCTCTACTTCCCCAGTACATCTCCTCTTTCATGCCCAAATCCTTACCCTCTCCTCCCTACTCCCACATACAAATATGAGCATGGGCAGCATCTAGGGCTTGCCTGGCAGAGCATTTAAAAGCACATATATGGATGCCAAGAAGGGAATCCTAAGCATAAAGGGACAGAATATTCTTTGTGTTAAGGCCCAGCAGATGTGGCTTTGCTTCAGAATGTGTTTGGATGGTTCTGTTTGGCTCTTTATAAAACTCTGAATGACTAATGTGTAAGTGATGCATCCGTAGGGTTGCAACGAGGACATTAAGCTCTGACTAAATAAAACAAAAAGGCATCCCTTTAGGGAGATCAGGATGCTGATGAGGTCTGAATGGGTTGTGGAAAATGTTTCCAGAATGGGGATCCCTGAGGAATAATGAAGCCACAGTTGGTCAGGGCAGTCTGACAAACTCTGCTAGAATACTGGCAGCAAAAGTCTTGACCTGAAAGGTCTGTTTCATTGTGCCTCAGGAACTAGAGAAAAATAAGTACAAACTCACCCTTTCCCTCCAATTTCTTCTTTTTTTTGGCTCTCATGTAGCACAGGCCGCTTGCATGTGGCTCAGGAACTAGGCATTTTGCAACCTGTTTTGGAGTGCTTCCCTTTATGTTCTCTGGAATTGCAGCTGGTTTCTTTGGCTGGAAACAGAGATGGAAAGAGAAGCTCATATCTAGCTGCCTTCACTCTCCTCTAAACCCCTAACTCTCAGTAAGTACGGTCTATGGCGAGATGCCTAATGTGGTTCTTCTGTCCATGCCTGCCAGCTCCCAATTCCTTCTCAGACTTTTGTCTTCTTTGCCTGCTGCCATTGTCTCATGCAATGGGTTGATCTGCATCCCCCTAAAAGATATGTTGAAGTCTGTATTCACCAGGGTTCTCTTGAGAAACAGAATAGGAAGTAACAGATACATAGGAAGAGATTTATTATGAAGGACTGGCTCACATGATTATGGAAAATGAGAAGTCCTGTGATCGGCAGTTGGCAAGCTGGAGGCCCATAAAAACCAGTGCTATAGTTCCAGTTCTAACATGAAGTCTTGATAACCATGAGCATCAGTGTCAGTGGACAGGAGAAGATGGATGTACCAGTTCAAGCACAGAGAGCAAATCTGCCCTTCCTCCATATTTTGTTCTAGTCAGACTCTCAACAGACTTGATGCCCACCCACAATGGGGAAGGTAATCTTCTCTACTCAGCCCACTTATTCAAATATTAATCTCATCCAGAAATACCCTCACAGACATGCCTACAAATAATGTTTAACCAAATATCTGCATATGTATCCTATGGCCCAGTCAAATTGACAGGTAAAATTAACCATACACTGCCTCTGTGAAGCCTTACATCTGGGAAGTTAAGTCAATCATTAACTCTATTTTGTGGAAGAGGATACAAAGGGTAAGGTTTTAAGTAGCATGTCTGAGGAGACCTGGCTATAAAGCTGTAGAGCCAAGAATCAAGCCAGCATATCTGACTTCTGAGCCGGTGTTCTTGGGCAGCTCAGTCGTGAGGCCCATCAAAGGTGAGGGACTGCAGATGACCCACAGAATTTGTCTTAGGTGGCGGCTGTGCAATATCCTTCATGGCCCCTTTGTTGTGGTCCTTTTCTCAAACTTTGGCATATGTAAGAATCATCTGGAAGAGAGGCTCAGCCACTGATCCAAACTTCTACCCTACCAGAAAGTCCCTTCTAATAGGTCTACGATGGGACCCAGCAGTCTGAACCACGTAGCTTCCTAGGAATTACAGGATAAACTTTATTTATTTATTTTTTTAATTTAAGTAGGTTTCAAGTTGGGGCTTGAAATCATGACCCTGAGATCAAGAGTTGGATGTTTAACCAAGTGAGCCACTCAGGCAGCCCAGGATGAGCTTACTTTTTTTTTTTTTTTAAATGTTTTATTTATTTATAGGAGAGAGATAGCGTGAACAGGGGAGGGTCAGAGAGAGAGGGAGTCACAGACTGAAACAGGCTCCAGGCTCCGAGCTGGCAGTCAGCACAGAGCCCGACGCAGGGCTCGAACCCACGAACCGCGAGATCATGACCTAAGCGAAAGTCAGACGCTTAACCGACTAAGCCACCCAGGCGCCCCTGGGATGAGCTTACTTTTAAACAGCATGTTACTTATCTTCTCAAATAATAAGCTAATGTATTTTTAGCTTTCAATTAAAGCAAAGGATAAAACTGTTAATCTGAACAAAATATAATATATACATTCCAGGAAGTTCAAAGGCTTTTCAAAAGGTCTGAGAAACAGCTGGAAAATAGAGTATTTACTGTATCTTTTTAAATTAAAAATTGGACTTACTGCTTTAAATTTAGAAATATTTCACTTGGAAACATACTGATCCTATTTTTTTGAAAAGAGAACATCTGTTTACAAGTTTATCTTATCATTACCAATTTTTGAACACCCTGCATTTTGTGTGGTCTCAGACCACATCTTTTGAAAAATGTATTTCCATGCCCCTATGGTCCTGTCTACAGGCAGAAAGAACCACACTACAGGAGTGAGGCTGCTCCACAGCTAGAGCCGTTTTAACACGGATGGGGGAGGACCCCAAAGGGAATACTTTCAACAAGGTAAGCATTGTCCACTGTGTTGGAAACAGAATTTAGAGCCTCTCAACTACTTTTCTGTAGGAGGAGATTGCATTAAGGTCCTATCCAGATTTCATTTCTCCTGGGCTGGTGACTAGGACATTTCTTTGTCCAGATAATTGGTTATATACTGCTCTTTTTGCTTGTTTGGCCCCACTTGCTCTACCTACTCCTTCCTTTTTCCCACTGACAAGCCTAGCCTTTATTTACAGATATACTGTTCTGAAAAACATCCCCAGGCCAGAGCCTAGGTTGGTGACAAGAGTTCCAGGCTAGCCCTCTCTTCCCACTAGCTCTCTCCCCTTCTCCACAATCCCCACCCATCATGCTACTTCCAAAGAAAATTATCACTGCAGTTGGAAAATCTTAAACCCATTAGATTTTAAACCAATTAGTTATTAAAATTGAGTCTGGGGCATCTGGGTGGCTCAGTCGGTTAAGCGTCTGACTTTGGCTCAGGTCATGATCTCATAGTTTGTGAGTTCAAGCCCAGTGTCAGGTTCTGTGGTGACAGCTCAGAGCCCAGAACCTGCTTTGGATTCTGTGTCTCCCTCTTTCTTTGCCCCTCTCCCATTTGCATTCTGTCTCTCTCTCAAAAATAAACATTTAAAAAGTTTTTAATGAGTAATACTTTAATTTTGTATAGATAATATATATATATATAAAACATAAAGGCAGTTGAAATAGCTAGTCCAAAATAAGATGTAGTATAAGTGCAAACTGCACACTGGATCTTGAAGGCTTAAAATCAAAGAAAAAAGAATGTAATATATCTCATTAATATTTTTTTAAGGTTTATTTATTTTGAGAGAGAGAGAGAGCACCCAGTGCAAGGGAGGAGGCAGAAAGAGAGGAAGAGAGAGATTCCCAAGCAGGCTTTGTGCTGTCAGCGCAGAGCCTGATGAGGGGCCCAGTCTCATGAACTGCAAGATCATGACCTGAGCTGAAATCCACAATCAGATGCTTAACTGACAGCCACCCACGCACCATCATTAATACATTTTTATATTGATTACATGTTGAAATGATAATATTTTGGACATATTGGGACTAAGTAAAATCCTTTGTTAAAATTAAATTCACCTGTTTCTTTTTTTTTAAATTAAAAAAACTTTAGTGTTTTATTTATTTTTGAGAGAGGCAGAGAGAGAGAGAGAGACAGCGTGAGCAGGCAAGGGTCAGAGAGAGAAGGAGACACAGAATATGAAACAGGCTCCAGGCTCTGAGCTAGCTGTTAGCATAGAGCCCGATGCAGGGCTTGAAGCCACTGAACTGTGAGATCATGTCCTGAGCTGAAGTCGGACGCTTAACTGACTGAGCCACCCAGGTGCCCCTCTTTTTAAAAAAATTTTAATGTGTATTTATCTTTGAGACACACACACACACACACACACACATACACACACCCAGCACAAACGAGGGAGGGGCAGAGAAAGAGGTAGACACAGAATCCAAAGCAGGCTCCAGGCTTGGAGGTGTCAGCACAGAGCCAGAAGTAGAGGTCAAACCCAAGAGCCCTGAGGTCATGACCTGAGCTGAAGTCGGACATGTAACCAACTCAGCCACCCAGACACCCTGTGTTTCTTTTTGTTTTTTCAAAAATGTAACTACCACAAAAATGTAAATTACATATGTGGCTTCCATTGTATTTCTACTGGACAGAGCAGTGCTGAAATATTCAGGAAGAGGAAACCACCCCTTTGCAGACTCAAAGGGAAGACTTAAAGAAAGTGGAGGCAATGGTGCATGACACGTGACATAGAGCAAACTCTCATAAATATCAGACAAGGGATGAACTGATTTTCTGTTTAACATTTAGTTCCTGTTAAGTATATAAAAGTGAACATGGAGACCATGGCTTGTCTTCTACCTTCAGTCAGATATTCTGCTTTCACATCTATGGTTCAGGTCTATCAGAACTCCTTAGCTAGCCTCCTGCTCTGCCCCCCATCTGGGCACTGCATGCCTTCTGCAGAGACTCGGCCCTCAGTCACAATCTTGAGGAATTTAAGACTGCTTCATTTTGTTCCCAGAGCTCTTTTCCTTTTATGAAAACCTGGCCCACTGACCCTATAAGTCCTTGTTTAGAAAACAAGCATGCAAGCCTCTCTTTTAAGATAAGGAAATCTAAGCCTTCCATATATAAATGTTTAGCTGGTTTACAGTGAGCCTAAAGCTGAAATCAATACAAATGGTGTCTTGGATAGAATTCCTTAGAGGCAGAACTTGACACAGGGACTTGGGTACACATAATTTATTAAGGGAGTGAGTGCTCTTTAGATAGATAGATAGATAGATAGATAGATAGATAGATAGATAGATAAAGAATTAAGAGGCAGGGAAGCAGGATAGGGAAGGGGAAAGATCTGAGCATGGGCATTGCCTAGGTGGAATCTAACTTTAGCTTGATCCATAGTGGGTCCATAAAGTCCCATAGAGAGGAACTCTATTTGAGTTTATAATATATACTACAATCTTTGAGATAGCTACCCCAACAGCTCTACAAAAGGAGAAGAAATAAAACCAACTTTGCCCCTTTTCACACTCAAGTGTCACAGATCTGAAGTTATAAATGAAGAAACCTGAGTTCATGTTTTATTTATACCTATTACACTTAATTTATGGTGTTAGAAAACATATTCAGCTTAATTTATGTAGGAATTAACTTTGGTAGAGACTAATTTTGAATCCATGGCCTCTTCCTAAAGTATATTATCTCTTTCTGTAATCTTGGCTTGCAGACAGAGATGGTAGTGAATGTAAAAAAAAAAAAAGAAAGAAAGAAAAACAAAACCATAAATAAAACCAAAAAACTTTCAAAGGGAAATACCTTAGGTCCTTAAAACAAGAATAGTAAGATGTTTTAGAATTAGAATACCTTTAGAATTCACTGATATAGCCAGAATTTAGAACTTATATAATGGTTCTTTCCAATGAGTTCAGACATTCAGGTTTTAGATGAAAATACATAAAACAGAAAAAAATAAAAAAAAGGACCTTGGCATATATTAATACTTAATATTAAGAATTCAGGCACTCTGAAATATTTAATCAGTATTACCCATATGTTATCTATGCTACACCTTTATAGATTACCAGGTAAGTGTGTGTATGTAGGTTAAGAGAGGAAAGGGACAGGAAGGAGAGGGAGATCACTGTGTCAAAAAATCAAAGGGAGGCACCTGCTGGCTCAATTAGTAGAGCATGTGACTCTTGATCTCAGGGTCATGAGTTCAAGCACCAAGTTGGGTATAGAGATTAAAAAACAAAAACAAAAACAAGAACTTAAAAAATCAAAGAGAAGCACAAAATATAGCATTGAGTCTCTTGACAGTCAAGGTAAAAAGGAAACAATAGATACCATGCCTAATCCAGGAAAGTATATTAGTTTGCTAAGAGGAACTAATTTTGGTTTTGTTTCAGAATGTTGTCTATCTGAAAAAAGAAAGCTGTTCTTTATAAAAACAAAACAAAACAAAAGGAAAACAGGGATGCCTGGGTGGCTCAGTTGGTCAAACATCCTACTTTGGCTCAGGTCATGATCTCACCACTTGTGGGTTCAAACCCCATCTCAGGCTCTGTGCTGACAGCTCAGAGGCTGGAGCCTGCTTTAGATTCTGTGTCTCCCTCTTTGCTCCTCCTCTGCGCATACTCTGTGTGTGTGTGTCTCTCTCTCAAAAATAAATAAACATTAAAAAAAAACCCAGAAAACAAAACAAATAAATAAAATGGCAAATGATGTCTTTTTTTTCTCTTTTCTTAGATCCTGACAATCTTTGTTGCCTTCTACCTGGTCCATTTCACTCACTGACACTACCTGCCTGGCTCTGGCTGATACTTGTGTTTATGACCCCTGGTCCTGAGGATGCTATTCAGAGCTAGTGACACCTCCGGTTTAAGCCTCATGCAGTCAGTGTCACTAGGTGGATAGAGAGACAAAGTAAGTTGTCCCCCACCTTTCCCAAGGCAGATGACACCCTCTCTCCACAGCCATTATGGTCTCCACAGCTGTTATGGTTTCCTTCCTTGAGTTCCTGACACTGTCTTCACCCCAGCAGCCAGCTGGGACCCAGAACTACAGGTCACCTCTGGTGACGGGGCTGGGGTGCCAAAGGAGGGCATCTGGGGAGAGGGTACCAAAAAGTACTCCCTCAATAATGGGGTCTTGTCTGTTAATTTTTACTTGAAAAAAGGCAGGGGCATTCTACCTGGCTATGTGTTTTACTGGACAAAAGCAGAGAGTATATATAATATTAAGTCATCGTTCTGTAGATTACCTGACCAAGTGAGTGATTCTGGTTTGCTTCTTGACTGTGTCATTGGCGGTTGCATGGTTTAGTTCTGAAAGGGAGAACAAATCTCTGTCCTTCACCAGCACTCCACAAAAAGCGATGCAGGAAGCTTAGTCAAGTGCGCAAATCTCTACTATGAACTTTTCTGCCACATATGGGGGAATTACTGGCCCCTGAAAGCTATCACAAACAGATAAGAAGCAAGGTTATAACATGATTTGACATGGAGTTTTGACGGGCCCCACTCAGAAATGTGGAAAGTGTGGCTTTAAAGGCACCATTTCAGGAGATTAAGATTTGAAATTGTGTTGCTTTATCCTGCCGTTTTCTTTCCACAGGCTTTTCCTTAGGCCTTGCGGTGGAGTTCTTTTTTTTCTTCCTTTCTTTCCCTAGTGTACATATGAAGGTTTGCAACGCTTCACGCTTGAAGACTTGAAGAAAACTGAGTAAATTTAATATGACCAACTTCATAGTCACTGGCTCCACATGCATTGGCTTGCTGTGAATAGAAAAGCATGTGAGGAAAATATATTGCCACTGAAGGAACGGATCTGTCTCAAGTATAATTGCTCATTTTTATCCATTCCTTGTGTCTTACCAGAGTAGATTACTAAAGAGGCTACCCCTGCTGCATGAAACCCTCTCAGCCACAGTTCTTCAGGATGGGCCACATCTCTAGGCTTCCTCACTCTCCATCTTAGGCACACTAGCAATAGCTCAGCGAACATCAATTCCCTACATCCCTTCTCAATTCTCTGACATTCCTTGAGCTTCTTTTTTTTTTTTTAATTTTTTTAAATGCTTTTTATTTATTTCTAGGAGAGAGAGAGACAGCATGAGCAGGGGAGGGTCAGAGAGAGAGGGAGTCACAGACTGAAACAGGCTCCAGGCTCTGAGCTGGCAGTCAGCACAGAGCCCAACGCGGGGCTCGAACCCACGAACCGCGAGATCATGACCTAAGCGAAAGTCGGACGCTTAACCGACTAAGCCACCCAGGCGCCCCCATTCCTTGAGCTTTTTAAAATGCTTGAGTCCCTGGGCTCTTGGCAGCTGAAACAAAACCTGAAAGAAACCCACTAAGCTCTGCAATCAGTGTGTTAAACTCCTCCAACAGCAAGACGCAAAACCCTTCTGTTTCCAGTCATGTGGATGCTGGAACCACTGGGCTCAGATCCTTGGGTTAATGGTCTTGGAGAAGTTGAGCTCAAACTCTCCATCCAGAAAGGAAGATCAGATTCAGCCCTTAGCCCAGAGTTGCTTCTATTTCCTGAGAAGAAATGAGGAAGCAATCACTCATATCAGCCTTTCTAGAGCAATCCTGTTTGAGCATTCTTAAGTATTTTGTGGGCTATAAAAGCTCTTCTGTCCTTATTACAGCACATGCTCTAACTGTGGCAGGGGGTGTGAGATGGAGAGGTTGGCAAAGTGTAGATCTATCAGCTAACAGAAACTGAAGGTGGAGAACTCCTATCGTTTCCGGGAGGGTCCACTGCAACTATTAGGGCCATATGTTGTGAGGAAGAGCTGTGGACCAGGACGGCAGTTGAAACTGGCTTATCTGTTTAGCACATTCTCAGCCTTGTCAATTAAACAGGAACTGAGGCTCTGACAAGTGTGGAGAAGGAAGAAGAATGGCAGGGCAAGGAGCCGGGAGCACTAGTGAAGGCCTAAAGCCTCTGGCAGCATCGCATAGGTTGTGATGAGCAGGCAGAGACTTTCCAAATTGGCCCTGGGGACATAGGATAGAGGTTAAGAGGGAGGGAGACTCAACAAAAGGAAAGTGTGAGACAAACTCTGCCTAGTCCATTGTTTCTCTTAAGTCACCCTTAACCCCTGGGGTTGAACTTCTGCATAATGAACTAAAAATATTACCAGAAATAAATAATCACCGAAGATATTGATCTCAATGATGTGACATATTTCCAGGGACTTTGGTCAGGTCTGGTGTGTCTTTGACAATAGGGCCCTAGTCTGTCTGTCTCAGTACATCTTTTTTCCTGCCCTCCCGTCAATCCCTTGTTCTTGTCCTTTCCGATTCCTCCCCTTTCCCAGGCAGACCCTGCACTTACAGAGCCATGCTGAGAGTATTCTCACTGCCTGACAGAAGTCCTCTCTCTACTGTCTAAAGAAGTTCATTATCTATCTGTTCTTCATGTTCTCTGTCAAGTTCCTTCTATAATGACTTTTCTAGCTCCCCAGACAAAATTAATCCTGTCCTTCTTTGAATTCCCATTTTTATGCTCTCTAGCATATGTTGGATTATGATGATTTCTTCATTGGTTTTGCTCTGCTACATCCATCATGTACGCTTTAAGTGGAGGGGTGGGAGAAATCAAAGTTAAGTTTAGTGACATTGTCCTGCTTTAAACTAAATGAAGTCTGGGATATGTTAAGTACTGTTTTAGTATTTGGTAGATGTTTATAAAAGGACGAAGAAAATAGAAGTAGAGAAGCTCTATCTTTGTTATCAGTGTGCATACTGGCATACACACACAAAAATAAATATATAGAAGTACTTACTATGTACCATATCCCATGCTAGACAATTTTACATGGATTTTTTTTTTTTTTTAAGATTCACAAGGGTCTGTTGTAAAGGTGAGGAAATAGAAATGATTAAGGATTTAAATAATTTGCCCAAGGTCACATAGCTAGTAATAGAGCATAAATCCAAATTCAGATAGTCTGACTCCAGAGCCCAAGATTTCATCTGTTACTATTAGTTACCACCCTGTATCATGTTGGTAATAGATAGCTGTTATTTTCTTGGCTGCCTGCCTCTCACTTTAAAAGCTTATAAATTCAGACATTGTCCTGGCCTCTTTTGCATCTAGGATGTAGGCACCTGACCCAGGCTTAACAAAACAGATGTTCCTGCTAGTGACTTTGAACTGGGACCTGGTGACATAAAGGGGCAGAGACAGTGGAGAATCCAGAGACATCAAAATGGTGGTAGCAGGAGGAGTGCCATCGAAAGTCCAGTGTCTGTGGCTATCCAGTAACCTGCAGCATCCATTTGTTATTTGCTGGTAGGGGCGGTGGTGGTGGATTCCTTACCATATGAGTTGAGTGCTGTGCTCTTGGCTGGGGACCACTTGCTGCCTAGCTCCCTTGTTTGGTCTCCTTTTTTAGCCTGGTTCAAATCTTTTTGGAACATCCTTTAATTATTTAATAACTCGGTAAAAAATATATATAATCTTTTTTCCCTTTTTTCCCTACTTAGCCAGAGTTAGTTTCTGTTGTTTGTAGCCAAGACACCTGGCTGGTATAATATCCAAACCCACTATCTTGGATATAGGTTCCTATATTGCTACCTGGAAAAAAAAATCCCACATATGTGTCCAGAGTTTTATGAAAGTTCAGTTGAGTAGAGGATTACGGTGGCAGACTGTGTATCACTGGGAAAGAAGGATTTCTAGCTCAGCTGACTACCTATTTATGATTCATCTAGCAGTTTACATGGATGAATATGGGAATTTTCAGCATGTTGCTACTATACTAGAACCCAGAAATGAATTTTTACCTCATGAGTAAATTTGATTTCCAGGTCTAACTCTGATTTCCAGGTCTAATTCTAAAACATTTTTAATGAATTTAGCCTTTGAATAATAATAAGAAAAAGTACTAAATATCTTTCTTGCTCATTACAGGAAAAATGGCTTCCCAAAACTGCGTAACTTACGAAACTAAGATCACACAGGAAGTTGAATTGCTGAATTATTTAATATAATCTGACATATTAGAATCTTAGTTTCTGATATGGAAGAAGATATGATAGCTTACATAAAGATTATTGATAAATTCCAAGATGAAATTCACTTTGAAGAGAATGAAATGTGGTCGGATGTAACTAATCTCTCTGGCCTAATTCAATGACGGAGCTGAGTTTGCAGTTTGATAAAGGGGTTATAATTACAAGACATCTTGGGACTTCTGGAAGAAGCTACTGCTTCAGATTGCCAAGTGGCCCCACTAAGATGTCAGATACTAGACAGGAATAAACCTTACAGAGGCCAGGGGTTTAACCTTGGTAAGTCTAGACATACTAACACGATTATCATCACTTTAATCAGATTATAAAGTAAACATACACTCTACAAAGCAAAGAATCTCATGGGGTTGTTTAGAGGATGATGAAAAGCTGTTTTCTAACTCTACTGAGGACACAACAGGAAGATATGGGGTGGTTTTTAGCATTAGAGACTTTGTGATGATCAATGGTTCTGAACCAGGATTAATCTGGAGATATTTTTGGTGGAAGGGGGAGGGAGGTGTTACTGGCATCTAGTAGGTAGAAGCCAGGGATGTTGCTAAACAGCCTGTAATTCACAGGACAGCCCCCACAACAAAGAATTATCTGATGCAAAATGTCCAATAGTGCCACGCTTAAGAAACCCTGAGTTCGACCTAAGAAAGAAATTTCTGAATCTGAAATTATATAAATAGTGGAATGGGTTTACACGTCCAGAACTAGTGTGAGGTGAGTTAAACATTTGCCTTGGGGTACAAAATTTAAGTCCCCAAAACATCAGTCATCAAGATAAATAATATTAAAAAAAAATCAATGGAAAAAAAATCTATGATGAACAATACAATAAAATTTTAAATAGAGGATTCAACAGAGAAGGGATTTGGGTATACAAAGTTGAAATATTATTTATCTTGATTCCCCAGGCTTTGGCACCTCCTTCCCCTGTCTCCCTTTAAGTTTGTGCCTGAGGCAAGTGCCTCATTCCCCTCATCCTAGTCCTGGCCTGTTGGATTATTAAGGGTATGAAATTGTTTTAGCTAAAGAGTGATTTGATTTGTTTATAACTAAACTGGGCTTAGTCAGGTCTCATAAAGGCAAAGAAGAAGTCCTTTCCAGGTCTAGAATTTTACTTCTTAGTGACTACATTAAGTAAGGAAGTAATCCAGTTATTAAACCCCATAGAAGTTCCCTAACATGGGCTTTTAATTTCTCTGATTTATAGCCTGGACTTGATTAGCCAAGATCACCTTCATTATGAATAGTAATATATGAATGGCATCCCAAAGAAATATGTGACATTAACTGTAGCCTTAAGCAATACTCATCTGTTGTAACTCATCCTTCCAGAAAAAGAACCCTTGTATGACTTTTCCATTTTACTTAGCAAGTAAACTATTCCTGCTTCTTATCCTTTCCTCTCCCCAATCCCACTTTACCTCAAAACCAACTAAATATTCTTCTTTGGGCTCTACTGATTTTGACATTATTATATATTACTTGTCCCTTTTGTCTCCCAAAATGCCTTAGATAGACTTTTTCGGGGGGGCAGAGGAAAATATTTTAAATATTTTTCCTTCTAATTGGCTGGGGAAATGATCTGTAACTACTAAGTTTATGTATGTGCTATATAGACAACGTAATGCTGACCCCCTCAGAAATGCCAGATGGAAGATCCAGAGATAATTTACTATTCTGGGCAGAGCAAGATAGACAGTTATAAAAAATTACAGTAATATTACTAATTAGGAGAAATGTGGTCTTGGATCCATATCAGAACAAACACTCTAACCATTATAGATTGCTTTCCATTAATTTCCCTGGTTTCCGTCTATGCGTGGCTAGCCTGTTAGAGTACCTGCATTCAGCAAATGTACTCGTGCATAAAGTAACTGGATATGGGACCTACCACTTCCCCACATCCTGTCACTTAATCTAACTGACATATGTACAATTCCTTTTGATCTATGCTAACCACCTTTATCTCAATGCAGATCTCAGCTTCCTATCTGTTATTTTAAAAAATGCTTTAATCAGGGGGTAGCAACAAGTTGGGCTGAATTATAGGGTTTGGGTTTAGGATTTTTTTTCTTCATTCTATTAAAAACAAAGCAACATCAAACTTGGGCTCCTTCTTTCCAACTACACAGTCATTGCTATTGTGATGAGTTATTTTGAGTTTATTTCTTGAAAAAAAGAACAAAAAGAAAGAAAGAAGAGAAAAATGACCTAAGGAACTAAGTGGTAGATGGGTAGATAAAGAATAATTCTAATATTATTTGAATATATGATATATATAATATGCCAAAGCTAGACATATCCAAATGTTTTCTTTTTTCTTTTCCTTTTTAATTTTTGGTCCAAGGGTAAACAGAAGTGCATGTACGTTTGTCTACTGCTTAAATAAAGGATACATTTAATTGTCTAGGATTTGGGACCCTGAGCAGCCTAGATGTGTGCTATCCAGAAAACCTACTAGAAAGGTCAGTACAGAGCACTGAGTGGAATGGGTGTTGCCCTGGGGAAGAAGTCACCTTAGTATTATGCATTTTGACTAAGGACAGGTCATAGGATCAAAACTGTATGTTTTGATACATACACAAAATAGGTTTTTGTGTAGGTTTTTCAATCCACAAAATAGTGATGACAACGTTTAAAGCTTCCTTCACAATAAACCATACACATGAATATTAACTTTGTGGCCTACCTATTGTTCTGTTGCAGAAAAAACAAAATAAGACAACTATGTTCCCTAGAGAATTTTAGCTAAGCCTTGAAAGAAAATCAAATGAGGGGCGCCTGGGTGGCTTAGTCAGTTAAGCGTCCGACTTTCGCTTAGGTCATGATCTTGTGGTTCGTGGGTTTGAGCCCCTTGTCGGGCTCTGTGCTGACTGCCGGCTCAGAGCCTCGAGCCTATTTCAGAGTCTGTATCTCCCTCTCTTTCTGACCATCCCCTGCTCACGCTGTCTCTCTCTCTCTCTCTCCTAGAAATAAATAAAAATATTAACAAAAGAAAGAAAGAAAATCAAATGACACAAATGAGGTGTTTCTAAATATAGAATACCTTTTTTTCCAAATAAATGTTACTCTACCTATTCTTATAATATATCCTGGTCAATTGTCTAGTTAATTTTCTTCTCGAGATTTTTTTTGGTAGTAGACTTCCAAGGTAAAATAAAACAGCTTTTTAAAAAGTACATTGAAATGAAGCATGATATTCTATTGATGGGGCTATTTAATCCAACCATTGTTTCAATACGTTTAGGTTTATAACTGGCCAAGATATTTTTAGTTCTTAGGTAGAAATGAAATGATCAAGTCTTTCAAGCAACCACTTGCAGGACTTGGACACTAAAGCTTGAAGAGATGGGAACTCTGCAGAACCACTGAGAAAAACAGAACATATTCCTGAAGGTTCCTTGGAGAGAAGTTGGGAGGGTGGTACCAAGATGGATTTATCATCTTGTTTTGTGAACCTCAGAGAAGGAAAGAGGACATCTGCAAAGCATTTCCATGCTTCTCACCACACAGGGTAGTATAGCAGAAGATTCTGCGGATAGTCAGTGCTCAGCAAATGAGATGCCAAGAATAAGGCTCTTAAAGATTATGTGAAGGCTTGACATGAGCTGGCATGTGAGATTCTGGATCTTTGCTGCAGCTGGTGGGTTCTTTGTGTCGTTTATCAAGTTTTAAGGACTAACGACTTTGAGACAGGGAACTAGAAGTACTGTGAAGAGTCATGGCTTCTAATTACGCTTCTTAAACATCTTATTTTTGCTGTTTCAAACAACTGTCTTTTGTTTTGCCTTTAGTGCTGACACCTCAATATTGTCCCCTTTTAGAGCGGTGGAGAATATAGGGCAAAGTCAAGGAGTCTTTTCTACGGTGAATGTCCCCTCCTGTCCCTTGATGAAGGGTGAGGAATTCTGAGTAGAGAGTGTGATGCCAGGGTTAAGACAGAGCAACTAACATACATGACAGGTGAGGAAAAGTTTCAAGTCCAAATACTTATTAAGTAGTGAACACAATTATTTAAGACCACAAGAACTTTACACTATTTTTTCTCTTTAAAAATGATATTTTGATTTGATTATGCAGCTACTGATTTCAAAAAGGAGCTGATATTGGAAACATTAACCTGGAACTATATACTTTTCTGTTGCTTTATATTAAAAAAAAAAAAAAAAAGAATACTATAGTGAATCTCCTGTGTGAACTTTGCCCTGAGATCTGAACCAGATCGGAGAGCAAAGAAAAGTGGGAAAATGTTCACATAAATGTTGGCTGAAATAGTAGAGATGGGATCCTTTGTGAAGAAATATGACACTCTGGCATTTTTTCAAGTCTGTCTGTTCGGTCCAAATCAGTTACAAGGGTGGTTGTGGAAGTGTTTTAAAAGTGACCCTGCTCCTCAGTGGTCTTGAGAAGAATCAAGGCCACAGACTGCAGTGAAAGATTTTCTAAGATACTCCTCCCCTTGATGGAGCGAGTGAGAGGTTTCATGGAACATATCTGGAAATACAGCTTTAGAATTCCTTCAGCCTCAGAAGACTGGCTCTGGGCAAAATCTCCAAATCTCCAAACAAACCAAATTACTAAACATCCACAATGGAGTAAGAAGAGAGGCTCCCTTAAGGTATGTTTAATTGAGCCATTAATGCACAGTGAGGAGTAGCCCAAAGCACTTGCATTTCAACTTCCTGGCTCACTCACTGGGCATCCTAGGCATGTCAGAACAGCCTCGTAAAACACAACCAGTTGTCTCTTATTCCATAATTAACACCTGGTAAAGTTGACAATATGATTATGGTTGAATTGAGCCAGAAATGAATTGGCACTTTTATCTGCATATAACATAGCTTCCTCTTGGGAACTAAAGGAATAATGTTGATAGGAAGGGAGCTTCCCACTGTGTGAGGACAAAGCAAAAGTAGTGTTATCAGAAGCTCTGTAAAACCTTTAAAGAATAACAAAGTTAAGTAGGATTTTAAAGGCTCTATGATTCCTTTATCAGCTTAATCAGCTTCTTCCTCCTTAGCGTAAGACTGGCTTCACTAAGGCAGAGTAGGAAGAACCAAGTGCCAGGTGCAATTTTACCTTCTTTTTCTAGATTATCTCAACCTGCCAACCTGCCAACCAATTATGAGGAAGTTACAATTATCATTCCTTTTACAGGTGAGGGAACTAAAGCACAGAGAGGGAAAGTAACTTCTAAAAATTCACACAGCCAGAAGTTCTGTGCTAAGGTTACCACCTGGAATTCTGACTTTGTAGTTGTGCTATGTACCATTATACCACACTGCCTTTTCCTCTGCTAAACTCTTTTTATTTTAATTTTATGTTTTATTTATTTCTGAGAGAGAGAGAGAGAGAGCGCGCGAGAGCGAGCGAGCTAGGATAAGCAGGGGAGGGTCAGAGAGAGAGGGAGACAGACTCTGAAGTAGGCTCCAGGTTCTGAGCTTGCTGTCAGCACAGAGCCCGATGTGGGGCTCGAACTCCTGAACCGTGAGAGCATGACCTGAGTTGAAGTCGGATGCTTAACTGACTCAGCCACTCGGGCGCCCCTAAACTCTTTTTTTGTTTGTTTGTTTTTAAACTAAGCTTTACACCCAGTATGGGGCCTGAACTCATGATCCTGAGATCAAGAGCTGCATGCTCTATGGACTGAGCCAGCCAGGCGCCCCCCTACTAAACTCTTAAAGCAAGGTTTCTCAAGTTGGGGGTCCAAAGACACATTTCCCTGGGCTCGAATTCTGTGAGAATTAGCATTTTTTAATGGTCTAATCTTTTGTGACAATCTGAAATAAATTAACATAAGCATGTTTGGGGAATCACATTATAACTGGGAATGGGCCTGTGTTGTGACTTCTTTTTGCCTATGTAAATCCCTGCCTTCTGTGAAGCCACAGACTTGGGGAGAGAGAGATTTAGTCATTAAGGTCACATGCTTCTTATAGTCTTATGACATCATTTATGCTCTATGGAAGGAAGAAAATCTCCAAATACAGATTGTATTCCTTGCTTACTTCTCCGTTGGGAGGGAAGTTTTCCTTTTTTCATTGGTTGCCAATTCTCATTGGCTATTTATTTTGTTTCCTTAATTTTTTAATGTACTTACAGTGTGGAAAAGTGGAGATACAGGGTTCCCTTCCTTCCCAACATTAATTATCTGTATTCTTATAGTTATGAGGTTGAATATTTTATTTAAAATAAATAAACTTGTAAAATTAGTCTTCCCTCAAACATCTCTCCCTACTTACTCTAGAATCTATCACTTTCCAAATGCCCAGGGTGGGGGAAAGCAGCTTGACTGCAAAATGCAATCATGAATATTGCAAAGGATGCTGTATTTTTGTTGGGCAAAGTGATGGAAAAAACGGAAAGTCATGGATAAATGAGGACTGGCAGAGTTAGATCAGTTATAATTAAAGAGGAGAAAATCTACAAGGATTATGATAGGATAGGTGCTTTAAAAGAGAAAGTGTCAAGGGACTAAGAGAGGCCCTTGGGAAAACTGGTATAGTCTTCACATATTTCTGTACAAATGAATCTCTGTGATTATGTCATGTCATCCAATAATTTTGAAATAAATTTCTCATTTCGGAATATGTTAGATTTATAGAATAGTTGCAACTATAATACAGAAGTCTTGTCTACTTCTTACCAGTTTCCCCTAATGTCAGTTTTTAACTAACCATGATGCATTTGTCAAAACTAAGAAATTGACACTTGCACATTACTTTCAACTAAACTCCAGCTTTTCAGATTGCACTGATTTTTTTCCCTTTTTTTAAATTTTTTTTTTCCTGTTCCAGGATCCAATTCAGGATACCACACTGTATTTGGCATCTCATAATTCTGTTGGAAATTATCCAACCCAAAATCCCTACCAATATTTGAGCCTGTCCTTCTTCATTCTAAGAATTAGTGTGTTGCAGTTATAAGCAGAATTTTGCTAATATATAATGAAGTAAGTTTTTAATAATATTTTTTCTTCCATTTTTCAAATTGGGAGTACAAATCAAGACATTTCTCACACAATTTACTACCAAATTTTAACTATGCTACTTTAACCGTTTTTTTCATCCACTATGTTTAGATGACTAATATAGTTGGCTAGAGGGGCTTCTTTAAAGTATGAAAAATAGGTTATTAGGATCTATGGATAAAAGGAATAAGTAAGTTTATTGTCTGTATAATCAGTAGAACTGTGTATAATGTGCATATTCATTATTTGAGCTAAAAATTTAATTAATAAACTGGTAAAACATAAATAGTTTTGATGCATTCTAGCATGCTCAGGTGAATACCTGGACAGTAATACATTGTCAGATGAGTTACTCTCTGCCTTCCTCATGATACATAGATGTATACCTTCCAATAGACATGCAGCAATATGATTAAAAAATTAAGTTTTCATCTATTTCAGCAGTATTATATTTCACCACTATTAATTTTATAATATTATGAAATAAACCCCACTGAATATGTAGCTTATATATTAGAGGTAAGTCACCTTTACAGTTTTGTTTTTCACCTTTACATTTTTTTGGTTTAATAAATAACTCGTAATGTCTAACAGAATTAACGCTTCCCAAGAAGCCAAACTCACTTCTCTTCCCTTTTACATATTTTAAGGAATTGTGGCTGTTAGCTACTGCCACAAAACTGTGTGCTGTGTGGCATAAAACTATATATTTCTTTGGTGTTTGAAGAATACAGCTATGTTGGCCTACCTCTGATGCTAACCGGGCTCACTTACGTGTCTGGGCATGGACTGTGAGACAATTAGTTTGGCTGGGCTTAGAGAGATGACTGAGTTTTGCTCCATGTGACTCTCACCTTCCTCCTGGGAAAATGGGCTAGCTGGGCCTATCTTTCTCATTGTGACAGCAGAAGCACAACAAAGCAAGCCCAGATTTTCAAGCTTTCTCTTGCATCATATCCACTATTATTCCATTGGCCCAAAGAAGCAAATGGCCAAACTCAAAATCAAGGGGTGGGAAAATAAACTCTAAATCCTGATGGGAGAAATAGCAAAGTCACCTGGTAAAAGGCACAGACAAAGAGGGCTGAAAATGGATTGACCTGTTTCTTCCAAGGACTTAGCTTTCTAGTAACAGGGGCCCATCTTACAATGTTGAAAATGAGGTAGGGCCTGGTCTTGTAAGGAATACATAGTTTTCAAAGCCTTAAAACTGCAAAATACAGCACCTAATTTCTGTCATAAAATTTAGGAAAAGCAATTAGTAGTTTGGAAATTATGATTTTGTAGATTTTTATCGACTAAGTACAGAGCACTTAACTGAATCACACATGCCCACACTATTGATGGGGACTGATTTCTGAGTCCTGGACCATCTAAGAATGCATTTTCCTTTTGCATCGTTGACTGTCATTCCTTGATTGTTATTCCTCATGTGGGATTGGCAGGGGGCACAAAGCTACATGCAGTTCATAGGATGGATTCATTCTGGGTAATAAATATATTTATTTTCATTATGCCTATAAACATTGATTTTTTTTGAAGGATGTTATTATGTGGCAAGGTTTCAGGGTATTTTTAAGGAATATGACAGGAATCAATTTCTTAAATAAGCACTGAATTATCAGCTATTTGTTCAATTGGTTAATTCTAGGAGGGTTTTTAAATCCTGTCTTTCTTTATTCCATTAAATTTTTTTTTTTAAATTTATTCAGTTTTGAGAGAGAGAGAGAGTGAGAGAGCGAGTGAGAGAGAGCGAGAGAGAGCAAGTGAGTGCATGAGCCGGAGAGGGCAGAGAGAGAGGGAGACACAGAACCTGCTCCAGGTTCTGAGCTGTCAGCCCAGAGCCTGACATGGGCCTTGAACTCATGAACTGTGAGATTATGACCTGAGCCAAAGTTGGATGCTTAACTGACTGAGCCCCCCCAGGTGCCCCTACTCCATTTTTTTGATGTAAATAATTTAGGAAAATAAAGTACAGTGAGGTGAAGATGAGTGTTATGGTTGAATGCTTGTGTCTCCCCAAATTCATATGCTGAAACTCTAATGCCCAAGGTGATGATACTAGAAGCTGGGGTCTTGGTGGGGTGATTAGGTCATGAAGGAAGAGTCCTGATGATGGGATTTTTAACAAGGTCTGAGAGAACTAACTCCCTTCTGTCTTCCGTAAGTGAGGACACAAGAAGTTGACAGTCTACAACTGGAAGACAGTCTTCACTCAACCTTACTGGTGCCCTGATCTCAGACTTTCAGACCATAATTGTGGCAAGTCTATTGTTGTGGCTGTCTATTGTTTATAAGGCACCTAGTCTGTGTCATTTTGTTATGGCAGCGTGAAGGGACTAGGACAATAATGGAAGAAATACAATTTTGTGTATTTACAATGACTTATGAGCTGACAACCTAGCTTAAATTTCCCCAACCCACCAGATGTTTCAAATGAATCAAATATTCTTTGACACCCAGAAAACAAAAAACAAAGCCAAACAACAACAACAACAATAACAACAAGGAAAGGAAGGAAAAAGCACAAAGTCATAGAAAGAAGAAGAGGAAGTGGCTTATTTATTTAGGTTATTTAGATAAACAGTAGAGATGGTGATGGCATCAATTGCTTATTCCCTAGAAACTCCTATCCCTGGTTTCAAGATAGAATATAAGTACCATCTGGGCATTCTTCCAGGGTGTCATGAAATACTAATGACCTCTTCTGAACTAAGCCTAATTTGCTCCTAAATTCTCATTGTGTGGAATTTTTCTGTTTCTTACAGCAGGAGTCAAATCAGATGGAGTTAGACTGTGGACTGTCTTCTGAACTAGGAAGTCAGGGCCCCAAGTGAGGCTGGGCATATGCAGGGATTTCCATCCTTTAGTACTTACCCATCTGAGCAAAGCTTTCTCTCCATCAGTCCCCCCCCCTGCAAGCCTGGAAGACGAGTGGAGTGTGGGGAGGCTCAGTAAAGCAACTTCACCTCCTTGTTTATTCTCACTATCCAGCCTGAGAAGTAGGGAGATGGTGATTTGGCTACTTTTGGCTCAATGACTAAAAAAATGAGATTAATGAATGAGAATATGTTTCCAAATGCTGGTATGGCAAGTTCAGCTATTTTTTAACTCATGATATATGAAACAAAGCCCACTATTGTAATTGTTAACGTTAGTATAATCTGCATTTTACTTTTCAAAATTGAGGGAGGGTATGGCAGTGGCAATGGGCAATATTCTGCAAAGTAATATTTTGTACACATAGACCATAACCTGGGGTAAGTTTTTCATCCCAGGTCCTTAAAGCTCACAAACAAGATGGGAGTTTTGTAAACAAACCACCTATAAAGTGAAATCGCTGCATTTCAGAGAAGGCTCTTCCCCTCTGGCTTCCCATCCATCTTTCCCCCTCCCTTTCTTCCTCTCCCCCCTCCATTCCTTCCTTTTCTCCCTCCCTTCCTCCCTCCCTTTCTTTTCCTCTTTCTTTCTTTTCTTCCTTCCTTCTTTCCTTCCTTCATTTTGTATTTTACATTTATAGCAAGTTGCAAGAATAATACAGTACTCTCTCATACCGTCCACCTAGATTCACCAATTATAAACCAAACACTTAGCCACATTTGATATCTCTCTTCAATATAATTACTATTATTATTACTATTAATATTTTTTGAAATTATTTGAGAGTAAGTTGCAGACAACATGGCCCTTTACCCTTTATCTAAATATTTTAGCATGCATCTTCTGGGAGCAAGAACTTTCTCTAATATAATCATAGTGCAATTTTCAAACACAAAAAATTTAACATAGATTTAATACTATTATTCAATATAAAATCTATATTCAGTTTCACCAACTGCCCCAATGATACTCTTTATAGAGTTTTTTCTTCTTCACTGATTTGGGATTCAATCTAGAATCATGCACTGCCTTTTGTTGTTGTGTCTCTCTAGTTTCTTAATCTAGGACAGTTTCTCTCTTTTTTCCTTTCATGACATTACCATTTCTGAAAGAGAATGTGGGTTTTTTTTTAAGAACGTCCCTCACTTTGGATGTGTTTAATATTTTCTGAGGATCATATTCAAATAATACCCTTTGGCAGGAATAAAACATTAAATGATGGTGCCATATTTCTTAGTGCATCATGATAGGAGGCATGTGATATCAGTTTGTCTCATTAGTGGTGCTAAAATAGAACAACTGGTTCTATATCTACCAGAGTTTGCTATTGTAACATTACCATTTTTACTTTTGTAATTCAAAAACAATCTGTGATGAAGTGTTTTAAGGTGGTGTAAATGTCCTGCTCTCCATCAAACTTTCACCTAATAGTTTTAGCATCTACTGATGAAGCTTACCTGAGATGATGATTATTGTGATGGCTGTAACAGTGATTTTCATATGTTATCATTCAGAAGTTAGAAAAAAATTCTAATATTTTACTCTGATATTAATTGGGAGCTTGATTTTGTTATAGTTTGAATACTAAGACCTAAGAAACTTCCTAAATTCAACATCAGAATATTCTTTTTTATCAACATTGGAATTTTCTAATTTCCTTCATTTTTAGAGATAATATTGTATAGTGATAATTAATGTTACTAATAATTAATGTTTATTAAATGCATACTCTGTGCTGGAAAGCACTTAAGGTGTCTCATTTGCCTCATAGCTATTATTAGACTCTATTTTCCAAATGAGAATACTAAGTATCAGAGACTAGTAACTTGCCTAGGGTCACATAGCTAGATTGTCCCAAACGGCTACTCTTGCATAACCCACCATTATTTCTACTGTGAAATAATCTAATGGGAAGGAATTGATCTACTCTGGCTGGGAATGTTGTCAGTGCCTTTATCTTCCAGTTCCAAGGCCAGGTATATTGTTACCTATTGAGTCTCTTTTCTTGCTCTTCTCGACTACTCAAGAGGTGGAGTAGTCACTAGTACTGAGGTGAATTCAGTCTCTTGATGTGAAATGGAATAAAACTGTGATGTAGCATAAGGCAGTGGTTTTCAAATTTCAGGTTTTCAAAAGCCCCCATGACCGGAGATTTTGGTTAACTTTTTTTTTCTTTTCCTCCCCATTCCCCCACCCCTGCTTGTTTTATTGAGATATAGTAGACTTATAACTATATTAGTTTAAGGCATACAATATAAGGATTTCATATATATATATATAAACTTAGGAATATAAAAATGATGCTGTTAATCACTTACAGTAGTCCCCACCTTGTCCTTAGAGAATATGGTCCAAGACCCAACACCTGCCCCCTGCCAAACAACTCCATGCCTGAAACTGCAGATAGTATCGAACACTATGTACACTATTTTTTCCTATACATACATACCTGTGATAAAGTTTAATTTGTAAATTAGGCACACTAATAGATTAACAACACTAATAATAAAATAGCACAATTTACAAATACTGTAATAAAAGCTATGTGAATGTGGTCTCTCAAAATACCTTATTGTACTATACTTACCCTTCTTGTGATGATGTGAAATGGCAAAATGCCCAGGTGATGAGATAAAGTGACATGAATGATGTTGGCATTGTAACATGGTATAAGGCTACTATTGACCTTCCAATAATTCATCAGAACGAGGATCATCTGCGCTTGATGACTGAGGTTAACCTCCGGTAACTGAAAGCAAGGAAAGTGAAACCATGGTAAGGGGGACTACTTCTACATTTTCAATTAACAGTTTTTCCTCTTATGTACTGACTATATTTATTTAAATATAATTTTCTTTGTTGAAGCTAATAATGAAAAATCTGGACTCGTATTTTTCCTTTTCCCCATTTTTCAAGAAATTCCTTTCTGTTGTATTTTACAAAGGCATCTTTTAGCGATAAATTGTAAAATAAAGAACCTGTGCTTTCGCTACAGATAATTTGGGAGTCCGCTCCAGGAGGTTAATTTTGAGGTGGGTTAAGGGGAGGGTAGTAAGAACCAGGGTCTCGGAACCAGCTTGAACAAAAATAAAAACCTGACCAAAGCTTTAGTCAGTAACATCGTTTTCTGGTTCAACATGCTCAACTTGTATTACGGTGGGTGTCGGCCAAACACAAATCAGGTAACCACCTCACGCCCCAACTGCTTGCACTGCGTCAGCTTGAAACCCTTGAGGGCGTAGGCTCGGGAAAAGGAGCCAGGGGCGGGGCGAGCAGCGTGAGGTTATCAAAAAGCGCCGCTGGCGCCCTGGACAGAGCCGGCGCCTCATTGACGTCACCACCGTCCGACTGCGTTTCCCGGAGACCGGAGTAGAAGGCCGGCGAGGTATTATTCGAAGCTGGGGTTTGAGTTTTTTCTCGTGTTTCTGCAAAAGTTCGCTTCTTCTGGGAGTCCCGCTTTTTATCCCCTGGCGGACTGTGAGGAGCGTTGTCGAGCTGAGTAGCCTTTGCGAATGCGTTCCCTCACACCCGAGCGTTGGGGCAGCGTTGCTTCAGGACCCTCACTTGGGCTTGTCCTGCGGCTGCTTGGTGGCTTTGGCCAACCTTGGCCCCTTACCTCTCTCTCTGTGTCTGGCGTTTACTTTTTCTTCTCAACTCCTCCTCTCAAATACTGGAAGGTGAAGGAGAAATTCAGTGACTTCACAATTTTCAGTTGTCGTCAAATCTTGTTTAGGGATGAAGGCCAAAGTGAAAAGTATAGAGTAAACTTTACTGTGTTATCCACATTTATCATTCACATGTATGATCACAAACTGCCTGCTGGTGCAGTATTAGCCCATCTGAGTCGTTAGGCTAATCTCGATTTAAAGGTGAAATCTAGAGTGGGTACTCTTCAAGAAAGTTATCCTTTATGCCTCAGGAAGGTTAGGTGCGATTCAAACTTCTGTTTAAAATTATCTTTAGTGTCTTCCTGTGTGTTGACCGCAATTCAATTTTTACTTGATAAAGATGTGTATGTCCCACTTATTGACTTCTTTGGACTGTCTGATAATATACTGAAGCAAGAATTCTATGTTGACACTGGTTCCAAAAATGTTGGATCCAAAAAAAATTCCAACAGCTATTGAAATTGAGAGAACCGTTTGTGATTGGTGGAAATGCTAGAACTCATTGTTTTGTTGAAAGATGAAATAATGACAGTGTGAACAGTGGCTTTCCAAAATGCTATAGGATGTTATAGCTGCCTTCAAATAGCTATGTATGTATCATAGTACAGAGGTGATGCAGTTTTCCATAACTGCTTTTAATTTTCAAATGGTTCTTTTTATGTGTTGTCTCAGCTACTGTTTCCAAACATTGACTGTTCAGGTTTGGCTTTGAATAGTCCACATTGGATTAGGGTATTTGATCATTTTCACTTTAGTCAAATAATTACTACTACTAGCTAATAGTAATAACTGAACATGCACTGTTCTAATAGCTATATATCTTAGGAATCTGAGCTCTATTTTATATTTTTTCACAGCATCAGAGTATTTTATTGAATGAATATATCATAATTTATTTAACCAGTTCTTGTTAATGGCCATGTAGATTGTTCCCTTCTTTAAAGTTTCAGTATTTTAGTGTGTTGCAGTAGATGTTCTTGAACATTATTTTGCGTGAAAATGTACTCTTTGGGAAGTAAAATTGCTGGGTCAAAGAATTTGTACATACACAATTTTGAAGCACAGTGCCGAATTCCTGCCACCCCCCATGCTCGATTTACACTCCACTCAATAATAACTGAGAAGCTATTTCTCCTCACCTTTGCCCGTATTAGGTACTATCAGTCTTCTTAATTTTTGCTTGTTTGACAGATGAAAAGTGGCATCTTGTTTTAGTGATTTATGTTTCTTTATAAGATTGAGTAGCTTTCTTTATGTTTATTGGTCTTCTGGATTCCTTTATGTGTGAACTGCTGATTTTCTTTGTTCATTTTTCATTTGGATTATTCTTTTTGTTATTAAGTTGATTTGTAGAGGTTCCTTTTTATCTGCCTTTGTTGCAAATATTTTCCCTACTTTTACATATGACTTTAGACTTGGTTTGTTGGTTTGTTTATTCATTTTTGCATGCATACATTTTTAGGAGAGGCATCAGGAGTTTTTAGAAGGAGATTTGTGACATTATTGAAATAATTAGACACTCTGGAATATCAGCCTTTGTTGGGAATGTTATTAATACACTCCTCTTTTAAGGCCACAGGGTCTGTTTTGTTTTTATAAGCTTTGTTCAACAACTATCACGGATCTGGTGAGCACACCCAGGAACCTAGCTTCCTGTTACCCCCAATTATATTTGGAATTGAAATGAGATTTAGTAGAGCTGCTTAAGTATTCTAGACTGTACTTTCTATTTTTGGTGTTTTTCAATTTATGAACTGAATTATATTCTAAATGTTAATTTGTGAGTTAGCCATCTGATTTCATTATAGAAATAATGTACATAGGTTCTTGACTCTCAAAGTGTAATTAACTCATGAAGGCTAGCTTTTTTTAAAATGCAAATTCAAGATGTCTTGTAATTTTACCCCTATGTACTTATGTACCCTTAAATGATAAGGATATTGTTTAATATAACTATAATGCCATTTTTGTAGCTGAATTTTTTTTGTGTGTTTATTTTGAGAGAGAGAGAGAGAGAGAGAGAGAGAGAGAGAGAGAGAGTCAGAGTGAGACTGAGAGAGAGAGAGAGTCCCAAGCAGGCTCGGTGCTGTGAGTGAAGAGCCTGATGCATGGCTCGATCCCATGAACTGTGATATCATGACCTGAACCGAAATCAAGAGTCAAAGGCTTAACCGGCTGAGCTACCCAGGTGCCCCTCATAGCTGAATTCTAATTTCATAGCAAAATTATCAGTGATCTCTTAGTGTCATCTAACATCTGATCCATGTTGTGATTTCTTTGTCTCAAAAATCTCTTTTTACATGTGATTTGAATCAAGATCCAAACAATGTCTACATATTCCGTTTGGTTGTTAGCTCTCCCAGATCTCCTTAATCTCTTTTTCCTCTACCTCCTCTCCCTTTTCTTAGTTTTTCTTCATCCCATTTATTTGTTACAGAAACCAGGTCAATTGTCCAATAGAGTATTTCTCATTCTAGATTTGTCTTTTTGCTTTCTTGTGATGTTGTTAGCTTCTCTATCCTCTGTATTTCCTGTAAAATGGAAGCTAGCTTTAAAGGCTCAATTAAGTTGATTCAACTTTTTTGGGAAGTTGGTCATGCTACAGAGATGGTGCTGTGTATATCACATTGCTTAATATCAGGAAATTCATAATTTGTGTCCTACTTTCAGTGACGTGAAGATTGATTCCTGGGTTTAAGTAGTGACAGTTGCAGGGCACTTGGGTGGCTCAGTTAAGCATCCAGCTTCGGCTCAGGTCATGAGCTCACAGCTTGTAAGTGAGTTTGAGCCCTGTGTTGGGCTCTATGCTGACAGATCAGAGCCTCGAGCCTGCTTTGGATTCTGTGGCTCCCTCTCTTCTCTGTCTGCTCCTCCCCACATCGCAGTCTGTTTCTCTCTCAAAAATAAATAAATGTTAAAAAAAAAAATTAGTGACAGCCCCACCCTTCCGTTGTAAACTTCCCCGTTACCCCTTTATCTGTCAGTTTTTGTTGCCTGAATGTATAATTTCATTAGGGGTTGCAAAATGGTGATACATATTTTTTTAGTTTGTCATTCTTTCACTTTGTTAGCAGGAATTTGAAGTCTAGTTTTATTGCTTGGGAATCTGACAGTCAGGAATAAAAAGGCTATCGTAGGGAAATTCTGTCAGAACAACAACTTCTAGTGCTAGGAATGTACCTTTTCTGCTGTAGTTTTGGAGGCTTAAAGGAGTGTGATGGTCTTTTTGATGTGACACCTTAGGGAGGCTGCAGCCCCCAGAGACCCCAATACCAATCTAGGTGTTGCTGTAAAGGTATTTGTAAATGTGATTAAGATGCATGAATCAATTGCCTTTAAGGTAGAATATTCTAGATAATCGGAGTGGTTATGATTCAATCAGTTAAAAGGCGTGAGAAGCAGAGCTGAGGATTCCCTCACAAAACAGATTCCACCTGTGGACAGCAGCTTCCACTTGTAGCCAAGAGGTCCAGTATGCCCTTCCTTGAGGGCCTGCCCTGCAGAATTTGGAATCATTTAGCCAGCCCCCACAGTTGCACAAACCTGTCTCTTGCGATAAATCTCTTTATATATATCTCCTCTTGGTTCTGCTGCTCTGGGGGAGCTCTGTCTGGTGCCAGTAGTAACTCCCCTGAATCCTCTTCTCTAACAAAATGGGGTGGGGAGTGGTGGTAAGGGTCAGAGAACCTACTTTTTTAGGGTGACCCTATTATTTATTATCCAAACTGTCACTTATGAAAGAGAAATGGGGAGCTGAGTGAATGGCAGACTGAAACAACAGGTATACACTGGGATTGTCCTGGGCAGATCAAGGCATAGTCATTCTGTGTGTCAGCCAGCAGTATGACACAGCCCCTTTAAGGAGCTTGTAGTCAAAGGGAAGTCAAGTTCACCTTGACACAATTACAAGCGGTCATGTCACCTAAAACACTATCTGGTAATGTCTATTTTGTAACATCTCAAAGTTGAGAGTCGAAACTATTGACCATAGGGAGACTACTCAAAGGCTCTTAAAATGATCTAGTCAGTGAGAGTGGAGGGAAGCTTGTGGTGTAAGGACATTAAGGAGGCCAAATTGATGGGATCTGGGGCCTGAGGAAGGGGTGAGGGGTGACTCCTAGGTTCCTGGCTGGACTGACCTCCCTGAAGTGAGAGAATGAAGGGCAGGAGATGGGGGATGGCTTCTGTTCTGTGTCTGATGGTGTGCACCCTTCTTTTCTCTTGCCTGTGCTATGGTTTTCCTTACCATTGAGAGGAAGAAGTGGCAGTAAGATTGTGTAGGAGTTACTAGGAGTTACTACTCTCTGCGCTTTAGTCTCAGCCAGACCTTAGTGGAAGGAAAGAGGCAAATTTTCTCATGCCCTTTTCCACCTCTACTTTTGCTGTTGGTACTTTAGAAGGAGGAGGTGGAAGGGTGAGAAATACCTATAGAACTTGGGAAGGGGTAAGGAGCAGAGAGCAGAAGAGGGTGAGTTCTTTTCTTTGCTCCCTTCTTTGGACATTTTACCATGTACAACTTGGGGCAAGTTATTGAATCTGAAGTAAATGAGTTAATGTGTATACTTAGAATAGTGTCTGGCTCATAGGCAGTGATTTTCAAATGGTTGCTGTTGCTGCTCATACCATACATGCATGGCATCATCCTGGGATCTGAGTAACAAAGGGAACGGGGAAGTTTCTGCAGTTCTCTCCCTGTAACTTTTCCTGTGGAAAGAACAAATATTCAGGAACTGTCTATATAAAATGTTAGAAGAAGTCCTATGAATTGGAGGGAATTTCTGATAATAGAAGAACCATTATTTTGTAGTCGGCCTTGCCTTTATTTTTTAGTTAGGAAAAAGGCAAGTGGTTCAGTTCATATTTAATGAGGGTAATTATTCTTACTGCCTTGCTTTCAGTGTTCACCTCCACCCATTTTAACAATAAATAACTACTTGTTTATTGGGGCTTAGGGACCAGGAATAGTTGCAGGAAAAATCCCCATCGTGATTCTGGGGAGGAAAATTATTCTGTAATAGAAAAATTGGATGAAAAAATTCACATTTAAATAAAGGCCTTTTTGTGTTTCTTATACTTGCGGTATTTGTTAAGAGCCAAAATACTTTGTTAAAATATGCCTTTATTTAAATTTAATGATTATTTATTACAATTTTAATACATGCTTTTTGAAATAACAAAATTTAAACAATGAAGAATGAAGAGTTAGGAAAATGAGTCCGCTTTGATCCTCTTTCCTAATCTCTGTTTCTTCTCAGAGAGAACGTCTTTTTTGTATATCTCCTTCCAGACCTTTTTCTACATATTTTCATATTACAGGTTTTTAGAAACAGACACCATGTTAGATACATATTGTTTTGTATACAATATTCTGTGATTTTTTTTCACCATGTCTCATTGTGTGTTACTACATAAAGATTTACTTCTTTGTTTTTAATATTCTCTTGAATGGATGTGCTGCAGTTCATTTAACTGTTTCCCTATTGATGAATATTTAGATTAATACTTCCAGTATTTTGTTAGAGATTTTTCATTCAACAAATGTTTATTGACTGTCAGGCAGTGCTAGTGAAGAAAACACAAAAATTTCAGCTCTCCTGTATTTCCCTTCTTTTGGAGGTGGTCAGGCAGTAAGTCAGATGCTAGTAAGGACTCGGAGGCAGAGGAAGTAGGGAGTGCTGGAAGTGGAGTGAGTGTGTGCCTGTCAACAAGGGTGATCAGGAAAGATTACCTTCAGGTAACCTTTGAGTAGAAATCTGGTGAAGGTGAAGTAATGAGCTCTGAAGCTCCTGGTGGGAGAGAAACATTCTAGGGAGGGAAGAAGTGCAAATGCCCTGAGGTAGGGGCATACCTGATGTGAAAGGAAGAGCAATGAGGCTGTTATGACTGGAGTGAAATAAGGAGATGAGGTCACAGAGGAGGCAGGAGAGAGTCAGGGCTTTTTAGGCCTTGTAAGGGATTTGTCTTTTATTATTTTTTAAAATTTTTACTGAAATTATTTTTATTTTAGAGAGAGCCTGCACATGAGCATGGAAGAGGGGCAGAGGGAGAAAGAATTTTAAGCGGGTTCCGTGCTCAGCGCAGAGTCCAACGTGGGGCTCAATCTCATGACCCTAGAATCATGACCTGAGCCGAAATCAAGGGTTGGACACTCAACTGACTGAGCCACCCAGGTGCCCCAGATTTTGCCTAGATTTTATCTTTTATTTTTTATTTTTTTAAATATTTTTTAATGTTTATTTTTGAGAGACAGAGTGTGAGTAGGGGAGGGGCAGAGAGTGAAGGAGACACAGAATCCAAAGCAAGCTCCAGGCTCCAAGCTGTCAGCACAGAGCCCGATGTGGGGCTGGAACTCACAAACTGTGAGGTCATGACCTGGGCTGAAGGCAGACGCTTAACCAACTGAGCCACCCAGGTGCCCCCAGATTTTATCTTTTATTGAACGAGGTGTAGTGAGCCTTTAGAAATTTCCAAGCAGAGTTAATGATATAATGTGACTTAGATTTGTAATGATCACCCTGCTTTCTTGATAAAACTATCAGAATAAACAAGGAGGCCACTTAGGAGGCTACTGCAACAATCTGGGTAAGATACAGTGATGGCTTGAACTGGCTTGGACCAGGAATGTTGCAATAGAAATGGGAGGATGAGATTGGATTCTAAATATGTCTTAAAGATAGGGTGAGAGAGAAGAGTCAAGGCCAATCTGTAACTTTTAGGTCTGAGCGATTGGAAATGTGGCTTTGGGCACATTATGTTTGAGAATCTATTAACATCAACCAGAGATACTGAGCAAGCAGTTGGAAATATGATTTGGAGTTCAGTGGGGAGGTCAGGGTTGGAGATAAAGACCTGGGAGTCATCAGTATATTAATGCAATTTAAAGCCCTGAGCTCACCTAGTGAGTAAATTAGAGAGGAAAAGAGAATCAAGGATGCCTGCGGGCATTTCAAGGATAAGAGGCTGAGGATATGAGAAGGATGCAACAAAGGAGACCAAGAAAGCATCCATGAGGTAGGAGGAAATCAAGAAAATGTGATGCAAAGGAAATGAAGAGAGTGAACAATGTCAAGTGATGAGAACTGGGAACTGACCATTGAATTTAACAATGTGGCTGTGTGGATGACCTCGACAAGAGCAATTTTGAATCAGAAGGAGGCGCCCTGATTGTGGCTGATTCAAGAAAGAATGACAGGAGAGGATTGGGACTGTTAGTATAAGCACCTGTTTTGAGGATTTGTTCTAAAAGGAATTGGAACTGTTAGTATAAACACTTCTCTCAAGGGATGGAAAATGAGGCTTTTGCTGGAGGGGGATATGAAGTCAAGATACTTCTTTTGTTGTCAAAGATGGCGAAATGCTGTAAGCTTATGGGTAATGATGGAGCAGAGAGAAAAACTGATGCAAGAGAAAGTGGGAGTGATTGAGAGAAGAGTTCAAGGAATCCATTTCAGTAAATTTGTATGTATGTATACAGAGATTTCTCTAGGCTAGATTCTTAAGAGGATTTCCAGAGTCAAAGGGTATGTACATTTAAAAAGTCTGTACCAGTTTATATTCCAACCTTCATTGTATACCCTTGCCAACAGTGAACTTTGCTGATCTTTAAAATTATTGCCAGTCCAATGAATGATATCTTTTTTAATTGGTAGGAATTCTTTATATAATTGGACTAGTCTTTTTTTTTTTTTTTTTTTTGGTATTCTGGCAAATATTTTCTCCCAGGCTCTTTCTTGCCTTTTAACTTGGCTTTTGGCATACTTTTACCATGTGGACTTTTTCCCAGTTTTTATGTAGTTAAGTCTGTCATTTCCTTTTATAGCATTTGGGATTCATTTGGATTATGTAAATATTTTATATAATCTTTTAATAAGTTTATACATTTACCTTTTTAATTCATCTGGAGTTTGTGTGTGTTATGAAATAGGTATCTAAGTCCCCCTTTTTTAAATGCATTCTTAAACAGTTAGTTATATACTCTAAGAAGTAACTGTTGCTTAAAAGTTTGAAAGAAAATACCTATATCTTCTAGGCTTGGAGTCTTTTTGAAGGGTAGATCTTTGATTTAAACATTTTTTCCCCCTGTGGTTAATGATCTTTTTGGTTTACGTACTTCTTTTTAAGTTAATTTTGGTAATTGATTTTGTTTTCCCTCAGCACCACATTCTTTTCATCCAGATTTTCAAATTCATTCGCTTAAAATTCTACATAAAGAGAAGAACTACTAAGTCTTCTTTGTATTTGCAATGCATCCTTTGTACTTACACCTGTATTTGGGCAGCAGATGCTGGAACCTTTCATAGATCTAGAGATTGGTTTAGCTGTTTTCAGCCCTCATGGCTCAGCTTTTATTGTCCTTCATTTTGGGGTTATTCTTATATTGTTCTCTCTCTACTCTCTTGGTCTCTTTCTCTCTCTTTGTAGGGAATTTCAGGCTCCTTGGATCTCTTTCCTATCACTCTGGTCCTGTTTGCTCTTTAGCTTACAAAAATTTGTACTGTTGAGGTCTGCTGATGGAACATGCCCTTCTTGGTTTCCAATGTTCCTATGGACTTATTTTTCTATTCTGTCATTTTGGAGAGGTTTTGTGAGGGAGGAGAGGGAAATGTAAATTTTTTAATTAGCTTTTTGAAATAGGAAGTCACAATTTCTTCCTGTGGAGTTTTCTTTTATCAGAGTTCTTTGTTTAATTGCTGGTTGCACAGCAGTTAGAGCGTAACTTTACAGCACAAGTAGTGATCGTCAGTCAGGTGGACTTCACTTTTTTTAAGTGAAACCAGATGTCTCAGCAGAATATACTTGTTGAATAGAAATGTTGATACATTGTCACTAAATATTCCAATAGTACTTTTTAAATTTAAGTGACATGGTCATTATAACATATAGGGACTTTACAGATCATTAGACCAACTATCTTATTTTATGGATGAAGTATTTGAGTCCCAGAGACTTTCAGTGATTTATCTAAGGTGACAAAGTCAGTAATCAAGCCAGACAGAAAGCCCACATCTATTTACTTCAAATCTGCTATGCTTTGCTATTTCACACATTCTTGGTGATTCTACTTAGCTTTGTAATATGGAAGAGGTTATTTTCAGCTAATAAACTTTTTTTTTTTAACCTAAAGATGGTACACATGTCTTGGGATTGCTTCTAAAATTGGGTCTTGGGTATTATATTAAATGCCATGATGTGGATTTTGTTTTTTCTCACATAGATCTTGTATATTAAGATATAAATGTGAATTTTAAAAGAATGGGCTATCAAGGTATACTCTAGCCTAAATGAAAACCATTATAGTGTATTCCTCCCAAGTTTCCTCTTCTCTGCTTGTAGACTTTATGTGACATATGGACTCTCTGAATTTGTCATTAATATTTTAAGCAGGCTTAAAGAACATATATATGTGTATATATGGACTTAAAATGATTTTAGTGATAAATATCATAAGATATTTCAGACCAACGTTTTCTAATTTTTGAGTCTAATCTACCATGGTGCCAGCTCAACATCTAAATTTACAAGGGCTGTGGGTCCCCTGGTGGCTCAGTCTGTTGAACGTCCGACTTCAGCTCTGGTCATGATCTCATAGTTTGTGGGTTTGAGCCCTGTGACCGGCTCTGTGCTGACAACTCACAGCCTGGAGCTTACTTCGGATTCTGTGTCTGCCTCTCTCTCTGCCTCTGGCCTGCTCACACTGTCTTTCTGTGTCTCTCTCAAAAATAAACCTTAAATTTTTTTTTAATTTAGAAGGGCTAAAATATATATTTTTGCTTTACTTGTGATTTTTTTTCAGCAAACATAGGGATAGGATATACTCATACTTTCATTGCTTTGCTTGGTTTTTAACTTCAACAGAAAGTTTTTTAAATGTAGGACTTTGATTTATGATAATCCATGTTTGGTGGTCATGTCTTTTATTCTTGAAAAGCATTGAGTCTCTAATATGTACAGCATTAGTGGACTTCGGTGGTTTCTCTTTTCTCTTTGCCCACCTCAAACAATTTGAGGAGGGGAAGTTTGAAGGTAGTTGCTCTAGAAGTATATTCTAAGAAGATTTGTTTAATTATCTTTAGGTTTTAACTCTTGTAGCACTTTTAAATACTTGATATGACCTATTGATTTTTGCTTTTGTAAACTAAGGAGCAATTTGTCTCCCATGAATTCTAAGAATTTATTTTTTTTCCAGTTGGTCATAATGGCAGGTGAAGAAATTAATGAAGACTACCCAGTAGAAATTCATGAGTATTTATCAACATTTGAGAATTCCATTGGTGCTGTGGATGAGATGCTGAAGACCATGATGTCTGTTTCTAGAAATGAGTTGTTGCAGAAGGTATTTTAAAAATGTAATTTATAAAACAGAGTGCTGTGTTATGAAAACATATAGAAGAAAACATAGATTAGTGACGTGCTCCTTTTCCCCTTTATTCCAAGTGTTTGGGTACTTTTAAGGGGAAAAAACAAACCAGAACTCCAACTTTAGGAAATACTCACTGTATTTTTATTTTGACGTGGCTTTGAGAAAAAAAGAGCACTCACAACATTCTTTTTGACAGATTCTATCTTTGACCTTTTAAGTATTACAATGATGTTATCAGAGTTTCTGGAAACCCTATAGGACAAAAAGAGTAAATTGACTTTGACAGTCTAAAACAAATCTCATTATGTTTCTTCTGCCTTTGGTATTGCCTAAGCATTTTAGCCTGCCTCTTATACATAAATGCATCATGTACAATGTTTATATTGATAAATTACTTTTGACATACAAAGCCCAGATCGTAACTCCTGAAATTAAAGTAATTGGAAAGAATTTTTCTTGGATTAGATACATTCTTTGTCTACTAAAGATGATACCTTAAAGTGAAAATTTGTGGGCAGAAATCTCTGGTTAATAAAAATTTTTCTTTTTGCAAATTATTTCAAGATCATTTGGTTATTGGGTTATAGACAGTGAAAGAAACATCTCTTTGATACATTGTATTTGATAAAAGTTTAAAATATGTGATGGTGCTCATTGTTTGTATGTATTTTTTGTTTCTCACTTTTTTCAAAAACAGTTGGACCCCCTTGAACAAGCAAAAGTGGATTTAGTTTCTGCTTACACATTAAATTCAATGTTTTGGGGTATGTATATTAATTTGGAGTTAATTAGAAAGCAAATTATTATGTCAAAGGTAGTTTATTTAAATGCTAGCAATTTATATATAGTTATAGTTTATGGCAATTTTAATTGTCAGATATTTATTTCTTTTAAATCAGAATACCAGATGTCCATGAGCCACATAAAATGTAATATTACAAAGAGGTTAAATAAGACTTAATTTATCATTTTTTGTGATATTTCTTTTTTGTGAGTAACTAGAGTTTTGTTAATGCTCTCAATTAATATATATGCAATTTTGTCCCATGAAATCTTTGTCTTGTAGTTTATTTGGCAACTCAGGGAGTTAATCCTAAGGAACATCCAGTAAAGCAGGAATTGGTAAGATTGCAGCGGATTTCTTTTTATTTGACTGTTTGTTGTGGTATTCCTGAAGTCAGAGTACCTTTATCACACTAGTTATGAGAACAAAATTATTTGGAGTCCAAATTATGAAAGTGAGCCAGATTTCATCATGTCATTAGTGTCTCTTTTCCTTGCTTTTGTCAGAATTTGTGTTCCATACATTATATAAATCTCTGGATGGGAAAATGTTACGATTCAAGTAATTATTTACAACTTCCATATTATTTTTTTCTATAAATTCTTGAAATCCTGTTCATCACTACAACTGCCCGCCCCCTTTTTTTTTAAACTCTTACACAATTCTTAAAAGTATATTCTAGTTGATTTACTAGCAAAGACGGGAAAGTTTCTCCCCCACCTTTTCACTTCTTCCATTAATTCATTTTCTCAGCAGTAAAGAATCCAGTTCAGCAACAAAGCTAAAAGCTTTTTTGGCACCAGTTGTATGTGTACTGTCCAGTAACTCTGCATTAGTGACATATTTACAACCTGTAATAAATCTTCTAGGTTTGTCTTTGTATTCCATTTAGATATATAAGTACAGTATATAAGGTCTAGAATCTTGAAGTTTTTGCTGACTTCAAAAATTAAATCATTCAATATGAAAGAAAAAATTAGAAATCAAACTTATGGTTACCTTCTTGACTTGGCTTTATGAATAAGAACACTAATACATTTATTCTTTGTGTTTATAAAATACAAGGTAAATATGTGAAGTACACTTGACACTATTATTCTCAAGTCTTAAGGTGTTGATACGTATGTTATTTACAACTTACTAGAGTACTTGGTCATTTATTTACAAAAAATGAGTAAACCAGATCTCTTGTCTTCATTTTATAAACATAGGGAGTAAGATGCTTTCTTTTAAAGTTCTTGGGGGAAAAACATTTATTTTTAATATAGAAATTGTGAAAAATACTTAAAGCAAAAGTGTAAAACAATATGAGGCACAGGTCTTGACCAATGGTACTGGCTTTAAAATCTTAAGGAGTGTGCACTGTACCATCTGTTTTCAACTTTCTGATATAGATTTTACATTTATAAAGTTCCTCATTTTTCCTTTAACACAAAGTTATTTGTAGGATTTTAATACATGTTTCTGTCATTGGAAAAGGATAAAATCATTAATTTTTTTTCTCCAGCAAAACCCACTTATGGAGGAGTACATTCATATTCTGAATGAGGGTTGGCACATAAAAAAGCATACATAAACCTATTCCCCTTTTCTGACCTTGTGACAGACATCACTAATTGATCACAGAGTCAGTGTGTGAGAGGAAATCTATTTGTCATGTATGTCATGAATGTCATGAATGGAGAAAGGCATTGGAAATAGTTTATTTATTCAACAAATAATTGAGTGCTTACTGGAAGCTAGGCATTATATCCAAGTAAGATGATTCTTCTGTGATTAAAGCTGATAAAATAACACTGCCATTGCAGCAGATGCCAGTCTATCTAGTGGAGAGAGACAAGCATTTAACATAATATACAAATAATAAACATATGTAGTATATAGTACATTAGAAAGTTATAGGTTATGGGAAAGAAATACAGCATAAGGTAAGGGGGATTGGAGTGCTTGAGTAGGATTCCATTTTAAATGGTAAAGGCAAGGCCTGTTAACGAGATTAACATTAGAGCCAACTGGAAGGGAAAGTGGGAGTGGCTGTGTGGATATTGGAGGAAGATCACTACAGGCAAGGCTGGGGTGGGTATGTGTTGGGAGCGCTTGTGCTTTTAATCTGAGAGAAATAGCCATGAGAGGATTTTGAGCAGAATGTTCTGCCTTTGACAATAAAAAATTCTAGGAATCTGCATTTTTCTGTGTAAATTTCTGTAACTATTTTGATTATTTTAATGAAACTTGCTTTTTATCAGTGATCAGTCATTTACTATGCTATTTTACGGCTCTCATCACCTTTATTTAAATTTTCCAAAGTATAGAATAGTCCTTTATTCTGATTAGTGGTCTCAGAAGATTTGAAGTGATATGGCAACCTACTCTGTTTTTCACCTTATAAAGTCTGATTAGAATATATTTTTCATCAAAGTATCATATGCTTATTGATCAAGACTATGAAATTGAACAAAAGATCTTGTATTTTCATTTTGCTTATTTTAATTGTGATACTAGAAAATAAAAAAATAGTTAGGTACTACTTCATCCATTTTCCATTTAGAAAAATTTCCAGTTTAGTTTGTATGCTGCAAATATGAGAGCTTTTTTTTAGATAATAGACTTTAGATACATAAGAGTTATGTGGATTTAGGTACTGCTAAATTAAAAAATATATAACCACACATAAACAATTCAATGTTTATCTCTGAAGTGATGTCTTTGTCTAGTTCTCCCTGTCTTGAAACATCAGAACACTTCTGAAATGACTTTTTAATGCCCATTCCCCCCAGACTATGAACTCCAGGAGAGCATGGAACATGTTTATCCTATTCACTTGCACTTACTAGCACCACTCAATAGGCAATAAATACATATCTGTTGAATATAACTGAGGTATAGTGTAATAAAACTTAGTGGTGGTGAACAGCTTAGTAAATCTATTGCCTTCTTTTTTTTCTTTTTTCTCTTATCTTTAAGGAAAGAATCAGAGTATACATGAACAGAGTCAAGGAAATAACAGACAAGAAGAAGGCCGGCAAGCTGGACAGAGGTGCAGCTTCAAGATTTGTGAAAAATGCCCTTTGGGAACCAAAACCTAAAACTGCATCCAAAGTTGCCAATAAAGGAAAAACTAAAAATTAGCCTTTTAGGTTGGATGTATACCTATTGAAAAAGTACTTCATTTTTATTGTTTTCCACAAGATAGATGATTATGTGCCAATACAAGGTTTAAATGTATTCCTTATTGAATTCATATATAAAATTTACATTTTAAATTTCTAATGCTAAATATTTTTTTCCCCAGAAAGATTAAGTTATCTTTATTGATTTTTTCCTATAGAGTGCTATGAGATTTGTAACACTGTGGTGTGTTTTAGATTTATAGTTTATCATCTCCCTTGACAAGACTCTAATTTCCCTATACAAGTCAATCTTTCAAGTACCATTATATAAGCAGCTGTGAAATTTAAGTTAAATGTTTTCTGTAAACATTTGTCTATTTTAAATGAATAATGACTTTATGAAGTATTCTATCTGAAGGCTGAAGTTATAAATACATCTGTTTTCACTATACAGTTTTAAGAAAGAATGAAATGACTTAAATGTCCATTTTTTTGGTAGTTACTTCATGTTTTCATGATTTTGGGAATTACTGCTTTCTTTTGATATTTGAAGTATGACATTAAGACTTTAAGATTAATTTTCATTCTTGGCAGTTTGCCTCTATGTCCCATTTAAGGTAAAATATATTCTCATTAACTTTAGATGGGAAATGAGGTTGTATATTGATGGCTGAATTTTGCCATAATAGCTATACCCAATCAATAAAGGCTATAAAGTTTGTATAGCTTACTGTTTATTTTTCTCTTTTTATAAATTTGACCTTGAAATTAGGAAGATAGGTTTTAGAAATCTTTAAGAAGAAATTCATGAGTTTTTGTTCCTTATGCATTATGCCCATATTTCTCTTGGTCTCACGTTTTCAGATTTTTGGATTACATGTTTCTGAGGTGATATCAAGTACATACAAGTATTTTGAAATAATTTTCTATGTTATATAATGCCACTTAAGGGGAAGAGAAGTCCAGAGGAGTGTGTTTATATCCTGATTTATTTATCTGGAATTTTTGTTACAGAGAATTATAGGTATTAAACATTTTTTTTGTAATGTCTAAGTCCTTTAATTTTAATTATATGCACTTAATGCTTTCAGTCTTTGAATCCACATCATTATGTATAGGAATGCCAAGTACAGTAAATACTTTAATTTTTGAAAAAGAAGTTAAAATTTTCTGTGTGATTAATTCTCCATAAGTAACCTTGAATAAATGGATTTCTTGATTTATGGTAGAAGATATTGGAAACGGTCTTAAAATGTAATGGATTTTGTAAAGCATGTTGAACTCTTTCTATGACACGTGAAGAGGAAGTCACTGATAGATGCAGAGAGTCTTTTGGCTCAGTTGTCAGACAATTTTTGAAGTGGAAGAACATTTATAGTTATTTAATTCCTTTTTTCACCTTCATCCGCTCAAATTTTGAGCTTTTTTGAAAAGTAACTTCTTCATGGCAGAAATGAATATTCTTATGATCAAGTGTAATATACATGTGTTTATTACAAAGAAACTTATAACTTGAATTTCTATATATTTTCTGATTTCATAAAGAAAGTTAAATGAAAGATGTCATACAATTGCAGAAAATCATTAACCAAGTTATTGGTTTGTGAAAGTCCAACCTTAAATTCTGTTAAATTGGAGTTTCTTAGTGAATGATTCTTTCAGTGTTATATTTAGTAGAAATAAAGTTTGAGTGTATTCCATTTTAGTATGTAGAATTTGAAATACTTATTACCCAGCACATCATAAGGAGCTGACTGGTAGTAGTGCAGTGGGTTTTATTTTCATTTGTTGTTTATTCATTTCACAAATATTTAATGACATTTATTTACATTGCCAGATACTATGCTAGGTTCCAAGGAAGACAACTCTAGCCTTTATTCTATTTTTATAAAGTGTTATGAAAGAAGTAGTCTTTTTGTTCAGTTTTTCAGAGTTACTAGAAAATTTATGACAAATTGTGCTCATTAACCTCAGAACCATAAAGGGTGATGGGTTGATCTATTTGACTATGGTACAGTTATTGTTAACATAGTTTTTTCCAAATGACAGTCTGCTCTAAGTTTCGATGTTAATCACATCTTTTATTACTCTCCTTGGGAATTAACAAGTTGGAGAGGTTATAGCTATAGATATTTTTAAGATTAGAATTATAGACTATTAATCTAATACTAAATAATGAGATTTTGTCTTTTAATATTATTTTAAGTACAATTTTCTTGTTTCATAGTTGCAGGATGGGAATTCATTTTAGTAAAGTAGAATATGTCAAGAGGAAAATTGAAGGATGAATTATGGTTTACATTCCTGGAATTAGGGGGTTATGTCAAGTTGATTGGTTTTTAAGATACCCTGCAGATTAAAAAATTGTTCTACTTAGCTATTAGAAATGGATTGGTATTATTTCTAAATAAGGCTTTTAAAATTGACTAGAAATGTAGGAAATGTTTCAAAAATGGACATTGTATTGAATATACTTATTTCTTAAGTAGGTCATTCAAGAAAAAGATGCTCTAGGAATCACTCAGTTTATGATACAGTTAAACTATAATTTTACATAATAAATGATCAGAAATGCTGGCTTTACAAAGTGACATTAACTGAGAAAGACTTTGAACAGTGATTCTGACCCTCACGTAATAGCTAAGTTTGGTATATAAAGGGAAGAAAAAGAAGCACTGGCGTCTCATTTTCTTCCCTCATAGCATAGTTCATACACTTGCCCAGATCAATTCAGTAGCTCTTTTGCCAAATGACCTTGGTAGCAACCTATTTTATATAAATATGATTTGAAGGTACTTTGCTAATAAAAACATTTCCTTTTCCTTGTATCCTGGTCTAAAAACTCTTAGTTTTTGGAAATACAGACCGCATTTTGTTTATATATTAGCATTTTATAGTTGTCATTAACAATTATGTTAGGGGAAAATGTATATATAGGACTTTATAATAGAATTTTGTAGATTTGTTCTACTTGGTTAATTTGCTATTGCTTGTGAGCATGATTTCAAGAAAATACTTTGAATGATTTTGGTTTGCAGAAATGTTTTCCTATCAGAGTGAGCTGTTGTAGACTACTCTTTGGAGCAGCTACCCTCTGACTTGATGTGCCTTTTTAAAGTGTTTGTTTTATGGCATAATTTTTAATATAGCTAGGAAGGATTAGTAAAGTTATCTAGAAAAGGGGATAGCTATAGTGATATCTGTTGGCAATTGAGGTTTAATTGTAATTCTACCCCCCTCCCCCGGCCAAAAACCAAAACCAACTTAGCTCTGTATTATTCTCCTGTTCATAAAAGGTTGAGAAAAGATGCTAGCTCCCTCCTCACCCCCCCATAAACCTTGAAGTTAAGCAAATGTATCCTGGCAGGATAACTGCATGCAAGATGTCAATTTTGTAAAGTGATATATTTCAGACAGTGTACAAAATTTGATGGTGGGAAAAATACGCTTTTATAAATGAAACATTTAAGAGACTTTTATTATTTGCTTTCAGTTTAGTGTTGCCTTTTAGGTATACCATTTCAGTTTGGCAGCTACAATAAATGACTGAGGGAAATTGAAGATGATAATTCAACATTTCAAGATGCTTCTGTTGAAATAAATGTAGACCTATCCAGGTCTTCAATTTAAAGTTTATAGTAATACAGTTTTTTAAAGCCAAGGACCCAGGAAATGCTATGATTTGAATGAGATGATTAGAAGAAATAGAATACCTTCAATCCCTTGTTATGTGGGTATTATCTATTGAGAGCCTATGTTGAAAATGTTAGTGTAAAAAGAATAGAGGCTTGTTATGTATGATTTACTGTAGTATGTACAATTCATCTTGGGTCTTGTCCAAAGAGGTTTAGTTATTAAAATAGCAGGAGAGTTATTCTAACAAGGAATCACCTGACTTAGTGCTACAGCCGTAGCATTACATATATTATACATTACATATAATATTACATTACATATCGTAATGCATATGGCTGATACTGTTTTATTTAGTGACCCTTTCTCTCTTTAATAACACATTCCATGACTTATTTAAAACAAAATCATTTACTACCTTATTTTTGATACTTTTGTAATATCTTCCCTTGAGAAAGAAATCATTATTAAAAATATAATATTTGCTGGGTTTTATGGGTTTTGACATTTTTGAGTTTTAACATTTGTGATTTTGACTACGAGTGACCTTAGAGGTCCATGGGGTATATGGTACTTTGCAATTTTGCCAAGGCATAATTCTAATTACTGCTAAACACCATGCAGAAGGGCATTACTCAGCTAATGTAGGCTAACAAACCTCTTAGCAGCCTCAGTTTCTTCCCTCACTTTCAGTCTCATGCATTTATTTACTTACTTGTTCCACAAATATTTATTGAGCCCCTTCCGTGTGCCAGGTTCTATTATAGGCATTGGAAATTCAGTAGTTATCCAAACAGTGTGTAGTGATTGGAAGATGTCAAACTTTATTATGTGCATATGGTTGCTATGTGTTGAATTGTGTTCTCACCAAAAACATATGTTGAAGTCCTAACTTGCAGTACCTTGTAACTCAGAAATAGGGTCATTGTAGAAGTAGATAGTGAAGATGAAGTCATTAGACTAAGTCCTAATCCAATATGACAGGGGTCCTTATAAAAGGGAAATTTGCACATAGACCTGCATAGGGAGAACATCAGATGGAGATGAAGGCAGAGATCAGGGTGGTGATTGTAGAAGTCCAGGAATGCCAAAGATTGCCTGCAAACCACCAGAAGCTAAGTGAGAGGCACAGAGCAGATTCTCATAGTCCTCAGAAGGACAAACCTTGCCTGTGTTTGTAGTCTCCAGAGTGGAGACCGTACATTTCCATTGTATAAGCCATCCAGGTTGTGGGATGTGTTATGGCAGCCCCAGCAAACAAATACAAGGGCTATTCGATGAATTAAAAAGATTAAAAATTTGAATGTTTATGTGTAAGAAAACTATGACATAAGTTGAAATATAATTCTGAAGATTACCAGGAACCTGTATAAATTTATCCAGGAATATTTTTGAATATTGGTGAATTTGAATCTGGGTCAAGGGTCTGTTATACTCATTCAAACTTTCTAGCAGACATTGTCAGTTATGATCAAATGTGCCATCCTTTAAACTTGGTTTGAAGAAACTCATTTCCCTGAAGGAAAGAAAATGCAGTCAGGTTTCCATGGAGAGAATATTTTCACCAATCCTATTATTATCATGTGCTGTGTGGTCTTTTCCCAATATAATGCAGCAGTCAGGTTTAAGTAATGAAAATAAATACTTAAAACATCTTACCAAGTTGTGCTTATCCACGAGCACAAACCACTCATATTGAAATCTCATATTGAATTCAGCTTGATAGAGGTTTTTTTTTTAAGCTCATTTTTTTTCTCCCCAAAGTCTAAACTGTATAATGTGCTATTCAGTTTTCTTTCCCTAAAGTTAGGTATTAGAAAAGTCAGAGTGGGTTTTATTCTTAGTGATTTGGGTCCAGTTTAATATTGTTAAATAATTTAAATGCTTATTCATTTTAGATTCAACGAGTAGATTAAACATGGAAGACAAGAAGGTAAATAAAACCAAAACTGACAACGTAAAAGTAAAAGCATATAGAATAGAAGTGCATTTGAAAGAGGGAAGAATAGAGTGTTCTTATATGGGGAGAAATCCAGACGCCGTACAACACTGATGGGTGAATACGGTTTCATTTCAGTTTTAAAGCTCTATTATTTTCTAATTCTTGCGTTGCAAACTGGAAGGAGTAAGGGGGACTAGGGTAAGTTAAATCCTAATTTTTAGGATGGGAAGTCCAATAAAGTTCACTGAAAATTACCATTGTAGATATGCACTATGAAGGTTTTATCGGAAGGTATTTTCATTATCAGAATGACAGACAGATGATTTGAAAGTGGTAATACTTCATTGGAACAGAAAGTGGGACCACAGTTTTTGTTTTTTGTTTTTTGTTTTTTGTACATGGTAAAAAGTGAAAAAGTTGTATTGATGAGCATAAATGGGAGAAATTTGTATTGATGAGCAAAACATTTGTTCAAAAGAGCAGCATGAAAGTTGGATAACCTGGTAAATGCTAGTTATTTCGGTTTTGAAATTTTTAGTTTTTGAAATGCTAGACAATAAATAAATACTTCAGTGAAATAAGAATGCTTAAGTGTGCATGTTTATGTTTGTTGTAAAAAAAACCCCTCAAGCACCTATATATAAAAATGTCTGTATTAAATAATATTCCTGCATTTCAGCCCAGTTTAATTTTGATTTTAGACAAGTTGCATTCTAGATACAGCTAGAAAATAATTTTTATTTTTAAATGTCTTGTCTGCCTTCCATGTTCTTTCAGAACTTTTTTTTTAAAGTTTATTTTGAATAAGAGAAAGAGCGAGAGAGAGCAGGGAGGGGCAGAAAGAGAGAGGGAGAGAGAGAGAATCCCAAGCAGGCTTCGTGCTGTCACTGCAGAGCCTGAGGTGGGGCTTGATCTCATGAACCATGAGATGAGGACCTGAGCTGAAACCAGGAGTTGGGCCCCCAACCGACTAAGCCATCCAGGTGCCTCTCTTGGAACTTCTAAATGTTATTCAAGATAAAGTTAAATGCCACAACAGTAGGGTTATATGTAAGTGATAGTGTGATCTTTGCTTGAATGTTTTAGTACTGAGTTGGAAGAAGGATTTTCTTGGACCTAATTTTCATTAAAAAAAAGTTCATAAGAAATCTCCTTATACTTTTTTTCCACACTGTAGTCTAATTAGATATATGGAAATTGTTCAGTAGCCAAAGTTCTACATTTCAGAAATAAAGCAAAATGTAAAATCGTTTTAGGATTTGTCCTAACAACAATTAAAGTTAGGGTTTAAGGAATTGGAATTGCTAGATTTTATCTACCACTTTTAAAATTTTTAGGAAACAAAGACTAACTTAATAGAGGTTTTCTTAATTATTGATGCTATTTAAAATTTTACTTTAACACAAGTTACCAAGCTATATTGCCTAAATACATAACACTGGAGATAACCTGTAATTAAATTCCATTCTCTCACTTACCTAGGCATTTAAGGTAACTTAAAATAATTTAAATATATAACATGGAAAAGAAGTATTAAAAGCAGCTTTAGGAAATAGTGTTAATGTGTATTTTAATCCTCTTAAGGGAAGTACTATGTACAGCTTAATACATATGTTCTTAATACTGTAACTTATTATGCCCAATTCTTATGTACTGCCTTGAAATTTATAGAAACACTGAAATAGTCATCTTAAGGTATAGTTGTTTATGATGTATTATTGCCTGCACTCCTCCCCCCCTTATATGTAATCTTAAAGAAATTAGTAAACTTTATTTTCAAGAGCAGTTTTTAGGGTTTACAGTGGGAAGCACAGAGGGTTCCCACATACCCCCTTTCCCCCCAACATGCATAATCTCCAACATTTGATGTCCCCCACTAGAATGATATATTTGTTACAACTGATGAACCTACACAGACACATTATTATTACCCAGAGTCCACAGTTTACATTAGGGTTCACTCTGGGTGTTGTACATTCTATGGGTTTGGACAAATGTAGAATGACCTGTATCTATCGTTACAGCTTCATACAGAATAATTTCATTTCCGTAAGGATTCTCTCTGTCCCGCCTATTCATTCCTCCCTCCCCAGAATCCCTGGCAACCACTGGTTATTTTCCTGTCACCTTAGTTTGTCTTTTCCAGAATGTCATAGTTGGCACCATGCAGTATGTAGCCTTTTCATATTGGTTTCTTTTCAGTAGTAATATGCATTAAGTTTCCTCCATGTCTTCATGGCTTGATAGCTCATTTGTTTTTAGTGCTGAATAATATTCCATTGTCTGGATGTACCACAGTTTATCCAGTTTATCCACTCACTTGTTGAAGGACATCATAGGTGCTTCCAAGTTTTAGCAATTATGAATAAACATCCATGTGTGGATTTTTGTGTGGACATATGTTTTCAATTCCTTTGGTTTAGTAAAGACCAATAAGTGCAATTGCTTGGTCATATGATAAAAGTATGTTGAGTTTTGTGAGAAATTGCCAATTATTTTCCAAGGTAGCTGTACCATTTTGCATTTCCATCAGCAGTGAATACAAATTCCTGTTGTTCCACATCCTCGCCAGCAGTTGTAACTTATCAGGGGTGTTGGTGGTGTTGTAATTTATTTTTAAAGCTTTTAAATTTTGCCATACATTTTTGTATTGGTTCAAAGAAAATTAAGTGATCAAAGAAGATGTAGAAAATTTTTAAAGTTCGTAATGATGAAACTGGAATGGAGCTAGAATCTGCATCCTGAAAACTGCCAACTAGAATATTTCATTCAGGCTGAGACTTGGGCTTTATTTTATTTTGTTTTTAGGGTTTTTTCTTGCCCCCCCCCTTTTTTTTGAGAGAGAGAGCACACAAATGCAGGACAGAGAGAGAGAGAGTGAGAGAGAGAGTCCCAAGCAGGCTCCACATCCAGCCCAGAGACAGCCAGAGCCAGAGCAGAGCCCAATGCAAATCAAAAGTCAGTTGCCTAACTGATTGAGTCCCCCAGGCACCCTTTGGGCTTTAATTTAAAATGCATCTTAAAACTCCTTAAATTTCCTGATACATTGGACATTTTCATTATATTCACATTTTTATAAAATTTATATAAAATTATTTATTTTCATTTTATTATTGGAATCCTCTAAAAATATATATTTTTGTCAGAGGTAAATAAAAATGCTTGTTAATATGTTTATTGAAGTTATTAGGGCTTTTTTTTTTAAAATGTATTTTTTGAGAAAGAGAGAGGTGGGGAGGAGCAGAAAGAGAGTGGGAGAGAGGATCTGAAACAGGCTCTGTGCTGACAGCGGAGAGCTGGATGCAGGGCTTGAACTCATGAACTGTGAGATCATGACCTGAGCTGAAGTTGGATGCTTGACTAACTGAGCCACCCAGGCCGCCCTTTTAGTGTTTATTTAAAGGCTTTGTTTTTAATGCTATTTACCAATTGTTTTAAATATTATTACCCTTATCAAGATAAACTGAATACTGGATTGTCATTTTCATGGCTGGAACTCAGGCTCAGTGTTTACTATTTTTTGTACTAGTATCTGTAATTAAAGCATAGCTTATTCAATTTATAAAATGACTACATGGGGCATCTGAGTCTCTCAATTGGTTAGGCACCCGGCTCTTGATTTCAGCTCAAGTCATGACCTTTGGGTTTGTGAGCTCAAGCCCTGCCTCCAGCGCTGCACTGACAATGTGGAGCCTGCTCAGGATTCTCCCTCTTTCTCTCTCTCTCTGCCCCTCCCCCACGCATGGGCGCATTCATGTGAGCTTTCTCAAATTAAAAAAAAAAATACAAATAAATAAAAAGATTCACCAATCATTCCTTTCTGAACAGTAATTGTTCTGTGTGTGCGTATAATTGCCATGCATTGTCCATGTGTGAAAGTCTGTGCATTTACATCAGCTAACACCCAGTCCTTACCAGGAATGATCCAGGCTTTTTGTTACTGCATTTGGGATCCATGCAAGCCAGTTGAGGTGCATATTTAATATATCTTGGCTTACAAGGTTACTGAGGCTCAGAGAGGTTAGGCCTTGCCCAAGGTTACATAATTATAGTCGCCCGCACTTACCTGGGATTTCGCTTTGGCCCTTTTAGTTACCCAGGGTGAACCGCGGTGGGGGAAGCAGCTGGATCTCCTTCCGACCAATCACAGAAGGTCAGTAGTAGACTCACGCGGCGTCGGAATGCCATTTTGTTTTCTCACTTCGCTGCACGTGGGCATTTTGTCCTCTCCCGGCACACGAGCGGTGAGTGTAATGTGTTTTGAGAGAGAGACCATGTTCATGTAACTTTCATTATGGTATACTGTTATAATTGTCATTAGTGTTGTTAATCTCTTACCCTGCCTAATTTACACACAGAACTTTATCAGAGGTATGTATATTTGTCGTTTCTCTCGGCGGTTTGGGTATCCACTGGCGGTCTGGAACGTAACCCCACAGCCTACCGCGCTGGCGGTCTGCAACGTAACTATTGTAGGGAGGCTAGGATAGGGGTCCACTGGGAGACTGCTCTTTGACCGCGGGGTTCGCCTGCAGGTTTGTTACCGGTTGAGGAACGTCATGCAGAGGAGGTTGGAAGAGAGGACCTGGCTCGGTCATGGATGCTGTTGGCTGATTGGCCAGACTTGGCAGTGAATTTTCAAACGCTGTAGCTGGTTTCAGTTTTGGTTTTATGTGGCATCTGTTAAATTTGTACAAGTTTTAAGCATGATTTGGAGCTGTAACACATTTCTGACAGTGTGCTCTGTTGCTACTGTCAATGATGGGAAAACCATCCTGAAAATTTTTTAGCTTTTTTTAAAAAAAAAATTTTTTTTTTTAATGTAAGCTCCACGCTTGAGACCTCCAAGATAAAGAGTTGAATGTGCTTCCTACTGAGTCAGCCAGATGCCCCAATCACCTGAATTTTTGACCAGGTCTGACAGTTTGTGCTACAGCTCACACCATTGTAAAACTAGTCAAGAAGCCTACTATCGATACACCTGGCATATTCCTCAAAGATAATTCTTTCCTTAAATTAATAGATTTAGTTTCTTGATTCCCCCTCCTGGCCATGTAAAAGACATTTTTTTTTAAATGTTTTATTTATTTCTAGGAGAGAGAGAGAGAGAGACAGGGTGAGCAGGGGAGGGTCAGAGAGAGAGGGAGTCACAGACTGAAACAGGCTCCAGGCTCCGAGCTGGCAGTCAGCACAGAGCCCGACGCGGGGCTCGAACCCACGAACCGCGAGATCATGACCTAAGCGAAAGTCCGACGCTAAACCGACTAAGCCACCCAGGCGCCCCAAGACATTCTTTACAGAAATTGAAGAGAAGTCTCTCCTCTCCCCCACCAGGAAATAATTGACTAACAAATATTTTCTTTCGGCCAATTATCTATTTACATTCAGCTGCAAATAGTTTTTGCATTCTGTTTTTATTTTATCACTTTTTTATTTTAAGAAATTCAATGGAACAGTTTAAAGATGTAGTTGGTTAAAAAAAAAGATATAATTGGTTGAGGTAAACAGATGTTTGTTGAGTGCCTACTATATGCTGATGCTGAAACAGCCTGACATTATGAAGAGTGAAAGGCAGTCAGTACCCCTGATGTTGCTTGAATTTACAATGTAGGTGAGGTTTTCCCTCAATATTTATGCAACATAAAGGAACCCTTATTAATTTTTATCTATTTTTAATTTGAGTGCATTTATTTGAGTGGGCAGGGAAGGGGAAGAGAGAGAGAAAGGGAGAGACAAAGAATCCCAAACATGCTCCATGCTGTCAGTACAGAGCTGGATGCAAGTTTGAACCCAGAAACCGTGAGATCATGACCTGAGCTGAAACCAAGAGTTGGACACTTAACACCACCCAGGCACCTTAAGGAACCTTTTGTTATGTAACTATTCACTTTAAAATTTATCACTTTTAATAATTTGGATTTTCACGCTTTGGATAAAGTCTCTTCCGTGTTAGATTTGTCATTGTTGCTTTTACCCATCAGAATCACTGGGTGGCAGCAAAAGAACATAGAAGATTTTTTTATTTTGCTTTTGTGTACACAAAAATGAAACGAAAGCTATTCTTTGGATTTCATGGGTGATGGAGAGAAAAATACAGTGATTAAAACTTGACATGTAACTAAAGCAGATGAGACCCAACACATCTCATCACTAAATATTTGTTACAATTGGTAAAAAATTCAATTTATGCTTGATTGTTACCAAAGCCATATTGTAAAATTCTCCTTTTAGTTTCTTTTAGTCCCAAAAATATCTTTCAAGATTCCTATGCAGTTACTTTTCTATCTTTAAAGGTGAAGAGAAAAACCCAAGCCAGATACTAAGAAAAACTTGTTTAGTAAGAAACTTGTGAACAGAGATTTTGAATGTCAGACAACAATGGAAAGGAGTCCTTTTCTTGACAGTCTGTTTTAAAGAGCATTCTTGGGAAAAAAACTAATTGAGTTTGGAGTTCTTGTTCATAGACAAGAGTTTGTTTTACCTTTTCTTTTTAAAAATTGCTTAGCAGGCAGATTTTAAGTAATGTGAATCTCTTTGAAGATTTTGTCCATTTCTATGAAGTTACAAATGGCTTAGCTCCAAGCTGAGTATACCTTACATATGATAGACAGCTCCAACTAAAAATGTGAAATGGTCATGAGGCAGTGATAAGGTAACAAACACTTGTTTTATTTCTTGTACAAATATTTGCAATCTGTTTAGGTGAAAATGTAGCTTCCCCGTTCTTTCAAACCTCTTAAAACAATACATAGGTTAAAAGAATGATGTCTTTTAAATTTTAGACAAAAATATATTTAGCTTCTATGAAGGCTTCTAAATGAGTTATACAAAGTATTCAGTGCAGAATGAAAAGTTTACTTTTGTCCACAGAGCTGAGTTTTGAGCAAACCAGGGTATCATTCTGAAGCTTATTGTCAGAGGGTCATGGAAGAACAGTGTTTATGTTTCTTCCTGTTGAGCTTGGGACCTTCCAGTTGTGCTTGGAGCCTGAACCCTTCTTGATTTTGTTTCTTGTTGGCAACATTACCATTGCCTTTTGATGTATGTGTGATACAGATCAGTGAACCTTATGTTATTTGACCCTTAGTGGAAATTAAGTTTAGGAAAAATAGGGAAGTTCACCCTCCCACCTTCATAATGAGTATAAGGCCACCAGAGTCTCAATGTTCACTTTTCTTTAGCAGTACTCAAATGAGATGTTCCAGCAGTATTTATCAGTACTGCAACCCCAGTATGAAACTATAGCTAACTCTCCTGGGCTTGGATTGTGGCCATCAGTGTCTGCTGTAAATCCAGAACAAGGACAGAGAAGTAATTATTTTCACTATTTCCTCTTCTTGGAGCAATTTTGGGGGGGATGGGGAAGGAAAGCATTTGTTATTGTCCCAATGCAAGATAGATTTATGTGCGATGTATTTAGTTTCTTCTTTAGAAACTATGTAGAGTCACTATGATGAGAGAGTCATTTGCTATTTCTAGTAGTCCACAGTATTTGAAGGCCAGAGGGTTGTAAATCCTCTTGGGAAATTTCTGGGAAAGAAAATTCTACACCCTTCCTCAGTAAATAACACTTGTAAATTTTTTCTAATGTCTATCGTCTGGTCACATGATTTTCATTTATTTGTATTGGCTGTCAGTACATTAAGGACAATTATGAATATAATGAAACAAAGTCTGTTTTGAAAGCAAATGGTGAAACTAAAGACTGAAACTAAATATAATTTGTAGTTGTCTTTATAGGGTCTAGAGTCCTGTATTTCAGGTTTCAGGATTTGTTTTGTTTCAGACTTATTATTTGTATGGCTATTTTAAATTTTGTGAAATTTGGAGACCCAGTGTTCTTAAAATATTTTTTGAGGTAAATATCCTGATAGGATATTTTTAGTATGAATTGTAGAACATTGTAAAAAATATTGTAACACATCTTCAATTTCTTGATTCTTTCAGTGACAGTTGACTTTGAATAAATCAATGAAATTATGCCTATGCTTTTCCACCTATAAAGTGGGTACAGTCATGTCTCTTTTTTCTTATCAGCTATACAAAGTCAAATGAAAAGGATTCAAGTTTTTGGAAGAAAATGCTATTAAGATGTTATATTTGTAGTACTAAAATTAATGATAATGTTTTACAACAAAACTGGACAGATTAGATGGAAAGTTTCTCTTTTGGTTCTATATTTTCTTTGTCCCAAATAAGTTTCTAAATTAGTAGTTGAAGAGGTCATTTTGGGAAGTTAGGGCTCTCAGACTTTGCACTTGCAAGGTTCTTTGCTTGAAACCTGACCCTGGAGTCTTAGGTAGTCCGGAGATGTAAGGTTTTGTGAGATTGTTTGAGAATGTGGCCCAATCCTTGAGGGAGTCAGGCAGTGAAAACTTTCTAACAAAGGAAAGAGCATTATGTTATATGAGAAAGTGTCAGTCCTTTTCTAATTCATTTGGAGAAAGAAGGTCACACCAAAAGGTGTAGATTCTCTCTGTATTTGTTACAAATGAAAATTGTTCCTCTTCATTTCAGAGCAATGTCTGGAGCAGTGACTCTCAGCTCTGACTTTGCATTGCCATCATTCTTGAAGCTTTAAAAAAAAATTCTCCATGCTTAGGCTTCACCCTAGACTAACAAATCAGACTTTCTGGGCATAGGGCCCAGGCTTTAGTATTGTTTGAAGCTCCTCAGGGTGTATAATGACCATGCAAGGTTCATAAGCACTGGTCTAGAGACTGTAATGGAGAGTAGCGACTTTGCAAAAGTCTTAAACAAGAGGGCAGTCTTCAACATTCATTACTTTGTTTTTGCTTCTTTTTTTAATGTTTTATTTGTTAGCGAATGTAATCACAAAAGGGGGAGGGGTGGTGTGGGGGGAGAGAGAGAGACAGAGACAGAAAAGAGAAGGAGGGAGAGGATCCTAAACAGTGCAGAGCCTGACATGGGACTCTTTTCATGAACCATGAGATCATGACCTGAGCTGAAATCAAGAATTAGATGCATAACTGACTGAACCGTGTAGATGCCCCTGTTCTTGCTTTTATTATCTTACTTTCCCAAAGCAAACTTATAATCTGAAGACAAAAAGAAACCCCATATAATAAAGATGTGCTCAAAGTCAACAAATCTTGTCAGTTAACCATGGTCCTTTCTGGGACACTTCTAACTTGGCTTTGCGACTATAAGGGATGAGGTGATTCTTTCTATCCTGTCTGTTCTCTGTGCCATTCAAAGGAGCTTAAAAACGAACATAAAATTCATCTGAGCCTTCTCAGATACTGCTGAAGTCCTTAGATATTGACATAAGATGAAAAATATTTTACTCAACTTGAACTTGAACCCACTCAATAATGGCCACAGGTTTTTTTTTTTTTTAAATTTTAATGTTTTATTCATTTTTGAGAGAGAGAGAGAGAGAGAGAGAGAGTGTGTGAGCAGGGGAGGGCCAGAGAGAGGGCAGGCTCTGAGCTAGCCGTCAGCACAGAGCCCGATGTGGGGCTCGAACCCATGAACTGTGAGCTCATGACCTGAGCTGAAGTCAGAAGCCTAACCGACTAAGCCACCCAGGTGCCCCAATAATGGCCACAGGTTTTTAAAAAATTGGTGGTTTTTCTATTCTGAGATGATTAAAAAGAGAAAGAAAGGAAAATAAACTCACAACTTGAAACAGTCAACTAATGATGTTAAATCCTTTGTACAAACACACAAACAAAATCACATTCAGAAAGTATCTGTTGTAGAATCTAGGCTCTCTGTTTCATTATGTGGACCTGGATAGACGGAGATTCTGGACCTAAGTTGGCCGTGGCTAGCTCAGATCTTAAACATTTCTTTTATCCTCACTTAACTTCAGTTTCCTTATTCATAAAAGGGGATTGCATCTATGATTCTGGCAAGCCAGAGATCTTTTTTGCTACCTCTGTAATCCTTATCCACTTCTCAAATCAACTCTGCTGTAGAGATTCAGTTCCAATTAGCTATAGACTTGCTTTAGAAAAAATTCCAACCACAGGTAGTAATTTTTGCTGGGTGAGTAGAAAAGAATGTTGATGTCATTTACTACCAATTGTATTTGTCCCTTTTTGTGAGGAAGATAATGCAGACATTGGATTAAATTTCAAGGCTGTCTTAGAAAGACACATTACACAAAGAACTGGGAAATATTCTTTTCACTGATTATGTTACAGACACTAATGTTTAATATGACCCATAAATCAGTGAAGTACATGAGCAAGAGTCTGACATACTTTAAAAAAGAACCCAGCAATTTACTTACATATTTGATATATAGTTGGTACTCAACAAATGTTTGTTAAATAGTGAGTGAATTTGAAAGTTTGAAAAGCAATGTTTCAAATGCTAATTTGAAGAGGTTCTAAAAAACAAAGGTCAGTGTGTTTTGGTTATAAATATGTTTTTAATTTGGATTTTCTCAAATGATTAAAATTTGAGTATAGTAAAATTGGGCAAACATGATGGGGAAGAAGTGGCATTTAAAAAATTTTAATGTTTAGGGGCGCCTGGGTGACTTAGTCGGTTGAGCGTCCGACTTTCGCTCGGACCATGATCTCGCAGTTCGTGGGTTCGAGCCCCGCGTCGGGCTCTGTGCTGACTGCCAGCTCAGAGCCTGGAGCCTGTTTCGGAGTCTGTGACTCCCTCTCTCTCTGACCCTCCCCTGCTCACGCTGTCTCTCTCTCTCTCCTAGAAATAAATAAAATATTAAAAAAAATTTTTTTTTAAATTTTAATGTTTATTTCTGAGGGAGGGAGTTAGAGAGGGAGGGAGAAAGAGAGAGAGAGAGAAAGAATGAGTGGGGGAGAGTCAGAGAGAGGGAGATACAGAATCTGAAGCAGGCTCCAGGCTCAGAGCTGTCAGCAGAGCGCCTGATGTGGGGCTCAAACTCACAAACTGTGAGATAATGACCTGAGTCAAAGTCAGGTCCTTAACCAACTGAGCCACCCAGATGCCCCAAGAAGTGTCATTTTTAAATCAGTGTTTGGGCTTATATTTTATACAGACATTTTGAGAAGTTTACAAAGGTTACAATGAGCTTTGGAATATCTTTAACCCATTTCATTAAAACTGTAATCTCAAGGATCTTGAGGGTATTATGCTTAGTGAAATAAGTCAGGCAGAGAAGGACAAATATCATATGTTTGCACGTATAGGAGGATTAGGAGGAACCTAACTGAGGATCATGGGGGAGAAGAAGTGGGGAAAGGGAGAGAGGCAAACCATGAGAGACTCTTGAATGCTGAGAACAAATTGAGGACTGATGGGGGTGGGGGGAGGGGGGAGATGGGCACGGAGGAGGGCACTTGTGGGGATGAGCACTGGGTGTTATATGGAAACCAACCTGACAATAAACTATTTGTAAGAAAAACAAAAACAAAAACAAAAAACCCACAAAAAACTGTAATCTCAACAAACAACTCCAAGGTTGTTTTTCCTATGGGGTGTACATCTAGTTATTTCTGTGGTGATATCAACTATGGTAAACTGATGGCTATGAGGCACAGTTTTAATAAGATTAAAGAAATCTTTAATAAAATTATAAATTGAGGAAACACTTGGGAATAGGAGGAATTATAAGGCTCTTTGTTTTCTTAGCCCCTCCTATTTATGATTAAAAAGAAGAGGAAATTATGCTTAAGTATCTTGTTTTAGTAATGGTGGACAGAGTCATTTGGACTGACCTGCTGATTCCAACTTGAAAAGCTGGACCAAAATCAGCAAACAAACAGATAAAAACTGCATTAAGATCCCAGAAAGTGAACAAAATAAATAGCAAAGAATTCCAATGCCAGAATCTAGAGACAGGGCAAGACACTGAGGGTGGTCTTAGAGCTGAGTCTGCTTTTCTTACATTTCTTGGAGAGAGGAGGCTGAGAGGTCAAGTGGTCATGCAATAGTTTTAATGTGCTCTGAAGCTAATGCAGCAGCAATAAGAAAAAGTTCTGGTTCCTCCTTTGCCCCCCTTTGATTTGGAATTCCAAAGGATTGCACTCTAGGAGCAGAGAAAGGTGAATGGGAAGTTGATCCAGGGTGCTAGTATTCCTAGGCACCCAGTGAAGAAAATCTAAATCCCTTCTGGAGAAACAATATTATTATCCAGGGCCTCAAATTACTTCTAAAAGGAATTTTGCAAGAACAATATTTAGGGCATAAGAAAAAGTAAACAGACAGGAGACATGAATGAAAGCCAACAGAAACAACAGTATGGAAATAGACTCACAAGGGTGCCAGATGTTAAAATTTTCAGATATAGAATTCAAAATAAACATACCTACTTTGGTGAAGGTGGTAAAGGACAAGATGGAGAAATTTGGCAGATGTGGAAACTGTGAGAAAAAAGACCAAATAGAAAGTCTGGAGCAGAAAATGTAATGATAAAATTGGAAGCTCTCAGTAGTTGAGTGTGACAGCAGATTGACACAGCCGATGAGAGCTGCCTGATTAATTAAAGACAATCTCCAGAGTGAAATTTGTAGAAACAAAAAGAATGGAAAATGAGAATAGAGGATAGAAGATATGGAAGATGAAGTGAAAAGCTCTAACTTATGTGTAATTATAGTTCCATAAAGAGAGAAGAAAGAATGTAGTAGAAGCAAATTTTAATAAACTAGATGTAAGAATTTTCTATAGCTGATGAAATTCATCAACCTATAAAGAATTGCCTACAACTCTGAAACAAGGTAATGTAAAGAAAGGCACATTCTAGTAATATTACTGAAATCAAAGGTTAAAAAAAAAGAAAACAGAAAGCCAGATTTAAAAGAAAGATTGCCTTCAAAGAAGCAACAATTGAACTGACAACTGATAGAAAATGATGGAAACCAGAAGGCAATAGAGTCATATTTTAAAGTGCTGTAAAAGGGCTGTTACCAGTCTAGGAATCTAAGCCTGTTGAAAAGATAATCCATGAATAAAGATAAAGACATTTTAGGCAAGAACTAAATTTAGAGAATTTGTCAGCAGATTCACACGCACAAATTCTAAAAAGGTTTCTTTAGGCAGAAGAAAATTCAGATGGAAGTTTGGGGAAAATGAAGACCCTCCCAAAAGACAGTATATTGGTAATTCTAAAGCAATGTTAATTGTATAAGACAGTAATAACAATGTCTTATGGCATTTTAAATAAATAAATAAAACCTTGTAAAATACATGACAAAATGGCACTTAATCTTGTTAAGGGGAGATACGTGGAATTAAAGCATTCTAAGGTATTTTGTCCATCAAAGGGTAAAAGCAGTAATTAGTATCAGATTTTTGTATGTTAAAGGATGCAACTTTCTATGTAGAATCACAACTGAAAGAGTATATAATGGGCAAGAAGTTGGAATAATAAAACTTACTAAAAAAAAATCAAATCTGAAAGGTAGGAAAAAAGAACCACAGAATGAGCAGGACAAGTAAAGAGTACTTACTAAGATAGTGTACTTAATATCTAAAAGAATTAGTCATTACATTAAATATAAATGGACTAAAATTATCAACTCTATTAAAATTTCAAGAGATCTGTCTGAAACATAAGGATACAGAAAAATTAAAAGGATGGTAAAGTTTTGATATACCAGAAAGATATAACAATTCTTATTTTGTGTGTAATAACATAGTATCAAATATATAAAGCTAAAATTGATAGAAACTAAATGTAGTAGGAAAACTGACTCTTAGTTATTGAGGGTAGCATATTGTTAACATAGAATAAGCAGAAAAATTATAAAGGTGTGGAAATTATGAGTAACATAATTAATAAATGACCTGATTGATATATAGAATACTGCACTGAATATCTGTAGAATTCTTTCCAAACCCACATGCAACATTTTTTTTTTTTAATTGACCATAGACCGTAAAGTAAATTCTCTGGTCACAACATAAACTTAGAAGGTAACTAGATAATTAACTATAGAAAGATTACTAGCAATTTCCCATATATTTGAAAATTAAGAATTATACTTCTAAATAATCTGTGAGCTGAAGAAGAAATCATAATAAAAATCAGAAAATATTCTGAATTGAATGAAGGGATATAATGTATGAAATGCAGGTAACATAATACATAGAAGGAAACATATCTTTAATATGTTTATATTTAAAAAGAAGAAAATCTGAACCAGTAATCTAAACTTTTACCTCAAGAATCTGGAAAAAAGAGCAGATTATATCCAGAGATGAAGGAGGGAAAAAGAGGTAATGAGGAGTAGAAATCTATGAAAACACAGGTACAATAGAGAAAATCAGTGAATATTTTAATAATAAAAATATTAATAAAATTAACAAAATCCTTAGCAGTAAAGACCAAAGAAACAATAGGTAAGGTACAGATAACCAGTACTAGGAATGGAAAGGGGAGGGGGGCATTGCCATAGATCATCTCAGTAGATACAAAATAAGCGTTTGATGAAATTCAGCATTCATGATAAAATCTGTGGGTAAGCTAGGGATAGATGTGAACATCCTCAGTCTGAGAAGGGTAATTACTAAAATCCTGCTGCAAACTTCATATTTTCCCTTTGAGTTTGGGGAAAAAGGTAAGGAAAAAGTGAAAGGTGTAAGGACCGAAAAATAAGAAAACTGCCTTTATTTGAAGATGACAGGATTATGCACTTAGAAAATTTAAAAGAGGCTACAAATACATTATTATACTTCTAAATCACTTAAATTAAAAATTTTTAAGGAATAAATGCAAAAAACTTGGTGCAAGTCCTGTTATGGACTGAATGTTTGTGTCCCTACTTCTCCTCCCTTCCTGCCCCCATTCATATTGAAATCTTAGCACCTGTCCCTCTCTTCTCGCACCCCCTGTGGCTGTATTTGGAGATAGGGCCTCTAAAGAAATAATTAAAGTTGAATGAAGTCATATGGGTGGAGCCCTAATCCAATAGGATTAGTGTCCTTACAAGAAGAGACACCAAAGAGCTGTGTTGCTGCTTGCTGTCTCTGCTCTTTCTCAGAGGAGAGGGTGTGTAAGGACAAAGAGTTTGCCTGCAAGCCAGGAAGAGAGGCTCCCCAAGGACCGAGATGACTACACCTTGATCTTGGACTTCTAACCTTCAGAACTGTGAAAACATAAATTTCTGTTGTTAAGCCCCCCAGTCTGTGGTATTTTTTTATGGCAGCCCCAGTTGAATAAAAACAGCTTCTCTTCAGGAAACTGTAAAAATCACTGAGAGCCATTAGGGTAGACTTAAATAAATGGAAAAGGATAGCAGTTCCTGGTTTGGAAGATAATAATTCTCTTCAAAGTGATCTACAAAAGTACTTCTCAAACTTTACTGTGCACACAAATTACCAAGTGACATTGTTCAATGAGGTTTCTGATTGAGGAGGTCTGGCATATGGCTAAGATTCAGCATTTCTAACAAGCTGGCAGGTGATGCTGATGCTGAACCACACTGACCAGCAAAGAAATACCATTCAGTGTCTGAGCAGCCTCTCACTTTTCTTCTCCATACTATCAGCTAATGAAGTAACTTCTCCAATTCTCAGCATATGGTCTGCTTCATTTCCTCTATTGCCCCCTCTCCCTCCTGCAATGGATTATTTTGAGGTAAAATTAGACATTGTATCATATCATCTGTAAATGCCCAGAAGTCTTTTTAAAGTATAACCATCATATAGTTATCATAGGTAAAAAAAAAAATTGATGCTACGTCTCTAAATCATCAAATACATACAAAGTTTTCAAATCTCTCTTCCTGTTTTCTTAGAATTTATCAAGAAATTAGTGTATAGTTTCTCTTTTTCTCCATGATGTGGTTTAATATGTTCCTCTAAAAGAGTAATCGATCTAGATGAGACTCGATGAGATTAGGCTATGATTTTTTTTGTAAGAACGCTTAATAGATGGTGGTGTATGTTCTTCCTGTGGCACCCTAGAAAAGACACATGGTAACCCTGTTTTCATGATACTAAGATTGATCAGTTGTTCACCTGCTGGTTTTAGCAGCCATTGGTGGTAACTTCCCATATACATTATTTCATTAGGGGTTGCAAATGGTGATATTCTAATTTTATTCTTTCTTACTTATTAGGTGAAACTCCTTTCCTAAAGAAATTTTCTCTCATCAACTATTGTTACCCTGATGTATAGTTTGTATGGAAAGGCAGAAGAAATACTTGATTGCTTTCCTTTGTCAGCCTTTAGAATAATGAATTGATTCTCTAGAATTTTCTTTTTTTACAGTTTATTTTTATTATTATTTTTAAATGTAATTTATTGTCAAATTGGCTAACATACAGGATATAGAGTGTGCTCTTCATTCTTGGGGTGGATTCCTGTGGTTCATCACTTACATACAGCACCCAGTGCTCATCCCAATAAGTGCCTTCCTCAATGCCCATCACCTATTTTCCCCTCTCCCCCACCCCCACCATCAACCCTCAGATTGTTCTTTGTATTTAAGAGCCTTTTATGGTTTGACCCCCTCCCTCTATGTAACTGTTTTTCCCCCTTCCCTCCCCCCATGGTCTTCTCTTAAGTTTCTTAAGATCCACATATGAATGAAAACATATGATATCTGTCTTTCTCTGACTGACTTATTTCACTTAGCGTAATACCTTCCAGTTCCATCCACGTTGCTGCAAATGGAAGATTTCATTCTTTCTCACTGCCAAGTAGGATTCCATTGTATATATAAACTACATCTTTTTTTTTTTAATTTTTAAAAATATTTTATTCATTTCTGAGAGAGAGAGAGAGAGAGAGAGACAGACAGACAGCGTGAGCAGGGGAGGGTCAGAGAGAGAGGGAGACACAGAATCTGGAGCAGACTCCAGGCTCCTAGCTGTCAGCACAGAGCCCGACGTGGGGCTCGAACCCACGAACCGTGAGATCAGACCTGAGCCTAAGTCGGACGCTTAACCGACGGAGCCACCCAGGCGCCCCCACATCTTTTTTATCTGTTCATCAGTTGATGGACATTTAGGCTCTTTCCATAATTTGGCTATTGTTGAGAGTGCTGCTGTGAACATTGGGGTATGTGTGCCCCTGTGTATCAGCACTCCTGTATCCTTTGGATAAATTCCTTGTAGTGCTATTGCTGGGTTGTGGGGTAGTTCTATTTTTAATTATTTGAGGAACCACCACACTATTTTCCAGAGTGGCTGCATCAGTTTGCATTCCCACGAACAGTGCAAGAGGGTTCCCATTTCTCCACATCTGTGCCAGCATCTGTAGTTTCCTGAGTTGTTCATTTTAGCCACTCTGATCAGTGTGAGGTGTTATCTCAGTGTGGTTTTGATTTCCTTGATGATGAGTGACATTGATCATCTTTTCATGTGTCTGTTAGCCCTCTGGATGTTATCTTTGGAAAAGTGTCTATTCATGTCTTCTGCCCATTTTTTTTTTCACTGGATTATTTGTTTTTTAGGTGTTGGTTTTGGTAAGTTCTTTATAGATCTTGGATATTAACCCTTCATTCAATACATCATCTGCAAATATCTTTTCCCATTCTGTTGGTTGTCTTTTAGATTTGTTGATTGTTTCTTTTGCAGTACAGAAGCTTTTTATCTTGATGAGGTCCCAATAATTCATTTTTACTTTTAATTCCCTTGCCTTTGGGGATGTGTCAAGCAAGAAATTGCTGCAGTTGAGGTCAAAGAAGTTGTTGCCTGCTTTCTCCTCTAGGGTTTTGATGGTTTCCTGTCTCATATTCAGGTCTTTCATTCATTTTGAGATTGTTTTTGTGTATGGTGTGAGAAAGTAGTCTAGTTTCATTCTTCTGCATGTTGCTGTCCAGTTCTCCCAGCAGCGTTTGCTGAAGAGATTGTCTTTTTTCCATTGGATACTCATTCCTGATTGGTCAAAGATTAGTTGGCCATACATTTGTGGGTCTAATTCTGGGTTCTCTATTCTGTTCCATTGGTCTATGTGTCTGTTTTTGTGCCAATACCATATTGTCTTGATGATTACAGCTTTGTAGTAGAGGCTTAAGTTTGGGATTGTGATGCTTCCTGTTTTGGTTTTCTTCTTTAATGTTACTTTGGCTATTCGGGGTCTTTTGTGGTTCCATACAAATTTCAGGATTGTTTGTTCTAGCTTTGAGAAGAATGCCGGTACAATTTTGATAGGGATTGCATTGAATGTGTAGATTGCTTTGGGTAGTATTGACATTTTAATAATAATTATTCTTTCGATCCACAAGCACAGAATGTTTTTCCATTTCTTTGTGTCTTCAATTTTGTTCATAAGTTTTCTATGGTTTCCAACATATAGATCTTTTATATCTTTGGTTACATTTATTCCTAGGTATTTTGTGGGTCTTGGTACAATTGTAAATGGCATCAATTTCTTGATTTCTCTTTCTGTTGCTTCATTATTGATGTATAGAAATGCAGTGATTTCTATACATTGATTTTGTACCTTGTGACTTTGCTAAATTCATGTATCAGTTCTAGCACCCTTTTGGTGGAGTCTTTCAGGTTTTCCATGTAAAGTATCATGTTGTCTATGAAAAGTGAAAGCTTGACTTCTTTGCCAATTTTGATGCCTTTTATTTCATTTTGTTGTCTGATTGCTGATGTTAGGACCTCCAATACTGTGTTAAACAACAGTGGTGAGAGTGGACATCCCTGTCGTCTTCCTGATCTCAGGGAGAAAGCTCTCAGATTTTCCCCATTGAGGATGATATTAGCTGTGGACTTTTCATATGGCTTTTATGATGTTTAGGTATGTTTCTTGTATCCTTTCTTGAGAGTTTTTATTAAGAAAGGATGCTGTATTTTGTCAGGTGCTTTTTCTGCATCTATTGACAGGATCATACGGTTCTTATCCTTTCTTTTATTAACGTGATGTATCACATTGACTGATTTGTGAATATTTAACCAGCCCTGCACCCCAGAAATGAATCCCACTTGATCATGGTGAATAATTCTTTTTATATGCTGTTGAGTTTGATTTGCTAATATCTTGTTGAGAAGTTTTGCATACATTTTCATCAGGGATATTGGTCTGTAATTCTCATTTTTTGTGGGATCTCTGTCTGGTTTGGGAGTCAAGGTAATGCTGACTTCGTAAAATGAGTTTTCCTTCCATTTCAATTTTTTTTTTTTTGCAAATAGTTTATTGTCAAATTAGTTTCCACATAACACCCAGTGCTCATCCCCACAAGTGCCCTCCTCCATGCCCACCCCTCCTCCCCCCCACATCCACCAGTCCTCAGTTTTTGTCAGCATTCAAGAGTCTCTCATGGTTTGCCTCTTCCCTTTCCCCACCATTTCCGCCCTTCTTCTCCCCATTGGTCCTCTGTTAAGTTCCTCCTAATCCTCCTATACGTGCACACATATGATATTTGTCCTTCTCTGCCTGACTTATTTCGCTCAGCATAACACCCTCAAGGTCCATCCATGTTGCTACACATGGCCAGATTTCATTGTTTCTCATTGCCATGTAGTATTCCATGGTATAGATAAACCACATCTTCTTGATCCATTCATCTGTTGATGGACACTTAGGCTCTTTCCAGGTTTTAGCTATTGTGGAGAGTGCTGCTATGAACATTGGGGTACATGTGCTCCTATGCCTCAACATTTCTGTATCCCTTGGGTAAATTCCTAGCAGTGCTATTGCTGGGTCATAGGGGAGTTCTATTGTTAGTTTCCTTAGGAACCTCCACACTGTTTTCCAGAGGGGCTGTACCAGTTTACATTCCCACCAATTTGAAACAGCTTGAGAAAGATAGGTATTAATTCTACTTTAAGTGTCTGGTAGAATTCCCCTGGGAAGCTAGTTGGCCCAGGACTCTTATCTGTTGGGAGATTTTTGATAACTGATTCAATTTCTTCATCAGTAATGGGTATGTTAAATTTTCTATTTCTTCCTGATTGAGTTTTGGTGGTGTGTATCTAAGAATTTGTCCAATTATTTCAGGTTGTTTTGTTTGTTGACATATAATTTTTCATAGTATTCTCTGATAATTACTTGTATTTCTGAGGGATTAGTTGCGATAAATCCATTTTTGTTTGTGATTTTATCTATTTGGGTCCTTGCTCTTTTATTTTTGAGAAGTCTGGCTAGGGGGTTAGGAATTTAGTTTCATTGATCTGTTCTACTGTTTTTTGGTATTCTGTATTGTTTATTTCTGCTCTGAAGTTTATTATTTCTCTTCTTCTGCTGGCCTTGGGGTTTCTTTGTTGTTCTGCTTCCAGTTCTTTAGGTGTGCTCTTAGATTTTGTGTTTGGGATTTTTCTTGTTTCTTGAAATAGGCCCGGATTGCAATGTATTTTCCTCTTAGGACTGCTTTTGCTGCATCCCAAAGGGTTTCGGGCTGTTGTGTTTTCATTTTCATTTGTTTCTATTTATTTTTAAATTTCTTCTTTCATTGCCTGTTTGGCCCATTCATTCTTTAGTAGGGTGTTCTTTAACCTCCATGTATTTGGAGGTTTTCCAAACTTTTTCTGTGGTTGATTGCAAGTTTCATAGCAGTGTTGTGATCTGAAAATGTGCATGCTATGATCTCAATTCTTTTATATTTATTGAGGGATGTTTTGTGACCCAGTGTGTGATCTATCTTGAAGAATGTTCTTGTGCACTCAAGAAGAATGTGTATTCTACTGCTTTAGGATGAAAAGTTCTGAATGTATCTGTCAAGTCCATCTGGTCTAGTGTATCGTTGAGGGCCATTGTTTCTTTATTGGTTTTCTGTCTGGATGACCTGTCCATTGCTGTAAGTAGATTATTAAAGTCCTCTGCAATTATCACATTCTTACCAATAAGATTACTTATGTTCATGATTAATTGTTTTATAAATTTGGGTGTTCTGAATTTGGTGCATAAACATTTATAACTGTTAGCTCTTCTTGGTGGATAGACTCCATAATTTTGGTGGATAGACTCCATAATTATGATGTAATGCCCTTCTTCATCTCTTGTTACAGCCTTTACTTTAAAGTCCAGTTTGTCTGATACAAGTATGGCTACTCCAGCTCTCTTGATTTCCAGTAGCATGATAGATGGTTCTCCATCCCCTTTCAATCTGAAGATGTCCTCAGGTCTAAAATGGGTCTCTTGTAGACAGCAAATAGACAGGTCTTGTTTTTTTTGTTTTTTGTTTTTTTTAAATCCGTTCTGATACCCTAGGTCTTTTGATTGGAGCATTTAGTCCATTTACATTCAGTGTTATTATTGAAAGATATGGATTTAGAGTCATTGTGTTATCTGTAGGTTTCATGCTGGTAGTGATGTCTCTGGTCCTTCGTGGTCTTTGCAATTTTCCACTCAATCCAAGAGTCCTCCTTAGGATCTCTTGTAGGGCTGATTTAATGGTGATGAATTCTTTCAGTTTTGGTTGGGACCTTCTATTCTGAATGACAGGTTTGCCGGATAAAGGATTTTTGGCTTTTGGCTGCATATTTTTCCTATTTAGCACATTGAAAATTTCCTGCCACTCCTTTCTGGCCTGCCAAGTCTCAAGAGAGGTCTTATACTACCCTTATGTGTCTACCTTTGTAAGTTAAGTCTTGTTTGTCCCTCGCTGCTTTCAGACTTCTCTCTTTAACTTTGTATTTTGTCAGTTTCACTATATGTCTTGCAGAAGATGAATTCAAGTTACATCTGAAGGGAGTTCTTTGTGCCTCCTGGATTTCAAAATCTGTTTCTTTCCCCACATTGGGGAAGTTCTCAGCTATTTTGTTCAAGTACACCTTCTGCCCCTTTTTCTCTTCTTATGGAACTCCTATGATACAGATATTATTCCATTTCATCAAATCACTTAGTTCTCTAATTCTCCCCTTGTAGTTCAGAATTTTTTTAATCTCTTTTTCTCAGCTTTATCTTTTTCCATTATTTTATCTTCTGGTTCACCTGTTCTCCCCTCTGTCTCTTCAGTCCTCACTGTCACCACCTCTAGTTTATTTTACACCTATTTACAGCATTTTTTAATTCACCATGACTGGTTTTTAGTTCCTTGATTTCTGCAGCAATAGATTATCTGCTGTCTTCTATGTTTTTTCCAACCCAGCAATTAATCTTATGGCTATTATTCTAAATTCTTGTTCAGTTATATTGTTTATATCTGTTTTGATCAATTATTTAGTTGTCACCTCTTCCTGGAATTTCTTTTGAGGAGAATTCTTCCATTTTGTCATTTTGGCTAGTTTTCTGTCCCTATGTGTGTGTGTTTTTTTTTTAATGTTTTATTTATTTCTAGGAGAGAGAGAGAGAGAGAGACAGCGTGAGCAGGGGAGGGTCAGAGAGAAAGGGAGTCACAGATCGAAACAGGCTCCAGGCTCTGAGCTGGCAGTCAGCACAGAGCCCGACGCGGGGCTCGAACCCACGAACCGCGAGATCATGACCTAAGTGAAAGTCGGACGCTTAACCGACTAAGCCACCCAGGCGCCCCAAGTCCCTTATGTGTTTTAAAAGCTTGTTATGTGCCCTGTACCTGTGAGCACTACTATACTAAAAAGGGGTCATACACTGTTCAGGACCTGGCCCTTCAGGAGGTATTTTTTTGAGTGTGTTACTTTCCCTCTGTTGTGGTGACTGTGGTTACTTTATCTCCCTACTGTAGTGATGTTTTGGACTCTCTACCAGGTGTGCTTTGATTTGTTTGTTGAAATAGGCCTGGAAAGGAAAACAAAAAACAAAACAAACCAACAAAAATTCAAAAATCCAGAAACACCAGCTACAAGTAAACAGTAGGGTGGAGGCGGTGCTGGTGGAAAGGCCTTATCCCATATAAAGAGAGAAATGACAGGGGTGGAGGGAAGAAGAAAAGAGGATGGAAATGACCAGACAAAGACACTATACAGCTTAATCCAGAGAAATAGAAAGTAAAGTAAAGAAGGAGGTGTAGAACATGTATAAAGAGAATAGATTAAATATGTTTGCTTAAACAAACCAACCAGGAGAGTAACCAGACTAGAGGAGGGAAGAGATACGGAGAAAAGGAAGAATTTATATATATTATATATATATAATTTACATAATAATTTACATAATATATATAATATATATAAATTCAATATGAATTGTCCAAAAATTAAACCAGGCAATGCAACAGTGCTGGTCTGGAGGAGGGGCTGTCCGGTTCCTCAGCTTCAATCCTGCTTCAGTAGATATGCAGTTACCGCATGTGGAGGGGCGTGGTTTGGAGTAGGCTGTCCCACCTCCCCTGTGGGCCTACTGTCTGTTCCCTAAAGCCCCACCTTGTTGGTGATGGGGAGAAGGTGACACCCCCATCTCTCCTCTACAGACCAGGTGTCCCAAGCCACTCTATTCAAGCCATCCTTACTGTGTTGCAGGTGTAAATGAGGTAGTGTGTCCCACTCTGCTGACTCCTGTGCTTCCCTGGTGCTTGGCTGGGACTTAAACCCTGATGGCTTAAAGAGTCCTACTCCAGGTACCCCGGTTCTGGGGAAGAGCTGCCCCACACCGTGTGCGGTTTGTCCCACTCCATGACTCCCCCATCTTCCTGGTGCTCAGCTGGGACTTAAACCATGATCTTTAAGGTTCCCACTCCTTCTGCCCCAGTTTAGGGAAGTGCCACTCCTTCTGCCCGATGTATGGTCTATGGCTGGCAGGCAGAGGCAGGGTCTTTGTCCTTTGAATGGCTATATACCTTCTTCCCACAGCACTTCAGGGAGGGGACTGCTTTCTCCCACTGTGGACTGTGTCTCTTAACTGTGTCTCTTAGTTATGGAGCCCGGGACCGGCTCCGCTTCTTCTCCCCAGCTATGCAAACAAGGCAGCTGGTCCCAATCCGGAGAAAGTTCCACAGTTAGAGATCGACTCTTTCTCTGTCCCCATCGTGGTTTTTCTCTTGTCCAGATACAGCCCTATACTTCCCCAGCCTCTCTTTCTCTTCCCTTTGTCACTCCGCAGATGGGGACCCCTCCCTTCTGTTCCTCTGCTACCCGTTTCATCTCTCCCCGTTCGCAGTCACACACCTATGTCCTGTCAGGTGGTCCTGGTGGGTCCCTGGAGGCATCTTTGTCACTTTGCTGTCCAGACTCTTGGAGTTCAAAGTCCTTTGGCCTCAACACTGCAGTGTTAGAAAGATGAGGGAACTTTGGATTCCCCTACTTTTCCGCTTTTTCCCCTTCTTTTAATGTTTATTTTTGAGAGAGCTCAAGCAGGGGAGGGGCAGAAAGAGGAGGACAGAGGATCTAAAGTGGGTTCTGTGATGATAGGCCAACGGCCGTGACCCTGATGTGGGGCTTAAACTCACAAACGCTGAAGTCAGATGCTGCTCGGCTGACTGAGCCACCCACGTATCCTGATTCTCTAGAATTTTCAAGAGGTAACTAATTTTTTAAAAAGTATCATTGTTGGGGCACTTGGGTGGCTCATTTGGTTAAGCATCTGACTCTTGATTTTGGCTCTGGTCGTGATCCCAGGTTCTTGGGTTCGGGCCCTGCATTGATCTTTGTGCTGACAGTGCAGAGCCTGCTTGGGATTGTCTCTCTCTTCCTCTCTCTCTGCCTCTTTCCTGCTTGCATGCTCTCTGTCTCACTCAAAATAAATAAACTTGAAAAAAAGTATCATTATCAACTCTGGATTTTTCAGTTTTACTGTGTTTCAGTTTTTTGTAGGTATTACTCTTTTTGATGTTCCAGTTGTTCAGTCTTTGACCAGTGGCCTTTGCAGGTGGTCTGCTACATACTTTTGTCATGACCCCAATAAGTCTGCAGCTTCAGCCCAGTTCACTGCTTAGCATTTATATTCTTTTCTGGTCCATAGAGACCAGGTTTTTTTCCTGGCTTTTGGGACCAAGTTTATACTTTTGTTTCTCTGTCTTTACACTTTATCATTGCTTTCTGTGTGGAGTAGGGTGGTGAATGAAAGCATCACTTCTCTGCACCACCTTGAGTACAGTGTACAAAAGAAGTTTTGAAATGATCACCCATTTGTAAGATGACTTAAAAAAAATAAACAGAAATTTCAGTGCAGTGATGACATAGGAGAAAAATATCATGATCATGAGACACACCTAAGACGATGAAAGGTCCGGAAAGGGTCAGGCTGAAGACTTGAGGTCTTGACCATGGTGGTAGGAGGAGGAAGCAGATATAAGAACACATTTGCTCTTTACATTTTGCTCTGGATCAGCCATAGAAAATGTTTGTCTTTTACATACTAGAATGTGAGTTTTAGCCACTCTCATGAAGTTATATTTTGCCTTCTTTAAGTTTTAGCTTAAAGGACTCTTTAAGGTAACGTTTATCCATAGATTCTTGGATGAGGTGACCCACATATCTGGTGTTGGGAATAAGCAAAAGAAGAACTGTCCTCTGAGACTTATTTTCGTTGGAATGTGCTTTTTGCTCTGCAATGACATGCTGATATTTTAAGTTGCTGAGTTGATACTGTAGAAATAATCTATTCATGGTCTACTTTTTAAGAACCTCCTTATTTTTAATTAATTATTAAATAGTTACTATTTTAAAAAAATGGCTGTTTCTAGTTAAAATGATACATATTTTATGCTGAATGAAAATGTCTGAAATATGTTTATTAATTTAAAAAGACAAAAGTGTGTGTGTGTTGTATATTGTTTTGGGCTTTAGTAATATCATCCTTATCTGACATCACAAAAATCTCCGTACTTTATCCTTCCCACATAGTTATGATTGATCTTTTAAATTGGAGCTAAGTAGTGAATAAATGAATATATACATCAATAAGTAATTATTATTTTCTGAGGTACTGTTCAAATATGAAAATTTTCTTTAAATACTTTTTTAAAAAAAATTGTTAATGTTTTATTTGTTTCTAGGAGAGAGAGAGAGACAGCGTGAGCAGGCGAGGGTCAGAGAGAGAGGGAATCATAGACTCTGAAACAGGCTCCAGGCTCTGAGCTGGCAGTCAGCACAGAGCCCGATGCGGGGCTCGAACCCATGAACCGCAAGATCATGACCTAAGAAGTGGATGTAACCGACTAAGCCCGCAGAGCGCCCCTCGCGCCCCTCTTTAAATACTTTTTAGTAAGTATAGAATAACTGATCTTTCTTTTGGTAGGAAAAGTTCTACAATTAATTCCAGACTAATATTGAATGTTTTGAATAGTATTATAATTGAAATTAGTTCATCTTGTGTTATTTAATACAGTTGAAACAAGTTCAGTTTCTTTTATAAGTATTAGTGGAGGTTCAGATTCTTGGGCATTAAAAGGTAATGCAAAAAAAGAAGGTGACAATATTTGATGGTTGATAAGGCTTAGAGTTCCTAGTTATGTTGTATATGAATTGTTAAAGCACCAGACTTTGGAAAGTGAGGTCTTGTCAAATGGACTGTATAGCTTTAATGCTCCAACTTTGACTGAAATCAGTTAATTTTCCTGGAACATTCTTGTCTCTGCTTGAGTTACTTTGTTAATAGATTTTTTTTTTAAATTGAAACTTGGGGCAATACTTTTTATAAGTACGAATTTTCAAGTTTTATAGACAGGTATTACAAGCCCAGGCATGAAGTTTAGGAAACCAGGACCTCTGCCTTGGCTTCCTCATCCTGTCCAGTCCAGGAACTTTATGCAGACAGAGCTTTGTGGCACATTGAGATGGCGGATCTACAGTGACGGTGCTACCAACACTGCATGTTAGATCACCTCTATCTCATGTTGGGTAAAGTATGATTTTGAATTGCCTTGTTCTTAATTTTAAATTGTAGAGCTTAACTATTGCCAAAAGCTATGTTTGCTCCTATCATTTAATTATGCTTTTTGAATTTCCCTCTGGTATTGTAGGTTTTAAGCGTTTTCTTCTTCTACTGATGTAATAAAAGCTCATTGTAAGTGTCCAAACATGAGAGAAAAAAAAAAATGAGCACATCTAGCAATCCCACTGTAGAAGATTCATCCTTAGCTACTTAGGTCTATCTGTTTCATGCACCAGCTTGATTTCAATGGTCAGCACCTGAGAGTTTTTGAGTGAGGATTTTGCTTGTGGGCAAACTGTACCTGTGTTTGGGCCAGCTACAAGTGCTGAGGAATCAGTTGCCCTTGGGAGCCCTCAATGTGACTGACAGGATGTGCTAGTAAATGGCTGTTTCCTTGGCTCTCAGTTGGGATAACTAAACACAGTGTTCTAGGTCTTTCCCAGCATTCTCTGGTAGGATTAAGCTTCTGTTGTTTACAGTAGTAACTTGTTTGATGACGACACCCTCGAATGACTTCCCCCCTTCCTATCTTACTTCTCTACTCCCCTACTGAGTTTTCTTGGGATTACCTCCTAAATGAACTACGTATACTTTTTCTTTCTAGGAGGACATAACTTAAGGTTCCTATCTTCCAAGGATGATGCCATAATTTCAAATTCTTACTCTTTTCATTTGAATGTGAAGAATCGCTGCTATTCTAGGAGCTTTCTCTAGGTTGGAAATTTTGCCAGAAATTCTGTCCATTACTCTCCCGTTCACAGGAACTGAGTATTTGGGAATAGGCTTGTCCATTCCCTCTGAGCAGTCATTTATCAGGGTTTCTCCAGTTTGGCACCGCTGACATTTGGAGCTGGGTAATACTTTCTTGTGCGGCTGTTTTGAGCTTTGTAGGATGTTTAGTTTCCTTGGTGTAGATCCTTGGTTTCTACCCACTAGATGTCAGAAGTATCCCTCACCCCAATTGGAATAACCAAAAATGTCTTTGAATGTTGCCAAATGTCCCTAGGAGCCAGACTTGCCCCCCAGTTGAGAACCATTGAGTTAGATCAAGTGCATATGGGTCGAATATGGCAAGTTTGTTTAGGGTACTTGAAGGCTTTCTGATCACCCAACAGGAGGGAAAACACAGATTGAAGACCTGAAAAAAATCTTTAAAGTTACCCCCTTTTGTGTTGGAGTTACCTCTGCACCGTAAAATAAGAATAAAAGGACTATATTAGAAGAATTCTTTTATGGGTTCACTGGTGGTGGTGCTTATTTTGAGAGAAGCTAATGTCTTTAGAGAAGGCTCGTGTCCTGATGGAACCTGGGAAGGTGCCCCCGAGTTTCTTCAGAAAGAGGGACTCCATAAAGACCTGGGTCCTGGATTGAAAAATCCAAGTTGTAAAACTGAGTAAAAGTCGTTTTATGGTATATAGTTATGCCTTTGTGTTCAGGTCTGTGGGTTCAAACCTCTCTGTGAAGGGAAGGGAACAGACCACTGGCAAGCATAGCTGTGGCAACAGCCTACTCTCCCATAAAGAACAAGTAAAGATTAAGTGATTAGGGTGTCTAAGAAACGGCTGAGCCTGGCTTGGTATACATCAGAGAAATGTATTGACACGGAGAGGCCCAATAAACCTGTACACTAGGTCAAGCCTGGGTGGAGGGGCAAAAATCTGAAATACAGTGAGCAGCAGGAATTCCCTGGGGATTGCCTCCAGTGTTGTGCAGGTGGATAAAAAGCATTTGATGTTTCTACCTGCTGTGCTTCCAGTTTGGTGCAGTGAGAAATTCAAAACCAGACGGAGACAGGAAGCCAAGAATTCTTTGCACAAACAGAGTCAATCAAATTATTTCCTAGAGCAACATAAGGGTGGGAATTGAACAAGTGTTTGACATACTTTGTTTTCACACCAGGTGTCAGAGATAAGATAAGACTGTCCAAAGTCAGAGAAAATGCTGGGGAAAAAGGGATAGATTATCATCTAGTTGATAGTTTAGAATTCCGACCCCTCCTGCCATTCAAATTCTAGTTTTCAAAAGCTTGACACTTCCTCTTATACACCCTGGGAACATATTCTAAACTTGTCTGAGCTTTACTTTTTTCTAACCTAAAATAAAATGAGAGATCATTTCTACTTTTCAAAGAACGCCTTCTTTTCCGGGGTTGAAAACTGCAGTGGCTGATTTTATCCTCAATTTGGAATCTTGCTTGGGGGATGGCATAGAAGTTACTGGAATGTCAGCCTGTTATTAAAATTATTCGACTGTTTTGGGAAATAAGCTACTGGAGCTTCTGTTTCACAGTCTACTTTAGTGATTCTCAAAAATGTAGTTACAAAACCAGTAGCGTCACCATCATCTGGAAACTAGTTAGAAATGCAGATTCTCAGGCCCATCTCAGACCTGCTGAGTCATAAACTCTGGAGGTGGAGCTCAGAAATCTGGGTTTTAACATGTTTTCCAGGGTATTCTGGTTTACACTCAAGTTTGAGAACCACTCGTCCATGTTATGGGGGAAAAGGCAAAGTGAGGATACCTTACCGTCTAGTCACAGGCTCCTGCCTAGATTCTTACACTCAGAGAGGATCCTCGTCTTTATCTGGTTGCCAAGGAGGCGCTGACACCAGGCCATATGGAAGACTGCCTTCTCCAGTAATTCTGACCTCTGTGTAGAACCTGTGACATGGACATGGGGAATGTGGGTTTCTGGGACCAGAGGGCAAGGCCTGGCCACCTTCCAGTAAAAGGCAACAGATTCCTGTTTGAAATACCATCGCAACTGCCTGCCAAACACACCTCTGGGTGCACAGTGGTGCTGGCTTATAGAAATACTTCCTCTGCTCACTCCCTAAAACAAATAAGAATAAGAAAAATAGTCATCTTTAATGAGTTCCAGTGATGTGGTGGGCACTGTGCTGAATTGGCCCTGTGTGTGTAAACTTCACTGAATCATCACAGCTCTCTGTGGTAGGCATTTGCTGTGCACTTAATGTTTGTGTCTCCTCCAACTTTGTATGTGAAGTCTAACCAGACTTAAGGGGTTTGCTATTTGGGTTTCATCAAATTGAACACAACCCAAGGAGATGGTGAAAGCAAAGAATTTTCATTGCTGGTTAGAAGTAAAGAAATGGTGAGATAGCTCACAAAGCATTGTCTCCCTCTGGGGTTAGTACAGGCAGCTTTCGTGCAGTGTATTAGAGGTGGGGGCAGGGAGCCTGCTTAGGCACTTCAGTTCCATAGCATACATCATACATTCTAAACATGGCAGAAAGCTCTGTCCATAGGAGGAGATCTTAGTATTATAATGAGCTAAAAGTAACTTCTGGACAATTGAGAGGAGCTTCTGCATACGTCCTCAGCTCCAATTTGGCTCAAACTGGCTCATGTAAAGAGCTGTTAGGTGAGGGGTGCCTGGGTGGCTCAGGCAGTTAAGCGTCCAACTTTGGCTTAGGTCATGATTTCATGGTTTGTGGGTTTGAGCCCTGCGTCGGGCTTTGTGCTGACAGCTCAGAGCCTGGAGCCTGCTTCAGATTTTGTGTCTCCCTCTCTCTCTGACCCTCCCTGCTCATACTCTCTCTCTCTCTCTCAGATATAAATAAAACATTAAAAAAAAAAAAGGCTGTCAGGTGAGACACACCTAACAAGGGCTTATTACGTGAAACACTTACTTAGGTGACTGACTCTTGGCTGAAAGTGTTGCTTCTGCAAAACAAAACACATTCTTTCCCTACTTTTTGTCCCTTCCCCTCCTTCCTTCTGCAGATAGCTTTCGGTCTTCTTATTTGTGTAATTCCTTTTGCATCTTAGCTAACAAATCCCCGACTCACCCCTATGTGATGGTTTTGGATATGGGCCTTTGGGAGCTGATGAGGTTTAGATGAGAGAGGCTATGAGGTTGGAGCCCTGGTGGTGGGGTTAGTGTCCTTATAAGATAGGAAAAGACCTGGTGCTCACATGTTCTCTCTCCACCATGTGAGGACACAGTGAAGAAGTGGCCATTTATAAATCAGAAAGAAGTCCCTCCCCAGAACTTGACCATTTCGGCACCCTGATCTTGAACTTCCAGCCTCCAGAACTGTGAGAAATATACTTCTGTTTAAGGCACCCTGTCAATGGGATTTTGTTATGGCAGCCAGAGCTATTATCCCATTTTATAAATGAGAAAATAGGTTGAAAAAAGCCAAGTAGTCTGTCCTCGTTAATTCAAAAAGTGTAGACTAGGCTATTACCCCAGAGTAGACTAGCATTATGGCCTGTGTGATTCTGTCCTTGTCAATCTGAAAATCCTAGATTGCCTGGTCAGCTGAGGGTGTAAATCCCTGCTTTTGCTAGAACCTTAGTGATGTGTCCTCCTTGTCTCATCTAACATGCTGGATTTTGGACCTTCTTCCATGATCTAGGCTTCAGTTTTTCTGGACACCACCTCCTGACTCCACAAAGCATCCTCTCCACTTAGGGAGGAGCTATATTACTTTGCTCAAGTTCAAATGCACTGCAGTTCTCTTGTACAGGTCTCAGTTCCCTTTTTCCTTGCCCTAGCCCCATGAACACACTCTCTCCTCATGACTTGAGGTGCCACACTGCACATACTCTGCTCTAAGAAGACACATTTCTCTACCTTTAAAGACTATGTTCTCTTGTGTCAAGGCTGCTTTTACCCACTGTAAGCAAACAGTTCGCTTGGTCTGTCCCTTAAGAGGCAGACTGTCATTTCTTTGCATGTGGGTAGTTTGTGTTTGCCTTGCTTCTCTGGTCATCTTGCCCCTTTTAAGAGCAAGGACAAAGCTGGAACCCTTCTGTGTTTTGCCAGTCAATGAGGCTAAAACAGAATTGTGAAGAGAAGGGCCCAATTGGATAGCTTTGTGACTGAGGAAAGGCAAGTGTCTGTGTGTGTGTGTGTGTGTGTGTGTTGACAGGGGTGGGGATGCTCACTACTGGCAGGGAGGGAACACTGCCATTCTAGATGTATCTGTTTGTGTTGACATTCCATGTTGCGAAACCTCACAGCTTGATAATGTTGATTCAATAAAATCACCAAGGGAGTGAACTAAAAATACCCAGAAGATTGGTGGACAGGAGAGCCAGCTGTGTGAAAGGCACCAGAAAACTCTTTTTGTCACACAAAGCATTGCTAGAAGGAAAAAAAAAAACACTCAAGGAAAAAAGGTCCAGCAGGCAATACGGTGATGGCAGGTGCTCTGTGTTTACCTTGGGTCTTTAATGATAGGCTTTTCTCCTATTAGAGCTGACTGACACAGAACTTATTAACAAATTAAGAAGTGTTCATTCCTTGAAATATTTTGGACATTATACTAACTTTTTGGGTTGTTGAAAGGACTCAATTATGTCAGGTTGGCTTGGAACCCAGGAAATGAGTTGGCATTCTTCAAAGTTAATAAAACATCATTTGTCATAGGATTTGCAGGTGTGACTCTGTTCCTGCATTAAAATACACAGTAAAAACCGAGGGCTGAGGAGCCAGCCCTTTGCCAAGCCTATTGAGTCTTCTATAACTGGCATGCTCCAAGCAGTCAGGAATCTTCTGTATGCTGTCTAGGTCTGATGTGTTTTGCTTGTGTGAGGATGAGTACCCTCACCCCCATGTGGTCCTGTCTTGCCAGGGGGCCAGGTTCAAGAGAACCCCTTGCTGTTTCACTGGTGCTGGTTGGAGGTTATCCTATGGATGTGCTTTGGCATCTTGTGACTTTTGTCTTTGTGAAGATGGGATTTTATTGATTTTGTTTATTCGTCCATTTGGATGGTCTCATGGTAGTGGCAGTGGCCCCACACGTGGCCGAAAACTGAGTCTTTTTCTAGATGAAGTGGATTCCAGAGGTGACTGGAAATATCGGTGTGGAGTGCAGTTGTGCTCAGAATCTGATCTTCCCAAGCCATTCATTGCTTGTGGGATCCATCCCCTCAGGGAACTGGAGCAGGCTGGTGACCCCAGGATGCAGTGCTCCCACCCCAACACATCTCCTCTGCCTTTCTCTATGTATGACATTTCCTTTTGAAGATGATAAAGTGTTCATACTTCAGGTAGAACAGCATTTTTCAATCCTTTTGGTTGTGGGGTCCCTTTACACTTATAAATTAGTGAGAACTCCAAAGAGCTTTTAAGTTGGTTGTATCTATTGATATTTATCATAAAATATAGGGGTCAAAAAACTATGGTCCATGGGCCACATCTAGCCCAAGACTTTTTTTTTTTTGTAAATAAAATGTTATTAGAGCACAGCTGAGCCCATCTGGTTGTATGTTGTCTGTGTGGCTCAGTGCTATAATGGTAGAGTTGGTTAGTTGTAGCAGAGAGAGTATGAACCATGGAGCCCATCATGTTTATTTGTACCTTTACAGAGAAGTTTGCAAATCCCTGATAATAAATTTTTTTTTTTTTTTTAGAATGCCCAAGAATAATTATTTTTTATTTTTAATTATTTATTTATTTTTAAAATTTACATCCAAGTTAGTTAGCATATAGTGCAACAATGATTTCAGGAGTAGATTCCTTTTTTTTTTTTTTTTTTCCTGATTTGAAAGAATTTTATTTTTATTTATTTATTTATTTATTTATTTATTTATTTTTTACAAATAGTTTATTGATAATAAAAATTAAAATGAGAAATGTTTAAAATATTTATTTGTTTATTTATTTTCAATCTGAAGGGGTCACATGTTTATTACTGAATCAACCTACTGGTGCAGAAGCATCATAATGGAGAAAAGTCATTTCCCTGAAAACTTTCCCAGATCTACTGGTCAGGTAGTAGGGAGGTGATGGAATAGGAACATATGACTTTCAGGCAGCATAAACGTGTGCCATCTCATGTACAATCCCTTATAGACCCAGCTTCATTCTTCTCTAGTGCCACCTCTTGGAATTGTATCTGATTTTATTGCCAGTTTTCATACGAATCCACTGGGGATTCTGCTTTTGTTTCTTGGCCAGGAATCGCTTGATCCTGAAAGTCTTGTGAGAAGATATGGTGAGAAACAGTCAGCAGCACACACCAAGATGTCAGAGAAGAGGCTAAAATATTTATTAATTCATTTAAAAATATCAATAATAAAACAATTATAAGAAAACATTACATTTTTTATTGAAAAAAATGTCTATACTTTCCAAAACAAACAAAACAAAACAAAACAAAACAAAAAAACGCTTGCTAGTAAGACTCAGATTGGCATTGTTTTATACTTTTGCAAATTTCTTTGATGTCTAGTTTAATAGGAGCAGCTGGATTCTCATCTGCCTCTGTATTTAATCTGTTGTGGTATGTTACTTTAGTTAAAGTGGGTAAAGAAAATCCAACACTTACAAGTATGTAGCCAGAAAAGGGAGGAGTATATTAATAGTCATTTCAGATATTCATGGATATTCTTCTTTGAGACTGCAACAAATCTTGACAAGTGGTAATTTCTAGAAGGTTGCATATAGAATCTGAAACACAAGCAATGAAAATTTCATGCTCTGTTATGTTTAAATACACTGGTCTAAATTGCACTTTGAATAGACTTTATACCTACGTAAGATTTTGTAACATCATGCATTAATTATTTTGAAAATATTAGTTCACTGAGTTATTCAGATCCTCCAAATGTTGACATATTTCATTTTGTGTCATATCAAAATACCACATTTGTTAATGTCATCATCAAGCTCATTAAAAGAGTCGTTAAGCTGTCAAACTCATAATGGTGCATACAAGTTTTCAAAAATTTTAATTTTTGTTTGAAAGCTCAAATATTATAATTGACATCAAACACTGTCAGTTGTTTTTCTTGTTGAAATATGCTCACTTCATTCATTTCCAAGAAAATGTTTGCCAAATACCCAAATCTGTAAAACCATAGTTTGTCTGTTAGTCAAATAGAGTGGTGTCCTATTTAAAAAAAAAAAAAAAAAAGACCAATTCAGCTTGCAACTCAAACAGTTGCACAAGAACATTTCCTAGAGACATCCATTGTACTTTGTATACAGATGTGCCTTACATATATTTCTCATTTATTTACACAATATATTTAAGATATGTATACTCAGTGGTGGTGATTTAATAAAATTACTGCCTTTCTGTGTTTATCAAGGACATTCTGAAGTAAAACTTTTTTCTTTCTTGGGAGTATGTGACAGTAAGGGGTATAAAGACAAGCATAGTTTGAGACCACTGCCTCAATTTACCCTCCCCCTCACTGCTTTTATACCATCAATGTCCATGTCAACACAGTGAAGACAAATACCATCTTGCTATGAACATACTTTTGACTTCGTGGATCCTTGAAAGTGTGTCCATGGATCACACTTTGGGAACCTGCTGAAGTAAAAAAGCAATACATTTCACTGGTTTAATTCACTGGTTTAATTCACTGGTGAATTAAATTTCACTGGTTCTGGGAGATAATTCTAGGGTAAAGGGTTTTATGATTAAGCCATGTTGGAGAAATGTGATATACTGTATTATATTGTTAGAATTCTCCCATCTCTCATTAGGTTATAAAGGCTCTGAGAAGTCCTCAAGAAAAATAAACATCTTTATTTTTTTAAAGATTTTATTTTGAGGTAATCTTTGCACCCAGTGTGGGTCTCAAACCTACAACCCCGAGATCAAGAGTTGCATGTTCTCCTAACTGAGCCAACCAGGCACCCTGAGAATAAATATCTTTTACCTTTGGATATCCCAAACCCATTTGGGGGAAAACATCCCTTTTCCTTCTTTAAAAAATTTTAATTATTTATTTTTTGAGAGAGGGCATGTGAGTGGGGGAAGGTTAGAGGGAGAGAGAGAATCTTAATCAGGCTCCAGTGTGGAGCCCGACACAAAGCTCAATCTCACTACTGTGAGACTGTGACGTGAGCTGAAATCAAGAGCCTGATGCTCAGTTGACTGAGCCACCCAGTCATCCCCCTTTTCTGTTTTTGATACGTGTGAATACCTTTTGGGAAACCATGGCCTTGAGGCCATACGCATGGCTCTTGGGATCCCTCCTGAAAGCAGGCTTTGATGGGCTAAGAGGTGGTGTGTCAAAGGGGCTAGAAATAGCAGGGCGCCCGGGACCTCAGAGATTGATCTCTGGACAGAGGCCACTTCTAGGTCCGTTTCTCCTTCCTTTCTGGGCTGGGTTCCTGACAAAGCCACTGAGTCATGGGAGAGAAAGCCGACAGCAGTAATTCTCCTGGCTAGCTCAGGGCCCCTCCTAACCACTCCTTTTAGAAAATGCCAGTAGATCTGCATTTTTCACGTTGCTGGATGGATTTTAAAGAGCTGAGTTAGGCAGAAAAAGCACTGGCCTCTGCCCTGAAGGGTGCAGGTACACTGCAGAGGGTGCTTGGCAGTTTGTTTCTCTCTCCAGACCCTGATGTGTTTGTGGGTCTGGAATCTCACTAGTCTGCCTGTAGTACTTGAGGTACTTGGGTGCACCACTTTATTAATTGTGACAGGCTGGCCCTGGGAACCTCTGAGAAGGGGCAGGCCCTTCCAGAAACCTTTCTCCTGGGGATTACTCTGTATTGCCTATCCTCAGGTAGAAAAATCCCCTGCCTGAAGGAAAAACGAGGGTTTGGTTTTGTCCTCAGTGTTGAAGCTCATTCTCCAGTCTCACCTCACCCCCTTCTGATAAATACCCCCAATCAATTGATACATATAACCCCTTAGTGGCTTCCTAAAACTGCCCTAAGGCTCTTTGTCTGAATAAGTTTAAACAGATTCATGTCATGGTTTTTCCTACAGATAGGAACACATCTTGCAATGGAAGTATGTGGGCTGTTTCTCTTCAAAGTCCTTCCAAATGTGCCCAACGTGTGGTTTTATTATTTTTATTATTTTAGAGAGAGAGAGAGTGGGAGCATGAGCCAGGACGGGGGGTGGGGGTGGGGGTGTGGGTTGGGGAAGGGAGGACCTTAAGCAGCCTCCATGCTCAGCGTGGAGCCCAGTATGGGTTCTGTTAGTCCCTGATCTGGTTGATGCCATCAATATTGTGGTGTGATTAGAGGCAATCACTTCAAGAGCTTTTTTTTTTTTTTTTAAGTTTATTTAATTATTTTGAGAGGGAGGTGGGAGAGAGGGGGAGACAGAGAATCTGAATGAGGTTCCACCTGTCAGTGCAGAGCCTGAAGCAGCATTTGAACCCATGAACCGTGAGATCATGACCTGAGCTGAAACCAGGAATGCTTAATGGACTGAGCAACTCAGGGGTCCCCACTTCAAGAGCTTTTTATTGAGCATCCACCGTGGGCAAGATGCTCCCCTAAGGGTGTGAGTGTGGGTGAAACAGAGCCCATTGAGCTATCCAATGTGGGAAGGTGAGGTATTCTCAAGTGTCCTCAGTGTGAGGGGAAAAGTAAGCAGGAGCCAACGGAGCCTTGACAGATGGCTGTGGCTGGGAAGACAGGGAAGGAGCACTTTAACTCTGAAGATCCCAGGAGGCTGCCTGGAGAAGGTGGTCCTTCTCTTGGACAGTAAGGGTTGGATAGGAGGCTGACAGGACAGGGTTTGTTTGAACCAAAGAACCTACTGCCTGAACAGTCCTGAAAATCACCAGGAAATATGTCTGCTAAATTTCCTCTCATGTCTAAATTTGTTCTACACATCTAGGTAATCTCAACTTCCTGATGTTCTCTGGGCATTTTCTTATGTTTCTCATGCATTTGGCCTTTTGTCCATTCTCAGTGACAAACTTCTGGAATACAGAAGCTTCTATATGATTTCCTCAAGACATCCAGTCTGGGTCGACATGATACTCTACATAGAAAACCCAACAGACTCCACCAGAAGCCTACTAGAACTGATCCAAGAATTCAGCAAAGTTGCAGGGTACAAAATCAATGTGCAGAAATTGGTTGCATTCTTATATACTGAAAATGAAGCAACAGAAAGAGAAATCAAGAAACTGATCCCATTCACAATTGCACAAAAAACCATAAGTACCTAGGAATAAACCTAACCAAGGATATAAGAGATCTGTATGATGAAGACTATAGAAATCCTTTGAAGGAGATTGAAGAAGACAAAAAGAAATGGAAAAACATTCCATACTCATGGATTGGAAGAATAAATACAGTTAAAATGTCATTACTACCCGAAGCAATCTACACATTCAATGCAATCCCAATCAAAATTGCACCAGCATGCGTCTCAAAACTAGAACAAACTATTCTAAAATTTGTATGGAACCACAAAAGACCCCAAATAGCCACAAAGTAATATTGAAGAATAAAACCCAAACGGGAGGTATCACCATCCCAGACTTTAGCCTCTACTACAAAGCTGTCATCATCAAGACAGTATGGTATTGGCACAGAAACAGACACATAGACCAGTGGAATAGAATTGAGAACTCAGAATTGGACCCAAAAATATATAGCCAACTAATCTTTGACAAAGCCAGAAAGAGTATCTAATGGAAAAAAGACAGCCTTTTTAACAGATGGTGCTGGGAGAACTGGACAGCAACATGCAGAAGAATGAAACTAGATCATTTTCTCACACCATACACAAAAATAAACTCAAAATGGATAAAGGGCCTGAATGTGAGACAGGAAACCATCAAAACCGTAGAGAAGAAAGCAGGCAACAACCTCCTTGACCTCCACCGCAGCAATTTCTTACTTGACACATCCCCAAAAGCAAAAGAATCGAGCAAAAATAAACTATTGGGACCTCATCACGATTAAAAGCTTCTGCAAGGCAAAGGAGACAATCCATAAAACTAATAGGCAACCGATGGAATGGGAAAAGATAGTTGCAAATGACATATCAGATAAAGAGTTAATATCCAAAATCTATAAGGAACTCACCAAACTCCACACCCGAAAAACAAACAACCCAGTGAAGAAATGGGCAGAAGATATGAACAGACACTTCTCCATAGAGGACATCCAGATGGCCAACAGACACATGAAACGATGCTCAGCATCCCTCCTCATCAGGGAAATACAAATCAAAACCACACTTAGATACCACCTCACACCAGCCAGAGTGGCTAAAATGAGCAAATCAGGGGACTCAATGCTGGCGAATATGTGGAGAAACGCACAGGGTGGGAATGTAAACTGGTACAACCCCTCTGGAAAACAGTGTGGAGGTTCCTCAAAAAATTAACAATAGAACTTCCCTATGACCCAGCAGTAGCGCTGCTAGGAATTTACCCAAGGGATATAGGAGTGCTGATGCATAGGAGCACATGTACCCCAATGTTCATAGCAGCACTCTCCACAATAGCTAAAACATGGAAAGAGCCTAAGTGTCCATCAACGGATGAATGGATCAAGAAGATGTGGTTTATCTATATGATGGAATACTCCATGGCAATGAGAAAGAATGAAATCTGGCCATGTGTAGCAACATGGATGGACCTTGAGGGTGTTATACTGAGCGAAATAAGTCAGGCAGAGAAGGACAAATATCATATGTTTGCACGTATAGGAGGATTAGGAGAAACTTAACAGAGGAACAAGGGGGAGAAGAAGGGGGGAAATGGTGGGGGAGAGGGAGGGAGGCAAACCATGAGAGACTCTTGAATGCTGAGAATAAACTGAGGGCTGATGGGAGATGAGGGAGAGGGAAGGGGGGGGGATGGGCATGGAGGAGGGCTCTTGTTGGGATGAGCACTGGGTGTTATATGGAAACCAACTTGACAATAAACTATTTGTAAAAAAAAAAAAAATAAAAAAGACATCCAGCCTGGGTGTGTACATAAGCCTTTAGTAACTATTGAGGGAGAGTTGCTGACGGTGCTGTGAGCAGGCTTCTGAGGTCCCATGGTTTAGTGTTCTCTGAAAGCTGGCCAGTAACCACATAAAGGGTACAGTGAAAATGGCACTGAACTGGGCAGAAGACCTGAGTTTTGATTCAGCTTGCCACTCCTTAGCTCTGGGCCTTGGACCATTCACATAGATTCTCTTGTTCCTGGTTTAATTTTCAGTGAAGTAAGGGGGTTGTTTCCCTCCTTCCTTTGGGAAAGCCATGTTTCCCAAAGTGAGCCATTGAAGACTATAGGACCACTGTAGTGTGTGTCCAGACTGTCCTTCAGGTTATAGACTGAATCTATGATGTCTTACACATATGTAATTGTTTTTCCAATGTATTTATAAGTGGTCATGACTTATAAAATACAGGTTCATTTTGAAGTGTTACTAAGTTCATAGTGGCTATTAATGGCAAACATAATAAAGAGTAATGTTTATTAAATCCTTGCTTGGTGTGAATTATAGTAAGTGCCTGTCTCAGGTTGTTTGTGTACAGGGGGCTTATATAGAATTTTTCTAAGAATTAGGAGAAGCAGAAGAGAGGAAAAGAAACTGACCAGGGGTATAATTACAGGTGAAGTACCAGCCTCTGCCTGATTGAGTGGGGGGTGGGGGTGGGGCTCTGGAATGTAAGTGAAATTGTGGAGCTTGTCCTCACTCATGGCAAAGGAACTAGGCTTTCGTACTTCTATCCTGGTCAGTTGCTGGCTAAGGGCCACATCAGGAGGGTGATGGTGGTGTTGGGAGACATAAACTCTCAGGTTTCTGGCTTTTTGAGCCTTATTACCACAAAGCAGTTTCAGTAGCCTTCAAACAGTTCTCTGAATAGAATTATAGGCAGTTAGCAGATAAAGGAAAAAAACCACCCCAGACTACTCTATACCAGGAATGGCCAGGAGACCGTTGTACAGAAACCATGAAAGTGCTCCAAGGGGGTCTGATGGAGTGTCGTACCTCACACAGCTGGCTAGCACTAGATCCAAGATTCAAAGCAAGAAGCCCGTACTTTTACCACCATACTGCATACTGATCTCTGCTTCCCCAAGTGCAACAAGCTATCATATGAAGAAAATTATAGGAATATATGGGCAAGATATTGGAGGTACTATGTGGGGGTCTAACACTTGATGATGTCATGATCTCATGCCAGTGTTGTGCTCCGATTTCAAAGCAATTTCAAGGGCAATTTGGATTTCAGTTATTTTCTGTCTTAACAATCTTTCTGACTTAAACAATTTTAATCAAAATCAAAAGATCCAGCTGGAGTTTGTTAATAGCTAAGAAAACAATGGCCAAAGGTGAAAGATTTTTAAAGAACTACAAGGTACTTCTGTTGGCAGAATAATTGAGAGATGGCTGTTTGAGTGGGAAACAATGTAATTTGGATTCCTAATTCAACAAAATTACTTAATTGGCAACACATGCTTCAATCACCAGAGACTACCAGGAGGATGGCTTTTAAGTGAGAGTGTATGGGAATGCAGGAAGATGGCAGATTCCTAAATATGAAACAGGGAAAAGTTTTCCTTTTATTCAATGTTAACTTCCTGTCATTACCTGTCTCATCCTTTCTGTAATCCTGTATTCATGAGGATAGTGACACAAAGCTCCCATCATGAGTTGTTCTGAGAATCCCAAGGGCTGATAAAGAACTCTACAACTGTACCATGTCTGGTACAGTAAATCGTTGAAGGCGTTCAGGGGGTCTTGACCTAGACTCACAGTGGTTCTCAGTCAGGGACAGTATCCTTCCCTTCCCCAAAGGTTTTTAGAAATATGGGGGGGAAATCATTTGTTGTCACAATGAATAGGTTGTCACAGGGTGAGTGTATGTGGGCTACTGGAGTTTAGTTCGGGGTGGGGGCAGTGATGCTAACCATTTTGCAGTGCACAGGATAGTTCCACGTGAGGAAGAAGTTTTACTTTAAATGCTAGTGACACCAGCATTTGGGAGAAGTGATTTGAGAAACATAATCATCAAATATGAGACCCAGTGGCCTCTGAAGTGACTTATACTTTTCCATGTGCCTGTAGAAAACCATATACAAAATTAGAGGGTTAAGCAGTTGGGGCTGCTCAGAATGGAGTTGCCCTTGCCTTTAGTAGTGAACTCCTGTCACTGGAATTATTAAAAAAGAGGTCTTTTTTAATAATAGTTATTAATAATTGGGATGATGGAGAAGGTGCGTTGTAGTTAGGAGTGAACCAGCTCTGATTCCTGTCTCTGGTACTAACTCACTGGCTAGTGTGGTCCTGGCCTTACCACATTTCCTCTCCATCTGTCCAGTGACGGTCCCTAACTGTTCATTGCTCAGAATCTGTGATTCTATAGCTTGAGAGTAGATCATGTTCTTTGACATAATTCTACTGGAGCTTTAGATAAATACCTTAATTTGTTATTCTTATCCAATGTGTGAAATAAAAATAAGCTCAATTTTCTTTTTCTTATTCACAAGGAAAAAGGTAGGCTTAAGTGAGCTTGAATGCTAAAATACCTTGAAAGTGGGAAGTGTAGTAAAGTAAGTGCCATTTTGAGATATTTCTTCTGTAACACTTTCCTACAAATTCTAGTGCTGGTGGGTAAATGGGTCTCAGGAAGCTGCTTGAAGCTCTTACAGATCCTACATACCTTTATTTTTGGAGCCCTATGCTTCATCACATCAGACTTATTAAAATATTCTCACATCTCCCATTGAATAAAATGTAAATATAATAATATGTTACTTATTCTTAAAAAATTTTTAATGTTTATTATTTATTTTGAGAAAGAGAGAGGACAGAGCCTGAGTGGGGTTGGGAGTACAGAGAGAGAGGGAGACACAGAATCCTAAGCAGGTTCCAGACTGAGTTGTCAGCGCAGAGCCTGACTAGGGGCTCGAACCTACAAACTGTGAGATCATGACCTGAGCTGAAGTCGGACGCTTAACTGACTGAGTCACCCAGGTGCCCCATAGTATGTTATTTATTCTGTTAAAATGTTTTAATAAGCACTTAATTGGGTGTTTAGTATTATTGAGTTCTATATTTTAGAGAAAATAAAAAATTAAAAAAAATCAGTTTCTGGTAGGCCCTTTAAAAACTCAGAGATCCTTGTCCCTGTAACTATTTTAAAACAATGTTTATTTATTTATTTTGAAAGAAAGAGTGAGTGGGAGAGGAGCAAAGAGAGAGGGAAAGAAAGAGTCCCAAGCGGGCTCTGCACTGTCAGCGTGGAGCCTAATGCAGGGCCCAAACTCACAAACCGTGAGACCATGACCTGAACTGAATGAAGAGTCAGATGCTTAACCGACTGAGCCGCCCATGCCTTCTAGTTCCCGTAACTGTTAATACTTGGGGAATGTCTTTAGAGAAGAGACATCAGGTCAAACTAATAGCTATTAATAATTGGTAGAATGAGAAAAGTTCCATTCTCATAGCCTCCCTCTGTGCCCTAATAGACTAGTCCTTTTGGTCAAGATGGATCTGGGTGCAGGAAAGTAGGGCACAGGGAGCCATAAGTACTGGCCAAATGACTGCAGCTAACTTGCACGTGCCTGTGAAGAGTAGTGTGTGTGCATGTGTGGTACTTAGTAACAGATGAGGGTGCTGGGGGTAAAATTACATGAGAGAAAAGAAACCACAGGGTTAATGATAGGTTATGGTAGGAATAGTTCTGAGATGGCTCCCCAAATACCTACCACCTGGTGTACACAGCCTGTGTAGTCCCCTCCATCTGAATGTAGAGACCTGTTAACACAATGAGTTATGCTATGTGGCAAAGTGGAAGGGATTTTGCAGATTTAATTAAGGCCCTTGATCAGTTGGCTTTAACTTAATCAAGGAGATGATCCTAGGTGGGCCTGACCTAACTAGGTGAGTCCTTTAAAAGGAGGTCTAGAAGTCAGAGTTGAAAGAAGTTACAGACATTCTCCTGTTAGTCTTTGTTATGGACTAAATGTTTCCTCTCTCCCCCTCCAGTTCCAACTCTTATTATTATTGCCTTATTACACCAAAGGGCTGGCTCGCTCTCCCTGAGTGAAGATGAGATCATGGGAATACACAGAAGATGGTTGTCTACAACCCAGCAGGAGAGCTCTCACCAGAACTTGACCATGTTGGCACCCTGATCTCAGGTTTCCAGGCTGCAGAACTGTGGGAAAATAAATTTCTGTTGTTTAAGCTGTCCAGTCAATAGTATATTTTTATGGCAGTCAGCAGGCTAATGCAGCCTTGAACAAACAAGCCCCCATGTGGACGGAGGGCCATGTGGCAGGAATAGCAGGTGGCCTTTAGGAGCTGAAGGCCTCAGTTCAATAGCTTCAAGGATTTTAATTCTGCCAACAATCAGTGAGCTTGGGAGAGAACCCCAAACTCTAGATGAAATTGCAGCCTAATGAGACCCTGGGCAGAGAACTCACCTAAGCGATGCCCAGGCTCCTGACCTATGGAAACCTACTGGAAACAGGTAATTGTTTTAAGCCACTAATGGGGATAATTTATTGTATACCAAAGAAAACTAATACCTCCAAGTGCCTGTTGGAGGTATGCCTTTGCTCAGGCACAAGACAAGATTTAGGGAGTGGGTAACCAGTTGCTCTCACTTTTCTTCTTAGGGTTACTCAACTGAGTTTTTACATCTGTATAATTCACATAGTTATCTCAGGAAAAGCAAGGAGATTCTCTGATTTGTCTTTATCATTAAAAGTGCAGCTCATCATGTACTTCATGTGTGTTGGCATTTCTGTGGTGAAACACTTTGCATGTTTTCCTACGAAGGTAGCCCAGGATGGGTTTCATCCTAGGAATTGCAAAGCAAAGTGAATGAAAGCTTTTATCAGCCATGGCTTAAAATAAAGAAGCAGTGCCATAAGATACCATCAGTTTGTTTCCAGATAATGTTTCCAGTTCTCCTCTCCTGTTGCTGACAGTTAATCTTTGTTTTCAAACAAATTCTCCCGGTCAGCAGGCAGCTGGAAGTGTGTTTGGTCACCAGAAGGTTGTCTGCCCTGCTTTCTTCCTGGAGAGCTGAAAATCTGGGAACTCACCCTGTTACTCTCCAGTTTCCAGATTTCCTTGATTCAGCATTAGGTGGAAAGAAAGCTGAGTTTTGATAGGAAAAAAAAATCTGAATGGTCCCTTAGAGAAAGACAGTGCTTCCACAAACCGAGGCCCTAGTGGGTGTGAATTGTGCAGTTGGAGGAAACTTCATCTTGTGTCTCCACATTGTGTCGTACTTGATTCAGGACTGTTTCATCCTGCTGTAGGTGTCTCCCTTATGACCCAGGGCCTCTTCCTAATCCCTCTCTGAAAGCCTCTTTCTTTTCATTACATGGTCATAATTATTTCTCTGTCAAGTGCGTAACCTAACACCTCTCCATGCATACTGCCAAGGTTTGAAACCATAATAAGCGGAATGCTCACCTTTGAAGCCATTATTTCAATCATTAGAACACAGTTTATTCCTTGAGAGGACATTAACATTTGAAAATGTGTCAACCAGAGTAAGAAATTCATCATGATCATAGACCACCTGCCAACTGATTAAAATGCAATGTTCTGATTTTCCTGGATTTTTTAGATCTGATGTCAGTTTATGTTTTTACATTGTCTTGGTAAAGTTCCTCATAAAGTGTTTGTGAAGGCCAGAGAAGTTTGATTTTTAAACAAGAAACTAGAAAAAAAAATGCAGTCAGAAGAGAGGGCACAGGTGATCCCCTTGGAGCATCAGGGTTGATGGGAGAGATGCCCCCTGTCCCCTGCCCCTCGTTGAGAAGCCATTTCTCTCCTAGCAGGACTCAAAGCTGGAATGGCCTCTGCATTTGGGCACCTATAATTTTGAGCAAAAATGAGTCTGGTTGCTGTGTTGAATTTCTTAGAAGACTTTAATGAGATCATCTCTGCAGTTCAATTGGTAAGGAGTAAAGGACAAATATTCCACTTCTGTCTAGCAAAAAGCCACATTTCATCATTAATACAGTTGAAATTGTTAGTTGAAAACATCTAGTGCAAAAAATAAAAAAGAAAAGGTGGGTTTGAAAGTAAAATATAAATTCTTTGGAAGCTGGAACATGGGGTTAATATCATGTCAACTTAGAGATTTTCTGGACGGTACTTGTTGTCAGGGTAACAGTACTTCTTTCTAAAGCTCAGAGAGGAAACCAGCGAAGTAAGATGGTGCAATTAGTGTGACCTTAACCACTCACCTTTCAGCTTCTGGAATGTATTTGAAATGGCTGATATTTTTGGCTAGGTATTTCAGTGGATCCATTCTTTCCCAGTTGCCAAAGTCTTTATAACAAACTACCCAAATTTTAATGGTTTGAAACAATAACACATATTGCTTATAGGTCTATAATTTGGGCAGGGCTCAGTGTGGACAGTTGTGAAGTCAGCTGGAGTACTTTCAAAGGTTAGGGTTGGAAACATCTGAAGGCTCATTTACTCACATATCTGGAGATTAATCCTGGGAAGACTAAAACAGCTGAGATAACACAATTGGAGTTCCTTGGTCATCTTTCTCTTTCTGTGTGGCTTTTCTAGGGCATCTCTCCAACATAGCAGTTTCAGGACCGCTTCATGACTTCTTACATGTCAACTTAGGGTTCTCAAGGTGCATGTTCTAAGAGAGAGCAAGGCCTATAGGCAACAATACTGTTATAAATGTAAAATTTTGTTGAGAGGGTAGATCTCATGTTAAGTATTCTTCCCATAATAAAATTAGAGAGAGAGAGAGTGCCAGGCAGAAACTGTATCACCATTTACAATCCAGTTTTGGAGGACATCACTGCATTCTACGAGTCACTAACCTGGCCCACATCCGAGGGCAGTAGAATTTGACTCCCTTTGACGTGTAAGGGTGCTTTCTAGTTCTGAGCATATGGGGACTCAGGTAATGAAAGGTCAGCTTTTTAACTCAGGGTTAGGGACTAGTGCCAGCTAAGTGATATCCTCTATGAAGTGCTCTTTGTCCTTCTGATACAGAAGATTGTCTTCTGCCCCTTCTGATTGATCAGCCATGTGGCCTGTGATTCTCTCGATTCTCTCCACATTTGCACAGCCCTGTAATACTAAACCTTTACTTCATATTTGTTTACCCAACTAGACTGGAAACATCCTGAGGGCAGGAGCTGTATATCTTTTTTTTTTTTAAATATAATTTATTGTCAAATTGGGCAACATACAGTGTGTAAAGTGTGCTCTTGGTTTTTGTTTTTTGGGGTAGATTCCCATGGTTCATCGCTTACATATAATACCCAGTGCTCATCCCAGCAAGTGCCCTTCTCAGTGCCCATCACCCACTTTCCCCTCTCTCTCACCCCCACATCCACCCACAGTTTGTTCTCTGTATTTAAGAGTCTCTTATGGTTTGCTTCCCTCCCTATCTGTTTGTAACTATTTTTTTCCCCTTCCCTTCCCCCATGGTCTTCTGTTAAGTTGTTCAAGATTCACATATGAGTGAAAACATCTTTTGTTCCCCTCAGTTCTGGGCCTGGCATCCAGTTCAGATTTGTGAGTTGGTTACTATCCTGATGTCCTATGCTTTCTAATACCTACACAGTTCGGTGAGTCAGGAACCTTTAAATTGCAAGTGAAAGAAACCTAACCTAGGCTAATGTAAGCTACATAGTCATTGAAAGACATCACTGGAGCGTCCCATCTTTCTTTCTCCCTGCCTTCTATTGTCTCTGATTTCTGTATGTTGATTCATTATTGGTTCAGTTCTCTTCTGTGGTATGAAGATAATTATGGAAAACTCCAAATTAATTCTCACATTTTCTGATTAATCCCAGAGCAAAAGAGACTGTGTGTTTCCTACCATGGCCGTGATTGGTCAGATTTGGGTTGTGGTCTCTCCTCTGAAACAATCTCTGTGGCCGGGGTTTGGGATACACTGGGTTTTGTCCTCACACCTGTGATAGGAGAATCAGCACTTGGTGGTAGCCAGCCCCACCACACCAGAGGGTCAATGCTCACAAGGAAAATGTAGCACCTGTTTATTGTAACAACTAACTCAGCAGTGAGGGAGGAGAGAGTGTCTACAGAGGCTCAGGGGTCTCAAAGGAGGAAGTATAAGGCAAGAAAGGAAGGGGAAAGTATCTCCTTTTTTTGAGTGCCCAGTGTATACTATAAGCAGTAGCCTTTTGTAGATTCTGATCTCATTTGATTCCCCAATAATTCAGTAAGACAAGTAGGATAATTTTAAGTTTAGAGAAGAGGAATCAAAGCTTGATGATGAAGGTAGGATTCAAATCCAGGATATTTGTCTTCAAAGGCCCTGTACTTTCCTCTAACCAGGGTTTCTCAACCTCAGCACCACTGGCATTTAGGACCAGGGAAATCTTTGTTGGGAGGGCTGGTTGTCTTGTGCATTGCAGGATGATTAGCAGCATCCCTGGCCTCTACCCATTAGATGCCAGTAGCACTCCTTACCCAGTAGTAATAGTCAAAAATGCCCCCAGATATTGCCAAATATCTCTTGTGGGGCAAAATTGTTGCATTTGAGAACCAGTGCTCTAAACCATGCAGTTGAGCTAATTCAAAGTTGTGGTGCCTAAAAATCCATGTACCTGCAGTTGGGAAATACCACTGCAGGTCATATCCTTACATTTTCTTGTGTTTTTGTTTGTTTTAGAAAACTTTGGCACTCACATTAGTGGTTTCTCTAATCCAGTGGGAGACAGTAAATGGTTTGCCATATAAAGTAATTTTTAGCGTCACTGGTTCACAGAAGTGCTTCTTCATTTGGAATGCACATCCAAGAATCCGTTTCAGAATCAGAGCTTTTATAAGCACTGCGTGCTAACCGATTGCACCACTGGAGCCCCGAGAATCAGAGCTTCCAATATTAAATAAAAAGAAAAGGTGGTAAATGGGAAGGTGTTCAGTTCTGTCTGCCACAGTCTAGGTGAAATGAAAGTGGGGAGTGTCTCTGTTGTAACTGTCCCCAGAAGCCATTCGCTGTGTGTACAAAGTTTTTTTTCTGAGAGCGGTCGAGACGCCCTTTCTGTGTGGAGAGAGGGGTTTGCACGGCCCGGGGGGACGGATCCGAGGGAGGAAGTTGGCACAGCCCCTGCAGACTTCATCCCTCCTGCCAGTATGAGCTGATTTGTAAGGCTGTGTTTGGTGCCAGGGATGGGGTGGGAAAGGGGAAGTAAATTTAAACAAAAAAAGTGCCCCTGAAGTGTCTGAAAAGAGGCTTTTAGCACCATTCTTTGAGTGCTCTCAAGCAGACTGAAGGTGCAAAAATAAAAAAAGCAGCCACAACCACTTTGGAGAATGGGACAGTGTATCCAACACAGTGATATTATCACATCTATTCATTAGACAAAGGACTTCATTGTGTAAAATAAAACATGTTTCTCCTTGTAGTTCCTGCTTTGTGATGAATCTTCAAAAATGAGCTTACAAAGAAGCAGCCTGGAAACTTGGCAAAGGTTGTTTTTAGACAAGTGCTTCCAAAATATCTGATTGAAAGGGTTTTCAGACTGTTTTCCTGGCGTGCTGTGCAATTTGCAAACAATCTCTTTTTTTGGCGAGTTGTAGTTGGGAAGGACTGATAAGAGCATTTGAAACTATTATCTGTTGTCTATAGATATTTATAGACAAATATCTCCGAAATTTATTAATTTCCAGCATGGGTAGCAACTGAACATTCTTGGCTTTAATTATGGAGTTCACATCTGGACCCTCAAGTATATTAGTGGGTCTAGTTTTAGGGTTATTATCTGCTCCTCTTCCCTCTCTTCCATTCAGAACACCTTATCATGTCATGGTGAATTCTAGTGGTTAACTCTTTTATCTTTAGAGATTCATTAGATTCTCAAATTTCCTCAGAAATGAAACACTCTAAGTGACCTGAAGATGGAATCTTCTCCTCAGTAAAAATTTAGTCAAGACATTCTCCCCAGTCAAAAAATCCAGGGTCAAGGTGTAAGGTGATTTCTCATGAGTGTAAAACTGTGTAGCTTATCTCAAAAGGTTTATGTACTGTATGATTCCATTTGTATAACATTCTCAGAATGATAAAATTATAGAAATGGGGAGTAAATTGGTGGTTGCCAGGGATTAGGTAAGGAAGGGAAGATGTGAATATAAAGGAATAGCACAGGGAATTTTTTAGTGATTATGGAACAGTTTTGTCTTAACAGTGGTGGTTACACAAATCTTCACGTGGGGTAAAATGTCATGGGATTATACAAGGACACGCCCAAAAAGAGTCGAAGCAATGTTTGGTGAATTTTGAGGAAGGTCTGTTATCTATAATTATATGGTGCCAGTGTTGATTTCCTGGTTTTGATAATGTGCTATCAATATTTAAGATTATCAGGAGGAGCTTGATGAGGATACACAAAACCTCCCTGTACTATTTTTACACCCTCATGAGTCTATGTATGTATGTATGTATGTATGTATATATGTAGGCTTCATGCCCAGCATGGAGCCCAATGTGGGGCTTGAACTCATGACCCTGAGATCATGACCTAGCTTAGATCTAGAGTTAGATGTTTACCCGACTGAGCCACCCAGATGCTCCTAAATTATTTAAAAATAAAATGTTAAAAAGATTCTAAAAATCCATCCAAACTGTATGGCTTTATATCATCTGGCAAGGCAGAGAGGAGATGACCCATAGTAGGTTAAGACATGAATGAGATGAATTACTGAATGGACAGAAGATTTTTTGCATTATATTAATAGAAGTTTAAAAGACTAGTGATAATAGATGACATTTCTGATTGCTTAATATGTGTCAGGGGTTGTGCTAAACATTTTAAACATTATCTCATTTAATCCTACTAAGAATTTTATGAAAAAAATTTTTTCCTTTAAAGGTTAACTCTATCTATATGGTTGAAATATATTAAAAAAACAAGGGAATTATTAATGACAAAAGTATCAGATTAGTAGTTAATTCTGGTAGGTGGGGAGACCAATGCTGTCACAGGGGCAGGGGTGGTTGGAGACGCTACAGTGGATATATAGGGGTGTTTGTTGTATCATTTTGTTTTTCTCTTTCTTTCTTTCTTTCTTTCTTTCTTTCTTAGGAATCAAAAGAGAGGAACTTTCTTGACATATAGACAACTTAATATAATGGATGTGTCAGCAATTTCTTTTTTCCTTTTTGTTTTTCACATTTCATTTATTTATTTATTTTAAATTTTATTTAAATCCAAGTTAGTTAACATATAGTGTAATAATAGTTTCAGGAGTAGAATTTAGTGATTCATCACTTATATACAACACCCAGTGCTCATCACAAAGGCCCTCCTTAATGCCCATCACCCATTTGGCCCATCCCCCTACCCAACACCCCTCAAGCAATCCTAAGTCTGTTCTCTTTTATGGTTTGCTTCCCTCTCTGTTTTTATCTTATATTTTCTTCCCTTCCTCTGTGTTCATTTGTTTTGTTTCTCAAATATCCACATATGAGTGAAAGCATATGATATTTATCTTTGTCTGACTTATCTTGCTTAGCATAATACATTCTAATTCCATCTGTGTTGTTCCAAATGGCACATCTTCTTTACCAGTTTTTCAGCCTATGAACATTTGGGCTCTTTCCAGACTTTGACTATTGTCGATAGTGCTGCTATAAACTTTGGGGTGCATGTGCCCTTTTGAATCAGTATTTTTGTATCCTTTTGATAAATCCCTAGTAGTGCAATTGTGCTGGGTTGTAGGGTAGCTCTATTTTTAATTTTTTGAGGAACCTCCATACTGTTTCCAGAGTGGTCACACCAGTTTGCATTCCCACCAGCAGTGCAGAAGTGTTGTATCATTCTTTTTAAAGTTGTACATGTTCTTTATATATTTTCTTATGTGAGTGTTGTCATTTATATATGGTAAATCAGGTGGGGAAAATACATAAATATCAAAATAAAACAAAACAGAGCCAAGGGTAATTGATGGCATGACAGGAGTTGTTTTATTGACAAGGGTAGAGTAACCAGAGATAGTTGCTTCCAGGCAGGGACACTGGGCTCAGATCAGTGGGACACTGACTGTTGGCCTAGAATACCAGGTCCTCACACAGAGGCCCCAGCATAAACTATCAGAGATGTGTCCTACAAATGAGTAGTGCTGTGGGAGAAATGAAAATGCTTTTCTGTGTAAAACCTGATAGCAGACTAGAGATTCATGAATTCCTTGTCGGCTCCTGGCCCCACATGGGCATATAGCCAGTCAAATCTCTACTCTCAGTGTTGATGAAGGGAGTCAAGCATGCATACTTTGCTGTCATTTCTCTGAGTTTATAAATTAATTGTGAGAGAATTGATATTTTACAAAATGTAGTCTTCTCATTCATTTGGGAAAGTTTTCTAGTACTTCACTAAAATAAGATTTATGCATTTCTCTATTTGGTTATTTCTAGGTATTTCATAGCTTTTGTTCCTCTGGGGATTTTGAAATTTCATTGCAATTTCTATTTGAATTTTCTTTTGTGTTGTTTTTAAAGCTATTGATTTTCTATATATTGATCTTATAACAGGCTATCTTACTGAACCTTCTTATTGATTCTGTTTTTCAGTTTATTTTCTTTGCTTTTTAGAAAATAGATAATTGTCATCTGACAATAGTGGAGGTTTTATTTCTTTTCCCTCAATACTTATGAAATTTTTTCACTTTTCTTACTTAATTTCATTGATTAGAACTTCCAGAATAATGCTAGAAACAGTTATCAGTTATCAAATATCAGTCAAAAAGACAAGAAATAATAAGTATTGGCCAGGATGTGGAGAAAAGGGAATCCTTGTGCACTGTTGATGGAAATATAAATTGGTTTGGTTACTGTGGAAAACAGTAGGAGGTTTCTCAAAGAGTTAAAAGTAGAAATAATATGATCTAGTAATTCCACTACTGAGTATTTATCCAAAGAAAATAAAAGCACTAATTTGAAAAGATATATGTACCTCTATGTTTATTGCAACATTAATATTTACAATAGCAAAAACATGGAAGTAACCCAAGTGTCCATTGCTGGATGAATGGATAAAGGAGATATATATTGCATATAATAAATATGTACACATGCATTCAATGGGATATTACTCAGCCATAAAAAGAATGAGATCTTGCTATTTGCAACAACATCGGTGGGCCTAGAGGGTATTATGTTGAGTGCAGTAAGTCAGCAGAGGAAGACAAATACTGTATGATTTCACTTACATGTGAAATCTAAAAAACAAAACAAATGAACAAGAAACAAACAAAAACCAAACTCTTAATCACAGAGAAGAAAATGGTGGTTGCCAGAGAGGAAGAGAGTGGAGGGATGGGTGAAATAGATAAAGGGATTAAGAAATACAGACTTCCAGTTATAATATAAATATGTCACAGAGATGCAGAGTATAGCATGGGGGAAATAGTCAATAATGTAGAATGTTGTTTAATGACAAATTGTGACTATGCTTATCATGGTGAGCACTGAGTATTATATAGAATTGTTGAATCACTATGTTGTAAACCTGAAACTAATATAACACTGTATATTAATTATATTTCAATTTAAAAACCCTAAAAATGCTTAGGTTAAAATAACTTATAAAGTGCTAATGATACTTATTTCAAGTTAGAGAATAAATTCTGGAAGTTAATATTTACAAGAGACTTGAAATGAAATGACACAGAAAGACTGCAAAGAAAGGGGTGGATAAAGTTACACCAGACAACTTGTCACCAAAAAAGATAGATGAGACAATATTAATTTCTAGGAAAATAGAGTCCAATATGAAAACCATTATCTAGTCTCTGGGGGATATAACATGTTGTCGAGGGATACAGCCACTAAAAAAATAAAATTATTATAAGATAAAAAGAATTCATTATGAATCACAATGATTACATTTCATATTAATCTAATCTAGTATCCATGTACTGTCCTAGGTTTCTCAGACCCTTGCAGTTAGATGTGGCTGTGAGCTAGTTCTGACAGTGTGTTCTTAGAGGTGACTTTCAAGCTAAGCATTTAAAAACTGGTGTGCAACTTCCACTTCTCTCTTTAACATTCTTTAAAGTTAACAGCCATAGTATTTACATTTATTTAGTCTTGGGGTATCTGGGTCGTTCAGTTAAATGTCTGACTGATCTCATGGTTAGGTTTGTGCGTTTGAACTGTGTGTTGGGCTCTGCGCTGACAGCTCAGAGCCTGGAGCCTGCTTCAGATTCTGTCTCTCCCTCTCTGCCCCTCCCCTGCTCACACTCTCTCTCTCAAAAGTAAATAAACATTAAAAAATTTTTTTGGTCTTAACTGTACATTTATGGTTTATTTTTACTCAACTTTTTTTTGTAAATAACCCCATTTCTTTTTTAGATTCACTTTCCATTTTAATATTGTATATATTCATATAATTTGTTCAGAAAAGTTTTCTAAGTTTTAAAACATTTGAATACTCATATATCTGAGAATGTCTTTATTTTTATTTATTTATTTACAAAAAAATTTTTAATGATTTTTAATATATTTCTGAGAGAGAGAGAGACAGCATGAGCACGGGAGGGTCAAAGAGAGGGAGACACAGAATCTGAAGCAGGCTCCAGGCTCTGAGCTGTCAGCATAGAGCCCAACTCGGGCCTCAAACCCATGAACTATGAGATCATGACCTGAGCCGAAGTCGGACACTTAACCGACTGAGCCACCCAGGTGCCCTGAGAATGTCTTTATTTTTCCCTGACACTTAAAAGATAGTTGAGTCTAGAGTTTTTGGTACTTCATAAGAACATTGAAGACATTGCTTCATTGTGTTTTAGATCCCAGTTGTAGAGGAGAAGCCTTATGCCAGGTGGATTCTTGTTCTTTTGAATGTAGCCTGTTTTTTTGTGCTCCTTTCTAGTGATTGTTAAGAAATTTATCAATCTCTGGAGATCAGAGATTTCTGCAGTCATGCTGAAACCGCCCTTTTGTTTTCTTTATTTCACGTCCCTCCCTCCCTTCTTCCCTTTTTCCTTTCTTTCTTCCTTCCCTTCATTCTGTTAGCAATTCATATCTATTGCATGTCTGACAACACTTTGTGACAGTTCATGTTTTTAACAAGTGTATATAAATGAGCAGAATTGATAGCTCAGATATGTTTTTCCAGTGCAAATGGCAAGCCCTGTTCCCCTTGGCAAGAACTGTAGCTCTGGTTGGAGGTATTGGTGGTTGTTCTGGAGTGAAGAGCAGTTAAGGGTCCTGGTAGGGTAGACTTCCTTTAGGGTGACCATAGTTTGTTTTCTGATGAAAGTTTGTTTCTTCCCTGGAGGCACCCCAAAGTTATTCAGGACATTACTTTGTCCCAGCCTCAGTATCTACTCTGAGAGTCTCTGTGTCAAAATTCCTGTACCACAGGGCTGCATTTGAGGGTAAACTCTCCTAGGTACTCTACCAGGGGAGGGACATAGTTTTGTACTCTGGAATAATTGACAAGCCTACCACCAACTCTTCCTTTTATCCCTACTGCCTCTTTTCCGAGAGTTGTTTTAGAGCCCTTTATTGGAGAGCTTTTCATTTGTCTTTGTGGAATTGCAGATCCTTTAGATCTGTTTCTACCTGCTTTTTCTAAGAATTTCTTAATTTTGGTATCTTAGTGAAAACTCTCTTTGTTTTTCAGCTGTACTAAAATTTATTTTTGTTTGCACATTTTCTTTGTATTTCAATGGAATTCAGAGAATGAGACTAGACAAATGCTTTTCTCCAGTTAGCCATTTTAAACCTTTATTTGATCTCCTCAAAGAAGTCTGAGACCATTTTCTGGACTAGCTATCTCTAAGATATTTTGCTTTATAGTAAAAGGTAAGGCAGCTAGTGCTACAGAAGAAAACTAAGTTATTATTCTTCCCCCTCAAGGTGAAAATGGCTTTACTGTCTAGAAAGTAGAGAAAAATATGAAAAGGAAATTGAAAAAAATCTAAATCTAAAATTCCACCAACAAATTCATTTAATAATTTTATGTGAATGGTTTGAGCTTTTAATATATACATAGCAATGCACTTTCCTCTGTAAAATGGGGTTGTTGTCTTCAGTATAGCTGATATTTACCATGCACTTAGTTGGTTTCAGGCACTTTGCTGAGATTTTTAATTAATTATTGTAGTTTTTACATTTTTTATAGTTTTTATTTATTTTTGAGACAGAGAGAGAGAGAGAGAGACAGAGAGGGAGCATGAGCGGGGGAGGGCCAGAGACAGAGAGGGAGACACAGAATCCGAAACAGGCTCCAGGTTCTGAGCTGCCACTATGGAACTGCAAGATCATGACCAGATCTCGAACCCATGAACTGCGAGATCGTGACCTGAGCTGAAGTCAGACGCTTAACTGACTGAGCCATCCAGGTGCTCCAATTTTTACATTTTTTATTGAACTAATTTTCTTGCTCAATCTTTCTAATAGACCTCATACTTGGTATTATTAGTCCTTCTTTAACAGATGAGGAACTGATGCTCACTGAGGGTAAGTCACTTGTTCACATTCATCTAACACTTGTAAGCACCACATTCTACTACCTACTATATTTACTATCTGTTATTATAACCTGATTTGGAAAACAAGTCCATGGATTCCTTTTCATGTCAATAACTATGCATACTACAGCATCAGTAGTAATTGCTGCATAATATTGCATCTTATGTATATACTCTTATTTGCCAATGAGCTAGTCATCGTTTTGGGCACTGAGATAAGTAAGATGTGGTCTTTGACCACATGGATTTTTCATTCTAGTTTGGGACCTAGACAATTAGAAATAACTATACAAATGACTATTTAATTGCAAATGTAAGAGATACAAGATCCTAGTGTATGTTAGGTATGGGAGCTGGTCTGGCCTGGGAGGTATGAGAAACCATCTCTGAGGAACTGACATAGTAGAGGAAAGTTTTACTATTGCTTGCTGGGCATTTGGTCAGCATTATACCTCTATGGCTCAGTCTGTGAAATGGTGTTAAGTAGAATTCAATCCAAGAAGCCTGTGAGAACTATATTAACCTAATGGCATTCTTACTAAGAATCTCTGGGATTAAGATCTCCTTGCTGTGCACAAATCATCTGAATGAATTAAACATGTAATTGAAAGGCTCATCGTGTGCTACTTGAATGCTTTTCTGTACCAGAAATAAAGTGAAAATGAAATCATTTTCTCTTTCAAATAAATATTATATACTGTGGGCTTCACTGGCTCCATTAGCACTGTCCGATTGCACAGAGGCGATTATATTATTTATAATACGTGCAGATAGTAAGAGGCTCCTTCAACTGAATGCAGACAAGCACTGTAGGATCATTTCCCTTCTTACTGGCTCACAAAGTATTTCTTGTTGCTTCTCTCTCCTAAAACCTATAGCTGGTGAGTGTTTTTGTGTTCTGTTTTTTGTTTTGTTTTGTTTGAGACTTCAGAGCAGACAGCCATTTTCAAAGGGTGTTTCTTTGCTCAATATTTTGAGCAGGTCAAAACTCATCAGCATGAGACTGGAATATTTTGAGTGAGTCAAAGCTTGTACCATCATGAGACTGGTATGAGAATTTTTTGTTATGCTCTGGTTGGGTCATGATTTGTTTGCAGGTTAACTTCCTGGTATCAACTTAGACACCCAAGGTGTGTTTTCAGTAAGTGAAATGCTTGTCAGATCAGTCACTGACCCTGTAATAAGTTCATAAAGCTTCAAGGAGGTCCTTTTCATCTTCCCACAATATGATAAAAATGGAAATAATATTTCCCATTCATTTAGCACTTGAATGTGTCATGGGTTTCACATATTTTTCTAATTTGATGAGGAAATGGGGGATAAATGATGTTAAATAATTTGCTCACTGTCACTTTGTATAGAGTCAGGATTTGAATCCAGATCTTTCTGGCATCTGAACATGAGGTTTTTCTGTCTTTTGTGGCTTTAAAAGAAATGGCTCCAAATTTTTTTGACTCTTTTCAGATTGAGATGTTGGGTCTATGTCCCCTCCCTTTAAATCTGGGTGGACTTCTGACCACTTGAACCAGTAGAGTAGGACAAAAGTGATACTCTATGACTTTTGAAGTTGGATCACAGAAGGCCATGAGCTTCTGCCTTGTTTGCTGGAACATTTACTCCTGAATCAGTAGGTAAGAAGCCTAGTATCCAGATGCCACCCTATTATGTGGAAGCCCAAAACACATGGAGTATATGTGTAAGCATTGCAGCTACAGTTGACAGTTCCAGCTAAGCCCAAACTGGGACATCCAAGTCCAGGTGCTAGATATGCAGGTGAATAAGCTCTAGATGATTCTGGACCCTACCATTCAGTTACTCCTAGACATTTGAATCTTTCTAGTTGAAGTCTAGATGCCATGGCACATACACACACAGACTATCCTCATTGTGTCTCATCTAAATTTCTGACCACACTATTCTGAGCATAACAAGAGCCTTTTACTACTAAATTTGAGGTGATTTGTTGTGTAGCAGTATTTTTCAGAATTGGAAGGTATCTTAGGTATTAACTAAAAACTACCTTCTACTTAATAACCGGAATCTCACCTATTTTTTTAAGATTTATTTATTTTTGAGAGAGAGAGAGAGAGCGAGAGCGAGCAAGCACTGGTAGAAGGAGGGGCAGAGAGAAAGGGAGACCAAGAATTTGAAGCAGGCTCCAGGCTCTGAGCTGTCAGCACAGAGCCCAATGCAGGGCTTGAACTCATGAGCTACGAGATCATGAGTTGGAATCCAGATGCTTAACCGACCGAGCTGTCCAGGAGCCCCTCACCTATTTCTAATTGAGGAGTCACATACTAGTGGTGAATGAGTTAGATCTGGCATTCAGAAGGGTTTTATTTGGCTGAGAATTTTGAGTTTTAACAATGATTAAATTTTACACAAGGCCTGTATTTCCAGCTTCTCTGGGAAAACCACAAGATCTGGAAACACTAGATCTGAAAGCAGTCCTGTATTTCTGAATAGAGGCTACCTGCTTCCTGTGGATCTTTGCTCTCCAGTGTTAGTGTTAGAGCACTCCAGATTTCACTACTGGCCCTCCCCTCTTCTGCCTGCTAACTGTAGGCAGATGTGTTTGTAGACATGAGAGATACGTGATCCCATAGCCTGTAGAATTCTGAATATTAAAAGGTGCTTAAGAATTTTTGTTTCTTTCACTTCTATCTTCCAAAATTCAAGTTTGGGTTGTATTACTGTAATCTATTTTGCATGCATAGTAATTATAGTGATGACTGGAATACCTATCAATGCTATAAAATGGTACAACTTAAGATGAGCATTAAATCCCAAATCTTATATTTAAGCATCCATCTGTCATGATAAAGAAAGATGGAAAAGAAGTCAATTAACTTTAATTAGGGAAATAAATTCTTAAAGAAGGTTGTACTTCAGTTGTAGACTTAGTGTTCACTCTATTCAGGACTTATGAATGGATTTGTTCTGGGGGAAGAACTACCTTCCTTCCTTCCTTCCGTCCGTCCTTCCATCTTTCCTTCCTTCCTTCCCTTCCTCCCCTTCCTCCCCTTCCTTTCCCTTCCTTTCCTCCCTCCTTCCCTCCCTCCCTCCCTCCCTTCCTTCGCCAGAACTCTTTCTGGAAAATAATTTGGATTTTGGATTAGACCCATTGTGTTGTGGTTGAAACACAGCTCTTTTGTGTAGCCATGATAAATCATTTGATTTAGGAGAGCCATCAGTGAAAGTAGCTGCTATTTACTTTGTTGGGGTTAGTAGAATATTAGTACAACTGCTTGCCAACTGTCTAAAGGGGTAAAAGGAATAGAAGAAGAAATTTATATTTACTGAATACCTAAAATTCAGACCAGGGCAGAAAACCCCATTTCTATTTTCATTGGCAGTATGGCAGAAGGGAATGTCTTAAATTTTTTTTCCACTCAAATTTCAGGGTTAAATAACATAGGAAATGATTACCAAAGGACATTTTAGAAACTTCCTCTAGAGATGTTTAATGAAAAACAAAGCTTTCTAGATAGGAGAAAGTTGTTCCAACTTTGGAGTGGGGCAGTGGTAAGAGATAGGGAAAACCAGTAAAAACTTGATGATCTTCTGAAATCTTCAGTAGAGTTTTACACTTTGGTAAGTGGCCATAGACCCATAGGAGAAAGCCTTAACAAAATTGGCTTGGACTTGGGTATGCATTGGATGGTCATTACTTATTCCAACTGATTGGTGTTTGCTGTTGAATTGTGTTCTTATGAGGCTAATGCAGTCTTGACACACATTCATGGCTTCAGATTATTTCTTTGGTGCTCTTCAGCATGATAAAATTACAAAGAGGACTCTCTACCTCATACACAAAGTACCACACAGCAATGATACAGTTTTGGCTTCTAATTTTCACGTTAGGTTTTAGATTTTTGGAAAGTTGTTCATCACATTGAAGATTGTTAGTATATGGATACTTGCTATGGGAGGCTCCAGCAAGGGGCTCTGGATGCTGATTATAATCACGCTTTTGGTCATTGTTATTAGAAATCAACACCGAACAGTAACTCCACTAGGTGAGAACAGTCAGAAAATCATAGATGGATACACAGTGACACAGTTTCTTTCCATGAAACAAGCATGTAATTTTCTAGTATTAAAAAAATGAGAATAATACAATTTTCTCCACATTCCATGAGACACCCTCCCCCTTGAATAGCTATGTTAATCTTCTTCCTTTCTAGCAAAGAAATGTTAGTTCAGTCTTACACATCTGATGACTTAAGTCTGTCCCACTTGCCATAAACTTCTTTGGGAATGAATAGTATCCTTCTCCAGTTTGTGAGAGTGTTATTAGTAGAAAACTCCTAGCTTCTACCTGCCTCCTGGGTGTGCCTTGGTGGAAGAAAACCACACGTAAGTTACCATTCTTCCAGGAATAACACATATCATATCTAATGACTGATCAAAGTAGAAATATACAAAGTTCCATGAGACCACTGTCATATTTGATGCGAAGTGCAGAATTTGGGTGTCCCTGAGACCATTCCTTAGGTTTAATAATTCACTAGAAGACTCACAAAACTCACTAAAAGCTGTTATGCTTATGGTTATAGTTTATTATAGTAAAAAGATACAGATTACAGTCATCCAAGGACAGATAAGATCCATCATCCGAGATCCATAGGACAGAATCCAGGAAAATTTTACATGTGGAGTTTCCTATTGTCCTGTCCCAGTGGAACTGTGGACAGCTCCAACAACAGTATGTGACAAAACAAATGGAGTGTTGCTAACCAAATCAGCCTACCTGATCCTTAGTATACAGAGTCTTTATTTGGGGCTCTGCTATGTAGACATGATTGACTGCCTACATGGCTGACCTCAGTCTCTGTTTTCTTTAGAGGTCAAGCTGATAGCTTGTGATCTAAAGCACTTATGAAGAGGTTTCTTTAGTAATTGCTTGAGACTTCTGCATGTGCAACCTGAAATTATACAGGAGGTTATGCCCCATGGGAAAACCCTTGACAAATAAGAACTGATGGATCAGTGCATTCTCTCTTCTTACTTGGTGAACTGTTGCTTACATATGTTCCAATGGCATCCAGCTCCAGTCTCAAATAATGGTGGCTGACTCAATAATGCGTCCTTACGGTGGCTCTTTCTTTCTCTTCCATGTTTCTTTTTTTCCTGCCTCCCAGTTCTGCTTCCTAAACTCACCCCCCTAAATAAGTAACTTGCACCGAAGTTGCTGATGCAGCTCTGCTTTTGGGGGAAATGTAGCCTATGTACTGTAACATGATGGTCTCATAGTTGCTCCCAGTCAGATGTTGCCAGGAACTACATTGTTAGCACATAATGTTCATTTTGTGTGTGTGTACACACCCTTTCTGCCCTCACTTGTTTTCTGAGCTATATAAATCAAGGCGAAGCAGGTAAAATTTCATTTTGAGCAAGAAGTACTTTTGAGGAATAAAAACAGGGAACATTTTTTGATTGGTTCTTATCTGTCAAGCACTGTTCTAAATTATATATATCCAATTTACTCCTTAACTTAATCTTATGGGGCAGTCACTGTTATTCCTGTTTATACATAAGGAAACTGAGGCTAAGAGAATGTTAGTAACTTTAAGTGGTTTGGCTGGTGAATAGTGAAGTTAGGAAGCCATCTGATTCTGCTGTTTGATATCAGAGCAGAGCTCTTAAATACTAGAAATTCCAAGATGTAAATCAATATTAGGCCCTGTGGAATTGGTTAATGGTGTTTGACTACCAACATTTAATATGTAAGCATTAGGATGGGATTTCACGCTGAGTCGATTTTCTCGGGCAGCCCAGGGAGAGAAGCCAGGCTCCCTCCATTAGGAGTAGAAGGTCTTATTTACCAGGTAGGTGAGGGTCAGCAGAAGGGAGCCACTTGGCCTCCTATTTGGCTTTGATTGCTAGAAAAGGGTGAACACTGTGATATTTATTTATGGTTATATATAATGTTTATGATTATTTATGATATTTGTAAATAGATGGCTCTGCTTGGTAATTTATGGCTATTTCTTGGGCTTTTAATCACAAAGATGGCCTTAAAAATAATTTCAGTCTGCTTTTAGAGGACAAATAGATGGTGTTTGCCATGTCAGGCTTCAAGTAGGAACTGCTGGCAACACCTGGGAAACAAAACAAATAGGATTAGGTAATTTACAAAAGTGCTTCATTTTTCAAAAACCTTCTCACTTTCCTCACTTCTTCATGTTAGTATAATGCTTGTCTTAATTAGAAGAAACAGGTCATGACTCTGAAGGCAAACAGATCCATTATTCTTTAAAAAAAATGTTCTAATCCTCCGGCTTGAGGTCAGGCTGCATGGAGAAGGGGTGCCTCAGGAAGGGGAGTACTTTTTGTTTTAAACTACTGCTAAGCAAATATTTCCTTCTCCTCACCACAATAAGCTTCCAAAGCAACCTACAAATGTCTTTCTGAGGAGTATACAAAGAATCTAGACCCCATGCCCAACCCTGGTACACCTGCTTGGGCTGGAGTATTTAGAGGTCCTTTGATGATAGCAGTCATATGTCATATTTGCTCTCCAGAAGTAGGCTCAACCAAACAAGTGAAGGGTGAGGTTTCCTTTCAGTTGTCTTTTTAAATACACAGAGTCATTAATGGATCCCAAAGTTTGTGATATGCATGCAAATTCCTGTTTGTCACATGACATGGCATTATTTGCATGAATCAATTTTATTAGCTTCCTCAGATTCTGGCCCCAAATGAAAATGAAATAAGAACCACAGTGACAAGAATTGTAACTAATGAGTTCTGTGTCCTTGGGCAACTTCTGTATGACTTTCTGAGCATATGCTAGGAGTGACAGGGGATTCAGAGATGAACCAGGTGCAGAATGTGCCTTCCATAAACCTACAGACTAATGGAAGGAGGTATTAACAAATACCTCAAATAACTAAAATGTGAGGAAGAATCAAATTTCATCATATGCAGAGTGCTGTAGCTGAAGGATGAGATTATTTCAAAGGGAAAGCATCCAGAAAAACTTTGTAGAGTCTTTTGGGTTTAGCCTTGAAGGGACAATTGGATTTGAATACTGAAGGGTTGGGCTGGGAAGGACATTCCAGAGGGAGGGAACAGCTTGGACAAAGGCAAAGTGTGCAAAATGCCAGGGTGGGCAGCAGTGTAGGGAATGTGAGAGCAGTGGGGAGTCCAGGGAGTTGAGGAAAGATGGTGGAGTGATTTGCACATTAGATAAGGAATTGTGGAGCTGTCCTGTGGATGACTCAATCCTTTGTCAGTTAAGGCTGTGTGAGTTGTCTAAGGTCATAAGGCTAGCAATTGGCAGTAAAGTGGATTATAGCCCCCATCCTACTTCTCAGTCCAGTGAGTTTTGTGATCTTCTTTCTCCCTTTTGATTACAGGGGGTTTCTAACTTGGCTGTATTTTTGGTCATTTATGACAGATACCTCACGGAGTCAATTTTGGGAGGTTAAATGCAGTGTGGTCCAGAGGGCTTAATCTTGGAAATCTACCAGCTTTGTGGTTAACTGTAAATAGGTTTGTTCCTGCTTTCCTTCCACCTTCCCTCACCAATTAGGATACCGGTTGGGCCAGGTCTGAGCCAGGAAGGCCTTGGTAATAGGCACGTGGCTGGGGGTATGCATGTGTGAGAGAGAAGGATGTGTGTACGTGCATGTATGCCTGCTGTCTCTGTACCAAGGCCAAATATGAATCACTTTTGGACTTTTGTTCACTCAGCTTGACATGGGCAAAAAGCCAGCACAAAGAAGAGTTTTACTTTGCCCTAGAGTGTGTTTACTTCTGGGCTTAGCTGGAGCTCAGGAAATGGAGTATTTCATTGACTAGGAAAGTGCTTTCTTGAAGTTGGCTGCATGCTGGCTTAGCTGAGAGATAGAAGCAGAGAATTTGTAGCACTCGAACCCTGAAAGAGACCTTAGAGATCACCTGCCAGAAAGCTTTTCATGACATCCTATAGCTTTCTGAATCAGGCTAATACATGCCTCTCAGGGTTAGTCTGTTGGTCAACAAATAGTAATCAAGAGCTTAGTATTTGCCAGTCATGGGTGTTCTGATGATAAACTGGCATAAAGCTAGTCAAGTGCCTAGCGTAGTAAGGGCACACAGTTAAGAAATGGTAATAACTTCCATAGTGTGGAGCATGCTCTGGAGACCTAGAAACCATTGTATATAAGAATATCCTTGTTAGGGCAAGGGTCAGTTTCTCTGGACTTCACCTCAACAGAGGTCCTTCTTTCTCAAAGCCCATGTTTCCAGCCAGCATCATCCTTATTTTACAAATTTAGCATCCAGGAAAACATTTGGACTTGTACCCAAACCATTAGTCACTTTTTAGTTTTCCTGTTAAATCTATATTTTATAATTTTAAGTATAATTAATTTCTTCTTTACCTTTTATTTTTGCCCTGATTTTAATTTGTATTAGTTTCCTAAAGTAGCTGTAATGAATTACCACAAACTGGATGGCTTAAACCGTATGGGTAAGTATTCTCTCATAATTCTGGAGGCTTAAAGTCTGAAATCAAGGTGTTGGCAGGGCCATGCTCCCTCTGAAGCCTGTATGGGAATCCTTTCCTGCCTAGTCCTAGCTTCTGGTGGCTCTTGGAAATCTTTGACATTCCCTGACTTGTAGATGCATCACTCTGATCTCTGTTTTCTTTGTCATCACATGGCCTTCTTCTCTGTGTGTCTGTGTGTTCACATGGCTTTGTTATAAAGCACACCTATCATTGGATTTAGGACTCACCCCAAGCTAGTTTGGCCTCATTTTAGCTTAACTGATTTTATCTGCAAAGACCATTATTTTTAAAGAAGTCTACATTCTGAAGTTCCAGGTAGATGTAATTTTTTGGGGGGGGACACTATTCAACCCAATACAATGTTCATAAAGGGATTTTGGAAGAGAAGAAAGGGTATGTAGCAGATGAGTTCACATTATTGTCTTCTTCATTTTATCCTTTAGAATTCTAAATGACCTGGAGTGATTGGGAAGAAAGGCTCGAAAGTGTTGGAGACTTAGTGGTAAGAGCTCCTGGGTGTGCAGGGAATGTAGCCAGGAAGGTGACATGGTCCTCCAGGTTGGGCAGTGACTGTGACTCGTCAGTTTTGGCCACACACCACTGGTTCATCATGGTTCCTTAGCACCTGTATGAAAGGAGGTTAAAAAAAGCAGATTCCTGGCTTGGCTTTGACATTTACTACTGATGTAGTAAATTGAAACAGATCATATAATCTTTCTGAGCCTGTTTTCTCCCCTGAGAATTAGGAACAGCAATAATGCCTGCCTTTCCCACCTCCATAAGGTGTGGTAGAGATCAAGTGATAGGAAATGTGAAAAGTTCTTGCCCACCTGCAGATAACCTGTATGTATCTGAAGTCAGGGTGACCTTTCAAAAACATATCAAATCCTTTTACTTCCTTGTTTTAAGCCTTTTAATTGTTCCTTCATGTTTAGGATAAAGTCTTGCCAACACAACTTAAAAAGCCCTGCAGGATCTGGCCCCTATACACCTTTTCAACCCCAGAGCTTTCTATATGTTCTACCTCTCTTATGTACACTTAATTATTCTAGCCTACACTTGAAAGCTCATTTTTGGAGTACTTAGTTTAGCAGTTGATTATATTTTGTTTTGAATTATTCTTTGCTTCTTTCTTATAGGAAGATATAATGAAGTGGAATCCATAGATGGATAAAATCAGAAAGCTCTAGTTGAAGTGGGAACATGTCACCTACTAATTTCTTATTTTGGTGTCCTGTCTTTGCTTTTTTTACTGCCTTTCTCCCTACGGGGTTGGTTTTTTATAGAGCATTGCTTGAAACCCACTGTTGTATAGACTTCAGTTCAAAGTTGCAGAAGTACACACATACACATACACATTCTTTCTCTTTCTCTCAGATGGCATTAAAGCTATAATAAGGAATTTATAAAAACTGTAAACTAGTAAAAACTGAAAGGACTAAATATATATGAGAATAGCAGTGATTCAGATCTTTTAGCAAATCTCTAGAAGGCATAAAACATATGGAGAAATAATTGGCTAATAAAACAGAGTGAGAACATCCATTGCCCAACAGAATGGTAGGGAGGCTCTGTCCTTGGAGACAGCATGCATGTCAGAGGGCGGAAGTAGAAAGTAAGGCTGAAAACAGAAGACAAATTAAAGATCCATGGAACTGTTGAGCCCATTCCCTTTATCTTCCTGTAGAACTCACAACTGCCCATGTCCTCAGGCTGAAAATTCAGAAGAAATTAAATATACTCTTCGGGGGGTGACTAGTATGAGGGTGAATACCCCAGAGTCAGACTCTCTGTTCTGAAGTGAGGAGTCTCAAGATATAATGGCTGGTTTTCCACCTCTTTTCTTGAAGCAAACCTTGCCAGTTTTGATAAACCAAACCTTTATTCACCAGGTATTCTATTGCTTTTGTTATGAAAAAACATCTGAGGATTATCTGAACATTTGGGCAAATGTAACATGAAAGAGAATGGCTAACAAGAAATAAATAAAAATGAGCCTGGAGAAAATGGAAATAATTGAAGGGACAGAGAACTTAAAAATTTAGTTCCCTCAGAGGGATTTGAGAAAATATTGCATTCATAAAATGAGAGAATTTTGTAAAAAGGAAAAAAAGAGATAGAGAAACATCTTGTGAAACATGAAAAGAGGATTGCTAAAAAAATTAATGGATTTAAAATTAGAAGACAAAGTGAAGGAAACCTCTAAGAACTTAGAATAAAAAAGAAAATGAAAGAAAGGAAAGGAGGAGAGAAAGAAATAATTTGAAAGAAAGAGGAAAAGCAGGCAACTTGGAAAGGAACAAAAATCAGTGTTTTAGATCATCTTCATCATCTAAGTACCTTCTAAAGTCCCACCGTCTAATACCAGCACATTGGGTATTAGAATTTTAATATATGAATTGGGAGGGAGGACAAAAACATTCATATGATAGCAATCAGTGTGGCCTTTACCTTGTCAACAACAACACTGGAGTCTGGAAGATATGGAGCAATGCTTTCGGAGTTCTGAGTAAATGTGATTTTTGTCCTAAAATTCTATACCTAGCTAATCTGTCAATCAAGTTTGAAGTCAAAGTAACGATAATTTTTACAAGGACTCAAAAATATTATGACTATACACTCTGCCTTAGGAAGCTATTATAGAGTGACTTTTAGGAAAATAAAATCAAGGTTGTGAAATAAGAAAGAGGAAGCCACAGGAAACAAAGGTCCCAACTCAGAAGAATAGCAAACAAATCCCAGGTCCTGTCAGCTGGGTCTTAGGTCTAGGCTGAACTAGTCCTGATTAGAGAGGAAAGACAGGTTGCTGTAAAACAGGTCTTGGCAATGTGGGGGAAAGGGAAGCTTATAAATAAAATCACATACTGAGAATTTAGAAAATTGTGAGATTATTATAATATTAGGCAACATAAGAAAGAGGAAAAGAGAATCCAAAACTTCAGAAACAACAACAAAACTGTACAAGAAAGTGGTGGTCCATCTATAAAGAAAACCTACCTGTGGTATGATTTTGACCCATTGATAGAATGTGAAAGGAGAATCCATTTGAATAGATGCCAGTAATGTTACGTTATTTTCTTGTTTTCAGCCTTTAGAATTCTTTTGTATAAGTCATGGAGAACTTGAGTATGGTTACAAAGATAGACATTATTTATCTTGATAAAGTAAACATAAGAGGAATAGCTGACAGAGATTGGGGAGTGGAAGAGAGGAAGATGAAAATAGTTGTGAATAGCTGACAGAACAAGAAATGAGGCTCTAATATGCCACTTGAAGTTGTGGATGCCGAGTGGAGGAACTGAAAATGGGGATGTAACTAAATGCTTCTCTGGGAAGCAAGACTGGGTAGGGTGAGGAGCAGAAGGTCATGTATTTTCAATTTAAGTCATTTCATAAAATATTTGATTTAAAAACCCATATACATGTATTACTTATTTAACATAAAAAATAGACATACATGTACCCAAAGAAAACTCCTAGATGACCTTTGAGACTTGCTTTTAGCCCTCAATTTCAATTATAATTAGCTGAAATTTCAGCTCAGCTGAATATAACTGTAATTAAAAATCTCAACTGCCTAATGGCAGACAATTAGCTAGAGCTGTCAGGAGCCAACAAGAATGATGGGCGTTTGAAGACTTTGCTGTAAGACTTGGCAGCAGACTGCCAAGGATTCCCGCTCTCTGGTTCTTCCTTCATGTTTTCTAACCTCAAGGAGGCAGCAGGATTTATGGCACTATCTTTTGCTTTGGACTTCACTGCGGACCTTTATTCAAGTCTTGGCTTCACTACTTATTGTCTGCGAGACCTTGGGCAAGTTATTTAACCTTTCTGCACCTGTATTTTGTGGGCTCAGAATGGAGATAACACTTACTTGTCAGTGTTATTATAAAGATGGAATGAAATAATGTTAAGTACTGATCATAGTATAGTGTCAGGCATATTGTAGATATATTCCATAAATGGTAGCTATTAGAGACAAACACAGCATTTTATTTTATTTATTTTATTTTATTTTAATGTTTTATTTATTTCTAGGAGAGAGAGAGAGAGAGAGAGAGACAGTGTGAGCAGGGGAGGGTCAGAGAGAGAGGGAGTCACAGACTGAAACAGGCTCCAGGCTCCGAGCTGGCAGTCAGCACAGAGCCCAACGCAGGGCTGGAACCCACGAACCGCGAGATCGTGACCTAAGCGAAAGTCGGACGCTTAACCGACTAAGCCACCCAGGCACCCCTAAACACAGCATTTTAAATGGTTGAAACACTTGCTGTTCAGAAACATGTAGGGCTTTTCCACTTGGTACAATTTGAAATGTGGATGTCTTCTGTTCTAGCCGTTGCAGTCTCCTTGCCAGGAATAGCTAATAGGCAGCATCTGTGTTACCCCTCTTACCCATGGCAGACATGGCTAATTGATCTCAGCATTCTTGCCTGCCAGATGTAGATGTGGCTTTGGTATTTCTTTCTTTGAGATAGCCATTTCCAATCAGTCGGAATTGGTACCTGAGGTAAAATCTATTTTTCATTTTTGTCTAGACAGATAACAAATCAATCATGATGTTCAGTTGTCTTAATGGCTGGGTGACTATATGGTCACATGCTGGTACCTGTGTGCATTGATTTTTTATACCATACATCATGATGCCCTTATAGGTGCCTGGAGCTTCATGGGTGGGGTTGGTGTAGGAAGGTTTTAATGACTCTATGCTAGCTAGTATCTCTCCCTAAGAGTTTATCATTGTTAGTAGGTTAGGAACCTTCAGGGAATGAGAATAAAGACTTGATGATTCTAGAAACATCATGTAACTGTTTGGGTTACCAGGGGATGAATAGAAGGTGGAGCCTCAAATCGTACTTGATTTCAGTGACTGCCACTTCCATATACCAACCAAATTCTTAGTTCTGTTAAAACTAGTTTGTCAAGTGTCTTTGAATTTCCCTGCTAGGCTGTTTACCTCCCAGGCTGTTTACCTCTTTTCTCCAGGCCACTCTCTAATGAAAGAGTGGACCAAGCCCTCCATTGTATCTTCTTAAGTCCCATTTGCCCACCTGTGATAGCTTTTAAGTCCTTAAATCTTAATACTGATTTTATCATTTACCATAGTATGAGTCCATAGGACTCTGCCCCTGTGCAGAGGGGATGGGGTGGGCGAGGGAGGGTCCACAGATTATGGTTTGGAAGGACCTCTTTAAGAGTCCAGTCAAAGGTGCTGATCTGAGGTCAGAAGAAGATATTGCTTTGTCCTCACAAGAGGACAAGAGATCATATACTTTGGGCTTAGGGTAGTTGGCTTTCACTGGTGTTAGTTTAAATATTATTATTTAATTGCTGACCCAAAGTCAGCCCCTTGAGCTGTGACATTAGAACCAGGCAATTTTTAGGGAAACAAATTTTAAGCTACAGTTGTAGAAAGAGCAAAAGAAAAGTGGAAATACACACCTCTCCCCATCTCCTACACACTCTCATAGTTGATTGATACAAAGGTGTACATTTGTGTTGTGTTTCTTTTAAATATCTACTTACTCCAGGCTTTGAGATGAAATGCTCTATGAAAAGAAAACAATGTGTGAGAAGAAACACTCTCTCTCTCTCTTTCTCTCTCTTCTGGGGGGCAGGGGGGAGATGTGGGTGTAGAGAATGAGGGTGTGAAATCAAAAGGATGATTAAGAGAATTTGACAAAGAAAATGACTTCTTCCACCCATTTAACACCCACATTAATCCACTCAGATGATCAAATGCAAAAGACAAAGAGAATTACAACCTTTTGCAGGCCAAGAAATAATAATTATTCAGAAAAAAATCTTGGCAAAATGAGGAATAAACCAAGCAGAGAGAGAGATTGGGGGAAAAAAGCCAGCAGTTAGACTGTGGTGTGGGTAGGCTTTGTACAGTTCACCTTCTCTCTGTTTAAAAGGAAGAAAATAGAAAGAAAAAAAAGTCAAACTCTTTATTTGAACAAGTAATGGAAAACTGTTGGTTGTGATAATCCCTGGGCTCCCCTTCATGGTGGCTCTGTGCCATTTTCCTGGTAGAAGTAGCAGAGGTCAGCTGAGGAAAGAGTGAATTCTCAGGACTGTGTGTGGGGGCTTTGTGTCATTCTATTCATACTGCCCCTATTTAAGTGCTGGGTTTTATTTAAAAGCTCTGCTGTCCCCTGATAGAAGAAGGGAGTGGAAGTGGGAAGAGGTAACATGTGAACAGGGTTAGAGGCAGAAAGAAAAAGGAAGGAGAAAAAAACGAGGATAAGTCCAATTTTCTTTGGCAGCATATTGTATTGTTAGGCTTGCCTGGCTCTGTTCCAAGGGCTCGATTGAAAGTGAATTTCTCTTATTGAATTCCATCCAGAGATATCATAACCTCAAAAGGCTACTATTACCCAGAGGGCTTCAAATGGAAGCATTTGTGCGTGACTCTTGAAATGCAGGGAGTCACAATTGTCATTTGACAACACAGGACTCGTCAGGCCAGCTTCTTTCAGGGCAGAGGAATTGTTGACATAATCTGTCCCTTGGTCCCTTTTAGAGGAACCAGTCTCCCTGTTTCTCAGGCTTTTTTGCTCAGCAGGTGCAGCAGCAAGAAAACTGGTGAGCTTAATAAAAATTAACATCAACACCACCAACAAAAATAGGCTCCAGGCTGATTTAAACATCAAATGCCTACCTTGTGCTGGCAGAATAAGGGGTCATAGGTCACAGTATGTGTCTTCAGGGTCCTTGGGACTAAGTTTATCTTTTTTAACCGAAAGAGGTAGTGAAAATATTACAAAATGCTACAAAAGTAGCGACCAAAGTACAGACTAAATGACCATACTAAAAGAAAGGCAAAGCCTTTGGGATGGGGGAAAATATCAATGCTGACTTTCTGGTTTGTATGGATAATACTTTTCTTCTTGTGAACTGGCACAGCAACGAGACTTGTATGATGTTACCACATCATAACAGTTCAAATGTTTCTGTCCCTTCTTCCTTTTTATCCATTCCCCTCTTCCTCTTTAGTCACCTCCTTCCATTCATTGCAGCCAGTATTCCTCCTTTTTTCCCTCCCTTTCAGCATTAAGTAGTGGGAGTTGCTTCCCAAAGCTTAGCTCTGATAATAAACCTCTTGTGCAGTGACTTCATTTATTCTTAGATACACACAACCTGTTTTGAATGGGGCTATGGAGAGAAACTCAAATAGAATTAACCACTCTTTTCAGAAGTTGTTGAATACAAGCTTTGGTTCTCAAAATCAAGTTTCAATAACTGGCTCCTTTTGAACAAAGTGCAAAGGAATTCAGAATAATAAGTGTAACAAGATGGAGAAAATTTTATTCATTGGTATTCTGGAGGAAAGCACTGTATGCGTTTGGGAGAATTACTTTGATAAACCACTTTCGCTGGGGATTAAGTCCCCAAAGTATGCTCAAGTAACAAAAGATGGTCACTAAACTGCCTTGGGAGGAGGGTGGGTCCTATAAATGTGGAAGTCCTTTGTTTTGCTGAATTCAGCGATTAGTTTGGTAGGCCAGTCTGGAGGAGGAGGAGGGAAGAGCTGGATGTCTGAGAGAAGAGGAAGTTCAAGTGTTGGGATGTTGAGGGGAGAAAAGGAGAAGCAAAAGAGAAACCCCAAGGCTTCTATAGCCAAGGTGGGTGGGGATTACTATATTGTTTAATTTTTTTATTACAAAAATTTGATACATACTCAAAAGTAGACAGAATAGTGTAATGAACCCCATGGTAGCTGTCACCACTTATGGGCAATTTCTTCAATGTACTTCTTCCTCTCTCTTTTTATTTTGAAGCAAATCCAAGGGAAACTTGGAAAGGAAGAAAGATTCTATGGGAATTTTTACATTGCTTTCTGTGGTATGTTCTGCTTCTTGCACAGTCTTCCATAAAGTGCGCATTGGTCACTAATGCTTATGTGAATTGATTTATTTTGAGGATAGGCAAGGACATGCTGCTCTGTATCAAGGTTTGAGCCAAGTGAAAACAGAACATGTGGACCCAGGAGGTGGGTGATGAGAAATTAGCTGACAGATCTAAGTTACACAAATATTGTAGATTTCAGCTCAAAAGGAAAATATGGTTTAAAACCAAAATGTTAAAGTATCTACATATAAGTGCCTTTGGAATTTTTCTGCTGTCCACACTTTTAGACGTACTTTCAGGGGTCTGTTTACTGAATGTAGTTCGATGATATGGAAGGAACGCTTGATTGGGAGTTAGATTCTTTTATCACTTGGTTGTGAGGCACTAGACAAATCACCCGTCTCTCTGGGCTGGTTGTTTATTCATACCTGGCTTGTGTAATTTCTATTGTGATAATCAGATTTTAAAATGTTTTAAAAATATGTTGTTTTATCAATGTGAGCTGTGATGTTAATGTTCTTGAAAAAGGCCAGGACACGATTCTCCCATCTGTACTCTAGGCCTATAGGGCTTCATCTTTTAGGTTCCTTTAGTCTTAACAAAGGATTCATATTTTAGGATCTCAGGTCTTAACAAAAGACTTTGTAACTTTACTTTTGGTTTCATCTTTAGGCCATGTATTTCTGGGTGGCCCTGATTTGATCTTTGCTGAGAAGCCGTTTCTTAGTTTTGGCATTGTTTGCCTTCTGGAGAGGCTAGTAGTATTCAAAACCAGAAGGTCTTGGTACCTTTTGTTTGAACAGTTCTTTTATTTTCTCTCTTTCTTCTTGCATTTTATTGTAAGCAGCAAAAAGAAATCATGTGGCACCAACATTCTGACTGAAGATCTTAGCTAGATCACCCATTTCATTAGTGACATGTTCTACTTTCCATGTTAGTGTAGGTGACAGCGTAGCTAAACATAACAGGCATCCCCTTTCCTCCACTTTTGAAAAAGTGGTGCCTTATCGGGAGCCCCCTCAAAGTCCAGCTTCATACAGTGTGTTCAAGGTACTTTAAGCTCTCACTAACATTCTCCTCCAAATCCTTTAACTTTATAGTTTCTGCCCATCACAGCCAAACTCCACTTCCACATACCAAAATATGTATTATCTAATGCTGAGCAACAAATCCTCAAATTTAACATTTAAAAATAGTAAACATTTAAATAAGACTTAATAGAGGTGCCTGGGTGGCTCATTTGGTTAAGTGTCTGACTCTTGATTTCAGCTCAGGCTATGATCTCATGGTTCATGGGTTCGAGCCCTGCGCTGGGCTCTGTGCTGACAGCGCAGAGCCTGCTTGGGATTCCCCCTCTCTCCTTCTTTCTCTGCTGTACCCCACTCGCTCTTTGTCTCTGAAAATAAATAAACAAACTTAAAATAACATTTAATAAACAATAAAATAATAAACATCTCCTAGTTCCTGTGCGTCAGAAATCTGGCAGTGGCTTCCCTGGGTGGTTCTGGCTCATGGTCTCTTATAAGTCTGAAATTAAGGAGTCAGTAGAGCTGCAACCACCTGGGGCCCCAATAGGGCTGGGGGATCCTCTTCCAGTTTTATACATGTGACTGTTGGCTGGAGGCTTCAGTTCCTCGCAATGTGGGCCTCTCTCATGACATGGCAATTAGCTTTCCTCACAGCAAGTGATTCAAGAGCACAAGAGAGAGATGCCATACTGCCTTGTATAATCTAGTCTCAGTCACACAGTGCTACTTCCACCTTATTAAGTCATTAGGAGTGAGTCACAAAACCCAGCCCATACTCAATGGGAGAGATTGGAGAATGGCATGAACACCCAGAGGCTGTGATTGTTGGGGGTCATCTTGGAGGCTAGCTCTCTCATCTACTTGCTACATTCAGGTACTGTGCTCTCTTGGAGATACCACAGTGAATGAGATGCAGTCCCTGTGTTCAAGAGACTCTTAAGGAAGTTCAAGTTGTGGGGGATATAAATAAGTAAACTGGCAGTGTCATAAGTACCATGACAAAATTACAGGGGCTGTCTGAGACATGGGAACCTAACCTAGACCAGGAATGAGGTCTTGGGGTACTGAGTTTTGAGCTTGCCAGGTAGGTAAATGGGTGAAATTCATTCTAGGGAGAGGGGAGAACAGAGGTAGAAGTGTGCCTGTCTGAGGAAATCTCAACAAATTGGTATGGCTGGAGACACAGGCTATAGGCAATTGATAGAAGTAGGAAGGGACCACATTATGAAAGATCTCATATGCCAAGGGTAGATGTTAGAACCTTGCCCTGATGATGATAAGGACAGTGGTTGTGGTGGCAGTGGGGGTGGGAGAGGGGATAACGAGGATTCTGAGCACTCATTGAGTGCCTCCAGTGTGTCAGGTGGAAAATGTTAAAGACAGTGACTTTGGTCTCCAAAAGATTACGATTTGATGTGGAAAATAAGACATGCACAATTAGTGGCCTTTTAAGGTGGTTCCTGCTAAGATTCTATTAAAAGTATAGGCAACAAAAAGTATAGGAATTTTGTGAAGGGAGAGATCAGTTTCTGGAAGTGTGATCAGTGAGATTTCATGGAGAATGTAGAGTCTGACTCTTGAGATACAGTTGTGGGATATATGGGAGAGAGGGGATGGGGAGAGCCATTCTAGGCGGAGGCAGGAGAGGAAGAGGCATGATGGGGGCAACAAGTGGTCCAGTGTGGGTAAGAAAGAGAGTTTTGTGTGTGAGAATGACAGTTGAAGGAAAGGTAGGGACAGATTATAGAAGACCCTAAGTACCAGGCCAGGGAATTTGAACCACGCTCAGTGAGGAATAGGGAGCCACTGATGGCTTGAGAGCTAAGAGTATTTGAGTCTAGATTATAGCGGGTCAGTACTCCTCACCCCTTTTCTAAGTACTCTTTCCGCCTTTTCTAAACATAAGAAGGTCCTGAAACAGGTAAACAGCCTTTCCTGGTTACATTCAGAGAACCTAATAAAAGAAGGATAGAACACAGACCTCAGGACTTAGATTCTAGTGCTCCTCTTATTTCTTGCTCTACCCTCTTTCAGGAGGACCAGCTCTGAGCTCTAGTCATAGCTTTGGGTCCCGTGTAATGGGTAGTGAGTCTCACCAAGGGAAAGCTTCTCTTAGGCTTGGTGTTTTGAGGGCTCATCTGATTACCACTTAATATTTTGTCTAATTAATAATATCGCAGTTGTTTGGCAGGAGAAATTAATCAGCTATTAATCACCAAAGAGCATCTCCGTAACTTTTTTGGAAAAAGTTTCCCTGTTATAATTGAAATTGTAGTTGTTTCTTAAATTTGGATGGAGGGAAGGGCCAGAGGCAGACCATCCTGGGTCTCCTTTTGGAAAGGTTTGGCAGAAGTGCCTTGGGGTTTTTTTCAGCTGCTGTTAAGTAAGGAAAATGCAGCTGTTATTTTCCTGAGTTCATCAGTGTCTAAAGACTGCTTGCTTCAGCAAGGGGACGAGATGAACGAGGGCCATGCTGCGTGCTGTGATGGACCACACACTGGGCACTCCAGATGGTTCTAGTCCTGGCTCTGCATGTAGGTGACCATGCCATGCCAGCCAAATTTCCTAACTTCTTCAGACTCAGTGTTCTTATATTTAAATCATTTACCAGATTTGGGATTCCCAAAAGCTGTTCTGTAGACCATGTTGCCTGATGGATGCTTTAGTGAACAAAGAGTTCCTAGTCAAATGACTTTGGAAACTCTGTATACTATATGTATCTCATGGAGATTCATGAGACACCAGTTTATTAAAAGAGTGAGCATGTTGTGGTCAAATGACAGAACAAAAAAACCTGCTTGACCTGGTACATACCCAAACATTTTTGATCACAGAACCCTTTGTTTGTTAACTATATAATGTGTATTTATTTTGAGAGGGAGAGTAGGGAAGGGAGATGATTCGAAGCAGGCTCCATCCACGCTGTTAGTAGAGAGACCAACATGGGGCTCGAACTCATAAACTGTGAGATCGTGACCTGAGCCAAAGTTAGACACTTAACCGACTGAGCCACCCAGGTGCCCCTTTTTTTTAAACATCAAAATGACTAGCGAAATATGTTCCTGACTCTGACATGTGTCTAGTTTTCTGATTTCTGATTCAGCTTCATTATTAGCCTTAGGTGTTCTCCCTGTAAGTATTCTTTTTTCTATAAATAAAATTTAAAAAAAATTTTTGAGAGAGAGAGAGAGAGACAGGGACAGAGCACAGGGAGGGAAGGACAGAGAGAGTGAGAAAGCGAGTGGGGGGTGGGGACATAGAGTCCGAAGCAGGCTCCAAGCTCTGAGCTGTCAGCACAGAGCCTGATGTAGGGCTTGAACTCATGACCTGAGCCAAAATCAGATGCTCAAGCAACTGAGCTACCCATGTGCCCCTCCCTGTACGTATTCTTGTGGGCTCTTGATAAACTTCATAACCACTGCTCCTGCTTCTCACCCTCAAAACAATACTTTGGATTGTAAACTGAGACTCGCATCTGATTGTGCATACCTCTTTCTGACCCTCCTGCTGACCTGTGGGTAACACAAAGGCTCTGGGCTTTGTCTCTAGTCTGTTCAGCTATCACCCTGCCATCTACATTTCCCTGTGGTAGTGGAATACCATGTGGGCCAATATTACCTTTTACTGTATAGAAAGGTGAATGTTTGTAATTTGGTAAGGGTTGGCTATGAAGACCATTTGGGAAATGAGTAACATTGAGGATCAAATTCTGATTTTTAAAAACAGTTTATTTATTTATTTAGAGGAAGAGACTGTGTGTGTGTGTGTGTGTGTGTGTGTGTGTGTGTGTACACGCAAGCAGGGAAGGGGCAGAGAGTGAAGGAGAAAGAGAATCCTAAGCAGGCTCCACTCTTAGTGCAGAGTCCAATGCAGGGCGCCATCCCATAATCTTGGGATTGTGACCTGTGCCAAAACCAAGAGCGTAACCAACTGAGCTACCCAGGTGCCCCTCAAATTCTGTTTTTATTTATTATTTATTTTATTTTTAATATTAGTTTATTTTTGAGAGAGAAAGAGAGTGCGCGAGTGAGGGAGGGGTAGAGAAAGAGGGAGACAGATTCTGAAGCAGGCTTCAGGCTCTGAACTGTCAGCACAGAGCCCAACACAGGGCTCGAACTCAAGAATCACGAGATCATGACCTGAGCTGAAGTCGGATTCTTAACTAACTGAGCCACCCAGGTGCCCACAAATTCTTATTTTTAAATGACAACCTCATCTTGTGAATTCACTGTTTAATTCAAGATACCTCTACTGCCTTAACTACCCTATGCCACAAAGAACCCAAGTATTCGGCAAAAGTTAGCACAATACTAGACTTCAGAGAGTCTTACTCTGCTACTACTTGTCAGCCTGGAATTTATTGTTTCACTCCAAAGTAATATTGTAGGTTTGTGCTGGAATATGCCTTTTTGGAGACGGAACGTAAATTACCAGAATGAGGCAGCAATCTATGTAACTGTTAAATTCTATTAGTCATGTTAAAGACCATTGATCTTGTGAGAAATTAGCTAAAGTTATAGAGATCCATGTGAAATCAAAGGTTTCCAGAAATATCTAGTGGCTCGTTGTCTTTGCTACCTTTCGTGATGAATTTTAGGACAAGAATTCTCAAGGAGGAGGAAAAGATTAAGGAATTATCCAAGCCTTCGGTTACAATATCTGGTTACTAATTTTGATTCAAGTCAATTCTGAGTTGTGCATAATTTCTGATAAAATATGGTGGAGCTGTATGTCTGGTCCCTTTTTGAAAAGAAAAGCCTGTTTGATTATAGGCTTAAAATCCACCTAAGTATACACCATCACCAGTTCATACTTTTAAGTCAGATTTGTTATTGACTTGGTTATATGTACTGAGAAATGAAACTGGTGGCCATACCATCATGAGACTTTCTTTAACCACATAGAACCCCACTTTACGTTCACATCTCTTATGCTGCTTGGAGAGGGTTTATTTTTGTTGTTCTTCTGACTCAACAAATCTTCAAGCCCGTTGCCTGAGTGCATATTCTGAGCTCAAGTTTATGTTAGGCACTGAAATGATAATGTGATAATACTTTTTAATACTGTTGGAACTGTAGGGGAAGAAAACTTTCCTCTGTCCTCTTAGGTTCTTTGGCCAGCCTAAGAATTAAATTGACATAAGATAGAGAAAAAGGAGAAAAGCATACACATTTATTTAATGCTTTGACATGTACATAGGATTCGTCCAAAGGAAAATGAACCGAAGAAGCTATCAGGGTCAAATTCTTACTAATGAATGATGAATTATGGGGAGGTGACAGGACACAGGGGACTGGGCTGTGGGTAGTAAGCTTGGGACAGTGACTACAAAATATATGGGGGAACTAGTGGAAGATATGGGTTATTTTAGTAGTTTCCTTTTTTGTAGAACCATTTTGACAACTCCCAGTCTCTGGTGATAAGAATGGTTTTCTCTCTCTGGTGCGGAGGTTATTTTTCTCATGGGAAATTTTATGACTTGCTTTTAGGTAGAAAGGGAAGGTCAGAGAGCCTTCCTGCATCTGCTGTTTCTCAAGTGTCTCAAAATAATTAATATGCCAAAGTGGCATATTTTGGAGTGGCATATTCCAAATCCTGTCACAGTCCTGTTATACACCAAACAATAAACTCACTTTACCTAGACTGTCAGCTTGAGCTCTGCAGAAATCATTGACTTGTCAGACTGGATCCTTGCCCCAGTCACTTTACCTTCTTGAGACTCTATCATGGTGTTACATAAAGGAGTTGGGCCAGATGGTCTCGGAGTTTCTTTGTAGCTCTTAACATTGTGTGACTCTGAAAGAAATAGCAAAACTACTTTATTTTGGTCTCCACAGAGCAGATAGGAAATTGGCTTTAATGAGGTAACATAGATGATTAGAACATTTCTTGAAAATCAATATTTTGAAGTTCTTTTGCCTAGTCTCATTCTCAGGCATCCACTGGAAATTGCCTCGCCCTTGTATTCTTGTAGCAAAACCTGTTATCAGGGCCCTGGGATCATGCCACACTTGGGTTCAAATTCCAACTGAGTGGTTTTGTGACTGGTGGCACGTTACTTAACCTATCTGAGCCTCGGTTTCCTTATTTGTAGGAAATGGATAGAGCTGGCAGTTGCCTTGTGGGGTGGCTGTGGGGATTAAGTGAGCTAATCTATTTAAAGAGGGCAGCAGAATGATTGGCACAGTGATGCTCCAAATACCTCAGCTGTCATTCCTGGTTTGGGGACCACAACACCTTGGTCTTCACCCTCTTATGTGTCCCTTTTGTTGATCTCTGTTTGGGTCTTGCTTAGGAGGCTGTGTGTACATTGAGTCCTGTCTGGAGTTGTTAGCCCCCTTCCTGTCACCATCTCCTGAGCCCTGTTACACTTTGCTCTTCTGCTACAGTTTCCTTAGCATCCCTCGTGTCTTACACCACAGCCCCCTATACACTTGCAGATGTTCACACCTTGCTCATGTTACATGTGAGCTCTCCTGTTGCTTCTTGAAGATAGAAAAGTGATCTTGATTATCCTGACAGCATTTTTCTCCCAAGTACTGGTTACCAGTCCCCCTCCTGATGACACTATGCTCTTCCCAGAAGTTTGCACAGTTGGGGTTTGCTTTACTCCTTTTAGAAAGATGGAGGTGATGTGATGGCGGCTCTTATTTGTGAATACTCTTGTTCAGAGGTGTATGATCTATGTCAAGAATAGATGGATGAATAGAATGTTTATTATAGTCATATTATCTTTTTAAAAAGACATACTTTTGTTTTTCAGCTCAGTGTCTTTTCAAGTTACTTTTTTTTTTTTTTTTTTTTTAAAAGCACATCAGTGCCAAGCAGTTATCATTGGGATCGTGATGCTGTCAGGGCTGGAAATCAGAAAAACTCTTTTCGATGCCTGGAATTAGGTGACCCATTTGTTCTATCTTAGGAACATATGGAAGTGGAGTGTCTAACGAGCTCTATACTTTCTTATATGGACTATGGCTTCCTCAGCTCTGGCAGGAGCTGGACTCTCTCTCCTGAGATCTAAGCCAGGGGATTTTTAGACATGGGGATTTAGTCACCCAGTAAAATAGACATAACACAAAGCTGGCAGTTATTAACTTTTAGTTTTGCCAATAAGAGTATTTACAAAAAAGTAAAAACAAATTGAAAACATAAAACTCCCATTTAGAGTCACATTTTCATAAAAGACATTAATAAAAGGATTTTTAAATACCAAAAAGTAGGACAGACGTAATAGGAATTTCCTTTACCTAAAATAAATTTAGCATTATGAAGAATTGATTCCAGTGTCCTTGTTTTTAGGAATGTGCCCTGGACTGGTAAAACTGTTGGGATAAGCTAGCACCTGTTCATAGCCTGATGTTTAAAAGCTTTGAGTTATCCAAGAACACTAAAAGTACAGGGGGCAAAAATATGAGTGAGATGAAACGCATAAATGAAACATAGAAGATCTACTACATAGAACAAAATAACATTCTGTTTTTCAACTTGATTGTTAATATTTTAAATCTCTAGTCCTTACCACTTGACTAAGATTTTTTTAGAATAATATTCTTGAGTACTGAGAACAAACTGAGGACTGATGGGTATGGGGTGGGGGAGGGGAAGGGGATGATTGGCATGGAGGAGGGCACTTGTGGGGATGAGCACTGGGTGTTATATGGAAACCAACTTGACAATAAACTATTTAAAAAAATAAAATAGTGAGAGAAATGTGTTTTCCATTAATAAAAAGGCAAATGACTTTTCTTTAGTTTATAGCATGATGATCTGCTCCTAACTCAGTTGGCCTTTTTGGTCCTTATCGAGAATTCTTTTTTTTTTTTTTTTAATGTTTTATTTATTTCTAGAGAGAGAGAGAGACAGCGTGAGCAGGGAAGGGTCAGAGAGAGAGGGAGTCACAGACTGAAACAGGCTCCAGGCTCTGAGCTGGCAGTCAGCACAGAGCCTGACACGGGGCTCGAACCATGAACCGCGAGATCATGACCTAAGCGAAAGTCGGACGCTTAACCGACTAAGCCACCCAGGCGCCCCCTTATTGAGAATTCTTAACCCATAGCCTGCTAGTGCTATTTGCATGCTAATCATTTCTGTAATTGATCTTCTTAGCTCCCTTCAAACCTTTTACGAGGTGGCCCTGAAATTAACTAAGGATCACAGAGTAGAGCCACTACAGAGACTGGCTCACGTAGGCATTGTGGCACTCTCAGATTCTCTACCTCACTCTGCCCTGTGACCCCACCCTTGAGAATTCTGGTCTGTGTGCAGGTAAAATGGCTTTTACTGTAACACAGAAATTATGGTGCAGGGCAGCCAGGGTTTATTGTTGCCAAGACGGAGCAAGAGAAGTTTGTTTTTCTTGTGTTAGTAGAAAAGTAGGAGTGGTGCTGGTTGCCAGGCAGCTGGTACTGGGTTATCTACTTAGATTATATGCTAGAAGAGGCTTCTGTCCATGGCAGGTCACTAACATGTTATAAAAAAGAGAGGGAGAGGGAGAGGGAGAATGGTTCTAAGTTTGGCCAAAGATCTGAATACATTCACAACTAGAAGAGCAACTATCATATTTATCCATGGATTATAGAGTGAAACAAGTCCAAGGAACCACAAATATTTCTTATTCTTACTCTCAAGTTCTGTAAGTAGAAATGAGAATTCAGAGAGGTTTAATGACTTGCCCAAGTTCATACTCTTGGAATGGAGTCAGAGTTGCACTGTCCAATATGGTAGCCATTAGCCGCATGTGGCCATTTAAATTTAAGTTAGCTAAAATTAAAACTTCATTTTCACTAGCTTCATTTCAAATGCTCACTGGCCTCAAGAGGCCAGTGGCTACCATTTTGGACAGACAGAAATAGAACATTTTCATTGCTGCAGAAAGTTGTGTTGGTGCTATTCTGGAGACTGGGTCCAGACTCTTTCCGTTCTTACAGTGAGATTCTCCTTCTTCCCTATGTGTACAGTCTATATCTATAATTGTTACGTATAGTGGGAAAGGCATATTTTGACATTAAATTAGAGATAAAGTCAAGGTCTTCTATTTCTTCCATCCTTTGAAAGTAGGAGCAATTTGAGTAAGCTTTCTAACCTTTCTACAAGTGGTACTTACCTGTAAGCATTTTCCCTATCACACAGAATTATTAGAATTAGGACATGGTTTAGCAGTGTGGTTGCTTTGACTTTAGGGTATAACTTTTTCTTTAAAGCTAATATTGATCTAACAGTGAATTCTTTAGAAAACACATACAGCTCCTTGAGGAAAAATTGGCCATGGTTGTATGGTATCACAGATGTCTGAGGGCTTTAAATTAACACTGTAAATCTTAGGATTGTGGGGGAAGAGCTAGCAACTTTATTGAATGTCTCCCATCTGGCTGTGTTTCAGGTAGCTGACTGATTGGCACGGTGAGTGGTAGGTATACGTGCAGAAATTCAGGTATCAGAAAGTATTTAATAAAGAGTATACCAAACCCAGGGATTCCATTTCATACTTTTTTAAAAATTGAGATAAACTACAGAATATTATGCTCATGGCAGCAGTGGAATTGGACTAACCCAAACTGTGGAGCCCAGTTAGCATGGGGCAAGGCTGAGGTGGGGCTAAGTTTTGGTGGATATCACAGGTTGAGGGAGTCATGAGTTTAAGGATGTAATAGACTCCCCAGCAGAATGGCCTGGTGAACAGGACTATCCTCTATTTCAGTGGCAGTTAGGGTTTGCTACTGCCTGCTGGGTGTGGGCAGCCCAGAGTCTCTGGCAGGAAGAATTACTGTTTTGTAACTAATTAGGATGATAGAATCATATTCTGTCTGACTGCCTTTATCCTGATCTGTTATTTCTTATAGAGACATGTCCAGGATATTTGATAGTATATGTTTTATTTCACTCAGAGAAATGTCCAATCCCATTGTTAGTGATCTGGAGGTGACATTGAGATGCTCTGTGGACCTTTACAACTCAAACTATGGTCCATGGACCAGGAGTATCAGTATCACTTAGGGGCTTGATAGTGAGAGGATCACATTTTTGACATAAAGATTATTTTATTTTTTATTTATTTATTTTTTTTTTTACAAATAGTTTATTGTCAAATTAGTTTCCACATAACACCCAGTGCTCATCCCCACAAGTGCCCTCCTCCATGCCCACCCCTCCTCCTCCCCACATCCACCAGTCCTCAGTTTTTGTCAGCATTCAAGAGTCTCTCATGGTTTGCCTCTCCCCTTTCCCCCACCATTTCCGCCCTTCTTCTCCCCCTTGGTCCTCTGTTAAGTTCCTCCTAATCCTCCTATACGTGCACACATATGATATTTGTCCTTCTCTGCCTGACTTATTTCGCTCAGCATAACACCCTCAAGGTCCATCCATGTTGCTACACATGGCCAGATTTCATTGTTTCTCATTGCCATGTAGTATTCCATGGTATAGATAAACCACATCTTCTTGATCCATTCATCTGTTGATGGACACTTAGGCTGACATAAAGATTATTTTAAAGTGAAAACACTTGAAATCTTATCTGAACTTTTCTTATTTAACTACAGTAGAGCTTTCAGAAAATAAACAGCTGTCATTAACCCTGCACTGAGGGAGCTTCCTTCAAATTCTAGGAGGGAGGCAGACTGATGCTCATTCCCATTAACATTTAAAAAACCCCAGTAGAACCTTCCATACTCTTCCACTGACCCCTCTCTGCAACTTCATTTTTGTAAAGTTGGTATATAAACTTTACCTCTGTATATTCAGCAAATTACTTACTACTGAGCAAATCTTACGTGCATTTGTAAGTAAACTTTATTTTCTTCTGTTAATCTTTTTATTGTCAGTTAATGAATTCACAGGCCCTTGAGTACTTGAGTCTAAGTTGGTAGAGGAAAATATTTTCCTCCCAACGGTAGAAAAGCAGAATCTTTTTTGTTGTTCTTGTTGTTTTGTTTTTGTTTTGTTTTGAGAGAGAGAGAGAGATTGTGAGAGGGGGAAAGGAGCAGAAGTGGGGGGGGGAGAGAGAGAGAGAGACAGAGAGACAGAGAGAATGAGAATCATAAGCAGGCTCCCACACTTACTGCAGAGCCTGATGCAGGGCTTGATTCCATGACCCTGGGATCATGACCTGAGCAGAAATCAGAATCAGGTGCTTAACTGACTGAGCCACCCTGATGCCCCAAAAAGCAGAATCTTAAGCTCCATCCCATAACTATGGAATAGGAATCAGCATTCTAACATCATCTCCTGGTGTATGTAAATTATAGTCTGTGAAGCAAAGAGGTTGGCAGATTTTCTTTGAGAATGGTTGGACAGTAAATTTTGTAGGCATTGTGGACCATGTGGCCTCTGTTGCAGCTACTCAAGTCTTTCCACTATAGTGCAAAAGCAGTTGTAGAAAACACTTACATGAATAAATGTGTCTGTTGTGATAGTTAATTTTTTTATGGGTCAATTTGAATGGGCTAAGGGGTGCCAAGATAGCTGATAAAACATTATTTCTCTGTGTGCCTGTGAGGGTGCTTCCAGAAGAGACTGGTACTGGAATTGATGGACCGAGTAGAGATTGATCTCACCTTTGTGGATGGGCATCATCCAATCTGTTGAGGGCCTGAATAGAACAGAAAGGTGGAGGAGGGGCAAATCTGCTCTCTGCTTGTTGTGGGACATCCATCTTCTTCTGCCCTTGGACACTGGTGATCCTGGTTGTTGGGTCTTTGGACATGGACTGAGACTTAGACCCTTACTCCCCTGGTTCTTAGTCCTCAGGAACTATACTACTGGCTTTCCTGGACCTCTAGCTTGTAGATGGTAAATCATGGGACCTCTCTGCCTTCATAGTCACATGAGCCACTCCCTTAAAAATAAAGCTCTTTCTGTATATCTATATATAGCCTATTGTTTGTTTCTTCAGAGAAACTAAGACAACTGTATTTCAATAAAACTTATAGACACTAAAATTTGAATTGCATATACTTTTTTGTTCTGTTCTGTGAACTATTCTTTTTGTAACCATTCAAACATTTTCTTCAACCATTAATTCCCCCCTCCCCCAGCCATCCTTAGCTTGCAGGCTGTGTAAAACACGTGGTAGGTTCATCAGTTGGCCATAGTTTGCTTATCCTTGGTCTAGCCCATTTATTTCCCAATTTTTTTCAAAACTTCATAGCGCACATGGAAAATTATATTGGTACAGCACACAGGTGTACCAATACTTGTTGTTGGATTGACCACTTGGGGGAGGAAGAGGCCTCTGATGACACTGAGTGCTGAGAAGAATGGGCAAATTTATAACCCAAATTCATGGAATAAAACTGGGAGGCTGTGGTCTAAACCAACTCTCTCCATGTTACCAATAAAGAAACTGAGACTGCCACCTTTTTTATCCTTTTATCCCCAGGGTTCATCATAAATGACTGGTCTTAAAGACCCCTCATTTTCTGAATGAATAGTTGAGAAGTGACTTTCTGGTAACTAGCAGAGCTGGGAAATGAGTTTCTTGCTTACTGGTCTAGTGCCCTTTCCTCCCTTTCAGAAAATTATGATTAAAAAAATGTGACTGTGCTGGAGTTGGTGGTTTAGGAGAAAAGCCACTTTTTGGCAGAAAGAGCCTTCCCGAGCTCTTACATCCTGTCTGGGGTAGACATCAAGGCTGCTTCTTAGTGCTTCTGGTTCTTTCCTTCCAAGCTCACTAGAGGATGGCAGGATCTTGGATGCTTGAGGTTAGGCGTGGTCATGTGACTTACTTTGGCCATTGAGTGGAAGTGAGATATTGAAGTATTTGAGATAGGATGTGAGTCTCCATGCTCTTTCCTTCTTTGCTTAGAGATCATGACACATGATATTGTGGCAAATGGTAGAGGCTTTATCAGCCTAAGTCACTTGAAAGACTATAAAGAGTCTCTACTGATCCATGTGGTCCTCACTGTCATAAACTGAGGTTTTAAAGTTTTATTCCTGCAATGTAACTTAGGGTACCCTTCCTCATTGATACATTCTCTCATAGATGATTCCCTAAGAGAGTCCAGGTCTAGTGACTAACAGGAGACACAGGAATGAAAATGATAAGATCTGGTGCTAGACTTTTTAGATTTCCCAGTCAGTTGTAAGCTTGTAGGGACCATGTCTTGACCATCTTTAAATGCTTTGAATGGGGTTGTTACAGGTTAAATTGTGTCCCTCCTAAATTTATATATTGAAGTCCTAATCCCCAGTACCACAGAATATCACCTTCTTTGGAAAAGGGTCTTCACAGAGGTAATGTAGTTAAAATGAAGTTATTCAGGTTGGCCCTAATCCAGTGTGACTAGTGTCCATATAAAAAGGAGACATTTAGAAACAGACACACAGGGAGAAGTCCATATGAAGATGCAGGTAGGGGTTGGAGTGATGCTTCTATATATTTGCCATCAAATTGCCAGAAGCTAGGAAAAAAGGGGTGGAATGGATTTTTCTTCATTGCCCTCAGAAAGAACCAATCCTGCCAACATCTTGAATTCAGACTTCTAGTTTTCAGGACTGTGAGATAGTAAATTTCTGTTGTTTAAGCCATATAGTTTGTGGTACTTTGTTATAGCAGTCCTAACAAACTAATGTGGGAAGCTTTTTAAAGCTGTTCTCTTTTTTTATTTTTTTTTAAAGTTAATTTATTTTTGAGAGACAGAGCATGAGCAGGGGTAGGGCAGAGAGAAAGGGAGACACTGAATTGAAGCAGGCTCCAGGCTCAGAGCTGTCAGCACAGAGCCCGAGGCTGGGCTCGAACTCACTAGCTGTGAGATCATGATATAAGCTGAAGTCAGACACTTAACTGACTGAGCCACTGAGGGGCCTCAATGTAGAAAGTTTTTTTAAAAAATGTTTTGATTATTTTTTCCTTTTTAAACAGCTTACTATAATAAAATTCACATACCATACAGTTCACCCATTTAAAATACACAGCTCAGTGGCACCTGGGTGTCTCAGTTGATTGAGCATCCGACTCTTGATTTCAGCCCACATCATGATCCCAGGGTCATGGGATCGAGTCCTGAATTGGGCTCTGCACTGAGCATGGAGCCTGCTAAACATTCTCTCCCCTCCCCTCCCCCATTTGCATGCTCTCTTTCTAAAATAAAAATTAAAAAAAGTATACAACTCAGTTGGTTTTTAGTACGTTTATGTCACTATAACTACTTTAAGAACGTTGTTATTTCTAAAAGAAACCTCATACCCATTCACTCCTCATAATCATCCTTTCTGCCACCACCCAGCCCTGAGCAGCCACTAAATTCCTTTCGGTCTCTATAGATTTGCCTATTGGAGACATTTCATATAATTGGAATCATTTAGTATGTGGTCTTTTGTGACTGGATTCTTTCACCTAACATAATGTTTTCAAGGTTCATCCATGCTGTAACATTTATCAGTATTTCATTTGATTTTATGGCTGTGAATAATATTCCATTATATGGATATACCACATTTTGTTTATCTTTCATTGTTTGATAGATATTTGAGCTGTGTCCATTCTTTGACTAGTATAAATAGTGCTCTTATGACCATTTGTGTGGAAGTCTTAGTATGCATGTCCTTTTCATTTCTTTTGAGTATATACCTAGGAGTGGAATTGCTGGATCATGTGGTAACTCCACGTTTAATATGTTGAGAAATTATTGCCCAAAGTGGTTGTATTATTTTACATTCCTTTCAGCAATGGGAGGGTTCCAATTTCTCTATATTCTCACCAAGACTTGTTTTTATCTGTCTTTTTGATTATAGCCATGTCAGTACATGTGAAGTGGTATTTCACTGTGGCTTTGATTTGCATTTCCCTAATGGCTAATGATGTCAAGCATCATTTCATCATTTTGTGTGTTTATTGGCCATTTATGTATCTTTTTTGGAGAAATGTCTGTTCAAATACTTTGCCTGTTTTCAGTTGGGTTATTTTGTTATTTGTCTTTTTATCGTTGAGTTGTGTGAGGTGTCTTTATAGGTGGGGATTCATTTCAGTAACAGTAGATTTTTTATTTTTTTTTTAACCAGCAAGGTGGGAATACAATTTCTATTCCCTGTAGAGTTCTGAGGGCTGGTTAAATTTGCTGGATATTTAGTTTCTTCTTTAAATTAAGTATTTGAACATAGGATAAAGACCAGGGAATTCTAAGTGCAAAAGAAGGAAGAAAATGAAAAGAATTTGGAAGCTTACTCTCCAGTAAAGACTTTTGTCATTACAAAAGTTTCCGGGCTTCCTTTTTGTGTAACCCCACCTGGGAGCCTCTTTCAGTATTCACACCATCAGCCAAAGGGAAAGAGGCTTTTTTTAAAAAAAACTTTTTCCTCTGTTCCCTTTCAAATAGTTCTTTGTGCATTTGTGATTTGTTTGCTATTTTTTTCAGTTGTTGAACTCTGGGTACAAGGGTGGAAGGTAAGTTGAACAAGTTATTCACCTCCTACTGAACAGATTCTGTCTTTGTTACCTGGACCAAAGCAGAGAGCTTCTCCCCGACTATGCAAATCTTTAGCAGATAAATGTGAGCTATCAGGAGCCAATTTGCTGGAAATCTTCCCCTTAGTAATTGGCTTCATATTTCAGCTCTTAGAAAAAGTCGACTCTCATTACCAACCCTGCCTTTTCCCCTCCAGGCCAGCAGAGAGAGAGGTAGGGTCCACTGGAGACAAGGAAGGGGAGGGAATGGAACTCCAGATGAATTATTATTTTTTTCTCTCTGCTGGCTATACTTCTAGGTGCCCCCTCTCAGTCATGTTTCTTCAGAAAAGCACCTCATCAGCCGGCCAGGGCCTTCTTGCCAATGGTAATCGTGTTCTTCCCACCCCAGGCTCACTTTCCCTAGATAGGAAGTGACAGGCAGGGAGACCTCCTGCTCTTGGGTTCTTGGGAGGGGAATACAAAGCATTATATCAAACACTGCCACCAGGCCAGCTCTTTTGGGTTGCATTAGGCAGTCAAGCATTTTGCTGCCTGCTGAATGTCATCTCATTTAACATTTTGTTAAACAACTTCTAAAGGTCTTAACAATATGACAGATGGGCCATTGACTAGGTTCTTAGTAGCTAAGTACCAGTTTGGCTAGGCTGGATTGTGTTTATTGTTCATTAAATGTTATTTAAAGAACTCAATCTTGATGCCTCCCACCCCCTGCCCACCCCTCAATGTATACTTTCTGTAGGACCCCAGGGTGTCACATTAGAGGCCTGTTTCTATAGAAAAGCACAGCAGAAAGAAAGGTGGAGAGAGGCTCAGAAAGGAGAAGAAATGAGAAGATAAGCAGAAGAAAGTGGAGGGAGGCAGAAAAAAGTATGTGTGTGTGTCTGTGTCTGAGGGTGAGGAGTAGCTGGAGGGGGTATGGTTCAGAGGAAAATTTAACAGCCAAATGAGACAGAGCAAAGGGGATTATTTCTGCAGATGGCAGGCCCTGTCCCTTTTGGTTTCAGTTTCAGAGAGGGTCACCTTCTACTTGCTTCCAGATTCAGAAGGAGGAAGGAGGGTGTCTGTGTGGTGGTGGCTGCTCATTACACTGACCACACTGGCATTGCACTCTGCTCTGTCTTTTCTTCCCAGTGAGCTGTAAGTGATTGGGAGACAAGGACCCTCTTTGCCTTTGTTTTCCCCAAGAAGTGGATAACAACCCCTGCCATGGAAGAAGTAACTCACTTGTGGTTGATCATGAAGTTTGTCTAGGCAAAACAGTCTGGTTTCTGGTGTTAAAACATAAACTGAGGCATATTAAAAAATTTTAAGAGTTCATTTGAGCAGAACTCCATTCAAATCTTACAGTGCTAAACTTGTAGCAATTAGGAGTCCCAGCAGCAGCAGCTGGAGGAAAGAGTAGAGAAGGTATGAAAGCAAAGAAAGGAAAATTATTTGATTCACCATATTGCAAAGTCTACTTGGCTGTAATTGGTTGTTCTTAGATTTTTATTCTTAACCTTGAATCATTTATAGGCTTAGGCTTCTAGAGCCACCTCAGTCTAATGGCTTCTTTGTTTAATTAATTTACACTGCTTGTCAGGTTCTAAATGATCAAGACAGGACTACTCCGACCAACACCATTTCATTGGCTAGAACAAAGGTAGTTTTAAAGAACTTTGCTGGCTCACTGCTTGGATTCCAAAGTCCTCTAGGGAGGAAATGAGAACTTCACACTGTTCTGTTGTTGTCAAGAGCACCACTACTGCCAAAGATAAAGAAAATGACACAGAAACAATGGGCATTATCACAATATGGCAGATGATGTAGATGATATTCTTTTTTCCAGTTAGAGAATGGCAATCTGGAATGTCAAGTCAGAAAATGACTTAGAGATTGTCAGGGCTTGAAGGAACTTTAAGAATCAGTGTACAGCAATGGATTCATGTAACCGGGTGAAGAAAGAGCCTTAGAAACTTTAGCTTTGGTCACACAGGCAGCAGGGAACTAGAGCCAGACAGCAGCCTCTTAGTGCAGAGTGCTTCCTCTTGTTTCAGCCAGAACTCTTAATTGTGAGTGATGGAAACCTAATGGTGAGAATTCCAAGGTGCACTGACTTTAGACATGGCAGGATCCAAGGACTCAGTAAGGATATAAAGATGTTTCTTTCTCAGCCTCTCACGTGTGCAGATCTTTGTATTGCATTCATTCTGTGGTAGACTCTCCTAAGACATGGCAGAAAGTGACCACCAGCAGTCACAATTGCATACTCCCATCAGCTTGACAACCCAGTAGGTAGACAGCTGCTCTTTTCTGCTGTTTTTGGCATGTTCCAGGGTTGATTGTCTTTGGCCAAGGCTGGCTTCAGGCCCATTTTCCCCTCCTGGAGCCTGGGGGTGGGGGGAGGCAATGGTTATATGTGAGGCATGTGATGAGGAGAAAAGTAAAGGGAAGAAAATATATATGATCTAGCAATAAAGAAGAGGCCCACTCCACTTCTGTACCATGGGATGATGTGGACATTTTTCTGGTACCTAGAGACAAGGTCTCTCTTGCTATAAATGGCCTGCTGGACACACACTAACCCCTTTCTGGAGGCCTTGTGTCCTTCTTTCTAGGAAAGCCAGTCACTCTAGCTTCCTCTGTCAATAGGGGATGAAATGAGACCGTGTGCTTCATCAGATTGTGGAGACTTGGGCACAAGAAGATGGAATTTCACTCTTATTTCTTCCACTTTCAAGATCTCTTAGCCTGTTCATGCCTAAAAGAGGGATACAATAATGGAATTCAGTGTAGCTTAGTAAGTATTTATTGATTAGCTGTTTAGCCATAGTGTTAGAACCCAGGAACCATAAAGATAAGGAAAATAGATGGCTCTGATCTCTGAAGGTTAGCAAAACCCTTAGGATCATCTAAAAAGCTTTCTATTGTGTAAAGGGAATAAAATAATACAAATGCCTGGAATTCAGGTCTAATGGGATAAGTGCCATGGATAAAGAAAAATTTGATGGGAGGGGGATATACTTCTAGGGAGGTTTTGGAGTGATCAGGAATGACTTCCTAGAGGACATCATTTTTGTGTTGGACTTCGAAGAATGGGAATGGGGATTTGAGTAAAACACTGTCAGCAAAGAAAAGGAAGAAGCATTGCAAGAAGAAGAAATAATAGACTGAGCACAGTCATTAACCTACAGAGGGGTGGGGCCTTTCTCGGGAACTGTGACTAGTCCAGTCTGGAGCAAAGGTGAGGTTAGTACAGAGACAGGGTAAAGGGGAAGAGAGTCTGAGCCAGCCTGCAGCAAAAGAGAAGGCAGGCCCAAGCTGACCTCCACCAGTCTGGAGATGATGTTGCTTCCTATCAAGCTGGGTCTTCAGAGATTTAGCTGGGTTGCACTGAAATAAAAGTTTTTATATTTGCCAAATCAGTCTCCATCGTTTTGATTTTGTGAAACCAAAAAGTCACATCATTAGTGATTTTCTTCTAGATTCACTAGAAACCAGTGGATAATTAGTGGCTAAAGTAAATGTATATTTTTGTCAATTAGCAGTTGTTTGAACATATTGCACATTATATATTCTGTTCTTAATCATTTTTTATTGTTAGTATGATTGGGCCCAAGTGAATATTCTAAGCCTGTACCAAGGTGGAACCACAAGATTTTGTAGAAAGCATATCAGCAGGTTATTGTGATCAGGAGCTTGTCATGTGAGCCTGAAAATCACATTTTTTTTTACATATTAAAAATGTTTTTTTCATTTAATTTGAGAAAGAGCAAGTACGCAAGCATGCAAACAAGGGAGAGGAGCAGGGAGAGAGAGAGAGAGAGAGAGAGAGAGAGAGAGAGAGAGAATACTAAGCAGGCTCTATTCTCAACATGGAACCTGATGGGGGACTTGATTCCATGACCCTAGGATCATGACCTGAGCTGAAATCAAGAGTCAGATGCTCAACTGACTTAACTATTAATATTAATTTCAACAGCTTAACTGTTTGTTAACTGATGGGTGATGTGTCAATTTTTCCTGCTTCTGACTATGTCCTTAATGCAATGGAATTCTCCTGTGTGTCTGAGTTTGACTTTGGTATGTTGGTAGACAATTCCTTTCCTTCCTTCCTTCCATAAATATTAATTGAGCCCCAGTTAACTCAAACCTCAGTGTTAGCTCTGTGTTGAATATGAAGAGATATCACAGCCATACCTTGTTTTTTAAAAAGTGCATAATTGAGCTCAGGCATGGACACAGAAAGAGCTAACTAATAGAGCAAGACAAGCTGCCACAAGGACAGACTCCTTGCTGTGAACTCATTGGAGAGGTGGTGGAAGGATGCTGTGGAGACCCATTGTTTCATGAAACAGACATACCTGAGGCTGGCCATGTATGTGAAGGGCATACTCTTGGTTTGCATTTTTATACTCTGTTTTCTTCTGGAAATTCCAGCTGGAGATTTTTTGCTCCAGCCTGTGAGGCTTGCATGGCTACTACAATTTTTACCATTTTCTTCCTTTTTGCCCACTGCTGGGGTTAGTGCTTGTACTTGTTACAGCCTTCTACTTGGCTTACCATTAGGGTACACCTTCCCAGAGGTAGCACTTGAGCACTTATCTGCGGACAGATTATACTCTTTGCATTTTTAGAAGCAGAAGAACTGGACTGTCCTGCCATGACTGAGTTGGGGATTGGGTAGGCTGCCCTGGGAGCTTGTGCTGAATATATTACATGTGTGTCTTCTGGGTCAGAGTAAATTGGGCCCTTAAAAGATAGCCAACTTTCTGGGTAATTAACCCAGTTTTATCTTGAGAGATATAACTGAAATTGACTGAAAGAGACCTATCCACAAATTTTTAGAGAGAAAGGGCTGCTCTTAATATATTGGCCAATCAGTGGAGTGGAGGAGGGTATTTCTCATGGAGACCTACTGCAAGAGACTTTCAAAAGGTGGTGGGTGGCTACAGATTCTTCCTACCTGCCTGAAGTCAGAGAAAATTACCCTGACCTTAGGCACATTATAAAGATTTACCTAGAAAGCAAAACTGAAAATTGGTGGTGAATTGGTCCAGTGCAGAGAGCAAGTAGATGAGATAGAAAAAGAGGGACTTTATTTATTTATTTAAAAAATTTTTTTTAAATGTTTATTTAATTTCGATAGAGAGAGAGACAGTACATAAGCAGGGGAGGGACAGAGAGAGAAGGAGACACAGACTCCAAAGCAGGCTCCACGCTGTCAGCACAGAGCTGAACATGGGGCTTGAACTCACTAACAGTGAGATCATGACCTGAGTCAAAGTCAGATACTTAACTGACTGAGCCACCCAGATGCCCCTGGACTTCTCTTAATTTAAAGTTTATTTATGTGGAGAGAGAGAGAGAGAGAGAGAGAGAGAGAGAAAGCAAAAAAGAGAGCGAGCTGTGGGAGGGGGAGGGCAGAGAGAGAGGGGGAGAGAGAGAATCCCAGGCAGGCCCTGTCAGCACATAGCCTGAATCGGGGCTCAATTCCATGACTGTGGTATCATGACCTGAGCCAAAATCAAGAGTTGGATGCTTAACTGACTGAGCCACCCAGGTGCCTTCAGACCTCTGTTAATTTAATGTGATAAAAATCAACAGATTACCTTTTGTGTTGTTGTTATACATTATTTTGGGGTTTGTATTTAACACTGCATCCCCTTTTTCCTTTTCCAAACCTAAATTACATTGGTGGCTGCTGTCTTCTCATAGACTGGATAGACTCTTTTTTCTTTTAATTAAAAAGTTTTTTTTTTAATGTTTTATGTATTTCTGAGAGAGAGAGAGAGAGAGAGAGAGAGAGAGAGCGTGAGCAGAGGAGGGTCAGAGAGAGAGGGAGACACAGAATCTGAAACAGGCTCCAGGCTCTGAGCTGACTGTCAGCACAGAGCCCATCGTGGGCCTCAAACCATGAGATCATGACCTGAGCCAAAGTCAGACGCCCAACTGACTGAACCACCCAGGTGCCCTTAGACTGGATAGACTCTTGACTTGTCAGCTGAGTTAGGGATATAGATATGATGTCTTGTAATATTTAAAAGACCTAGATTAGGAGGAAGTTAACAGAGGATGGGAAGCAGGAGAAGAAGGGGAAAAATAGTTGGGGAGAGGGAGGGAGGCAGACTATGAGAGACTCTTGAATGCTGAGAACAACTGAGGGCTGAGGGAGGGTGGGGGAGAGGGGAAGGGGGGTGATGTGCATGGAGGAGGGCACTTGTTGGGATGAGCACTGGGTGTTATATGTAAACCAACTTGACAATAAACTATAAAAAAAAATAAAAGACCTAGAATATTTCTCAAAAAATATTGAAGTTCTTGGAATCCTTTGAAAAATTAGAAATCATAGTAACACTAAGTGTAGACTCCTGCATGGAAGCAATTACCCTGAGCTGAATGCCAGCTTCTCCTTATCAGTGGGATATTCTTCTGTTGAACACGGTGCCACCCAGTCCCTGTTGTGTATTTCATATAGCCCACCTCACCTATTTAAGTTACCTATCTGACCCCTGTTGTTGTTTGAGTTTGTAACCTGCGCCCTCACAGAAAAAAAATACTAAGTCACTAGTGATAGGGAATTAGAAGAAGCCACAATCCAGAAAGAACTTGATGACTCACTTGGTGACTTACTCTACAACATAGATGGAATATCCTACTACCCATATTGGATATAAAATAGATATCCATGATTGTTTGATATTTTAGGCTTAGGCTGTAGCAGGGACAGTGGAATGTTTCTGTGCTTTGTGAGACATGAATCTGGGGTTATGGCTTTCTTAGAGAAGGTTTAAACCGCTGAGCCCTGTTCAGCCTTGGCAAGTGAAATGGAAATAGGTATGCAGGAACATTCATTATTGTCTTCCCTCTGCCGTTCTCAAGTCTGAACAGTTCTTTTAATTCTCATTATTTTTAGCATGTTGTAGCCCTCTGTACCCCAAGAATTTTTATTTCCCTAGGTTATGTGGCTAAAGAGAGACGATAGGACATGATCCTTGTTTCAGCACTCAACTGCAGAATGACAGATGAATCTGATTAACTTTCATGTTTGGTTTTATTCAGAATGTCTCATTGGCTCCCTCCCAACTTTTTTTGCTTAAACTTTGAATCTGAAATAACAAAATAATACAGTTGAGGTCTGATTATTGCCCTTTAAAGTTTTTTCTTTTTATTCTTCTATATGACCAGGCTTTACAAAAAGCTATTTTACTCTAAGAAATTAGGTTTCTGGTTATCAGGAGCCCTAAATAGACATGAATTACAAGAACGTCCTTTGGAAACCCCACGCAGCACTTGTTTCATTAAATTCCATGAAGCGACCTTAATTTAGTGGAACACTGGATAGGCTGTTCTTTTAACCTATTATCACTTTGGCCAGGCCCATAAACCATATTCATGGATGATTCCATCAAGAAGGACAACAGTGGGATTAATATTATTTCAGGATACAGTAAATGCCACAATGATGAAGCTGTTTAAGATCTGGTGCTCACTGTGTCACACTGAATGCATTGACATTTACTCTGCTATCACTTCATTTCCAATATTCCTTCCAAATCAGCCGATGCTAATGCTTCAGCATGTGTGCAGAATACAATGTGGGCGGGGGTGGGGAGACGGTGAAGGGATTGTACAAATCCTTTGCCTTCCTTTTTTCTTTTGGTATTGAGAGTAAAGATAGTATTTGACAAGCAGTAGCCTTCAAGATGTCAGTTCTTAGGATTACAGAGGCTCCCAGGAACTGCTTTCTCCTGGAGTTGGGTCCCCTCTTGTCTGCGACTGAGTAAGTGGTATGGGTCTCATATGAACCAAGAAAGCACTGGTTGATGTTTTAGCATGATAGCATGTTGGAATTCAGTGCATATGAAAATTCAAACAGCAGACCATTTAGAAGGTCTTATTTGTAGTATTCCTGAATCACCTTAATCAAACTTGGTGCCCCAGACAAAATATAAGCCTAATTATACTAAATATTTGAAAGCTGGTGGGTAGTTTTAGGAAATGTCTTTTAAAGAAGCAGTAAGGATATTATCCATAATAACATTACTAATGTCTACTACTCGCTCAAGCGGTCTCAGCTCCTGATTTTGAAGGTTAGGTTCTCAGGGTTGCAAGGAGTTTTAAGGTTGTCTAGTTCATACTTCTCAAAGCATGTGTCTGTGAATCACCTGAGGACTAGTTAATTCTAATATCTAGAGTCTGGGGGATCCTAACCCAGTAGTTCTGGTGTGAGGGCTGAGAATCTGCTTAGCATCTAACTCCCGGGTGATATAGATGCTGCTGCTCTGTGACTCATAGTTTTAGTGCAGGGTCTAGTGCATCCATTGCCTATATCCTCTCCAGGTGAGGATCTAGTATATATTTAGACCTTTTTAAGTAAGAGGCAGCTCATATTCTCTTAAGGCTATCTGTTTCATCTTTGAGCAATTCTGAATATTAGTTTTTCTTTATATTGCAGCCAAAATTCCATTCCCTGGGCATGTTAATCTCTGGCCCTTGGTCCTGTACAATACAAATGGCAAGGCAAGGAAATGGCCCTTTGATTAAAAGGAAGCTTCCATCCTCCAAGTTTCTTTTTTTTTTTTAATTTTTAAAAATGTTTTATTTATTTCTGAGAGAGAGAGAGAAAGAGAGAAAGAGAGAGAGAGAGGGCCTGAGCAGGGGAGGGTCAGAGAGAGAGGGAGATACAGAATCTGAAGCAGGCTCCAGGCTCTGAGCTTGTCAGCACAGAGCCCAACACGGGGCTCAAACCATAAGATCATGACCTAAGCCGAAGTCAGACACTTAACTGACTAAGCCACCTAGGTGCCCGCATCCTCCAAGTTTCTAATCTGAGGGAAACTCCCTGGGTAGGAAGGGATAGCTGATCCACGGATAACTTAGGTCTCTTTGGGGTTTACCATTCTGGTTGACTTTACTGTCTTCTTACGGCCCTTGAAGGCCACATGCTAGTGTTTGGTTTGGCTCCCACTCTGTGTGTCCCAACTAGATGAGATCGTTCCCTCTTTTGAACTCTCACATCCTTGTGAGATACACACATTACACACATCCTTGTGTGTATCATAAAAATTAATTTATCCCATCTCCTGACTGTAAATCCATGGAAGCAGGGATTGTGCCTTATACTTCTTCAAATTCTTTACAGTGCCTTGCACATACTAAGAGCTCAAACCATGCCTATTAAGTTAACACACACAACCTATTTCAAGGAGCTTATCGCACTAACACAACAAAACATAAAGACTGCAACATATTAAATTGTCACACTACCTAGTTGTATAATAGGTGAATTTCAGAGAAAGGAAGAGTTCAGTGTAGATAGGAGCAACCGCAAAGAGCTTTAAAGGAGGTAAAAGGAGAGAGGCTTTTAAATTTAAATTGGCAGTGCGTGACCCATTTGATTCAGCTAAGGATTCTGGGGCTACTTTGGAAGAGTCTAGTAGATGATATAGAAGTGTATGTGGTTTCTTCCAAGGAAGTTGGGGGAGGGAAGAATATAACTTGGGTAGCTTTAAGGCAGAAGTCAGAATACTTTTCAGGAAAGGACTGTATAGTAAATATTTTAGGATTTATGGATGCTATGGTCTCTGTTGCAACAACTCAGCTCTGCTATTGTGGTGTGAAAGTAGCAATGAATTGGCAGGAGGCATTCAAACAAAACTTTATGTGCACTAAAAATTCAATTTCATGTAATTTTCATATGTCATGAGCTATTATTCTTGTTTAGATACTTTCCAACCATTTAAACATGTAAAACCATTCTTAGCTTGGGTATCATACTAAAACAGGTAATGGGCTGGATCTGGCCTGAGCTGTGGTTTGCTGATTCTTGGCTGATGCCCTGGATGTCCAAGTTGAACATTTCACTAGCAAAGCTTTTATGAATTAGTGATTTGAGACAGATACTGCCCTCAAGAAGGGGACTATCAGGAGCATTCATGAGAGAGTGGCTGTTTGAGAAAAATGTGCAAGACTGGGAGTGAGATGTTATTATCCAGGCATGGTGGTTCTCCAGATGCTGTTTCCCTACATGGGTGAGGTCTCAAGATATGTAGAGACTTTGGCAATTATTCTCTTCTCTCCACTCTCTCCCCACCTCCCCCTGCTCCTCCTCCTTTTATACCTTATCTTCTCTCCTATGACCTTTCTGTTTCTACCTTTCTGTAGTTTCACTTTTCTATCTCATCAGGTTTCCTATGGCAAATGATAAGCTCTTAGAATTATGTAAATATTTTTTTCCTTGCAAAACCTCCCTAATATTTTGGAATGTGATTACCATCCATACCTAATAATACTTGATTTTTTTTCTATATGTAATATGGACATTAAAAGTGAACAGTCTGCATGAAATGTTTGAGAAAGCATGTGCTGCTGGGGAGAAAGGCAGATGCATGTCCAGAGAGAAAAGAACAAACTAGCTCTGGGAATTGGAAATATTCCTGGAAAATATACTTTCTCTCAGGAGGAGGAACAGGTCAGACAGTGAGTTCTGTGTGGGTCATGTTGAGTCTGTATTACATGGATGAAGGTTGGTAATCAATCAGATGGGTAATTTAATAGGCAATTCGGCGATCAGTTCCAGAATCTAAGAGAGAGGAATGGCTCCGAAGTATAGATTTGGGAATCATCACCCACCCTTGAAACTGGGTGGGCCTCTGGGAATAGACTGTGGCAGAAGAGGGTTTGTGACTTCAGTGCTAGGTACTAAGGTGATAGGGCTCCTGAGCTGCTTTCTACCAGCAGACACCTGGGGATAAGCCACCATGTGGAAGCCCAGACCACGTTGGGTGGGACACGCATAGGTATTGTGACTAACACCCAGCTAAGATCTTGGCTTCAGCTACCATCAGCTGTCGGGGATGTGAATGAATGAGGATCTGGGTGATTCCAATTCCCAGTTTTTGTGTCCTCCAGCTGGGAGCCCATCATCATGGAACACAGAAATGTTGTTCCCACTCTGCTGTGATTCCTGACCCCTAGAATTTATGAGTGTGATAAATGGTGGTTTTACACCACAGTTTGAGGTAATTTGCATAGTAATTGGGAAGGTATAAATATATGTGTGAATGTGTGTGTACAAATACATTTATACACACAAGTATGGCCTAAGACCCTAGGTCCTCCTAGATGGGAAGGGTCTCAGATGCCTTTTCCCTTCTTATCAAAGTGCAGTTTGATAAGCCACTTCACAATAAGGCATTGGTGACTGGTAAGTGGTAAAAGGAAGTTCAGGCAGGGTGGTAATTTGCTAAGGGTGGGGATGGGGTTGAGGTTTCTGAGAACTGTACTATCATATCCTTTTCTCCAGATGAAGGACATAGACCAGAGGTTTGTTCGATGCTAGCTTTCTTTGATGTCTTTTTAAAAAACATTTTTAATGTTTATTTTATTTTTGAGAGAGAAAGAGAGACTGGACATGAGTGGTGGAGGGGTGGGGAGAGAGGGATACACAGAATCAGAAGCAGGTCCCAGGCTCCGAGCTGTCAACACAGAGCCTAGAGCGGGGCTGGAACTCAAACCGTGAGATCATGACCTGAGCCGAAGTTGGACATTTAACCGACTGAACTACCCAGGTTCCCCCCACCCCCGCCCGCCTTTTTAATTCCAGTTTTCTCTAACTCCTGAGAAGGGACTGCTAGTGAGGGTCTTTTGCAGTGTCCCAATGAGTCACAACCTATGGGGAGATACTAATAGTAGGAAGTCAGTGAAGAGAACCAGAACATATTCCCAAACAATGTGATACTCGGTAGGGAGGAAGCCTAGTGAATGACATCTGTCCTTCTTACTTGGGGTCCTGACCTGCATGGATGTGAGGAGGGTGAATGCTCCATGGTGGCCTGCCCTGGCCCCTCCATGGCCCTTCCCCTGGGGCTGCAATAGAAAGTACTTCTTCATTTCCTGCCCTTTATTCTTGCCTGGGGCTTGGACGTGGGAATCCCGTAGCCCCTGGTCAGCCCCAGAGTTAGTGGTGTTTCTGTCTTTCATAAGCGAAATTTTATTCTTATGAAGGCTGAGAGGGAGAACAGTTACCATTGTGTCTCTGTGCTTTGTCAGCTTCCCTCTCCATCCTTTTTTCTTCTTTCTCCCCACTTTTCCCCTCTTTATACTCTTTTAATTTCTCATTTTCTTCCTTGTTGCCCTTCCTACTCCTGGTCTCTCCTCATTACTTCCTCCTTTTTCTCTCTTGATTATCTTTTTTAAAGCATTTATTTCAACTTTGGCATAAACGGTGGTAAGCTGAGGCTGCGAGATACCATTTCCCATTTTCTGGTGGTGGGATCATATTTTCACTAAGATGACTTAGGAGGCGAAAGTGGAAAGTGAGGAAGTGTTTCTCTGCCCTGTAGGGGTAGAGGGGAAGGGAGAAGCATGTTGAATCAGGATGGGGATAAGGAACTTCCTAGTCAACCTCAGTATCACTAGAGAAACAGCCAGGGAGTAGGTAGGAGCATGAGCCTTTGGGGTCTTTCTCTGTCAGGAATAAGAATTCTCTGGCAAGGGCCTGGCTGAAGCTGGATAAAGACGGTCAGCATGGGCACTGTCATGGCCTAAAAATAAATGCTTCATTGAGGTGTCCTCTGGGAAATGCAACCCACATGGGTTTGCAGGTCACCTGCTCAGGGTAGGTCCCACAAAAGCAAAGAAGCATAAGCTTCACATTTCTTTCTGATTTATTTTCCATTTCCAGGGGCTTGATGGGACAAAGTTGGAATTTTGGGTACCTGATGTCTCTGGAGCAATAGACAGAAAGCCGTTGCTGTGGACAGCTACCCAGAGCCATCCTTGTCATAGCCTAACCAAAGCTGGCTGCTTGAAGAGATAGATGAATCAGACCTATTTTTAGTTCTGCTCAACTTGGGTTGAGCCAGGAAGTCAGTGGGTATAGATTTCTGGTTGCTCAGCGTCAGTCTGTTCTGGAGGAAGAGAATGGGGGTTCTGGATAAAGGTCCCTGACAAAGCTTCCCCTGCTTCCCAGTCTGCCAGTTAATGTATGAATTTGGCCAGTTGCAGGTTGAACTGGGTCCCCTTTCCCTACCCCTCTTTTTAGACCCTCCCAAAGCTATGTGATCCTCCACTGTCACTCCTTTGGTGACATTGTGGAGCAGTTCAGAGCTGGACCAACACACTGAGTAGCTGGGTGTTATAGGCCTACCCCAGCATTAGAGGCGATACCACCTTCTCTCGCCAGTTCTCTAAGGAATGACCCTCAGGTGCGGGACCAGTTTTAACAGAGCTCCAGTTGTGGAGAGAGCCAAGGGAGATAGGCTAGTAACTTTTAGGCAGGTTTCATTTTTCTTTTTTCCTTTTTAAGGCCAAGAGCCTTTGGAAGCTTTTCTGGCATTAATGAGTTGGCTGAGTGCAATGGTCCGCCTCCCTCAGTGGGCTGAGCTGGTGAGGGGCAAGCATCTGGCTTAAACTGATGAAAGGCAAGAAATTCAGAATTACTTCCCCGATACTTTCTGCTTCAGTTTAGCATTCTGTAACGTAGTAGTGTGGTGGGCCAGCTGACCGAGGGCCTGCCAGGCCAGAAAGTAGACTTAATGTTTGAGTTGAGGGCACATTGTTCAGGATGGGGGGCTGGGGGAGAGACCAGATGATGAAGCCTCATCTCCCCATGAGGTGACACCGACAGGGATGTAGGTCTTGGGTGGAAGCAGTGAGGTTTTGCACGAATTCTTTTCTGATTGGCTCTTATGTATTTTCTCCAGGGAACACCTCTGGTCTTTGCTTTCTTTCTAACAAGATCCCTGACCATGGAGCCACAGGCCTTGCCCCTGGCTGCCAGGACAGCCAGATATAAACAAGCTGAGGGAGAGCCTGGTGTCAAACATTATGTTTACTAAACAAAACCGACAAGTTCTCATTGTTGCGTGAGGAAGCCCTGTAGCTCTCAATCCCCCAGAGCTGAAGAGGATCCATTTTATTGAGCTCTGTAATGACAGCCCCGGCTGGAACAGCTGGGTAGTTTGTATTAGCTCTAAGAGACTCAAGAGGGCCGTTTTTCTTTAGAAAAATTATGTTTTTCATTTAGACCAACAACAGCCTGACTATCTGGACATACCTTCCTATAATCTTAAAAATGTGGTAAAATCATAGCCCATATTGTTCCCTTAATACCTAGAGTGGCCAGAATTAGCAAATAAAAATAGATGATACCTAGTTAAATTTAATTTCAGGTAAACTACAAATACTTTTTTAGTACAATATGTCCTACACAATATTTGATGAATTTATACTAAAAATGTATTTGTGGTTTTATTTGAAATTTATATTTAACTGGAAAATCCTGTATTTTATCTGGCAATATGTGATTCCTTTCAAAACATCCCTGCTTAAATACCTCTGGTGATAGGGAACTCACTACCTTTTAAAACAGTCATTACATCGTTAGACAGCTGTGATTACTAGAAAGCTCACCTGCATATTAAGGTGACATTCTTACACATTTGCTATTCATGTACACCTCTTGGGCCGCTTGGAATATGCCTTGTCTGTCTGCCCTGTGCCAACCATCCAAATGTTTATTAACAGTTCTCTGTCTCCTTGAAGTTTTTCTTCTGCAGCCTGAACATCTCCTGCTCTTTCAGTTTTTCCTCAAGTGATATAGTTTTGGGCATGCAGGCCAGCCTGTGAATGTGCTATTTCTGGCTTGTTTAGAGCCTTTGGAATCAAGTGGGATCTGGTGGCCTGAATGATGTTTTTGATTGACATGGCTTTGTGCTTGTTGTTGAGAGTCCATGTCTACTATGCCAGGGAACTTCTAGCCTCATGCGCCAAGCTTTGGCATGAACTCTTTTCTGAGGAAGGAGTACTGTGCTACCTGTCAGAGGGGAGCTTAAGGACAATTGGAGAAGTGTGTGCTCCTTCCTTGTTATAGACTGAATGTTTGCATCCCCCCCACCAAAAAAAAAAAAAATTCATGTTGAAACCTAATTCCTAAAATGATGATGTTTGGAGGTAAGACCTTTGGCGGGGGAGTGGGGGTGGTGGTGGTGATTAGATCATGACAGTGGAACCCTCATGAGTGAGATTAATGTCCTTACAAGGCACCCCTTGCCCCTTATATCATGTGAGGACACAGGGAGAAGATGGTCATCGGTGAAACTGAAGTGAGCTCTCATCAGACACTGAATCTTCCAGTAACTTCATCTTGGACTTTCAGCCTCTAGAACTGTGAGAAATGAGTATCTGTGGTTTATAAGCCACCCAGTGTATGGTATTTTTGTTATAGCAGTCCAAATAGACTGAGACAGTCCTATACTGCGTATGCCAAAGTGAATGTAGCAGCCCTATTCTTATATTTATATTTATATTGATTGATTGATTGAGATAGTGCAGAAGAGGGGCAGAGAGAGAGGGAGGGAGAGCCTCTTAAGCAGGTTCTGCACTGTCAAGTGCTCCATCCCATGAACTCATGACCTGAGCCGAAATCAAGAGTTGGACGCTTAACCGAGGTACCCAGGCGCCCACCCCTATTCTTATTTTATTTTATTATTTTTTAAAAATATTTTTATTTCTGAGAGAGAGAGACAGCATGAGTGGGGGGGGGGTCAGAGAGAGAGGGACACACAAAATCTAAACGGGTTCTAGGCTCTGAGCTAACTGTCATCGCAGAGCCCGATGCGGGGCTCAAACCCATGAGCCATGCGATTATGACCTGAGCTGAAGTCGCACGCTTAACCAACTGAGCCACCCAGGCTCCCCATCTATTCTTATTTTAGATGACAGTTGGCAATTAGAACATTAGCATTACCAAAAGTCATGCTAGATATTAATGAAACATATTAATAACAATCCACATTTCTGTTTCTGATCATACTGGAATTGTGTATAAAAACGTCAAGCTGGGTTCAGAGATTTGCTACCAGCCAACTGTGCGACTTTTGGAAAGTCATTTATCTCTTTGGCTCTCAGCATCTTCATCTGAAAAATGAAACATTTGGGTTAATTCTCTAAGGCAAAAGAATGTCTCACAGAGGCTGCAGGTGTGTCTTTTGACATATGAAGCTAACTGGAATAAAATAGATGAAAAAAAAAGATGACAAAAATGTTGTTTTAGATTTAGATTTAGATTTAGAAAATTACATGTGGACTACTCATTTAAATCTGCCTGACATTGCTGTGACATCCAAGTGTAGAACCAGGGCAGTGGGTTGTTTCATTGAATAGAGGATGGGCCATTGTGGGTACTACTGAACTTGTGGGTGGTAGATGGCATGTGATGTGAGCTGTGTACCAGTCACTTAAAATGCAAGCATATCTTGATCTGTAGAGGAGAAATAAAGAAAAAATCCAGGAAATGCACATCAAAATCACAATGAGATATTCCTTCACACCTGTGAAAGAATAAATAAAAGCATAAGAAACAACAAATGTTGACGAGGGTGTAGAGAAAAAGGAACATTTGTGTACTGTTGGTGACAGTGCAAAGTGATAAAGCAAGTGTGGAAAACAGTATGGAGGTTTCAGGAAATTAAAAACAGCATACGATCCAGTAATTCCACTACTGGATATTTACCCAAAGAATGCAAAATGCTATTTTGAAAAGTGTATGCCCCCCTGCATTTATTGCAGCATTATTTATTATAGCAAAATTATAGAAACAGCCCAGTGTCCATTGATAGATAAGTGGGTAAAGAAGATGTGGTATATATATATACAACGGAATATTATTTAGCCCTAAAAAGAAGGAAATCTTGCTATGTGCTACAGCATGGATGGACCTAGAGATCCACAGCTGGTTTGTGAGCTCCAAAGACAGTTTTGTTAAACTCTGTTTTTAATAAATGAGACTATCCTCACCCATAATAATAATAATAATAAATCTGTAGGTGTTTGCTAAAATGATAAGATTGGACAGGGACATTGGACTAGATCTGTAGGAGCTCAGAATTCTCTCTAGAAGCTTATTTCTTCTTTAATTTCTGAGTGTCAACTTCTTGAGTTTCAACTGCTCACCTTCCACTTTCTCTGAAGCATAGTTGGGAGACAATATTTTCCCAAGAAAAGAGTATTGAAGAGGAGTCAAGAAAACCATTTTTTTAATTTTCTGTGTTATTTTTATCACTGTGTTGAGTTAAAAACACCACCTAATCCTTCTCACATGATTTGGTTTATAACTTATATAACTCAAATAAGTGCAGTTTTCTATGTTATAAATTTGTCTGTAAATGCTAAGTGAAATAAGTCAAAGAAAGACAAATAACATATAATTTCACTCATATGTGGAATTTAATAAACCAACAAAGTGGGTGGTGGTGGTAAAGAGACAAGCTAAAAAAACAGGCTCTTAATTATAGAGGACAAACAGATGGTTTGCCAGAGGGAAGTTGGGTGGGAGGATGGGTGAAATAGGTATAGGGGTTTAAGAGTACACTTAACGTGATGAGCACCGAATGATTGTTGGATCACTACATTGTACACCTGAAAGTAATATAACACTGTGTTAACTACACTGCAACTAAAAATAAATAAATAAATAGGGGCACCTAAGTGGCTCAGTTGGTTAGGCATCTAGCTCTTGATTTCTGCTCAGGTTGTGATCCCTTGGTTAGTGAGTTTGAGCCCCATGTCGGACTCTGTGCTTATAGCACGGAGCCTTCCTGGAATTCTCTCTCTCCTTTCTCTCCTCTCTCTTTCCTTTCTCTATTTCCCCCACCCCCGTGCATGCTCTCTCTCTCTCTCTCTCTCAAAATAAATAAATAAACATTAAAAAAAAGAAATAAAAAACTGGGTTCATTACCACAGATAGTTTGAGGTAAAGCTGCCTTACTGACCATGTTTGAATTACACGTGTGCATACCTATTGTTGTGCCGTTGGTCTTGAGGTGCCTGGGAGAGGCCTAAGGCAGCTTGGGACCAGCCATTAGACCAAGTTGCCTGTGGCCATGAGTAATCAGTTCACTATACAAATATTATCCTTTCCTATGTGTGCCATGAAGTAAATAAGGATGAAAAGTGCTACCATTTCTTCTAAAAAGTAAATAGATATAAGTGAGGGGACTAGGCAAAATTGTTGCTCAGATTGCAGCTTCTGAATGAACAGGCCTGATCTAGTGGTTCAAACTGGAATTCCTCTCCCAAGCAAAAGTGTCAAACATCTTTGCTTCTTGTTTATCTTTTTTTCAAAAATTAAATTTATCAAAGAGATATATGCATGTTTTTTCTTAAATGTTTTTATTTTCTAAAAAAAGAAAATGTGTTATATAATGGAGTCTTGTTCATTTACATCAGAGAAAGGATTCTTTTTTAAAATATAATTTTATTGTCAAATTGGCTTACATACAACACCCAGTTCTCATCTCAACAAGTGCCCTCCTCAGTGCCCATCACCCATTTCCCCTCTATCGCACCCCCTCATCCTCCATCAGTGTGTTCTCTGTATTTAAGAGTCTCTTATGGTTTCCCTCCTTCCCTCCCTGTTTGTAACTATTTTTTCCCTTTCCCTTCCCCCATGGTCTTCTGTTAAGTTTTTCAAGATCCACATATAATTGAAAACATATGATATCTGTCCTTCTCTGACTGACGTATTTCACTCAGCATAATACCTTCCAGTTCCATTCATATTCTGCAAATGCCATGATTTTATTCTTTCTCATTGCCAAGTAGTATTCCATTATATATATAAACCACATCTTCTTAATCCATTCATTAGTTGTGATGGGCATTTAGCCTCTTTCCATAATTTAGCTGTGGTTGAAAGTGCTGCTATAAATATTTGGGTACATGTGCCCCTATGAGTCAGCACTCCTGTATCCCTTGGGTAAATTCCTAGTAGTGCTATTCCTGGATTATAGGGTAGTTCTATTTTCAGTTTTTTTGAGGAACCTCCACACTGTTTTCCAGAGCAGCTGCACCACTTTGTATTCCCACCAACATTGCAAGAGGGTTCCTGTCAAAGAAGGGATTCTTAACATTTATGACAACATTGACGGACCTTGAGGACATTATGCTAAGTGAAATAAGTCAGAGAAGGACAGATAATGTAATGAATTCATTTATATGTGGAATATAAAAAAGTTGAGCTCATAGAGACAGAGTAGTATAGAGGTGGGGGAAATGGGGAGTTGTTGGTCAGAGGGTACACCTTCCATTTATAAGATGAATAAGTTTAAGGGATCATTAGTATCATGATCCATTAACTGTATTTCTCATGCTGTACTAATATACATTAGTATATTAGTATATACATTAGTACAGCATGATAAATATAGTTAACAATGTTGGATTATATGCTTGCTGTTTGCTAAGAGAGTAAATCTTAAATGTTCTCACTACAGACATAAATAAAAGGTGATTATGTGAGGTGATGGATGTATTAACTAACCTGATGGTAATAATTTCACAATATATATAGGTAGCAAATCATCACATTGTATACCATAATGTTACACAATGTTATATGTCAATTTTATCTCAATAAAGCTGGGGAAAAATTAGAAATAAAAGAATTATCAGAGTTTATCCCCTGCCCTAGGAAGAAGATCTGAGTATTTTTCTCTGAGAAGCTAAATACCCCCAAGAAAAGATGTTTGAAGACTCTGGAAGGGACTGTTGTCTAATTATCCCATAGGGCCTCAGCTGACAATGAGTCCTGCTTCCTACACAGAGCTTCCAGTCAGCTATTTCCTCACACTTAAATAGGTATGGAGAGCCAAAGATCATGAGATGTTTGAATCTTCCAACATGAAAGATAGATGCTTTAGTATATTGATTTGATTAATTGTACCAGTTAATGTCTTCCCTGTCTTCATGCCTTCACTCTGTAACTTCTCCTACCAGCCTGCTGGAGAAATGTGAGAGAGAGACACATGGAAGACCCACGACCTTCAAATTAGGGCCATCCTACATCAGCCAAATGCTAGTAGTAGGACCCACTGAGCACAGGTGCATGAATGAGCCCCACCCAGATCAGTCAAGCCTCACCCAGCTGACTTATAGACCAAGCACTGTCCTCCTTGAGGAAAGCAAAATTCTATTACCTCCAATCTATAAAACATTAGTGTGGATGAGTACATCCCTTACATTTTCCCTTTTGCATCACCCAGTCCCACTTCTCTACTGCTTGAGGTCAAAGAACACCACTTGGGCCCTGAAGTCCAATTCATTATCGGAAGGATACCCTGAGCCCTGTCCTAAGAAGAGCAGGAGGCTGTGGGTAGAAGTCAGGAAAAGCAAATGCCAGATGGACCTTGCTGGACACAGGCTTCATCTTCTGGCTGTTGGTTCTCCTTTACAGTGATCTCATATGGCCCATGGCTCCGTGGTTACTTCGGTGTTTGGGTTAGTGAGAAATCCAGAATGCCAGGTGAAACTGGCTGGATTTTGAACTCAAATCTTGGCCCAGGGAAGCCGTAGGGCTTGCTAGTAAAGCTGGAGGCAGGGGAATTGTGAAGTTGGTAAATATCATTACTACACTGGCCCAAGCTCTTCCTTTCCTTTGGCTCTGCCTCCCTTCATACATCAAAGCTACATCCTACTCTCTCTGTTGGTCTCATTTTAGGAAAGATTTTGCTAAAACCCAGGAGATGTTTAAATGTCACTTTTTAGGGGCGCCTGGGTGGCTTAGTCGGTTAAGCGTCCGACTTTCGCTTAGGTCATGATCTCGCGATTCGTGGGTTCAGGCCCTGCGTCGGACTGTGTGCTGACTGCCAGCTCAGAGCCCGGAGCCTGTTTCAGAGTCTGTCACTCCCTCTGTCTCTGACCCTCCCCTGCTCACTCTGTCTCTCTCTCTCTCCTATAAATAAATAAAACATTAAAAAAAAATAAATGTCACTTAAAAAAAAAATATTTTGAGAGGGAGAGAGAATCCTAAGCAGGCTCCATGATGTCGCATGGAGCCCAATGTGAGCTTGATCTTATGAACTGTGAGATCATGACCTGAGCTGAAATCTAGTCAGACACTTACCTAACTGAGCCACCCAGGCACCCAAATACCACTTTTCTTAATGTGTCTTATAATTAAAGTCTTGTTTCTAACTGGGGTAAGGAGTGTTATCATTTGAAAAGGCTTTCCTCTAGAAGGTGGAAATCCTTTTGAGGGGAATGAGTTTGTGCTTTTCAGTGATCATGAAATGGTAACATGTGGCCAGAGCTAGTGCTGCCACTTTTATTTTGCCAAAAACATTCTAGAGATAGTCATTATCTCCCAGGGGACCAGAGAGAAAGTAAACAAGAAAATCACCGTGCAAATGCATATTGTGTTTTGTAATTTGGACTCTCTTTCTCTGCTGATATTCCAATAGAACTCACACCAACACACCTGTTACCTGAGTAATAATCCTTGAGTTGGCATTTTAGGATTAAACAAGGTTCAGGGGAAAAATTTCATCCTTTCCTAGGTCTCTGCCAGCTTTCTGAGGGAGGTCTTCCTACTTTTGATGCTACAATGGAACTTACAGTCTCCTGGGAAGATGAAGTCTAGTAAATCAGTTATTATCACCCTGGGCTTTACAACTAAAGCAAAGGGAAAGCTAGGGCTGTTTTCTGAGTAGTTTGGGAAAAGCAAGCAACTGTCCTCAATGGATTGCGAAATTTGGAATTATCCAAATAGAATGATACAGTGAATCTGCTTAGTACTTTTTAGTTTCTAGAAGAGCAAGCACCATCTCTTTTTGGGATACTTCAAATGGACATGCTGAAAAACGAAATTTGTGTCAATTTAAAGATCAATTTGACTTTATTCAGTAATTCATGAATTGGGTTGCATCTCATTTAAATAGAAAAGGAGCTCTGAGGAGCTGTACAAAATGGGGGACTTTTATGGCCAGAAGAGGGCAGGGACAGGGAAAGAGTGGGTGACCTTACCTTTCTTTGGAGGACTATCAGGCAGATTACTTTACTAATGCTGACCAGGAAATTCAAGATTGACTGCTTTAAGATTATATTCCTGGGAAAGTTTGAAATTGCACTTAGGTTATCTATTAAATCTTGGTTTGCTGATGTGACACTTTGCACAAGTGACTCCATTTTGGGCCTGTTGTATTTTTTTTTTTAAACAGGCTAAATGCTTCTTTGATTGTTCCAGTTTGCTTCCCAGGAAGTGGCACACAGAAGGAACCTCATGAATGTAATACCAATTGCGAATGTTTATGAGATGGTCTCATAACTTAGTACTGTTCTAGGAACAGTACAAGTGTTTTAAATAGATCTCATTTAGATGACCCTATTAACATCCCCACTCAGCAGATGTTGGATGTGATGCCAACTGAACTTTAGGGGACTTGGGTGAGGTTCACAGCTGGTAAATTACAGAGCTGAATCAGCCAGTCTGACTCCAGATCCTATCCTTTCCACCTCTAGGTGGGATTACACTATGGGGATGCTGAGATCCAGAGGCATTGTAATCAGATGAAGGGAATTTAGTACCTTTGTGGAAGAGGTGGTAGATGACCTAACTAGCTAGATGATATAAGGCAATAAAGTGCACCCCCTGGACCTCAGATTCCACAGGGGAGACTGAAGGGATTGGCCTTCATTGCATAATTTGTAAGCACAGCTTAGGTCTCACTTTCTGTGACTTTTAAAGTGGCCTGGGTCTGTGGCCCTCAGTATTGATTTCCTGAGTTCTGATTAGAGCTAAGCTCTGCAGTATTTGATCCCTGGTTTTCTTACAAGGAAGGATGAACTAATAGGATAGGTTGAGTTTTCCTGTGGTAACAAATAGCCTTCAACTCTCAGTGCCCTAAACAACACGTGTTGTTATCATATGTGCTTACATGTCCATTTTGTGTCTGAGAATTCAGTCGTCCTCCAGAACCCAGCTGATGTGGCAGCTACCATCTCTGATGGGTCCCTCTGCCCAAGGGGGGAAAAGCTTTGGAAAAAATTACACTGGAAATTAAATTCTCTGGCCCAGAACATAACATGTGCCATAGCCTCTCCTTAACTCATTAACCAGAACTAATCCCACAGACTCATCCAACCTCAGGGGACTAGGAGGTATAATGCCACTCTTTGCCCCAAGGATAGACCACTTGGAATATTTGGAAAACAGCATTAATAACCACTTAAAATATGAATGCCACAATGTCCCTTTAGGATCCTGCATAACTAAGGAAGATAGCGAAGTGGGGCAGGGCTGCCAGTATTTCATTGTGGTTGGAGGGATAGGTTGGACAAGAGAACACTTCCTTTTCAATGAGATAATGGAGACTAGGTTGCGAATGGACATGAGGGTAAGGAGAGGTCACTCAAAGCCAGGTTTTCTCTAGGGTCACCTTGATCACATTCCTTCCTTTACTGTTTCTTGTAACCCACTAATTAAGATAGCTAAAAAATGTTACCATGAACTAAAGTCAACATCAATTAAAAATCCCATATATATTTCATGTGAAAACACATGGTCTTCAGACATGTGTGATTTTCATCAGACCTCCTCATCTGTTTGTCATTTAAGGTCCAGGCCATTTTCCATATTTCTATCAAAAGCTGCCTGCTGTAGATGAAAGCCTGGCAAATAGCTGTGTGGAAGGAACTTTCTGAAGTTATAAATAATCAAGTGCCTGTGGGGGGTTGACCTCATATACAATAATACACAGAGTAATGATCAGAGCACAAGGGAAAAATGGAGCTGAACTATTGCCTTAGTAAGGAGAAGGTTTCAGCTTTGCTTATAATAACATGAGTGTCATTTTCCCGACACCCTCATCCTCTGGCAGGAATAGGGCTGAGTAGAGCTATGAAGACAGTTGGGAAAGTAGCTGAAACACAGGTAGGGACAGTGGTTGATGGTAAGTGTTTAGCAATCAGCTCTCTTGAGGGAAAAAAGCCCTGATATGTAGAGTTTGCCAATTTCCGTGGTGTAAATACCCCCAGCATGCCTGAATTTCAAGGTACCAACATGATGTCATTGAATATGGATTTGGGAGGAGAAATGTATATGATTGGCTTTTGCAAACCAGTGTCACCTGGGTTCTTCACATCACTGAGCAGGGAAATGGAGTTGATTGCTTTTCTCCTGTCCTCTCCTACCTCTGATCCCAAAATACGATGTTTGGAGCTTGGGTGGCAGGAACCATTTAGAGGAAGACAGCTGGCAAGGGGGAGGCAGATCCACTGCTGAGGAATATTGGTGACTCCCATATTCTGTTCATTTCGTAGTTTTGTGGCTACAAATGACTACAAACTGGGTGGCTTAAAACAATAGAAATTTATTCTCTCACAGTTTGGAGCCCAGAAGTCTGAGATCAAGCTACTAAAAAGTTGGTTCCTTCTAGAGTCTCAAAGGCAGAAACTACCCTGCCTTTCTCCTAGCTTCTGGTGATTGACAGCAACCTTTCCGTTTCTTGGCTTATAGACATATTCCAATTTCTACCTCTGTCTTTCCATTGCCTTCCTCTCTGTGTGTCTCCCTGTGGCCTCTCCTTTTCTCAGGACACTAGGCATTGAATTTATATCTACAAAGACCCTCTTTCCAAATAAGATCCTATTCTGAGGTTCTGGGTGGACAGGGATTTCTGGGGTTCACTCTTCAACTCACTACACGTGTATACAGAGTAGAGAAAGGATTAGAGAGGGGCATGGGCAAGACCAGAGATGAGCATCTGCCCTTAATATTTCCCTTGACTTCCTAGAGCATCCTTCAGGCTGTGGTCTTTTTCCTGATTTATGGCCACAGGTCAGTAGGGGAAGTGGTCTGTCATGACTGGGTTGCTTTTCCACTCAGTCATGCTTCACACCTCCAAACCGAGGTGGGTGAGAAATGGAATAAGCATGCCCCAGTGCTCTCTCAGTTGTCCCCCTATATCATCTTCCATCTTCTTTGAAGATAATTTTGGCAAAAATAGATACAAAACTTAAGAGAGTTCTGTTCTTTAGTGTCATACAGCCTACCTAGTAGAATAGGTCATTCATAGACACTAAATAAGTGAACCAAAGAACACAGTTCAGGGCCACTTAAAATGGGCTTACTGTGGAGGAAAACAGATGAGTTCTCAAGTTCAAAAATATCTTTTCAACCTGAAACACATATTCTGGTCCATTAGGTCAGTGGAAGACAGTGACTGGCGACTAAGTATCAGGCCCCGGGGGACATTAAGTAGGGACTTCATTGGCCCTGTAGTAGGAGCTGCCATCAGTAGAGGCAAGCTTGGCTCTTCTCCATGACCCTGATGAGAAAGCCAGCTTGCCTGGGCCCCAGAGGTGAGGGAGAGGTCATCAAGATGCCACTAGTGGCAACTTTAAACCACATCTTGTGGGTCCCTTCATTTTTGTCCATGAAACTCCTTTCTTAGCCTGGAATGCAGAGGAAGGGAGTGGAGGGCTCAGGTTTCCAGAAAAGAATCTGGCTTTGGAGCATATGTGCTTTAGCCAAGCTCACACTTAGGGAAGCACCATTATTTGGGGGATCTGCTTGCCTAATGAGATTTTTACAGATCAGGCCCAAATTCCTCATTTCTACCAACCGTTTTTGGAATTGGTTGAATTTATGTGCCGTGGCTTCAGAGTTCGTAACAACCACCTTTCTCTCAGGCATTTTGCCCTGTTTCAGCTCTTCTACTCCCCCAAGGTTGCCCTTTCTCCTGGGTTTCAGGTATACAGTCATTTGGCTGGCTGAACCCTGTGATCACATGAAACAATGACCACATAAAACACACCTCCATTTAGAGATAAGCACTGATGCATGCCCTGCAACTCAGATTAAAATCTGTCCCATAAATCTCTCCACAATGTGGTATTTTCCACATATAATGATGAGAAGTGAGCTAGTAAATAAATAGCTGAGGAAAAAAAAATTCCTCACAAAATACCCTATGATTAAGAGGTTTGAGCTCATATTGCTAGAAACCATAGGAGGGGGTAAGATTTGTCACTGATATTGCTTCCTCCCCTCACAATGACATTGCACCAAGGGTTCAGTTTCATTCATCACACATTTTTTTTTTAAAGCCTTCTATGTGCTGTCTGGGATATACATGGGTTTAGTTGGGAGTTCACAGATACAATTGGTAAGGTAATAGAATTTGAAACATATTGGGGCACCTGGGTGGCTCAGTTGGTTAGGGATATGACTCTTCATTTTGGCTCAGGTCATCTCATGGTTTGTAAGACTGAGCCTCTGCACTGCTAGTCAGAACTTGCTTGGGATTCTCTCTCTCCCTCTCTCTCTGCCCCTCTTCTGCTCACTCTCTGTCTCTCTCTCTCAGTCTCTCAAAGTAAACTTAAAAAGTAATTTGAAACATACCAACTTGAGATCTGATAAAATATTAATGTGTGTGTTTACATGTGTTTTAGAGTTTAATGATTTCATGGAGGCATTTGACACATTTTTTCATGTATAGTGGACTTAATTATAGGTCCCCAAGGTTCAAAATAAATAATGGAATGAACCAACCATTTCCATGTATTTATAGCTCTATCAGATGGTAGATTTTCTGAAAAAGGATTTAAGGACTCACTTCTGCTCCTTTAATAGGGACAATCTACTGGTCTGAGTCTCGGTGCCACCATTTTCTTTTTTCTGAGATAACAAGGAGTTTATATATGTATGTCTGTTATGTGTGTAGGGCTGGGTATGTTTGTGTGAGTATGAAGGTAGGATTTACAAAAGAAAACATTTACAAACACATTTTGAGATAACACATAACTATTTTTGTCTTCAGTAATTCCTAGTTGCAGGTGAACATGCAGTTGAAGAGCAACTATGTTTGTAAGATTTAGATCATTCAGGTGCTCCCATATGTGAAGAGGAATGCCCCTTTTGCCATGAGGTTGCAAACTTGTATTAAGGGGAAGACATGATGGACTAAAAGGGAAACTTGCCTTTCTACACCGAGCTAATGTGGAATGGAGAATAGTATTTGTAGAGGATGAAAGCAGGTTGAAGGGTCTTTGCTTCTCTCACCCCATTTGGTTCCCATCTCCTATACCCAGATAAGAATGAAAGAGAACACTACTGGGCTAGTGGGCTAGTGGTGTGCTTTCTTGAGTGGTGTGTGTGTGTGTGTGTGTGTGTGTGTGTGTGTATCTGAAAGAGAGAGATTGAGAGAAAGAGAGATGATCCAGGTCTCTAGGAGACCTCTATCATGAGGAGGATGCTAGGCAACTGAGGAAGGATAGACTGAAAAACCAGAGGCCAGGCCCTGGTTACCATGGTCTGACTATGGCTTGCAAAGAACCCAGAAGGACGCATGCACTTGAGGGAATAGGGGAGGGCTGAGAAAGTAAGAAGCATGTCTCTTGTCGTCTTAGAGTAAAGACGTTGCACTGGGCAGGGACCATACACTCCAGTATGTGCCATCATCAATAGTGGACACAAATGATTGTGCCCCTTCATCCCCAACGTCCCGCCTTCCCCTCCACAAAAAAACTCCTCATCATTAGTCACTACTATCACTATTCCAGAGAGCAGGTCTGTTCTGGGTGATAGGCAGCCGGGACTAGGGAGTACACAGAGAATCCTCTTGCCAGCATGATTCCTTCATGTATCAAGACAACATCTTAGGGAAAAAGAAGGGGGATGAGGGGCACCTGGGTGGCTTAGTCGGTTAAGCGTCTGACTTTCGCTTGGGTCATGATCTCACGGTTCGTGGGTTTGGGCCCCGCATCGGGCTCTGTGCTGACTGGCATCTCAGAGCCTGGAGCCTGTTTCGGTCTGTGACTCCCTCTCTCTGACCCTCCCCTGTTCACGCTGTCTTTCTCTCTCTCTCTCTCTCCTAGAAATAAATAAAACATTTAAAAAAAAACAAAAGAAGGGGGATGAAATCTGAGAGACAAAAATTCATCTAAATACACTGACTCATCTAAAAAGGAATTACTAAATATGTCCTGACAGGGAATTTGAATTTGAAAACACTGAGTGTCTAAGGGGAAATTTTCTAAGAGATGGGACTGAAATACCGTTATTTCTGAAGTCTTAAATTTTGCTAGCTACTCAGGTAGGCAGGGGCCTAGAGGGGGAGCAGAGCCTCTGAGGAATAGAGAAACTTCAGTTTCCCTGTACAAATGACTGGTATAACAAAGCAGTCCTGGTACATATGGATAAAAATAAAGTTGTGAACTTTCTAATATTTTCATCTTTTTAAAAAAATGTTTATTTTTTTTGAGAGAGAGAGTGAGAGAGAGGTGGACAGAGTATCTGAAGTGGGCTCTACGCTGACAGCAGCGAGCCTGATGTGGGTCTTGAACCCATAAACTGCGAGATCATGACCTGAGCCAGAGTCGGTGCTTCAACAACCTGAACCACCCAGGTGCTCTTCTGATATTTACATCTTAAATAAACAATTTTAAAATAGTCATGGAACCTTATGAAACTATTTAGTTGTCTTTTGAATCTTTTGTAAAAATACCTTGGGAACAGGAATCCTTGATATACCATCTAGCTGGTATCCAATAAAAGAATAAGGGACCCTGAGCACCTGAGTCCTGACAGAACCCAGCAGGCCAAGCAAATCTGGGAACTTCAGCACCACTTGGGGACACTGGTGCAGATATTGATGAGGAAAGGGCCCTGAGAAATTTAGTCTTCAAGGAACATTTCCCAATGGAAGGACTCAAAGTCCCCGGAATTCAAGACTTCTGCAGATAGCAACATTCCTTTCTCTGAGGGTGCTTTCTGAATACAGGAAATAGACACTTGTGTGACCAAAACGATTATGGTGCAGATTGTTCTGGACATGGGGGAATGGCCTAGGTGACCTTCTAGGGGTCTCATACCTAATCCATGATTTTGTAAGTAATGAGTTGACAGAAAATTGCATTCTGTGTTTGGTCAGCCATCTGCTGTTTCCCCAGTGCTGGCTGATAAAGGCATGGCTATGTGGGGAGAAGGTGAGCTGTAATTAATTATCTATGGCATTGATGAATTTCTTGTAAGATATTCCCTTGCTAATCCAGCAATATAGCTGCATCCATTTCCCCCCTCCCCAGTGTTAATGGTCTATTTATGGACTCAGCTCCATAATTAAATGTTTCATTTGCAAGAAAATGGTTCCTAGGAAAATCCAAGCTCTCATTATGTGCCTGCAATCGGCTATTGCAGACGTTATATAAGATATTAGTCCATGTTGGCCTGCTCCTCTTAGCTTTCTGAATAATCTAATGTATTATGTTTCTGGTGTATGTAAATTACTAAATGTAATATTCTTCAATATGCCTGCTGAATGAAGCCAAATGTATTGTGGGCATAGTTTTAATTATTTATATGCTATAAAAGTGGAAGAAATCAGAATTATAGAAATAAGGTTCTTAAACACCCCTCTGGTTTTCTTTTGGGCACCAGTTTAATCAGATTAAAACCATAGTAATTTTTCAGCTGCTGCTTCACACTTGTTTTGACCATCTCTTCTGTCAGCATGTGGTTGTGCCCCATGAAGGCATTTAATGTAACCCAGAATTTTTGCCATGTTAGAAAATAGTACATATTAGATAGTTGGGTTCAAGGCAGGGACATCATTGGTAAAACTCAGGGCTCCCTTCTGAGCTTTCCCTTTTGTTCTTGAAATCAGTCCTGGCAACTCCTGACCTTAGTTTTCTTCTGAGTCAAGTAGGTAGAAGTTAAGTGGGTGAGGATGTAAAGCAATACTGGGAAAGAGCAAAGGTGAGAGGGATATGTATGTCTCTGGTTGTGGCACTATGAAAAGAGAATGAAAACCAGCTATTTTTATTAACTTGTTAGAGATGTGGAGGCCAGTTTTCAGTTTGAGATGGCTGATAAGGATGGAATGGATTAGGGTATCTGTTCAAGTCCATAGACTGTCATCTGAAATGAGTTGGTCTAGTGATTTTTATCATATTGTGATATTGTGGAATCTGGATCCAAAGCACTTGGTTTTGAATCCTGGCTTCATATTTTAGGTGAAGCATTTTAGGCAAGACACTTTTTCCAAAGCCTTGGTTTCATCATCCAGTAAGTAGAGAGCATGTTAACAATGCTGCTTGGTTGAGACGTCATGAATATCAAATGGAATGATGCATGGGAATGTGACTTTTCCTCTTTTGTAATTGGAGAGAGCAGGAGTGGGGAGGGGCAGAAAGAGAAGGAGAGAGAGAATCCCAAGTAGGCTTTGGGTGTGAATATGGAGTCCGACTCAGGGTCAATCCCACAAACTACGACCTCATGACCTGAGCCAAAATCAAGAGTAGGACACTTAATTGACTAAGCCACCCAGGCACCCTGGGAATGTGATTTGTAAACACTAAGTGGGGGTACAAATGGATGTTTTTGTTGTCATTACATCGTTCTCTTACCCCATAGGCTGCAATGGCTGGCAAGTCATGTTTTAATTTCTCCTTCCTTCCTCCTTCCCTTCCCTTCCCTTCCGTTCCCTTCCGTTCCCTTCCCTTCCCTTCCCTTCCCTTCCCTTCCCTTCCCTTCCCTTCCGTTCCCTTCCCTCCTCTTCTTCTCTCCCTCTTCTTTCTTTTTGTGGCTGATGAGGAGGAAAAATAATTTTTATGAGTTGATCCAATTAACTGGATTATGGGGGGGGGGGAACTGCCCTTTTCTTTGGTTACAGTAATGGGATATTTTGTTTCTATAATACAGACTTCTTAGGCCGGTCAAGATCACAGCTTCTCACATGTTTCAGGATGGACCTGTTTTTAAAATTCCTGTTTTATTTAACTTTTTTTTGTTGTTGAACAATATATATTCAGTATGCATGTATGTATGTATGTATGTATGTATGTTCTCAAGTTAGTTTACATCCAGTGTAGTCTTGGCTTTAGGAGTAGAACCCAGTGATTCATCAGTTACTTATGACACCCAGTCCTCATCTCAAAAAGTGCCTGTCATCCATTTAACCCACCGCTGCTCCATCATGCGAACAGAGGAGAGGGGCAGAAGGAGAAAAGAATCTTAAGCAGGCTCCATATTCAGCATGGAGCCTGACGTGGTACTTGATCCCATGACCATGGGATCATGACCTGAGCCAAAATCAAGAGTCAGACGCTCAACTGACCGAATCACCCAGGTGTCCCTAGCTTTTAAAATTTGATCCATCATGGATTAATACTTTTGTAAAATATAATTAAATGTATTGTTAAAAACATGGAATAAAACATACAAAGTACAAGTCCCATTTTTCTCTTATTATTATATTTATCAGACATAAAATTACTCTGTCAAATTGCTATAAACTTACTGTGGACTAGGAACCAAAGATAATGGACCAATAGTACTGAGTAGATCCCACTTTAAGGAATTCTGTTGTAGGTGGACGAGACTTCAAACAAAAAGAACTAGCGTGGTTTCTATTGTACAATAGCATGTATTCTGAATTTTTGTCAGATAAGCTGGTAAATGGGTGCAAAGCTCAGAGAAGAAAGGATAAAGGGGAGGGGCCTGTTTTGATACAAAGAGAAGAAGCCCAGGGAAAAATGAGAGCTGGCGTAAGTTTAAAGAGAAGAACAGTAGTTAAATGCCATGTGCTGGTGACAGTGCACAGAGATAGTTTTAAATTGTTAACCTTTGTTGGATTGTGTTATTCCTAAACCTTCAACAAAGTCTGTTACATACAATGTCTGCATGTTGGTGGTGCTTGGAAGCTGAGGCAGGGTCTGTATCTATACCCAGGAAAAAGTTGAGAGCAAGGAGGCAGCCCTAGGACCATGGTGGAGAGTGGAGATCAGAGTTAGCTCAGTAGGGGAAATCAGTGCCAGCACTGGCCAGGAAAGTGTCAGCCTTCTCCTGAGTGTGTATGGCTACATTTAGACCCGGTCTGATTTTGCATTTTATATTGGATGGATTTGTACTTATTTGGTATAAGAAAAAGGGGACCCCAAAAGTTTGGAGGATAAGGAATACTCAGGTTCCCCTGTAATCTTCAATCGAAAGACCTCTGCCCACATATTGCCATCAGAGTCTCCTGTTCATTGCATGTGGGGCTCTTTATCCTTATCAAGGAAAGAATGTCTTTTTTTCTGTTTAAGTTTGAGTTGCACAGAGGAATCAGAAATAGGGCTTAGATGTATTCTTATTTTTAGCATCTGTTTCCTTTCCCTATAATTATCATCATACATTTATTGAGAATTTATTGTGCTAGCCTTTGAATTTAGGATAAGTCATTGCAAATCCTTATGGTGGTTCTGAAGTTACACAGATTTTTTTTTTTATATCCTAGACCTACTATTACTAGTTATTGTAACCTTAGCTAAGTTACTTCAACCCTCTGAATCCTAGTTTCTTCCATCTATAAAATGGGGATATAAAAACAGATATGACCTCATAGTGTTGTCAAGATTAGATGAGATAATATCTTTCAGGCATTTAGCACACTACCTGATACATAGTAAAAACAGTAGAAATAATAATATTGACAAGTGATTTTTTTTTAATTTTTTTTAATGTTTTTATTTATTTCCAGGAGAGAGAGAGAGAGAGAGAGACAGCGTGAGCAGGGGAGGGTCAGAGAGAGAGGGAGTCACAGACTGAAACAGGCTCCAGGCTCTGAGCTGGCAGTCAGCACAGAGCCCGACGCGGGGCTCGAACCCACGAACCGTGAGATCATGACCTAAGCGAAAGTCGGACGCTTAACCGACTAAGCCACCCAGGCGCCCCTGACAAGTGATATTTAAGGGTACTTGCTATGTGCCAAGCATTGATTAAAAAACTTATATTATCTCACTTAATGCTCACAATAATCTTATGAGGTGGATGCTGTTATCATCCCCATTTTACAGATAAGGAATCTGAAACTCCAAGGTTGAGGCATTAGCTCATTTCATACAGCCAGAAAATGATGGAGTAATGTTATCACTCAGGCTGTTTGACTCCATTGTGGTCACTCTTAATTATCACACTATATTTTTCACTCAAAAAAGAGTTTATTATTATTATTGCAGATAAAGAAACTAAGTCCCAGAAAGGTGAATAATTTGCCCAAGGCAGTATAGCCATGGACAGAGCTGAAATTGAAAGCCACTGGCTTTCTGTGGCCCCAGTTGATTGTGTGGCTGGGTCCTGGGAATCTGGATGGACTAAATAGCTTCAGCCTGCCCAGGTGGACCACATCAAGAGCCGTGCCCTCTACATAATGGGTGTGGATGGGTGAAGGCAGGGCTCATGATCTTTGACATCCTCTGGAGGAGCTGAAGTCTCAGCAGTGAGCCTGAGTTACGAATTTGGAGAGCAGACTTGTTGGAGCCCAGAACCCATCCACACCCAGCCTTGATTTACATGGGAACATTTCCTCACTGCTGGCATTGAGGAAGGGAAATAGCAAATTTTGGGTGTTTGCTTATTTCCGTCAGTAATTTCAGCTAGGAGGGGTGAAGCCTGATTAATTATACAGCAGCTCATTAAAACATAATATCCCTTTGAAGCCTAGAGCAGCAAGTGGAGAGCTGTTTTGCAATGCTGGTGGGACATTGGGTAGTCTCCAACTCATCCCTTTGATGCAGCTGGATAGGGTGTCAACTCTAGAGTTGTACCTTTCGGCACAGTCGAGGAAAACTTGCGGATTTGTGGTGTAAAGAGAACTCTGGGAATACATGGCTACTACAGAATCCCCCAGAAGGGACCCCCAGGGTGAGGCTGGGCTTAGTCCATGTCCTGTCCCCAGGGTCTCTGTGAGGCCCCTACTGGGCGGCTTCTACCTTCCTCCATGAGCCAAACCACCCCAGGGAGGTTGGGGGCCACAGCTGGCCGAAAACCCTTGTGGCCACTGGTGCCTTCACCTCAGGAAGACACTGCAGGCCAAGGAAAACACTTGGTAAACTTAGCCTTTGCAGCTCTCAGTAAGTCATTTAGTATTTAATGTTTCTTTTTAAACAGAGCACAGAAGGCTTGGAAAGCAAGTTTAGTGACTCCTGAGAGGATAACCGAGTTCCAACTCTTATTCATTTTTGCTTTTGGCACCTAGAAGGTGCTCAATAAATGCCTGTTCAATTTCAATCATCTTTTGTGGTTTTTAAAAAAGTTTGGAAACACCCCAAGCATCATCTATTGGATCGTTTAGATTTTGGCTGAAGTCAAGTGTTGAAATAGTGGGTTGCTTAAGACTGACTATTCCCAATTAGACAAATAGTCAGTGGACATTTATTGGTCAGGCTTTAAGCTGAATGCTGTGGTAGGCAAAAGACATGTAACTGAGCAGGTAAAATTCAGAACAGGAGCTGCCACAACAGGAATGTAGACAAGCCAACTGCAGGGAGAACGCAGCAGAATGGGATAAATTATTGTTTTTTTAATTAAAATATTTTTTAATCTTTGTTTATTTTTGAAAGAGAGAGAGAGAGAGAGACAGAGCACGAGTGGGGGAGGGCAGAGTGAGACACAATCCAAAGTGGGCTCCCAGCTCTGAGCTGTCTATACAGAGCCTGATGCCAGGCTCAAACCCAACATCCATGAGATCATGACCTGAACCAAAGTTGGACACTTAACTAGCTGAGCCCCCAGGTGCCCCCAGAGTGGGATAAATTAGATTAAGAGATCACGAAAGTCTTCACAGAGAGGAACACTGTGGGAGGAACCTTGAAGGGTAAGATTTGGAGACATGTTGGGTAGAGGTGCAGATTTATAGTTAACTGTGAAGGACAAGAGTAAAGCCTTCTACGCATGAAGCTGCACTGGCAAGTGTGTAGTGTGGCTGAGCTTCTGGGATGAAATGTCAAAATATAGTTTTTTTAAAGTTTAAAGATCTGTTCTCATGCAAATATATGATAAGCCCAAGTCAAAGATTTATTTAACTCATTAATCAAGGAGCCAGCAGAGTGGTAAACTGGTCCAAAGAAGAATTGGAGAGACTAAAGCCTAAATAAACAGTAAAAGAAGGGATATTGCAAGAAGACTGCAGTTAGATAGGAGTCCTCTTGATATCCTGTGGAGTGACAACTGTGTAACCTGTGCAGCTATTTTCTCTACCAGACAGAATTTATTTGCAATTATGCTGGACCAAAAAAAAAGCTCATTTGTAGCTTGCCAATTTTATACACATTCACCCGAGTTTATATAATTTGAGCCAGCATCAATGGTAAATAGTAAGTCGTCTAAAATTTGCATATCTCGAAAGCATCAGATAACCCCAAAGCAGGCTTTTTTCACAATGCTTTAGGATGACTGAAAAAACATGCAGTAATCTTCTTCCCTAATTTCCTAGTTTCAGATAATTTGGCTAATGGAAATCTGTTCTGGCTAGACTTGGAGGAGCTGGTGATAGACTTGGATTTGATTCTGTATAAGTTTTAATACAATTAATATGATCTGTACCAGCATGTAGGAAGATGGTGGGAAAGGCTGGGTGGAAAGGAGAGATGGTGGAGAAAGAAAGAATAGTTAGGAAGTTAGGGCAATAGTTCATGTAGAGATGATGAGTGGCAGTGGGCTGAGAAAGGAGGGACCAGATACGAGGGATCATGTGAAGATGAACTGATTTCATGGGGGCTGTGAGGTAGGGAGTTCAGTTTCACAAATGTTTATTGGGCATTTACTAGATGTCTCCCGTGATAAACACCAGCTGTTCAAAGAAGAGTTAAGATATTCCTATTGTCCCCCAGTAGTTTATAGACATGAAAGACTTTTCTCAATTCCATATGGAAAGGCCAATGGTACAGATATGTACAGGGTGAATGGGGTCAAGATCAGATCAGGGAGGAGTCCCAGAGAGAGTCTTTAAGGACTAATAGGCATTACGCAAAGGAGCAGGTTGGAGGAAGGTTCAAGCTTTGACTGCACATTGGAATCACCTGGGTAGCTTTCAAAATTCCTGAACCTGTCTCCCACCTCCAGAGATTCTTATTTAATAGACTTGGTATGACCTGGTCTTAGGGAATTTTTACATCTCCCAAATGATTCTAATGTGTAGTCAAAGTAGAGAATCCTTGCGAAGGAAGAAACTATAGGAGCACAGTCAAGGAGGAATGTATAATGCAGTCTGGAATGTGCTGGGGAGAGAACATAGTATAGTGGTCCCATATTCTGCAGTTTTGCTTTGGCGATTTCAATTACTTGTGGTCAACAGCGGTCAGACGCAGATAATCTGCCTTCTGACAAATCATCAGAAAGTCAGTAGTAGGCTAACACTATGTCATAGTGTCTACATCATTCACATCCCTTTCTTCATGGAGGCATTTTGTCATCTCACATCCTCATAAGACGGGTGAGTACAGTAAGATATTTTGGGAGAGAGACCATATTCTTATAACTTCCATGACAGTATATTGTTATAATTGTTCTGTTTTGTTATTAGTGTCATTAATCTCCTACCATGCCTAACTTATAAATTAAACCTTATCATAGGTAAGTATGTATAGGAAAAACACTGTATTTAGGGTTTGGTACTAGCTGTGGTTTCCAGCATCCATTGGGGGTCTTAGAGCATATCCTCCCTGCATTAGAGGGGGGCTACTATACTTGAGCACTTCCGTTGTAATGTGGGGGGAAGTGGGAAAGAGAGGTTGGGCTGGCTGGAGCTAATGGCTGCCATAGAGAGCCTTATTCCATCAGTGTGGAAGTGGAGGTCATGCTACCATATTCTACTCTGAGAGATGTGGGGGATGGGATACCATTAAGGTCCTAAAATAAGGACAGGGGATTTTGGAAAATATTGAATTTGCTATGGGACCTCATTTCCTTATATGTAAAGTGAAAGTTAAACAGGATGGCATCTAATAAGTTTCTTTCAGTTTAAGAATTGGAAAATTCTACATTTTTGTCATCGGTTTGATGTTACTGATGTTGGGTTGAGTTGTACTTGAGACATTCATGATCAGAACCTTAGGGAATATCTACTTAAATAGAATGATGCTGTTTTTTTTTCTCTTAATCTAAAGAGTACTACATACCTATAGTATAAATGCTAAAACTAAAACTTTATAATACAGAAGAGTATAAAGCAAATTCTTCTTCTAGCATCCTGTGCCCCATTTCCCAGCGAAACTTTCTGGGATAGTTTCTTTGCTCTATGTATCAACACTTCTTTACATATGTAAGCATGTATGTGTGCACATTTAATATTGTACCCATATGGGGCCATATTGCGTAGATTGTTCTGTAACTCGTGTTTTTCACCTTACAGTTATTTTTGGCATCTTTTCATGCCTGTGTATTTAAAATTATCTCATTCTTTTTGCTGGTTATGTGGTACTCCACAGTATGACACCATGATGTCCCTAACCTTTAATAGATGTTTAGGTTGTGTTAGTAGTTCATAGTATTATAGCACATCCCAGCAAACTTTCTTGTACATACATTTGTGTAATGGTGCAAGTACTGTTTATTCACAGGACAATTCCTTAGACACAGAATTGCTAGGTCTGTGATTAAGTACATTGATAACTTTGATAGGCATTACTAGTCGTCCTCCAAAATGAATATAAATATTCATTTATATGTGCAACTACAAAAAGTATGAGTGTGCTTTTTCCTCATTGCCTTATAAATGCTGTATATTTTCAGAGTTTTAAATAGTTTATTTTGGGGTATGAAAAATGATATCTCATTGTCTTAGTTTGCACTTATTTAATAGAAGGTGATTATCTTTTCATGTTTATTGTCTGTTAGTGACATTTTTGTTGAAACTGCCTATTCATATCATTTGTTCTTATATTTTTCCTTATAATTTCTCACAATTTGGAATGTCCTCTTTATCATACAGTAGATTCTCACATAGGTTTGAATTTTTTTCTGGATTCTTTATTCTGTTCCAATCATCTGGCTGCCTATCCAGGCATTAATATTATACTGTTTTAATAACTAGCTTGATAGTACACTTTAATATCTGGTAAGACTGAGTCATCCTCAATGAGCTTCCTATTTAAAATTCTCTCACATGGTTTATTTTTCCAGATGAACTTTAATATTGTATTATCAAATTTAAAAAAAGTCATTGGAATTTTTTGTAATTGGAATTGAAATGAGTTACTGGATAAATCAGAACTGACATCCTTATTGTGATGAGACTTCTTGTTTAAGAATAAGTTTTATTTTATGTATTCAACTTTTTTGTTTTTCACTAGTTTTCAAGTTTTATTCTATAGGTTTTACACATTGAGTTCATTGTTAGATATTTTACATTTGTTTTTGCTATTGGACAAAGGAAATTTTTCTCCCATCTTATTTTGTATCTTGCTTTTATATAGGGAAGCTATTGGTTTTTGTACATTCTGGAGGAACTATGATAAGGGACATGCAGAGGAAGAGAAGCAGAGAACTGGGGAAAAGAAAGAATTACGAGACTGTCGTGGAAGCTAGGGGAGGATACATCTCAAGGATCAGATGATGGTCAAGGTCACTATCAAATGATGTCCGGGGCAAGTAGGCCTGGACCAGGAGCCAGCTGAGAGAGATGCAGTAAAGACGAGAACAGTTAGGGATCACACAAAAAAGAAGGACATGCCACACCTCCTTGTTTTTTGTGTTCTCTTCATAGTTGGAGTCAGAGAGCCTTCCAATTGTGATAGAAAAATCCAGAAGCTTGGATGCATATGTGTGTGCATGTGTGCGCGTGTGTGTGCATGCGCACATGTGTGTGCACAGATGCGTGCAGCTGGATAAGGAGCATAGGTACCAGTCTCAGAATCTGTGGGTCCACATAGGACTTGATTATCGACGGTTTTATTTAGAGTGTTCTGTGAACCGTAAATTGCAGTTAGTTTTCTCTGATCCTATACTGTGGGGCAAACTAGGGCATAGATTTGCTTTTCCTGAGAAGTGAGAGCAGTAGATGAATAGTAAGACATTGGGTTTTTTTTTTGTGTTTTTTTTTTTAATTTGTTTCAAGTGAAAATTTGTTCACATGGCACTCAAGTTCCCCAAATGGCCATAAATCCCTGACTTGGCTAGAGGCTAGCCTCTCTTTCCTGCCCAGGTTTAGCCAGCCTTGCCGCCAGCAGTAAAGGTTCTTTTGGTACAGCAGGGGGCAGGAAGAAGAACTGCATGATTGGGTTATGGCATCGCCTTCTCCCCGTTGCTGTTTGTCCAGACTTGTGCTTTAACAATAGGGGACTTTCATTGGCTGTGATATTAAAATAGGGTAAAGATGTATAAATATCATTCTACTTATGAAAATATTCTTCCAGTAACTGGACCCTGAGGGTGAGCCAATGAATTTCAAGAAAGCCGACCTTTCCAAATGTAGGGCCTAAGGTGACCAGCTCAGAATAACAGAGGACCTTTAATATGGATGCTGATATTTGATCTTTGAAACTTTAAGACGATAGAATACGGATGGAATTTAGCCATAATTTGGAGGAAAAGCTCTTTAACAGAATAAAATTGATTCTCAAATTTTAGAGGAGCATTTCTCAGGTTGACACATAAGATATAGAATACTCAGTTCAATTTATATTTCAGATAAAAATGAATAAAAATTATTCCCATTTTTATTTCCTAACTCTGGCAGCACTAAACAGCTAGTCTTTCTAAGGTAGAGATGTCCATCTTCTATGGCAAAGGTCAGTTGGACTTCATTGGGTTATCCTGTGGACTAAACACTCTTTGGGAAGAAGTATTTAGGGATAGATATACTGGACATCCACTGGATTCTAGTTTCTATCCATTCTTTACTGAGCCTCTCACATCCATCTTGTCCACTCCATTCCATCACTGCCCAGGGAGTTCCAACTATTAACACCATTAACCCAAAATGTTCATGGGCTCAGTGATTTTACTCCCTTTGCAGTAAACTACTGTTGGTTTTCTCTGCTTTGTTTCTCTTTCTCAACACTCCCTTCATGCCACACTATTCCACCCTGAGTGCAATGATCTGAAAAATGATTCCCAAACTCCATTTCACCATGTCCTAAGGTGATATGCTATCAGTCAAATCTGCCTACTTATAGAACTGGAACCACATCTGTCTGTGGCCCAGGATATCCAGGGATGTAATTTTTTTCTAGCTCAGTCACATCTTGTGACTCTTGTGCCCTGATTTCTTGAGAGTTGATCTTTCATACCCCTTCACAACTCCTCACTCAAGAGACACCTACTGCTTGGTTGGTTTAGTGAATCCTATCAGAATTGGCCAACTTTATTGCATGGGAAAGTTGTTTTAAGCCCAAGGTTTTTGTGCTGGAGAAGTTCAGAGAGATTATAAGATACTGAATCTTGCTCTTACTTATGTGAGCCTCCCTCTTACTGTTATTTTTAGGTTTAGGGCTCAAAAGTCAGAGACCTCTGTGTTTGAACTCCCTATTCATCCTTTAAATTCTAAAACCAGCTTCAGCCAAGAGGGACTCAATAAATATTAGTGTTGGAACTGAATTGAGAAGTTTATTCTTTAAAGTCACTTAATTCTAGATTTCTAGGTTGAAATCTATGATATATTTCTCTTTGGAACTTCTTGTGTCTGCAGGTCTTATGAGAATAACCGCTTTGGCTGCTCTACTCAGAAACATTATAGAACACTGCTGGAAGTGAGGAAAAGAAGTTGGAACCAAGAATAGTAATACTATTAATAAAACTGGCTCAAAGCTATAATCACAATAATAATGATAATAGTATAAAACGTCCACTGTGTTTCAGGTGATTTATGCATATTTTTCTTTACTTATTTTCTTTATTTTTTTATTTAATTTTTTTAAATGTTTTATTTATTTCTAGGAGAGAGAGAGAGAGACAGCGTGAGCAGGGGAGGGTCAGAGAGAGAGAGGGAGTCACAGACTGAAACAGGCTCCAGGCTCTGAGCTGGCAGTCAGCACAGAGCCCGACGCGGGACTCGAACTCACAAACCGTGAGATCATGACTGAAGCGAAAGCTGGATGCTCAACCAACTAAGCCACCCAGGCGCCCCTGCATATTTTTCTTTAATTCATACAACATCCCCAGTTAGGTGTTATTGTTACCATTTCACAGATAGGAAAACAGGTCCAGAATGATTGAGCTGTTTGCCCATAGATAAAGGTTAGTTAAGTCAGAGAACCAGTATTTGAATAAATGTCCATCTGGGTGAAGTCCTAGGTTTACCTCCCATACCAGGTCACATTCCTCTTCTTGTTGGTCGTTGGGGGCTTTTTGCTTTGTGATTAGAGACTCACAGGTCCATTAAAGGGAAATGTGAGGGCCGAATGCTAGCCTGGCACCTGTAGCCAAACAGCGCTCCATTCGGAGGATCATCTGCCTGCCAGGACCAAGAGGAATAAGGCAACTGGGCCCAGCTCCTGGGGGTCTGGAATGTAATGTGGGTCCCCAGGCAGGCTTCTCTGAAACCAGACCCAGCCTTGACCCTGGTTAATTACTCTAGTTTTTCACACAGCCGAATTCCTGCTGTCAGTGGGTCCTGTGATGCACATCAAGTCTGCCAACATACACAGAGCAGTGCTAATCCTGGTGAGCTTGCCCTGGGGCTGGGCAGGACGTCCTATCGAATGATTATCATGTGATGAAGCCCCAGTGCTCCCTGGCCTGTCCTGGCTTTCCGGCTGCAGTGTTAACAGACTTTTCTTCTGGGGCATCCAGGAGCTGGAAATTGCTCACATGGATCACACACGCTCTGGTGCCAGCCCAGCAGCTTTACCTAGCTGAAGGCCTCCCTCACTCTGGCTTGATAGCAATCGAGCCCTCCCAGTTGGAGCTTGTTACCTGGGAGCTGTCCAGATCCAATGATGAAAACTGGCTAGGGTGTAGTTGTTACGGTCAATTACCGGCAGCCCATTAAATGAGGGTTGGCAAACCTGGGAGCCCCTAAGCGCCATTTCTGAGGCACTTTGGGTACATTGTTTTTCCAGCCTCTATTCTCTTAACCTGCCTTGCTCCATTCTTTTCTTTCATGCTGAGACTCATGGGAATATGAAAGGAGATGGAGTCCAGGGTTTCGAATTCCCATTTGAGTTACTCCTGAGTGGTGAGATGGGATGGGATGTTCTGTGCCCAGAAGGTGGGCTTAGCCTCTTTCACCTCTCAGGGAGAGGTTGTGCACTTTGTTGAGAGCCAGTCAGCTGAATCACTAGAGAGGTCGGAGTGTGCCTGGAAACCAAGTGCCTGCAGAATTCCTCTGAACCTTCTTAACACTGAACTAGGAAGAAGCTGCATTTTATAAGAAGGCTACATCCAGGCCTCTCCAGGTGGTCAGAGGCTCTCAGGGGGCCTGTGCTCATCATTTTGGGCTGCGCTTCATTCTCAGCCTTCTTTCTGAGGAAGTCTAGCATTGCAGCACCAGAATTTCTCTGGTGTGCTAGGTAGTGCTAGGTAGGGCCTTTTTTCCTCTAAAGGTTAAGATCTTCCTCACTAATACTTTAGATCAGAAGTTTAAAAAATGTGGTCTCTAGACCAACAGCATCAGCATCATATGGAAGTGAGTTAGAAATGCAAGTGATCAGGGGTGCCTGGGTGGCCCAGTTGGTTGAAGCATTTGATTCTTGAATTTGGCTCAGGTCATGATCTCAAGGTTCATGAGTCGAACTCTGCATTGGGCTTTGCACTATCAACACAAGATTCTCTCTTTCCCTCTCTGCCCTTCCTGCACTCTCTCTTGCTCACTCTCTCTCTCAAAATAAATAAATAAACTTAAAAAAAAAAAAAGCAATGCGAATGATCAGGCCCCACACTAGACCTGCTGAATCAGAACTCTGAGGGTGGGGGCTGGCAGTCTGTTTCAGCAAGGCCCTTTGGAGGATGAGGAGGCATGCTCAACTCTGAGTTTACTTCTTTAGACCCATGTGCCTCCGGGTGTGGTCTGTGGAACACAGCATCAGCATCTCCTGGGAGAGTACTAGAAATGCAGTATCTCGGGCCACTTCTCCAACCTGCTGAATCAGAATCTGCATTTTAACAATGATTGATTGAATGGTGATTTGCTTGAACTTTAAAGCTTGAGAAGTGGTTCTCAACCTTGGCTGCACATCAGGCTCACCTAACATGCAGGCCCCACCCTGGACCAATTAAATCAGAATTTCTTGAGGTGATGCCCAGGCATTGGTGTTTATTAAAAGTTTCCCTAGTGATTCTAATATATAGTCAAGGTTGAGAGCAATTACGTTGGACCACCATAGGGTCCAGAATCACAGGGTTATGTCTGTTAAAAAATAAAACAAAACAACCAGCCAACTACATAACGACCAGAACAAACCTGCTGATGTAGAGTAGAGCTACCCACCAATGTGGAGGGACACATTTGTGCCTCATGGATGCATTGGGTTGATGTGGAATTATTGATCCTATCAGGCCTTGGAGGTGGCGGGATGGGAGCTGGGTTGTCATGAGCAGCCATGTACCCTGGGGGCTATTACAAATATGATTTTCTGTGTATACTGTGACAGGAAGAAGGTTGGGGAACATGCTGTAGAGAAGCTGACTAAATCTGTTATTCCTGAGTTAATGTGCTAACAATGGTGATGGGGTATGGGAAGCGTTGGAAGAGTGAGATGTGAAGAATCACTGACTCTGGAGCTGAGGAGGCAGAAACAGGCCTTTAGATATTTGATGACTTCTCTGATTTGAATCCAGACAAATGCTTTCTAGACCATTATTGCCACCTTGTATTTATTTAGTATTCTTGCTCTTTAGAGATTTCCTAGCTGTTATCTTATGATTTCTTACAATAGGCACAGATTGTTTTCCTTTTTGGAGATGAGGAGTTTGAGGCCAAGAAAGTTGGGACTCTCTTAAGGCCAGTGAATAAGGGGCATTCAAAGGGTGAAGAGGTGTTTCTTTGATTTCTACTGTACAGGTCTAGAGACCTTTCATGTCATAATGGCAAATGCTATCTCTGCAATGGGGTGAGGAGATTTGAGGTAGGACTCAGCCCCCTGCTTTCAGGCAGGGACTCTATGTTCCTACTGCTGCTTTCAGTCTTATGTCCTTGCCTGGAGCCTGGGGCTTCCTGGGAGTACCCCAAGAAAGCTCTAAAAGAACTGTGTAGCTAATTACAAAGCCTGACTGTTGTTTGGCTGGCTGGAGTGTGTTAACACATCCCCCTCTCGCACAAGTTTTCATCCTGGTACTGGATGAACATATTGTAATTATGCTAATGGTGCTGGCTGGGCAGCCTGAGGCTGAGAAGGAGGGGGCACCTCTCCCTAATTGTTTCCTTCTCCTGGAGCACTTGGTGCTCTGCCCGAGTCCCCAGATAGGCAGAGGGAAGGCTGCAGGGCAGGTGGAGCTAGGGAGGAGGCCTGTACAGGGCTTCCTGTCCTGGGGCTGCTGGATCCACCTGGTTTGCAGGGAGGCAGAGGTCAAGGATAGGTGCCAAGGATGGGTCCACTGAGCAGAGGAACCTTCTGCTGGATTCAGTGGGGACTGTGTTCAGGACTGGCCCTTGTGAGATTGTGAAAGAGGCAAATTGCTCATTAATGTCTTTCACCTTCTCTTTGGTGATGGTGGGTCTTCCTCCCCTTCCCACTCCCCCAACCCCTCTCCCCCATCCCCCCATCCTCTTCCTTCTTCTTTTTGCTTTTTCTAAACCTCCAGGCACACAGTGTTTTTCTGCTGGTTTGGAATTTGTTTGTAGGCAAGTTTATGATATAGACATAATTATAGATAAAGATATACATACAAATATTGGTATTGGAGTAGACATGAACATCCTCATGTATAGGAGGCTTAATAAACATTTGACTAACATTTGACTACTAAAGACAGCTTGTCAGAAAGCATAATGCTTAATGAACTTAAGGCCATGAATGATGGAGATATTTTCAAAGTGACCTGTCCAGTGTTCTTTAAATGACAGGGTTATATAAGCAAAATTGTTAACAATTGGCACCAATAGAGTTTTAAGCAGAGTTGATGATATATACAGGATTTCTTATTAAATTGTTCACACATACTTTTTCTACCATCATCCATTTTCATGAGCTCATCAGTAAAGGGCACTTCACAAAGACTTCATGGGTGCAGAAGGCTCTGTGTGTCATGTACATTTATATTCATCCAGTGAAAGGAACGGAGTCTCACATCCAAGCTGGTGCACGCTGAAAAGGATCACTTAACCAGGGGTGACCTTGAGATGGTTAGTTTCTGGGCACCCATCTGGACTTTCCACAGGATGTGTAATGCTGGTCCAAGCTCATTGTAAGCAGATTTTACAGGGTAGCATGACAGTAATCATCATTCTGGATTATACTGAAGTAACAGCTGAGAAAGCAAACTTTGACTTGGGACTGTCACTGGTTAGAGCTTTATTTTCCATTTGTTTTTAAGTTTGTGTATTTCCCTTGGTAGTCTCCTATTCAGCTGTCAGGAAGATCATGAAAGGAGTTCTTTTTTCTTCTTCTTTCCTTTTGGTCATGCACATCTTTATAGCTGCAAAGGACTCCAGGGAAGTGCTAAGCTTTGTGTAACTGGCTGATGGGTTTCATTTAGCACCATGATTCTTCTGTGGGATTCTTTGTTCAGTATTGGTTGTGAAACTCTTGATTCAATCCAAAATTTCCGAGCCTCAGCCAAACTGGTTTACGACATCGTGAACCAAGTATAGAATGAAGATGGTTAGTTTGGTTTATCTTGTCTGTTAGACTAGGGTTAGCTGGGTCTTCAGCACTGTGCTAGGTTTTGAAGGAGTGGGGAATGGACAAAATAGCAAACACAGTCCTCGCCTGCAGGACAGCATATATCTAATCTCTTACCCTTCAGTCTCTCTCTCTGTAATTCTTTCCCCTTGAACTTCTCCCTCTTTTCTCTTTGTCCTGTTTTTCTCCTCCTTTTGTCTCACTTTTTTTTCTTGTGTTCATGTTTCCATATAAGATTTGTCTTCACTCAGTTTCTACAACTAAATATTTCTGCCTTTCTGCCTTTATTTCTGTGACCTTATTATTATTTTTTTTTAATCATCTGATTATAGATTTTCAAAGCAGGAAAACAAAAAGGCAGGCAACAAAAACATCTCTTCAAGCCTGATTCTTAAACAGTCACGGATGGGTGAAGCAGACCTTCCCTCTCCTCATACTATATAACCTTGCCCAGGTATTATAACTCAAGTGGTCCATTATCTGAAATATTTCCTTAACAGTGGGCGTTCTTACCTACTATGCAATATGAGCTTCTCCCATAACCATTCACAACAAGCTAAATGCAGGGCAAAATTTCACTCCTAAATCAGAATTACCCTGGATTCCTGGCACTTTAAACCAGATTGTTAATACCCAGTGATTTTATTAGAGTATCTCTTGTAGGCGTGGACTTTTTCCCCCTCCCATTTTAAATGCTAGTTAAAAGGGGAAAATGACAACCTCATTCCTCTGAAAGAGAATTTTGGCAGGCAGATAGTATGATTCTGGAACAGACTGTTTAAATATTATTCACGTGTTATTTAAAGCTGCAACATGGACATATGTATATTCCTGCAACGTTAAATAGCTGTTCAACTTGCAATTCTTATTGAGATTAGATCAGTTTATTTGGAAGAAAACAGGGTGGAATGCTATCCCTGGGAAAAGAGAAGCCACTATAGTGCAGGGTTTAAGCAGTTGATGAGAAAAGGAAGAGCTAGAGCATCTTATCTACTGGGGCAGGTAGCCTGTTACTGGGGCTAGAAACCACTCTTCCAAAATGTGGTTATTGACCTGTTCAAATGATTGCTTTTCATTTGCTACTTCAGATCTAATTGTTGACTCTAGTGGGGACTGCAGTTTTTACCATGTCCAATAGCCAGCAGCCTTCTCAACTTTGAGAATGGAACAGGGAGGTAATTAAATGGTAAATCAACAATAATACAAAACATATAATAAGACAAATCTTATTCTTTTTAAAAAAGTTTGTTTATTTTTGATAGTGACAGAGGTAGTATGAGTGGGAGAGAGGCAGAGAGAGAGAGAAGGAGAGAGAGAATCCTAAGCAGGCTCCAGGCTCTGAGCTGTCAGTAGGGAGTCCACCCAAAGTGAGACTCAAACTCATGAAACTGAGATCATGACCCGAGCTAAAGTCTTGACGCTTAACTGACTGAGCCACCCAGGTGCCCCAAGGTAAATCTTATTCTATTTCTAATTGTTATTTTAAGAAAAACTGAATGACAGTGTTTACCTCAGAAAACAAGAGGAAGAATCTTTTTTAGGTCGAATCACTTCTTGCCACATTTTAGGCAGTAATAAAGCTGGATACCTAATGTGAATCTCATACAGAAAAAAAAGGATGGCTCATAGATGTGTCAATCAATATAGGTTAGGTTATGGTGCTGTGACAAATAATCCCCAAACCTCAGTGGCTTAGCATATAGAGGTTTATTTCTTCCTCAAGTCAGAACAACTTTTGGCTTTCCAGGTTGCTTGCATCTATTACTGTGCCATCTGGAACCCATGTCTTGCACTTTGGTTATTAGAGCACGGGAAGAGCTTTGCATAATGGCTTTTAAATATGTCATCCCAGAAGTGACATACATCACTTCTGCTTGCAACTTATTGGCCATAATTAGTCAGAGTACCCCTCCTAACTGTGACTAAGCTGAGAAATGTAAAGAAACACATAATGAGTTCTAAATGTCTCTGACACAAAGCATAAATGGGACCTATGCTATGTTAAAAGGGTCTCATTTTGTTAACTACCAGTATTTGTGTGATAGGAGCATTTTAGAGAAGCTTGCAGAGGGCTAGACTTCTGGGAGGATTCAGGGTCAAGGCCCTCTCAAAGGCAGGAGAGCTGGAGTCAGCTTTGTAGTTGCTCAGATTTCTGGGTTTAAATAGACGGAATTGTGGGAGATCCTGAGAGGCTGCAGACAGAGAGTCTGGTTGCCCTGCTAGGGGCCTATCCCATATAAAGAGGCAGATGATCTGGAGGGTTCTATGCTTGCCATTTCATATCTCTAGGTTTGTGAGGGCCTTTTCTGAGCTGGCTAGTGGTTTGTAGACACTGACCATTGCTGCATGTAGTCTTCCAGATGCCAAACCTCTCCAAAGGTAGGGATACCTTTTTGGTTATTGTGACAGCAGCAGTATCACCCAGAGAATTCTAACAGGTTTCTGGAATAATAAACCAGGCTGCCAGAGTAGGTCAATTTTGTTGCTTTTGTGGTAGAAACTATGGCTCTCAAACTTGGTTATGCTCACAAATGACCTAGAGATCTAGTAAAAAAAAAAAAAAATGCAGATTCTGGTTCAGTAAATCTGGACTGAGGCTCGAGATTCTGCATATTGACTAAGATCTCACACTTCACATAACCAAGGATTATTAGCTAAGGATTCCAACTGGGTGTGTTAATCTACTGAGGCTCAGTTGTGTGACTACAGTAGAAGGTTTTCCTTGGGAGCTTCCTCTATGGGAGGCAATGATCTCAATCTCATTATTCCTATTGCCCAGGCCACTGATGGGAATCACACATGGGACTTCAGAGACAAAGAAGCCTCACTTGGGCTGAGCTGTTTGTGAATATATGAATTCTCAATACACTTGGTTTTGTTTTCTCCTATTAAGGAATCTGACAGGCAGTTAATAGCTCATGAAAAAGCCATATCCAAACTGTACTTTGAAGAAATCGGAAAGTAGTGCTTTTGAATGATTTCCTTCCCATTGCAACTTCCAAATCCAGTCTAGCAAGAGGCCTGGACCCTGAGTGGCTCCTCTAGCATTCAGATGTGTCTGAGCAAACACAAGAGGCAATCAAATTACCTTAACAGTGGCCACTTCAGAGCGCTCACTTGAGATGACAGTTACAGCTTCAAAAGAGGTATGCAAACCGGAATAATGAAATGTTCCATTTTATTAAGTTCCTGGCCACAGGGAGGGATTGTACTAGAAGGAAGAAAAGGTGGGGAGTTTTTAGCTTGATTTCTGTGACGCTGATAAGCAGTAATTTTTGCAGAGGGGGGCAAAAAGTAATCCACTGGAGTAAAACCATTTTCATAATACCATGGGAATGAGTTATGGCTGAGAGTAAGGCATGGCTCCTAATGGCTGCCTGGGCTTCCATCTCCATCTTTCATGGACCAGTCCGACATTTTTATAGTGCTGACACAAGAGAGAGCATTTATGTTGCTTCTATTCTACATCTGTCAACAGTTGGGGTAGACTGCCACTACCTGAGGTTCACTTTTGATCTGATTTCTGTGTCAGCTCAGCATGGGACTGCTGGATATGTCGCGGGAGCAAAGTGGCTCTGGAGGCTAGTTGCACCATGTTTTCAGACCACTGATGATTAGAAGGACTGAGAGTAAATTGTTTTTGCACGAATCAGAGCAAAGTGCCATTTCCTCTCCTTTATGGTTCATCAGAAACTTGGCCACGGTGCACTGGCCTTGCTTTCCCTTGCCTCCCAGAACTTTGTCCAAGTTCCATTTCCAGAAAGTGGGATTCTCTGTCTCTCACTGGACCTGGTATATGCCTGGATCTGAAATAGCAACCCAGAGATCTGGTTAAATGCAAGAATGAGGAGAAAACACTTATGTGTATATGCCTCTACCTTTCCCCTCTACCAGTAGTATCTATGTGACTTGCACTAGGACATGTGTATCCTTCCTGTCACTTCACTTCAAACCCCAAAACTCTTTAGGGATTGCTTACCAGTATTTCTGGGATCCATGAGTGCAGAAGTTACATATTCTTCTCATTAATATCTTGAGAGTTAACTGTTAGTATGCACTAACTTGTAGGTAGTTGCCTAGCTTTTGAGATCAGAGACTGTTTTCTTTATATTTTCTTGTGGTGAGGTTTTCCTGGCACTGTACATAGCAGTTACTCCATGTATGTTTGATTGGCCAGCAAATTGACACAATGTGTTTGGATATGCTTATACTTTAAAAGGCAGTGTGTTTTGAGGGTGAGACAGGATAGACAACCTGCTAATACGTGCCTTGAAGTCTTTGTAGAAAGTACCATCTGAGGTGGCTGCTAAAACTGCCCACAAGCCAGTGGAAAGAATTCTAACATGAGAGAAGAGTCTGGGTACAAATGCAGATATGGATTGAAGCCTGATTGCAGAGTACAGCGATGTCTGTGATGGAGCCTGAGTGTCTTTTGGAGATTCGTGATCCTAAAGATCTCATTCAGCTTTAGTTTAGGATGGTAATAACTTAAACTCCAACACTGGGATGGCCATTGATCAATGAAATGAGCTGGCAGTTTCCAGACAGGTTCGTGAGATGAAATACCTCAAATTGACCAGTCCAAGAACATTTTTCACAGCCTATCCATCCCTTCTGAGCTATTCAGAGAGCAAAGTAAAAGAAATTAGAACTTTGAAATTGCTGCGTGTCCAGTGGCAACCTCTCTGGGACACTGAACGAGTTGCAATTTATCTAGTTTTCCCACTTAGAGAATTGGCAACAGTAGCTGCACCAGCCACACTTAATGAGTATAGATGTGTTAGATGCTGTACTGAGTCTCTTGACCTCAGTTAATTTTCATGACAAACAGGCAAGGTAGCAATGGTTATCCTTATTTCATAGATGAGGAAACTAACACTCAGAGAAGGAGGTAAGTTATCCAAAGTCACACAGCTAGGAAGTAGCAGAAGGACTTGAATCCTAGGTATACTTTATCCAAAGCCAAGGTCTTAAATGTTACATAAACTGCCTTTCCCCTTTTCCAGTATCTCTTCTTGAAAAGAAATGCTCCTTTTCCAAGTGGAATTGGAAGACAGTCGGTTAGGTCCCAGTTCTTTAAGAGGTATGTCCTTGTGATTTGGGTGGTAGGAAATATAAAAAATAACTTTATGCTACGTCTCAGCATGGTAGCCATTTCAAAACAATGGAAATGTTTTGTGGGAGAACTCCATTCCCCTTTGAGAACTGTTGCAATAATGCCTTTGGTAGGATTTAAATTCCTCTTAGGAGTTGGGCTGCCAAAGTTACCAGTCCAGATGGCCAGGAGAAGGACATTCAACCAGGAAGATCTGAAAGATAAATAATGAGTGAGAGGAGAGGGAGATGAATTTGAATCAATGTATTTCAGTCAGTTGAAGAACATCCAGGGGTGAATGTTGAGCTAGAACATAGAGTATCAAAGAATGTGACTTTGCTTTAAGTGGAGTAAGGAGGCCAGTTAAATGTGTAAGGATAAATATGAGGCCAGTTAAACATGTATAAGAATAAGTGAGGTTATTAAAGGACACAGTATAGAGAGGAAAGGAAGAAATCAAGGTAAGAATCTTGGGAGGAAGAGGAATGCATAGGAAAGTGAAAGTGTTCAAAGCTAAGAGAAGAGGAATTATGCAGGGAGCTTGTTAAAAGGGTCTGCTAAATTGTTAGATGATTAAAAGCAGTGTCTACCACAGCTGAACATGTGTAGACACTTATGTGACCTTGGGCTTCCTTCTTGGTATATGGTCCACAGAAATGTGTATGTGCCCACACAGACACATGCAAGAATATTCATGGCAGTTTTGTTTATAGTAACCACATGTGTGTCAACAGTAGAATTGAAAATAATTTTTAGCATATTCCACAATTATCATACTACATAGCAATTAAAAATGAACTACTATATTTGCAACAAGAAGGATTAATCTCATAGACATAATGTTGAGTGAAAGGTGTTTTAAAAAGAAATATTCATAGAGATAGTAAAAATTGAAGAGGATTGATTATATAGTTTCTATAGCAAGTCTACTGTTTTAGAGGCTTTTTTGGAGCCCTAATAGGGTACATAATTGGCTTTTTTTTTTTTTTTTTTTCATTTAATTTGCAGCTCCTCTTACCTCCCAAACCCACTGGAGTGAACACAGGTCTTGATGCTACAGAAACTTTTGATGGATCCCTAGCTTTTTGGACTTGACCTTTATGACTAGCACCTGTTCACCGAAGGTTGGTCCGCCTTCTTGATCACATGTTGGGATTTTGTGCTTGGTCATTTTTGGTTTGACTTTCATATTTAGTCCTTCAAATCAGTTCTTCTTTGTAGAAGACTACAAATTGAATACAGAAATAACAGTTTCCCCATTAAAGGGTTTTTGTTTTGTTTTGTTTTTGAGTGTGAATTTCATGAATATGTTTGCCTTATATGCTTCAAAGAGTAATGAGTACTAATTTAGGAATGTGGTTTGGCTGTAAGTCATGTCTTTTAGAAAATAGCATAAACTTCCCTTTTTTTCTTTCTCCCAACATGAGAAGTCAGTGTTGCAGTCTTTTTCCTTTTGCTTCTAATAAGGCAAAGTCTCTACAGGGTTAATTAATGCCAACTATCCTGTGACAAAGATTGAGCCAGCTGAGAGTATTCATTTATTACCCAGGGTGAGTAAGCCAGCCATTGAGGAGGGAGAAAAGAGAACAAGTATCCTTCAGCAGGAAAATGAAGCAGTAGAGGATCAGGGGATCTGTGAGGCAGAAGAAAGATTTCTAACAGCTTAAGACCGTAGCTGGTGGCAGTGGCTGGAGACAGAGATGGGGCAACAGTGTAGGATGAAGTTAGAAATAAGAGGCTAGGGGCACCTGGGTGACTCTGTTGGTTAAGCAAATGACTCTTGATTTTGGCTCAGGTCATGATCTCCCCTGTGTTAAGCCCTGTGTTGAGCCCCATGTCAGGCTCTGTGCTGGGAGTGGAGCCTGCTTAAGAGTCTTTCTTCCTCTCTTTGCTCCACTCCTCTTAAATTAAAGAAATAAGAGGCTAGAAGTGAAGGTGTGAGGGATAGCAATGACAAAGTCTATGAAAGAGTTGGAGAAGAGGTGAGAATCCCAGTGGAGTAGAGATGAAAATACAGGCTCTTTCCATGAGAAGAAGGGCGGAAATGGTGGGGGAAAGGGAGAGAGGCAAACCATGAGAGACTCTTGAATGCTGACAAAAACTGAGGACTGATGGATGTTGGGGGGGGAGGGGGGATGGGCATGGAGGAGGGCACTCGTGGGGATGAGCACTGGGTGTTATGTGGAAACCAATAGGACAATAAACTATTTGTAAAAAAAAAAAATACAGGCACTGTCCACCTGCTATCAAGACTTTAAAATGAAAAGCATAATATCCCCCCACAAGTAGAAGCAACTGAGTATTTCTTTTTTTTTTTTTTTTTTTTTGCAACTGAGTATTTCTAATCATTATGCATTTTGTATTGTGGTGCGAGTGGGTAAAACATCTGAGAGACTGAGTTGTTTATTCTTCAATCATTTTAATTCAGTGGAATTAATTCAGTGGAAACATAGTCTTTAATAAATGATTATTCTACTTTTTATTGTGGAGATTTGAAAACATACAGAAGTTCAGAGAATATTAATGGTTCCCAAGATGCCCATTACTCATTACCTAGTGCTAATAATTATCAATACTTTGTCATTTTTGATACATACTCATTTTTGGAAGATGAGTTCGGGGAAATTTTAATTATTTTTTGTATTAAAGAAGAGCGCATGTCTACCTCTTAATCTCATTTGCTCTTTTAAATCAAAATAGCCAACAAATATCCAACAGAGATATTTGGGGACTATTTTTCTGCTTTTTACAAGTTGATGGAATTACAGGAGTAGGCAGTAAGATCTGCTGGGGTTTGCACTTGTTGGCCCCATTATGGATGAGCCCTTAGCATCAGATGGTAGCCAGGCAGAATGGTAAAGGATCCTGGCAGGTTTTGGTGCCTCAAGTCTTTGACCCATGGGATCCTTCTTCAGGCATCCTGGAGCTCAGGATCTCTACCTGTCTTTTTTTTTTTTAATTAAAAAAATTTTTAAAAAAATGTTTTATTTGTTTCTGAGAGAGAGAGAGAGGAGAGAGTCAGGTAGCGTGAGCAGGGGAGGGTCAGAGAGAGAGGGAGTTGGAATTGGAAGCAGGCTCCAGGCTCTGAGCTAGCTGTCATCACAGAGCCTGATGCGGGGCTTGAACCCACGAACCGTGAGATCATGACCTGAGCTGAAGTCGGATGGTTAGTCATCTGAGCCACCCAGGCGCCCCTCTACCTTTCTTTTAAACAACATACCTGCAGAAAAAGTTTTGCTTGTCTTATTCACCATGAGAATGGATGATTGGCCATATTTCATGTCTGTTTGTTGGGGGGGGGGCTTCATTTTAAGTGTAAATAAGAAATTGGGTGAAATAGATAAATCACTAATTGCAGAATGTAGGTGTTAGATAACAGGTTAGGGAATTATTTCTTCAGGATACAGGGCCTGGACCCCTAAATCACTTGGAGTAGGCTGCCACCTATTTCTATATACAAAATGGCCCTAGCATGTTGGTGATGTCCCCAAACTTCATCCCTGGGCACAGCTCCCTCCTCCGATGTCTGGTCAGCCTTGTGCTTGTGCCTTAAGGAGCCCTGTCCATAGACAAGGTCAACAGCTTGTGGCTATGGTGGCTGCAGGGGTTTGAAAAGGGAATGTACAGCTGTTCATTTCATTTTTACTTTTTCCTGTTCTTTCCCTTGTAGGGGTTGTCCACCCTCTGCTGCCTTCTGAAATGATTATTAATGGAATTGTCTTCACTTTTTCTGAACCCTTGGTTTTTCCTCTTAGTCCCTGATTATTTTAATTCTGCCAGCCTCTTTTTCATTTCTCTTTTCTTTTGCCTGCTGGTCCTTGATTTACAGTCCTGCCTTTTTCCTGCTCATGTCCTTCTTTTCTATTCCTATCATATTCTCTCTCTTCTTTGAACTTGCACATATTGGAGAAAATTAAAATATAATTTTCAGATTTTACTGGCCCAATTATTCTATTTCAAATGAAGCCATGGCAGCAATCACACTGATATCTGAAACCCAGGCAATCTGAGGACAGAATAAAAATACTAGCTCTTCTCTTGCCTTCCTGGCCACTTCCTCTGATATGATTTTATCTCAAAGAATTATGGACTTAAACATGTTATAAGTCACGTAAATTTTTTCCCAATGAGAAAAAGGTAAATTACTAATATTTTTGAATACATTAATATATCTTTTGAGCATCTACTGGGTGCATAAGCGTTATGCTGATCAGCTATGCCTTTGACTTGTATCTTTTCCAAAGGCTGGTATCCTATAATTCATCTATAAAGTAAGAAAAAGAAGACTGAAGGTATTATGCAAGTATTAAGCCATGAAATTGTCATATAGTTTATCTTTAATAGTTTAGCTTGGTTCTCATCTTCGTGAAGATTTCCTAGTCATTGCCAGAAGTTCTGTTCTTGAATCCTTCCTTCTCTCTTTCCTCCCTCCCTTCCTCCCTTCTATCTTTACTCCCTCCCAGCTAACTCCCTCCCTCCCTTCCTTGCTCCTTCCTTTGTTCCTTCATTCCTTCCTTTTTCCCTTCATTTCTTCCTTCCTTCCTTCGATTCTTCTTCCATCCTTTCTTCCTTTCATCCATCCATCCCATCTATCCCATCCCTCCATCCATCTGTCCATTGACCTATTCAGTCACCCATGGACTCATCCATCCACCTACCTAGTTAGCTTACTCTTTATAAGATGCTATACAAATATTGGTCATATAGAGAGTAGTAGAGTCCTTGCCCTTAAAGGACTCATAATCTGGTAGCAGAGAACTTATAATAACAGAAGCTAATGTTTATCAAGCTTTAACTATATGCCAGGCATTGCAGTAAGCATTTAAAATAAATGATCTCATTTAATCCTCAGAGAAACTCCTGAAGTACCATTGCACAGATGAGAAAATTATTGCTGGGCTAGAAATATTGGACACGAGGGCTAGTTTGACTTTAGAAGCCTGTGAGCCTCAATCTGATGGTTAGTCTCATAAAACCCCAAGTGGTGTTGTATCTAATTTCCACAAGTTATCATTCTTCTTACACTAGTAAGATACAGGAGAGGTTGTGGGGGCCACCACTGGGGGTCCAGTCTCCATGAGCCTTTCCTGTGGAGACGTCTGCAATGAAGGATTAAGTGGGGGACTCTGCTACTTATAGTCACACAGTGGATGAGCCCAAGAATGGAAGGAAACCTGACTCCTTGAGCCCAGGTTTGGAAAGAAGGTTCTTTGTTGATCTCTCATTGTGTTGACCTCTGTTGTATTTTAATAATATGGATGTATTTTTACACCTCAGCTTGAAGATTTTTAATTTATTATCTTTCAGTGGCCGTGATGGCAGTTGGAAAGCAGTAGCAACTTGGGAAAACATAGAAAAGTAACTTGCCCAAGGTTACAGGGGCTAAGAAGTGCCAGAGTGATACTTGAGCCCAGTATCAAGGTACTTATCTCTTGCACTTAATTTGTTCTGCTTACTTAGTGCTTATTGGATATATGCTTGTAGTACAAAGAGGAAATGCTTGGAGCCAAAGCAATCTGGGCATGAATGTGCCCTCCAGCACTTGCTAATATCATCATCTTGGACACATTAAGCTTCCATAGCCTCACTGTCCTCCTTTGCAGAAGTGGTAGTGGTACTTAAGTAGACAGGCTGCTGTGAGGATTACATGAGATGATGGGTGTAGAGTACTAGTCTGGTACCTGGCACACAGAAGACCTCCTCTTGTAAATGTCTGTCCTCTCAGCTTGGGTCTCCTCCATTTTGGATTTTGGTTCTCAAAGGGCATATCCTTACTTACTGTGGGAACTCAGGAACTGTCTGATGATTATGAATAGGGCTTTGGGAAGCCTGTGAGACCAATGGTTGTCAGCTCTTAGATCACTTTCTCTTTAATTTTAGGGGAAATAGACATATTGTAGAATACTGGCCCCACAGTGGCTCAGTATCATCATCATCATCATCATCATCATCATCATCATCATCATCATCAAAGCCTTTAACCAAAGATTACCTTGTCATTATCTTCATGGGGTAGAACCTGATAATCCTCTCTCTCCCCACTGATTCATAAGATCCACCAGTTCGGGAAGCTACTAACCTTAGAGGGTTTCATTATCTGTAATAGTGTCCTATATACAGTTGCGAGATAAAATACAGATGACTAGTTAAATCTGAATCTCAAACTATGAATGCTATTTTAGCATAAGTATGTCTTAAATATCACACAGAACATACTTATACTAAAAATTATTCATTGTTCATCTGAAGTAAAAATTTAAGTGGTGTGGTATATATTTACTTGCTAGATCCTAACCCCAGTTCATAATGACGCAGGCGTGGTGAGGCGAAAAGGCCAACATTTTCATGTGCTTTCTATTGCCCTCTGAGATGCATATAGTGCTCTTCTGGTTAATTTTCCCCTCAATAAAAAACATGAGTTGTTAACTGGAGTTGGCTAAGTCTCCTGATACTTAATTCCTCCCACCACAGACACTATTTTGTATAACCCATAAATGAAGGTAGATTTAGGTATTGTAATGGGAAAGATTTTTCTTTGAGAATTTCTGGCCCTTGAGGGCTCACCCTTTTGTCATCATGCTGGGGAGAGCTTGAAGCAAAGTAATGCTACTCATATCCCCTCCCCAGCACACCACCTCTTCCACTAACTTTGTGTTGCTGTGAATCCTCAGCCCTTTCCTCTTGATTTTTATGATCTGCAAAATGGTGAAAAGATGAAAAAATGTCCCGAGCTTTATCTAAAATCTGTCTGATAATAATGCTTCCTATGGTGGGCTTGTAAAGAATGCAGATCAGACCCACTTAACAAAGACCCAGTCCTACAAAGTAATGAAGACTCAAGTGGTCCTTATTAGGTATCAAGCTGTAAATCAGAACTCATCTGACATTCTCATTGCTGAGGAAATCAGGAATTGATGTGACAGAATGGCCATTGTTGTAGTAGTTGTTGTTGTTGTTGTTATTATTATTATTATTATTATTTTAGACAAAGCTACTAGAAGCCTGCCCACAGCCTCCTTGGGGTATACCAGGTGTGCGGGTTGAGTGTTGCCCTTCCATTAAATCTTCAAATGGGGGCTCTAAAAAATTTTGCATTGAAATAAGTAATGACCACATTTAATGACCAGTTTGTATGAGTGTTAACAGCTTGTGAGCCAACAAACTGGTCATTAACAGGTGCTAACTTCTGCTTTCTGGTTTAAACAATCCATTCTCATCTTTCTCCTGTTTGTGTTAGGGGCTTATGCAAATTCTGGCTGGTTTTTCATTTTCCTTGAGATTGGCAGCTCTTTTAATCAGTTAGATACCTCTCTGCTCGTGGCTCCTTTTTCCCAGGATTGTTTCTTCTGTAGTCCAGAGATGAATACATTTTTTTAAATCCAGCTTTTCTTCTGAAGGAATGAATGCATTCTGGCATAGTTCGTTCCAGAATGAATTAGGTGAAAAGTCCTGGAGGAAAATCTACTCTTAAAATATGAAGTCTCCTTCTTTGAAGTAGGAATGCAGATAGGTTGAGAATATCATACGATTTGAGGCAGCATTATGTCTGCTGAGGGGATGTGACAAAGTTTATCATCTTTGTGCTAGAAATAAACAGACATTTCTATTTGAAGAGTGTGTGATTGATCTTACCTGAGTCCAATATGTGTCTGTAATGGACCCTCCCGAGAAATCCCCTTCTCACAGCCTCCCTTGTTTTGGTTTCCTTGCTTTTGCCAGATTATTAGTTAAAAGGGCTTTCTTTCCACACTTATGTACCATTGGGGAAATGAGATTGGGAGAAAATTTGGGTTGCATGAGTTTCCTGTAGACAAAAGAGAAATCAGAAAACAAGAAGTCCAAATTCTGTCCAGTGAACTACCTTTACCATTTTGTGCGTATGGAGTCTGCGCTGGATTATACACTGTTCCGAAGCAGCGCTTCTGAAACTGTTTGTGGCAAAGAGCTATTTAAAAAATCCAGTACATTGCAGATTGATCATTTTTAAAGTATAAAATCAGACACTTGAGTGTCCTGGCAATGTCAGATTGCTGTGCAAGTTTCTAACTGGCTTCTCCCAGTTTTCATACTTATCCTATATCGGGCAAAGAGAATGTGCAACCAAAATCAGTCATGGACCACACTTTGGGTAGCACTGTTCTCATGACCTTGAGTCTTTCCTTTTTTACAGGTAGCAACATTTGTGGGAGAAAACTGTGGCTCAGCCACAACTTGCAATGACCATTTTCTTGGAATGACTTTATGGGGAAGGGTAGAACATGACTGGATGGTTTCTCAACTATCCGGTCATGGATATTTTATTTTTAGCACAGTCTTCTATGATATTTGGCCAACATGAAGGAAGCAGTTTAGTGAAACTAATTCTCCCTCCTGAGTGTTCTTCAGCTTAAAGTGGCTGGAGCACTTGTCTTGATTGACTAAAGCCCAGTAGCAGAGAGGAAGGTGCTCTGGTCCAGCAATAGGGCTGGTGTTTGGGGAAGAAAGGTAACAGTGGTCTGAATCCTCACACACATGGACGTGATTCATCAGATGGGGCCTTTATAAGGTTCTGTGTGTGTTTTTTTTTTAAATAAGTGTTAGAATTTTAAAACTTAATATTATAAAACTTGTAAGGATGATGGCAACAATCTATAATATGGCATTTAAGGTCACATTCAAGTTCTGTTCCCAGATGTTATGAAATTTAATTGTATAAGCTATGAGGTACCGTTTACTTTCTTTATGGTTGTTTTCAGTTTGTCATAAAATCTGAAATAAAAATTCACTGTTTAAAATTATGAGTGGGGTTCAATATCTTACTATATTTCTTTTAAAGGTCACTTATATGTTGTTCAAACCCTACCGAAAAGCAAAACTATTAAAAGTGAACATGTGTTTTATGATGACTTGCTTAATGGTTGGCTATAATCATATGAATATCAGCTTTAATTTGTATCAGAGGGTTTGTTGAATTTGAAATAAAAAGTCCCTGTGTTCTAATTCTAGCACCGTAACTCTCTGAGTTCCTTAGGCTTCTTGCTTGTTTTCTTCTCATTAATATATTGGAGGCTGCAAGAGTTCAGTTTATCTCTTCAGTTAATATTTATGGAACACTTATTATTGTGAGGCAAGGTGCTGGACACAAGAGAGCAAAAGGAAATAAGACATGTGCCCTGCCACTCCTGGCACTTGCAATGAAATAGGAAAAATGAGATGGGCCACATAGGTCATCTAATGTTCAAGAGAGGCACGGCCACAGTGAGCTATTACAGGGATGCAGACGAGGAGAAACTCACTTCTGGGAAGTGACCTGCAGGGAAGGTGGAGGCTAGGAGAAAGGAGGGATGATATTCTAGGCAGAAGTCACAACTTTTTCTATGAAGGGCTAGATAGTGAAGATTTCAGGCTACGCATACCAGATGGATTTGACTGTGACTATTCAACTCTGCAGTTGTGATGTGGCTGTGTTCCAAAAAAATTTTTATTTACCAAAGCAGGTGGTGGGCCAGATTTAGCTTATGGTAGGGCAAAAGGTATTTCTAGAGAAATAAGGGAAGGAAGAACCTGGAAATAAATGTGGATTAGTTCTAAAGAAATTTGGATGCTAAGCTGAATAATCTGAACTTTCACTTGAAGGTAATGGAAAAAATAAATCACTGTATCGGTCAGGCCAGGCCAGGCTATATGGCAGTAAAAACCAAACCAAACAAAACAAAGAAAAACAAAGCAAAAACAACCAAAAACAACTTCCAGAGTCTTTTCATACAGTGGCTTACTTCTAGCACATACAAAATTTGGTGTGGTTGAGGCTGTTCTCCCAGATAATAGCCAGTCATCCTCTGTATGGTATGGCAGTGACTCAGGCACTTCCATTTTGTGGCTCTGCCATTTCAACATTTGGCTTCCTAGGTCACCACAGCAGAGAAAATAGAGTTTAGAAAACACATACTTCTTTATACAATGGAATACTACATGGCTATGAGAAAGAATGAAATCTGGTCATTTGTAGAAACATGGATGGAACTAGAGGGTGTTATGCTGAGTGAAATAAGGCAGAGAAGGACAAATACCATATGTTTGCACATATGGGTGGATTAGGAGGAAGTTAATGGAGGACGAAGTGGGAGGAGAATGGGAAAAATAGTTAGGGAGAGGGAGGGAGGCAAACCGTGAGAGACTCTTGAATGCTGAGAACAAACTGAAGTCTGGGGGGGGTGGGGGAGAGGGGAAGGGGGGTGATAGGCATGGAGGAGGGCACTTGTTGGGATGAGCACTGGGTGTTATATGTAAACCAACTTGACAATAAACTATTAAAAAAAAAAAAAGAAAGAAAACACATACTTGTTTTGTAATGGCTTGGTCCAGAGTTGGTACCCTCTCTTCCATCACAGTCCAATGGCCAGAACTTATGGTCTGGTTCTGTAACTACAAGAGGGTTGGAGAAGAAAATCAGAACAGGTAAGCACTAGAAGTCTCTACCACATTGTCTGTGGGCAGAATGAAGCCAGTGATGGTCTGGGAGTAGGGTGGCAGAGCAGTAGCATGATCATAGTGTTACCTTTGGAAGATTAATCTAGAGGATGGTCTGGACTAGGGAGAAGCAGGGAGACCAGTTACGTTACTGTAGAAGTCTCAAGAGTTAGTAAAGGACTGAGTAAGGTGGCAGCAAAGGAAATAAGAAGGAAATGAGATATGTAAGGGAAATAAAGTCTAGTTGGGCACAAGGACAAAGAAAAGACTCAGTGAAAGGTGTTTCTTTGTATTATTGCTCAGGAATGTCCTCAGGGAAGTCAGAAGGGATAAGTCCTAGAAGAAGATACAGAATTTGATTTCAGGGGGCATGTTGATTTTGGAGTGCCGGTAGATATTCAAGTAGAAGCTTCTGACAGAATTGGACATTGGAATTGAGAGACTTTAGATGTGGTAATGATGCAAGGGGTAGAGATACCACTAAGTGACAAAAATAAGAAATACGGAGCAGCTGGGAGGGGAATGGGGTCAGGCAGGAAGATATGGAGTTAAAGGAAGAATAGGAAGGCAGAGATCTTTCATAAAACCAAAGTGAGAAAGTTTCAAAAGGGAGCATATTCAACATGGTCCAAAGCTGCGGAAAGATGAAAAGTCATGTTGTAATGGCTGGTGCTGATGCACTGCTCCTTTCTATTGGATCTCCTTCAGTCCCTTGCTCAGCCTCAATATGCTTTTGGCTCCACGTGCTTATACCAGCAACTCTCTTGTGAAAAAAACCACAAGAGCGATTTTGCTGCTGTGCTCAGAGAGGAGAAAGTGCCTGGAATTTACCTTCTTCTACCTCTCATCCCAAGCCCTTAGCCACGACTGCCATTTGGGGAGTATGAAAACCTAGTTCCCTCGCCTTAGGTTAGGACAGCTCTAAGATATAGTTTGCACTCTAGAGCTCCCTTGTGGAACTTTGCTTGACTTCTTCCCTTACTGCCCTGCTTGCCCAACTCCTTACTTTTTCTCCCAGGAACACTGCCTTCACTGTTTTAATAGATCATTGCCTATGAATCCTCATTGCAGGATCTGTTTCTAGAACTAATTTTAGAATTGGACTTAAAATAGTTTTGTCTTGGGAGCACAGTCTTGATGATGAGGCAACCCCTGAGACGCTAGAGTGCTGAGAAGCAGGTGTCAGGTTATGAATGGTTGAGGAGCAACTGACTGGATGATAAGCAACTGACTGGGGATACCAGTGGAGAATATTCAGTGGAGAAGTTTGATGGTGAGAAGCTCAAGAGAATGACCTGGTAATATGGTCAAATTAGGTTGTTCATTTGGTTTTTAGACTAGTTGAAATCTGAGCATATGGCTGGTCAGAAGGGATGGTATAAATAAGGAACAGAAACTGAAAACACTAGAGCAAATGAGATAGGAGGTAGATAGAAGCAACTGTGGCGGAGACAGTAGAGGAGATCTCCAGAATGTAGGTAGAGGGATGGGCATTACAAAGGGGGCAGCATAGTGTGTCCTTTAACACAGTTATGAGAGCAGAAGCAAGTCAACTTTAAGTAGAGAGTAACAAACACATACTGAGGAGCCAGGCTGGGAAGACTTAGAGATGATGCAATGTAGTGCCTTCATTTTGCAGGCTCTAAAAAGGTTCAGAGAGCTCAAGTCACTCAGTAGGCAAAGAGTGGAGCTGAGACCTGAGCAGGTCTCCTCATGACCCTTGTACTTTTGTTGCTGTCCTAAGCAGCCAGGACTGGCAGAGAGAAAGCCAGTTAACAGTGAGAATTTTGGACAGTGGAAGATGCTGATGAACACCTTCCTTCCTGGTGATCTCTGTGTGAGTGAGAGAACAAGGACAAGGTACAGCCTCAGTCTGTCTTAGATCAGGCCTTCCTGACCGACACAGAACATATTGTGTGGCAGCCTCAACAAAATGACTTGTTGCATGGAATAACGTTTTTCAGTCCAGACAGTCCAAACTGTGGGTTTGGAAGAAGACCGAAACTCTGGGGAGGAGGAACAAGGTCCTGGTTCCCAGGACAGTTTTCAGGTTGATTTCAAAGTGTGTGATTGTTTTAATGCCTTTAATATTGGCATAAGCACTTCTTAAATAAGTTCATCAACAAAGAGAGGCCTAGCATGCTTCCTGACTCTGGAAGGGGTGGAGGTCAAGATAGCAAAGAGGTGGAAGAGGTCTTACAATTTTTTTTGTAAAGAGTCTGGAATTTAACTTAAGTCATTAGCTATTGAGCATTAAAAAGGGGCCTTTATTTTTGCAAGAGGATTTATGGCCTTTTATATGTTTATTTTTCCTTCACTATTAGGCATCCAAGGAAGAAAGAACACAAGGGTCAGAGACTCCCTCTGTCCAGCAATAGGCCACATCTCCCTAGGTTTCCAAGTTCAAGGTGTTCCCTGGAATAGAGTGAGGGGAGAATGGCATGCTTTCACTCACCTGGGCTGTTTGCCTCACTTCTCATCTAAGAATCCACCTTTCTACCCTCATTCTCACCCCATTCAACTTGACCCCACCCCATCCTCCCACGCCATTCACTGACTGTCTCGCTCATATTTTCCTGCCTTCCAGAGAGGGTGTGTCAGGCGCTCTGCTTGGTTTGTGAGAAATACAAAGTAGGATAAACTACAGTGGTTGTCTTCAAAGTATTTACATGGTATGTGGAGAGCCTTTTTGTATACTCATAGAGTTTAATAATAGTTTTTAAATAGATAGTTTTGAGAGTTATCAGTGGATTGTTAGTCACTCAAAGTTTAAGGATTCAGAGTTAGAGGTCCCTGGACTGGACTGGGTGTTCTGTGATGATTTCTTAGTGGGAGTGGGAGAATGACCAAGCCTGGACATTTGGGCAGAATTTAGATGTGGAAATGAGAAGAGGCTGAGGGGTGGTTTCTTTTCACACACACCATGTGTATGCATAATCTGTGATGGATTTGTTTAAGCAGGTTCGGTGCATAAAGGGGACATCGATCTGTTTTTGTTTCCAAGGCAAATGAACTTGTGTGGACAGCACAGGGGCTCATTAAATGCTTGGTGAATTGGAAGGCAGTTTCTGTGAGCTTGGAATGCTGAGCCTGGCAACACTGAAAGATCACTCCATCAATATTTAGTGAGGTACTCTGAGTTGCAAGGACTCTACTAAGGAGATGCTATAGGAGGTATGGGGTAAAAAAGGATATTGTCCCTGCCCTTGAAAATCATACAGTCAATGATGGACTCATTGGACACAAGCCCACAAGCAGAAATTTAACAGTTCAAGGCTCTGAAAGGATCAGTATAAATAAGTGACATAACCAAAGTTACTGGAGGAATCTGTGTAGATGGTGGTGTGGGGAGGAGTGTTGATTATACCGAGCATGACTTTTTTTTTTTCTTAAATCAAACTGTTGGCTTTTGGGGAGAAAAGTTAAAAATAAAGCAAGGAAAATAAAGCTATATGAAAGGACACATGCATGCTCCTAGGAGACTTTATATTGAACCTAAACATCTTTGATCTTACGTTTTATATCAACCCTTTGCTTTCATCTAGCAAAGTGGAGTAGATAAGTGTGGAGAAGTAACTCTTGCAATTACTTCCAAAACCCTTGTTGAATCACTAATTTTCTCTCTTTTCTCACTAGTTTTATGTCAGAGCCAGAACTATTAATGTGCCACCATACACCATCATTTCCCCTCTTTTTTCAGCATGTGGTGGTCATTTGCCTGTGGAGACACTAATGAACAATGGAGTGTCAGGGATATACCATTCAGGGATTAGGGAAAATGCAAAGGGAGGCAGAGGGGTTGTGGTAAATTTGAAGGATTAACCCTGCATTTCCTAAATTAACAAGTGTTCTTCCATGGACGGCAAGACACTTCATTAATTGATGGATGGATCTTTGATCTCTCATTTTAGGGATTGTCCATTTCTTGGCCTCAGGCTTAATTCTTTCTTGACCATAACCTGGCTGTGGATAAAAGTCCTTCTATGGTTGGGGAGAGAAATTTCACAGATAACCCAGAGGTAACCCATCCGGAAAGCAAAGAGTTGACTGTGCCATACCTAATTGACAGTGGAGGGGGTAACCTCAGGTTACGTGCCTTTCGACTCAAGTTCCATATTAGCTGTTTGCTTGGAAGGAGCAGATGTTTTGGCTCTGGTGGTCACTGCTCACCTCTGTCTGGGAGGTGCATCAATCACTTTAATTATAATGGAACGTGGGGCCAAGAACTGAAGGAGAAAAATCAACCCAATCCCAAGAACAATCTTTCTTGATGAATTCTCCCCTAAATCGAAACAATTCACTGGGTATCCCAGCTGGGGTTCATATGCTTTTGATTACTGTGGGCTATTTAGCTCTACAAAATGACAGGCTGCTTAATGGACTTTTAATGGTTATAGGTTTCTCTCTCTTTTTTTAATGAGCTTCACCAGTTTGTTACTAATGCCCTGTAGAAATTTGGCAAGGGGCCAGACTTGATGTTACACATTTCTGGTTTCCAGGCGGCATTCATGGCATACATGCAACCATCATAGCCAGTGGGGAAGTATGTTGCCAATCGTAGTAGGGTAGTGCCATCAGGGCAGGGAGAGCAGGAAAGCTAACTGAGTGCCCCATAGTCCTAATAATGATGTCATCTTAGAGAAGACGGTTGCTCTTTGTAGCTGAAGTTACTCTGAAGGCTTTAGAAGCTTTGGGATCCCAGGGGGCAGGAGAATTTTCCATGTTGGGAGTGGCCTTTGCCATCCTACGATTTCCACATTGTTGGTAAAAGGGGTCCCTTATGGACTCAGTTGCATCCTGTCCACCAATGGGTCTGTGAACATCTAGAGACCATGGCCAGGTTTTGTCTAATCATGTTTGTGTCTGGAGTGCCTGGTGCCATACTGGGGCCACAGTAGATACCCAGTTCATGTCTGTTGAGTGAGAGGCTACGAGCACTTAGAGTGAGGAAGAAGGGCTTTTACTGAGAGGACTCCCTGTTCTGGGCAAAAGCATAAGATCTGGGGCAAGGGAAATGGGAAATGTGAGGAATGAGGAAGAGTGAGGGCATCCTGAGTCACTAATAACAATAATAACTCCCGTTTCTTGTCATGCACCAGACACTGTGCTAAATGCTTTGTATTCACCACTTCAGTAATGCTGAGTGGTAGGCAGTGGTGTGCTGCTAAATGTTTAACAACCAACTTTGATGGTCTGAGGAAGATGCCCAGATTTGTAGTAAATACTACCACTCTGGCCTCTTTCAGACATCCATGTGATATCAGCCAGCTGGTAAAATTTCAGAAAATGTAACAGTTGGCTTTTGTGAGCTAGTGTGATCACACCCCCAGAGATAGGTATCGTTATCCCATTTTACAGAGGCAGAGGATGAGGCTAAAGAGGTAAACAGGCCATGATCATAGAGAAAATAAAAGACAGAATCTGGGTCCGGAATAATTCCAAAGGATACACTGTTAACCATTGTACTGCACTACTTTCCTTAGCCCACTTCTGCCACTACTGGAGTAGCCAAAAAACTGAGAAGTGGGTGTTGTGGCCCATACTTAGATAAAGCTCACTCTGGTTTCCTGGGCTTCTCCTGTAGGTTACCTACGATATTCTCTATAGAAATTTGTTGCAAGCTTCTGGTTCCTTGGCCACCACTTCCTCACTGTCCCTGCAGTATGCTCACTTACTCTAGATATTTTGCTTCTTATAGCAATATGGGCTCTAGTCCTGTTGTGAGGTGTTTATTCTGGTGACACATCCTCCTTTTATAGATAAGAATATTAGGGGCCAGAAATACTAAATGATTCATCCAGTTACATATAGCCCATCAGTGGCAGCACTGGAAATAAAATTGAGATCTCCTGATTCCTAACCGAAGTCTCTACCCTGGAAATGATTCTGCTTTCCCCCTCTTAAAAAAAATACATGAGACTTGGAATTAAAAAAAAAAAAAAAAAAAAGTAGCTGGGGATAGATTTTCCTGCCCTATTGCTGATGTTCTTACTCACTGCTGGCTCCCATTTTGAAAGATTCAACTTGACTTCCCTCGATTCAGGGGCAATGAGCCGAGAATTCAAGGACAGGCACCAGGAGCACGTCGTGAGGTGAATGCAGCAAACATGAAAGACATTCTTTGGGAGCTTTAGTGGATGGGAGGAGGGGGAGGGAGGAAAGGTGGGGGCTCCTTGCTGAAATACCCTCATGTTTCAGAGTCCCGGGATACTCCTAAATCACGCCCAGGTCATATGGTGCCTATACTTGTCTCTTGGCCTAGGGTGAAAACAGTTCACGTTGTAAAATTAACTTTCCACATTTGGCTGGCCCATGCGGGCCAGCTTTCTTTCAAAGTGAGTTTGCGAATGAATGAATGAATGTGTTGACTGGGTTACTGTTCTTAGGGGAGCCTTCTTTGCATCGGACTTGGAGAAGGATTAAAGCTGGTTTTGAAAAGTGTTGGTGCTCTCCCAAACACAGCATGCTGATAGAATTCTGGTTGCACTTTTATTTGCTATGGAACAAAATGCTCTAGTTTCATGGAAGAAATAGCCCAGCAGATGGTGTTTGGTGGATGGCATGAATGTAGCCTTGTAAATAAGCATTCAAAATAGACCAGCTTCCCCCCAAATTTACCATCTGCCCCTTACCCCATGAGGTCCACAGGTGGTAAAAGAAAGAAAGGAAATTGATGCTTTTACTTGTTATTGTTACTATTTTAGTAATTCCAAATTATGGCATTCTTAAATTGAGTTATAAAAAATTTAGAGAGCAACTTGACAGATTTTTCAGGGTTTAATTAGGCTTAAGAATAATCGTCTAAATGGCATTCATTGCCTTGCTTATCTTCTTTTTTGGGGCTAGCTTTTGATGTGGTCCTTTTTCTGCAGCTCTCATGGCTGGGAGTCTTCTACCTTATCCCCTGGCTCTGGACAAGACTCTCAGATTCACTATCGCTCCCAGTCTTCCAAAAGCAGGATAATCTAATGTCCATAGGATCTAGAATCATACATACCTGGGCTGGAACTCATTTTTAATCTGTGGAGCAATAGACAAGTCAATCTCTATAAATCCTAGTTTCCTCATCTGTAAAATGAGGAAACTAATGCTGTTAAAAGGACTACTGAAGAAGGTCCTTAAGATTCAGTGAGAAGAAGCATCAGTGGCACTCAGGACTTTGTAGGCAGTGTTAAAAAAATGTTCAGTGTTACCATTCATGTCATCTTCATCTTCATCACCATCATCTCTGACTGTAATACACAGAATACACAGCTATCTAAACTGGGGAGTAAAAGGGAATTCTGGAGATTGGTGAGTTATTTCAGGGTGGTAGGGAAGGGTGATGGAACTCATCAGGCTGACTTCTTCTACTCTTTTTTTTTTACCCCAAAAGGAGATTCCCATAGGCCATCAGCCAGAACATGACTCAGAGTATGGAATGCTTTGTGAGGCTTTTGGTGGGTTGGGTTGGCTATTGAGGCAGGGAAGATTTAAGTCAAGATTTTCTCACATGTAAATGGTGGATGGTTCAATGGGACTGACTGAGCATTCGGATTAGGAATCTGAGGTCAGAATCTTTTAAAAACATTAGTCTATTTTTAACACTGGGGCCATGGGAATTCTTGATTGTTGATTCTCTCCCATTTTTGCAGAAATAGAAAGATTAGGTTTAACCTATAGGATTAGTTTGCTCAGATTTGGAGTAAGGATTTACAAGGGGGCTGGATTTAGAAAACCCTAACTTTTGACATTTTTGTTGCAGCTTCAGTGATGCAGAGACTTAGGAACAAAGTGGTTAGGTGGAAGTAGGGGCCAGAGAGGAAAACCTCTGGAGTACATCTTTGAAAAACGGCTTCTCACTGGGGTGCGGCTGTCTCTTTCTAGTGATTGTGCTTACATTGAGAGAAGGGGGACTTATTGGGGTGCTGCTTATTGAGAGGAAAAAGAGCAGATGTCTGAAGGAGACTTAGAGCTCTTCAAAAAGGAACGAAGGAGGTTTGACCTGCAGTACCCTACCTCTCTAGCATTTAGCTGGTTCTTTTCTCAGAAACTTTCAAGTGGCAGTTCGAAGCATCGAGTTGTAGAAACAAAAGGTATCATGGAGGTTTTCCAGTTCCCATCTCCTTATATCACAAATAAAGCAACTCCAACACAAGGTGATCAAGTTTTTGTCACCCCCTTCCCTAACCAACCCGCCCCCCCCACCCCCGCCTCAAGATCCAGAAACCAAAGGTGGAAACTGTGTTTCTGTATTTTTGATAGAAAAGGTCAGGATCTCCCCATTTTTTCAGCCCCTTCTCATATGAAAATAGGTGTTTTTGAACTCATTGCATGCTGGTTGGTACAGCATTATCTTTAATAAATATTAATTCAATATTAAGCCTAGTGTGTATTGTTAGGATGAATAAGACATGTCCCTTGCCTTTAAAGACCTTAATATCTTCAAGAAGTAACACTGGAGTTTAATGAAGTTGGGCAGTCTAAAGCTAATAAATGTTCAACTAGAGAGGTATAATTGAGAGTCCCAGCCCAGGGGCCAGGGCCTGGTTTTAGTGCTATCTTTCTGCCTCTTCATTGACTATGACAACTTGAGTAAATTACTTGGTATTTTTGAGCTTCTCTCCCAAAAGTTTTTGAATACTGATAATAATACCTGTCCCTCCTACTTCTGAATTTTGAGAAACAAATGAGATAATAGATTTACCTATAAACTGTGAAGTATAGTAGAAATGGAAAGGATCTTACTTGGTGGGACTGTACTCATCAAGTAAAGAATTAAAGTAATTTGTGATTTCATTTGCTGTCATCCTTATAATCATTATCTTCACTATTACCATCTAGGAGTTTTTGTTAGATACCTCCCTGTATTTGGCATTTTCTTACTCTCCAGCACCGTACAAACCAAACAGCCACTTTCATTCATCAGGTTCAGGTAGTTGTGACAAATTAGGGTTTACATCATCTGGTTAGATGTTGGAGTTGTCTTCATCAGTTTTTGTATTTGTACGTGGCAACTTGTGCAGCAGTTTGGTTTTTCTCCTCAGCCGCAGTGTGTTCAACCAAGGAAGACAGTTGAATCTTAACCCAATAATGGGTTAATAAAAATTAAATTAATTTTTTTCTCTATCAAGTCCACAGGTACAGAGCCAACTGTTGAAGATGTTGGCAATGATGTGGCCCAGGAACAATGTCCTTCATATCAAAGAATTTTATGGAGAGCTGACACAGGTTGGAAATAGTTATGAGAAACAATTAATTCCTGGATCCAACAGAAGGCAGAAGTCTTGAGAATACACTGTAACCCAGTGGTTATGATTCTTATTGTTAATTTAGTTGGCAAGGCTAAAATAAACATTTCAGGCTGGACATAACAAAATTTAGAGATGTCTTTGCTACCTCTGAAGCAACCTAAGGGTCAGTAGTTACCTACCTGATACTGCTTTTATTCTCCCTTTTTCTTTTGTAACAGAAATTGGATTTTATTTGAGTGGCAGTGTGCTCAGTCTCCCTTGTAGTGAGAAGTTAGCAATTGGGCTAAGAAGAGGTTGTTGGGTAGAACTTCCAGGAAAGCTCCTTGAGAAGGGAACAGTAGTTGACCTGTACTCCCTTTTGTTCTTCCTATTTTTCTTGCTCCATGCCTGGATATAACTGTGAATAGTGGAGCCTCTCTAATAGCCATTTTAGACCATGAGGCAACCTTGGAGATGGAAACCATATGCTAAAGTTGATAGAACATAAAAATAGAAAGAGCCTGACACCATGGCTCTTCCATGCAATCCTGGACTAACTCACTTTGAACTTCTTTCACATGAGGAGGGAAAAATCTTCATCACTGCTAATTTCCAGAACCTACTACTAACAGTCAAATGTAATTCCTAACTGATACAGATTCCTTCCCCACCCCATGAGTAGTGCTCTTGTTTCTTTGCATCTAGCTCCTGGAAATTCTGTCTGTTGGTCCATGCTGATTCACAAGCCCCTACAAGAGCAAAGTTGGACTCAGCTTCTACTAATGAGTAGAGGAATTGCTTGTGAATACAATGCTGGGATTATAAGGTGCTGGCAGCCATGCCAGAATAATAAGTTCAGATGGAAAATCATAGCAGTAAATATCTTCAGTAAATATCCTGTCCCACTCTAATGCCCTCCAAATACCATAGCCTGGATCCACAGTTCATGTGGTGGGGTTTCAGCCTCTCTTCCCCAGAGCCATCAGTTCTGTTTGTGGGGAGAATGATGAGGGTCTTGGGTACTACTCCAAATTTTTCTCTGTGTAGCTATTCAGCAGGCGCCCATATTTGTACTGACTTATAACTGAAATCCCTGTTTGTTTGAGTTTCTTTTCCCTAGCATTTCATCTATAATCTCAAAGACTGTACCTGTAGTTTGCTTTGCTAATCTTGACCTTTGGCTGAGTGACATGCTGTACTAGAAGAGGCTCAGAGGACATGTAGACACTTCCTCAATGTACTGTGTCTCTGTATTATTGGATTGTCCTTTTGACCATTTGCTATGGGCCCTGTAGTGCTTCATTCACCTTTCACATAGTTTTAAGTCTGACTTTCAGGGAAAGATTTCAGAAAGACTTCCATAATCCCTAAATTGTTCTCATCACAGAAGTAGTTAATCTTTCAGTGATATTTTGGTGCATTCTTGGGACTAAAAAAAATCCAGGACAAATCTAAGGCAGCAGAGCTGGGAAAGCAGAATATTCTCTGCTGGTCTTCTTTTATGGTGGGTTTGGCAATCGTGGGTCAGATCTAAGTGTGTTTATCAAAGGCAGCTACTGGTACCATTTAAATCGAATTCAGAAATTAGAATGACAAATTGCCCACTGTAAGTGACTTAAAATTTTTTTTTGATGTTTATTTGTGTGTGTGTGTGTGTGTGTGAGAGAGAGAGAGAGAGAGAGAGAGGCGAGAGAGAGAGAGAGAGAGAGAGCACGAGCGAGCGAGCGAGTGCGCAAGCGGGGGAGGGGCAGAGAGAGGAGACACAGAATGTGAAGCGGGCTCCAGGCTCTGAGCTGTCAGCACAGAGCCTGATGTGGGGCTTGAACTCATGGACTGCGAGATCATGACCTGAGCCAAAATCAGATGCTCAACCTACTGAACCACCCAGGTGCCCCTGTAAGTGACTTTTGAATAGTTTACATAGATGCTATGGTGAGCTTACTGGTCTGACCATATTTAGGGTCACATATTCCTCACATGATACTATATGCCTCACATATCCCAAATATTGCTTACATGGAGGGTTGATGAGGGTGGGTGAGGTTGCCACTTATGGGAGGGATTAAATAGCTGCTGTCTAATAATTTGAAAACAATTTTGTAAGACTGTTACGAGAAAAAGAATTTCTTTCTCTTGGAGTAACTTGTAGCTAAACACACATATAGGGTATGTCCAGGAGAAGGAAGGAGTTTGGGGAGAGACGGTCTGTTCTTACTTCTGAAACTTAAAAAAATATATATTATAAACTTAACCCAAACTGAATATTTTACTTTCCTTTTATTTAGACTATAAATTAACCAACCTGAAACGTGTAGGACAGCCTGTAATGCTATTTTTCCAACTTTCTTTTCTTTATAGGAGATTCAGGTCCATGAATGGAATAAATGTAATTAAGAAAAAAATCAACTTACCTGGAAAAAAATCACTAATACTATAGAATAAAAAGTTTATTATTATTTTTTTACAAACCTCTAGCTATTCTACTACCATTCAATAGAAATGTGATATAGGGGCGCCTGGATGGCTCAGTTGGTTAAGTGTCTGACTTCGGCGCAGGTCGTGATCTCACAGTTTGTGAGTTTGAGCCCTGCATTGGGCTCTGTGCTGACAGCTCAGAGCCTGGAGCCTGCTTCAGATTCTGTGTCTCATTCTCTCTCTGTCCCTCCCCCACTTGTGCTCTGTCTCTCAAAAATAAATAAATGTAAAATATTTTTTTAAACATGTGATGTATATGATGTGCATATAATTGTAAGTTTTCTAGTAGCCACATTAAAAAGCATTGAAAGAAATAGGTGAAATGAACTTTGATATATCTTATTTAATACAGTATATCCCAAGCTTTATCATTTCAGCATGTAATCAGTGTGAAAAATTAACAAGATAACGTGTGTTCTCTTACAGCAGATCTCAGTTTGGGCTAGCTATGTTTTAAGTGGTTAGAAGGCACCAGGGGCTGATGGCCACTGTCTTGGACAGGACTAGTCTAGAGGACAGGGCTTGTATCTGATTTAATCAGTTCCGTTGCCAACTAAAGAAACCATTGCTGAAAGAACTGACTTTTCATCCTCATATATTCATATTTCTGTTCTGAGTGTTAATGTCTCATAAAACATTTTGGGAGTAGCGCTTGTCAGCTTAAAAGAAGTATTCCAAAGCTGTTCGAGATGTAGACTTTCTAAACAGGAGGGGAAATATCCCTAGATTAGGCAGGCCATGGGTTCCATGTTTTCTGGAAGAAAGATACCCCCTTACAAATAGGAAGGTTCAAGGTATCCATTTTTTTTTTACCTGTAGGGGGAGCTCTTGTCCCTTCACTCTTTATAAATTCCAAGTTTGGTTCTCAGAGGCTGGCAGCTTCGAGTTCTTTCACCTGGGTCTGTGGAGAGTTTGTTTTTTGGCTCCAAACCAGCAATGCTTTCGCAATCTCCACACGTTACAGCTGCTGAAATGCTAGGACACCAGCCGGGTGGCGGCTTGAGTCTTGTGATTCCCAGGCAGTCCAGTGAAATGATAAACAAAAGTCTTTTGTGCAATATTAATAAGCTTTAAGCACTCCCCAGACGAGCCCCTTGTCATCCAAGTAAGTCATGTGTATCAAAAGCCCTTATATGTGAAAGTTTGTTTTCATATCTGGCCAGCATTGAATGGGAGCCCCCTTTGCCATGTTGTAAAACAAACATTTGTTTATTTTGTGAACAGTGCTGGCAGTATGATACAGGAACCGGGGGCTGAATGGAGGGACCCCTTTCCAAGGAGGCGCCTTTGAAAACCTTTCTGCTGGACCATTCCAACTGTCAACTGATCTTGAGTTCTGTTTACATTAAGACAATAACAGTGTTTCCTAAATAAATAAGTCAGAGGCACCCATAGGCCTTAATGAAACCCCATAAATGGGTTGGGGGGGGCGGGGATAGGGAAAAGGAGTTTTTGTGTTGTGCAGAAACAATGGCTAGTTCATCTTACCATGTATCCGAGGCCTGTGTTTTTAGGACAGAAGGGGGCCTTTGTGTTAATTGCACTGATAAAACTCTCCTGATAGAGCTTCCCCTGGAACGCTGGGACAAAAGATGTGACATTTTGCCCCGTGTGAATGCCACACTGTCAAACAGACATTTTCTAAAGCAGAGAAGTATCGGTCACCCCCGTAGCAGATCAGCTAACCTCTCCTGGTGTGCAGAGAAAATAAATAAAAACTGTAAGACTAAACCATCTGCCGTTGGGGGTGTCTGGCTTTTTTCTTGGTTGGTTTGGAGCTTCCAGGAATCTACTGCAGTTTCTGATCGGTCTAAGTAGCCTTCAGGCACAGTGGACACAGAGGCAGGCAGTTACAGTAGAGGAGTGAGTGCTGACCAGGGAGTTTGGGTGCCAGCGAGTCTTCCTCGGAAGTAGGAATTTCAGCCAGTTACTGGAAATCATGTTTCTGAGCAACAGACATAATATTCTAGGTGAGGACTAGAAGCTGAAGACGAGGAACTAGCAGGGCTCACTGAATGTAAATTTTAAAAATATTTTATAATTACTATGATACTATTGTGCAAAATCTCTTAGACTTCCCTGTGCAAGTATTTTCAATTATAAGGATTCCCTATTTGTTTTGTTTCATAGAAACATAATTTTCCTTTTTTCTTAGAGAGAGAACGAGCAGAGAGAGGGGAAGAGGGAGAGAAAGAGAGAGAAATCTCAAGCAAGCTCCACACTCAGCACAGAGCCTGACACGGGGCTCAATTCTACAACCCTGGAATCCTGACCTGAGCTGAAATCAGGAGTTGGACGCTCAACTGACTGAGCCAACCAGGCGCTCCCCCCAATAGAAACATATTTCAATATGGGTTTAATAATAGCATTCACATTATTTTGGAACTTGCTTTTTTTCTTGGTTACCCTTATTTCATGTGTACTTTTCTCCAAGTTACCACCTAACCTTTGTAATTACCATTTTCAGTGGATGTACAATCTTCCAAGTGGATATACCATAATTCATGTATCTGTTTCCTTAGTTTTGCATACTTGGAATGCTCATGACTTTTCACGATTATAAATAATATTATAATGAACATCTTCATAATCATAAATGTTTTTCTTTTTTAGGGAAATGTTAACTGGGGTAATTCCCAGGCTATAAATACTTAGAGCCTTTTTTTATGTTTATTTTTGAGAGCAGAGAAAGATGGAGACAAAATCTGAAGCAGGTTCCAGGCTCTGAGTTGTCAGCACAGAGCCTGATGCAGGGCTCGGATGCATAAGTTGTGAGATCATGACCTGAGCCAAAGTTGGAGGCTTAACCAGTTGAGCCACCCAGGTGCCCCAGGCCTTTTTTTTTATTATAAAGTTTTTTTTTAATTAATTTTTTTTGTTTTGAGAAAGAGAGAGAGTAGGGGAGGGACAGAGAGAAAAGGAGAGAGAGAATCCCAAGCAGGCTCCATGCTGTCAGCGCAGAGCCCAACATAAGAGCCTCAAACTCCTATGAGGTCATGACTTGAGCTAAAATCAAGAGTCGGACACTCAACTGATTGAACCACCCAGGTGCCCAATATTTCAGGCTTTTTAACACAAAATATATTGTTTCCCAGAGGATTTTTAAATCAGTTTATTTTTCCGATTATAATCACACCCTCCTTTTTACAGCACTTCTTTATTTTTGTACTCCCTTGCCCCTCTTGTTTGCTCAGGACAGTCCCTCCTCCTTCATGAGCTTCCTCCTATTCCCCCACATAAATATTACCTTTTCACCTCCTTTAAGGCTTGGATATTTCCCCTTAGAGACGCTTAGATCAGGACAGTAAATACAATTTATTTTCATCATTGTAGAATAGAATGTTTCAACTCTGAATATATAAATTCCTAATTGCTATGGTCTAGATGTGTTTAAGATATACTTAGTTTTAGACTAATTTGTAATTTATATACATTTCTTCACCCTTCAGTAGCTTGAAGGCGTTAATAGAGGTAGATACTTTTTGATAAGTCTGCCAAGTCCAATAGCAAGATCACCTTAATTTATGAGTTCTTGCCATGCTGGATCACATGCCTGCCTCCCTTTCCCCGACCCATGTCTGTAAGGACTACATGTGGATGCTTGAAACAAAGTGAGCCATGTGCCATCATGGGACAGGGAAGTGAATGGGGGTGGAGGATGGAGGAGAAAGGGAGAAGCAGAGGGACAATGCAGTAGACTCACAGAGAAAAACGGAGTTTGAAGGTGAACAAGAATGGCTTCCTGGGTTCCAGTCTTATCTCTAGTCTGGCAATATATTCTTGGCTTGGAATTTGGAGAGATACCCCAAATAAAAATTCTCATAAGTCTACCTCCCACTTTCTTTCTCTCCTTCCTTCTTTTCTTTTTTTATTTTTTGTGTATGCTAACTTGGATACTAATACACTGTATAGCAAATAAAACTGGAAGTAGAAGTCCCTTGGTTATGTGCTGATCCATGGAGCCTAATAAAATAATGAGTTTGGACATTGACAAAAGTTTTAGCTATTCTTTGCTGTTGACAATGGGGCTAAAGGGTTGAAATGTGGTATAATTACATTTATGATTCTGAAGCAGTGGAATCTTGTAGGAAAACATTTTTCCCCCAATAAGTTAAAATTATTGACATTATAAAACCCAGCTTATCATAGCTGCTCAAAATGCTGGACAGTTTGGATTATCTTACACACTGACTTTGATTCAAGGCTTTGGGTGACCATATATACGATTGATGTCAAAGGCAGAATGTATATAACAGTTCTTCCTACAAACCTAGCTAAGTAAACGTCAATTATGAGGGGAGAGAGTACAATTTTCAGGGAGTAAAAAAAAAAAAAAGTCTATTTGGTCTTCTTTGAAGAACTAAAACAAAAACTTGAGATAAACCTTAAAGGTTAATAGCTTCTCACCTATGTCTTGTAAATTTTTGGCTCCAAAGACAGAGAGTGATATAAGTTAGAATCTTATGCCTAAAACTGACACTCTCCAAAGAATATTTGGAATACCTAGCTGGACACTTTGGGTTACTACTGATCTTACATTTTCCCCCTTGCTTGCATTTGTCTGTCTGTCTATGTACATATGTATGTATCTGTCTATATATAAATCATGGAGCGAAAAGGAGAACAAGGGTGGGAGTGAGACAGCCTCCTTGCTACCAGAGGGAGCCTTTCGTACTGAAAACAAAGGACACTAGCCTCACTAATTGGGATAAATTGTAAATCATGCCCTCTCTTGACCTGTTGGGTGGTGGCGTTGTGTTAAATAGGATCTAACTGACCCTGGGAAAACATGCTTCTCCCTTTAGAGCCTTGGAGATTCTGGAAGCCTGGGGAGGCACTGACATTTCAGAAACTCTATACAGTCTGTCCCTATCAGTGGAGTGTGTGTGTGTGTGTGTGTGTGTGTTTAAATTACAAACAGTTGACTAGCCTTTTATGACTGTGATTGTACAATAAGGAGCAATGGGCAAAGCTATCAAATCATTTTAAATTGGCCTCTCAGTATTTTCCTGTTTGCTGACTAGATGGAGTTTATCAGTAGATTGACATATTTCCTAGCATATGTGACCTCAGGCAGTCATTCTCCATTTTTTTTCCCTGCCAGGGTTTTGTTCATTCATTTAATTAAAGTGTGATGAGTGCCCAGAAAATGCCTGGAACTGTGCTGGACATGATGATTGCTACTTAGGGCCTATCTACTACTGCTCCATGGACCTTCTGGTCTGCTGTGGTCAGAAGGCAGTGAACCCAGACAGTGTGAGCAAAAGAACCAATCAGTGAGCAAACTGAGTATACAGTGCCCAGCCTCAAGCAGCATGCAGTCTGCTCTGTGAGATGAGGGAAGTGCCTTTGCTTCCTCCCCTGTGGAAGTGGCAGAGGTGAACAAGGACTATCCATAGGCAGAACACATCTGACTGAAGCGGTGACCCAGGTTTTTGCTAAAAAGGGGTGTGACTGTGTCTTAAAAAAAAGGCAAGGCTAGCGGCCCCTGGGAGCCTGACTTCAGCTCAGGTTATGATCTCACAGCATGTGAGTTCGAGCCTTGCGTCGGGCTCTGTGCTGACAGCTCAGAGCTTGGAGCCTGCTTTGGATTCTGTGCCTCCCTCTCTCTCTGCCGCTCCCCCACTTATTCTTTCTCTCTCTCTGTCTCTGTCTCTCTCTTAAAAATAAATAAACATTTAAGAAAAAACAGGCAAGGCTGGAGGAATGGGCAAGTGGGTGGGTTCTAGATTTGGACAGAGATTGAAGAGCCTTGAATATATTGAGGAGCCCGGACTTGGTCCCAAAGGCAATGGGTTATACCAACTTTTGACTAGTTCCCAAGCTTCCTTTGGACCTTTTTGACCCCATCTGTAGAGGTTCCAAATGTGGGGATCATTCTTTCTCTCCTCTTCCTTTAGATGAAGATGTGCTTTGACCCCCATTAGACTCTCAACTTTGTAGTCTGAAAACAGTGACCTTGAACTCTGGGTTAAAAGCCTGGTTAAGGAGGGGTCCCAGTTTGGTGTAGGGTGATATGGAATCATTTGTTTGCCTGTGGTCTCAATCTGGTTTCCCAGAAAAATCTCTCTCACAGACAGGGCCTTGTAGAATGCATGCGTGTGCAGGGTATTTGTGTGTGTGTGGTGGATGCAAATTTCTAAGAATATCTGGCAGGCTGGTGGCAAGTTTGCCAGCGGGATTTATTGCTGCCTTTCTTGGAGCCCAGGATATTGAAACACAATGAAAGCTTTTTTCCCAACCAACTTGGGAAGAGTTTTCTAGGAGAACATATACATATACACACATAAACACACACACACAATATATATTTAAGAAACCAAGATATATATTTTTTCCTAATCTTCATGAAAGTCTTAATTTTGGGTTTTAGGACAGGTTCTTCATCTTTTTTCAGCATGTATATCGGTTAAGGATTTTTTCCTCTTGAATAATACATTGAATCTGTATAACTCTGTCTTTTTTTTCCCTTGGATTATTTCTCTCTTCACCCAAAATATATTTGACCTACATAGCATCTGCCTTCTCCTTTTCAGGGGCTGCATGCTATACTGTGGAATGGAGATGGGGTGGGGAGAGGTTGGAGTAAGCAGATCACATCAATCTGGGAAAAATATTGTCTTCCTAATTTAGTCCTGTTATCAGAAAAGAATCTTATGAATGGAGCCCCCACCCCCTCCCACCCCCCAGGGTGTGCTTTTCAAACACTGTAGCTCCAGAGAAAATGGATTATGACTATAAATGCACCTGTTCAGGTACAAGTTAAATAAAATTTTATTTTACGGTTTGTCTCCAGACCAAAGGAAGGTAGTGATTCTGCCAGAAGGCCTGTTGGTGTTGTGACATTTGAGGCTGGTTGGGGGAGCCCTGTGAATATGCAGGCAGACTGCAGAGGGCAGTGTGAGACCACAGCGCTGTGAGCTGTGTGGCCTGCCTGGCTGTTCCTAATATAGGCCACCGGTGATGTTCCAAGATAAATTATGTTAGATGGAGCAACTGAGGAATTGGATTTACAGTAAATGTATGCTAGTTACATTCACCCCAAAGAAAGTCGAAAATTGTCCCCTCTTCTCCAATTTCAGGACATCAAGTATTGTGACTGGCTGAGTGGCAAACTTGTACCCTTCTCTTCAAGGGTGTGAATGTCTCCTGTAAATCTCTGAGATGACAATTGATATGATATTTAGTGCCTTTGGATGCACTGAAATTTAACCTCACTGGGTGCTAATGCAGTGCTGTGTGTGGAGAGACACTTCTTTAATAATCATAATAATACCCTAGATAGCTTCTAAGTCTTTTCTGGAATAGTAGGAACTGTAGCAAGTTTGTTGTGGGAGTCTTCTACTTAAGAGCTGGTGCTGGGTGCTCAGGGTGCTTTGAAGGAGGGGCTTCCAAGAAGAAAGGGGAGATTGGTAGATGTCAGAGTCAGTCTCTCTGCTGGTCTGGCACGGGGTCAAAATGTATGCTTAGGTTCAGATAGACTTGGGTTCAAACCTGTCTCTTGAATTTTCTCTGCTATAAAGCTGGGGTAATTGTGACAAATTTAGCAAATTACTAAAGTTGCTATATTAAGTGAGATAATATATATGAAATGCTTAGCACGGAGACCCAGAGTAAAGAATATCTGAAACATGATATCACAACTGATGTTCAATTTGGAAATATTTATTGAACACTTACTCTGGAATTCGACAGAGGCAACATCAACAGAAACTTACCCTTGGGTCTAGTGAAAAAGATAGACATGGAGATCTTATTACATCATGGCTAAGTATGTGTGTGTGTTTGGGGCGGGGGGGTAGTGTAGCTAAGTGATAAAGAACATGGACTATGGTGCCTGGGTTTGAATCCAGCTTTGTTACTTCTAGCTATATGATCCTTGGGAAGTCTCATACCTTACTAGTATTTATCTCTAAGGACCTTGCAAGGATTCAGTGAGTTAATATTTATAAAATATTAGAATGATTCCTGGCATGCAGTGTCAGCAATGTATATTTGTTGATTATTATTGAGTTTGATCAGTATTAAAAGGGAAAGAGTAAGATTCTGTGGAAGTGTACTATAGGAATAAGGAAATAAAATTCCACAAAGGTGGGGAATGAATCACAAAATAAATTAGGGGAAAAATGGATAACAGGCAGATTTACATGCTTACTTATGGAATAATCTCCAGATACATAGTTAAGGATAAAAAGTGATGAGGCATACCAGTATGCACAGCATGCCCCCAGTTATGTACAAAATTTAACCTATCATGTATGTACCTGTCCGTCTGTCCATCCATCCATCCATCCATCCATCCATCCATCCATTCATCCATCCATCCATCTGTGTGTTTATTCATAGACTATTTTAGATAGGATTTACCAAGAGATTGCTATTAGTATTATTAGTATTGCCTTGTGAGGTAGTCTGAGAAATTATAATGAGAAGAAGACTTACTTTTGGACCGTTTGAAATTTAGGAGTATTTATTATTTCTTAGGTTAAAACAAGAAAGATATATATTCATTCAGGCTAAAAGACAAGTGGAAAACTAGGGCTAGTCTTAGGTTATAGGTGATGGAGGCCATGCCCCCAGGGCCTCTGGGAGTTCAGAAACAGCCTTCTTCTAGTAGGAATCTCGGATCTAATCGTTAGTCCATAGATTATTCCTAAAGCACAGCTTTTCCTCTTACCTTCACATATTTCTCAAGCCGCCCTCTGACCTCTTGGACTCTTTTCTGTTATCACGCTATTCCACACCATCCACTTTAACCTGATTTTACTCTCTATTCCTTTTTGAACTAAAATAAAAGACAGTACACAATGAGACTTTTGGACCCTAAACTACTTTAAGTAGGAAACAGTCTAAGAATATTACTTAAGTACAAATGCAAGGAATTTCTTATGGAAGAAAATGATCCAGAAGGCAGAATCAAGAGCCCAGTGGTAGAATCAAGATCTGTGAAGAATCATTCCCCAGGAGCATTCCTAATCATGGAACTGGTGATCTGCGCCAGACTGGATTTCAGAACTGCTGTGGACCAGTGATGGCTATATCACTTGCATTCCCATGCTTTTTGAACAGGAGTGTCTGTTATGTTGCCCTAACTGGGTTTCCACACTTGCATACAGAACATACAATATGTTGAGTGTTTTATTTAATTTATTTATTTTTAATTTCTGAGAGAGAGAGAGAGAGAGACCATGTGAACAGGGGAGGGTCAGAGAGAAAGAGATACAGAATCTGAAGCAGGCTGCAGCTTCTGGGCTAGCTGTCAGCACAGAGCCCGACGCGGGGCTTGAATCCACGAACCATGAGATCATGACTTGAGCCAAAGTTGGACATTTAACCAACTGAGCCACCCAGGAACCTCTGTTGGGTATTTTAGAGGTAGATAATTTTTTTGTTTAGCTCCCAGGTCTTCAAAAGCAACAGGAACTACACCAGACAGTGATACTTGAGGAGCCTCATCATACCTGGGCCTGGTCTAGGTGGCTAGATACTGGGCCTCAGTCTAAGTCTGATCTTGTAATGGGATTAGACTGGCTCTGGCATGTCATAGGAATGTAAATAATCTATGGCCAGAGGGTAGCATATGGAAGTGAAAAACTTACTGCAAGTTCTTTGACATTCTTTCCATTGAGAGGTGGGTCTGTGTATCTTTCTCAGTGGCATGCTGGCTCACACCAGCTCTTGAGAACCAATTATGTACATCTTTTCTTATGAGCTTATTCAATGACATCTTGCTGGTAGCTTGAAGTCAGCCATGGTGGAGGTTTTTATACCACAGGAACTGGCAAATCCTATAAATTGGGACTTCTGTTTTTTCCTGGAGAGCTGGTTGTTAAACATTCACCACCACTTTATTGCTTATATGGAAACATTTCTGGGATGTTGGTAGGGACAGGGATAGGTAGTTCATACAGAGTTTGATTGGCCTCAGGTCTCCCTTCTGACCCACACTCACTACCCATTCTCATTTTAAGGGTTTGGAAGGAGAAATAGTTGGCATTACCTAAATGGGTTAAGTCATTCACCTGGGAGAGGTGACCGTTCTCTAAATGGCACATCCACAGTGATTACTGCATCTGATGGGTTAATCTGGGAATCTTCAGAGTGTGGCTCAGGTACGCTTGGGGGTTTCCAAGGTCAAAACTATTACTTTCATAATAGTACTAAGATATTAGCTCCCTTTCCTCTTTTAGTTTCTCATGAATATATAGTAGAGTTTTCCATTGTACCTTTGGGAGATCTGCATAATTCAATAAGTCAATATTTTCCAAATGACTAAAGCATGATGCTATAAAATTATGGGTGGGTGAAAGTTCCATTCAGAGCACAAGAAACACTAATGGACTTTAGTGTAACAGAATCTGAACAGTTTACTAAGACTGTTTCAGAATCCTCATTAGCACTTGTCGAGTTTCAGTGTAATATCAAATCAGCATTGTTGAGTTCTGATGTAATTTCAAAGAATATCTAGACTTATCTGAAAAGACTATTAAAATACATATCAATTTCTCTTTCCTCCTGCATTTCTGTGTGAGGCCAGATTTTCTTCATACATTTCAAATGAAACAATAGATCTCGACAGACTGAATGCAAAACCACATAGAGGAGTGTAACTGTCTTCTATCGAGCTAGATAAAAAGATTTCAAAAAAACCTAAAAGAACACACTCTTCTCATTAATTTATTTTGTTTTAATAAGTGTAGTTATATTATTAAAAGTTCTATTTATGCTTATATTTAATGGGTTTATTGTTATTTAAACATTTTTTAAGGTTCATTTATTTCTGAGAGAGAGAGGGAGAGAGAGCGTGCGCGCGAGAGAGAGAGAGCGCACGCGAGAGAGAGACAGAGTGTGGGCCAGGGAGGGGCAGAGAGCAAGAGGAAGACCAAAATTTGAAGGAGGCTCCAGGCTCTGAACTGTTATCACAAAACTGGAAGTGGGGCTTGAACTCACAAACCATGAGATCATTACCTGAGCTGAAGTCAGACTCTTAACCAACTGAGCCACCCTGGTGCCCCAGGGTTCATTGTTTTGAAACAAGTTAATAAGTATTTAAAATATTTCTTATTTTAAATTTCTAATACAGTAAAGGTGGTAGATATAACCTATATAAATAGAAGTTATTTGAGGATGTCAATTGTTAAGAGTGTAAAAGGGTCCTGAGGCTAGGGGTAGGGAGCCTTTGGATTACTCCATCATCACTGTGTGCACAAGTGATATTATTGGAGGTGGGAGGGAGAAGAGCATAAACGCCTTCCATAGATGTGTGGCAGGAGGGAAAGTGACTGGGTTCTAGGGAAGCTAAGGGACTTATCCAGAGATATCTCATACTTGACTGGTCCAGGTTGGACCAATTTCGGACTCCCACATTCAGTACTTATTTTGCTGAGTCTCTTCTCTTGGGATGCCTATAGGGGGCTATGCACAGTTAGGTTCTTGGCAGATGACTTTTGGTCATGGTGCTGGCAGTGATTTAGAGGGTAGCTAGGGCATCCTGTTTTCACTTGGGGTGATCTGGATCTCAACTGGCTTCACATCAAACACAGGCCACCATTGTACTACCAACTGTGATGCTTTACAGATCCTCTACTAGCAAGTGATTTAGTCACAGATTTAACAAATCTTGTACTCTCAATACTATGTTTTGTGAGGACCTCAGCCATTCCTGTCCACATGCTCTGTGTTAACTGGAGGCAGACTGGGAAGTTCAGCAGTTCAATCTCTGTTTACAAATATGAATACTATTACTTCTAGTATTTAGCATTTACTGAGCACATAGTGTTTTGCAACTACTATAGAAGGGCCCACCACACATTAGACACTAGAGGTCACTAGGGACCCAGGGAAGAACACTCTGCCTTCACAACCACTGTACAGTCTGGTAGGGTGGGGTGGCACTGGGGAGGGATGGAATGGGAAAGTACTTGACCCGGGGAGCTGTGCAGTTATGCTCACCTTTTTCTGCTTGGTCTTATTTGATTAAAAAACAAAGAAAAACTGAGCCCAGCCCGAAGCAAGGATTTTTAGCATGAGGATATCTGATTTACAAAGCCTTGTAGCTTAAAGGCCAATGTGAAACATTTCCTCTTTTCTTCTAGTTGGAGGAAAGTGGAAGACTGCCCAATGAATTTTCCCTGTAGCTCTCAGTTTCATTTCAATAAGAGGGAGGGGAGAGAAGGAGAACCTCACTGGATAGCAGATCATCTTCCATGTGACCGTGGCTGACTGAAAGATCACAGGTATTTTGTCTCTTTAATTCTATTAGAAGATGAGACAGGTATTTCTTACTTATTATTTGAAAGCTACAAAAAGGTCTGCATGACCCAAAGTTTTTCCCTCCAGGCCTTCTGTAGTTCCTACCATTCCCACCATTAACAAGATTCCTTGGGGACCTTGGGGAGCTGTGTTCATTTTAACTGACTGGATATATTCTCACGCTCATTTGCACAACTTAGTCCCATGATTTGGTCTGTGTTCAACATGCTGCCCAGTGGCTGGCGCCTAGTGCTCTCCAGCTTCCCGAGTCCCCCCATGAGTCTCTCACCAGCTGACACTTAGCAGTTCTTGACCTTAGTTCTCATATGAAGACTTATCTGTCTCATGTTTTGATTTCCCTGACCACTGTCCTGGCCTCCAGTTTATTTGTAGCTAACAAATGGCTATTCATTAGCTCTTGGGTTTTGCAGTGTGTTCTAAAGAGCCCAGAAAGTCCCACAAAAGTAACTTTGGAGTTGCTGTGGAACCCAGTGGGGAGCCAGGATGGGTGGTCCTAGGCTGGCAGTTTGGTTATACCCATGTAGCACTGCTTGTGATTTTATATAATACTACCTACCTCCTTGTAAATATCCCTTTGAAGGGTCTTGCTTAAAAAAGTGTGGTATCAGAATGAGTGCCATTGGTTCCCCGCTCATAACCTACAGGACAGGAAGAGTCAGGAAAGGCTTGACTGCTTCTCATCTTGCCCACTGATGGTCCTTTTTATCTGTTCTTATCACTAAAGGAACTAGAGGGGAAAACAACCAAATAGAGTTTCATATAAGTAAAGGGCCTAGTGGCTGAGACGCATTTCTTCATCTTGGCCTATTTTCCCCTTCTAACTTTTTAAATTGTGAAATAGGCACACAAATGAAAAGTGCACAGAACAAAATCTCATTGCTTAAAAATTGGTCAGAAAGTGAGCACTTAACATAACCAACACTGAGGTTAAAATATGGAACATTACCAGCATTTCTGAGTTCCCTCCTCTGTCCCATGCTTCTACCTGTTACTACCCACAAATGAACCACTGCCCTAAACTTTGTAGTAACCACTTCCTGGCTTTTCACCTTATCAGGTATCCGTAAACACTACAGTTTAGTCTTACCTGGTTTTGAACTTCATATTGACAGAATAATAAAATCTGGCTTCTTTGCTAAATGTTGACACCTCCTGTTTTTCGTCTCTACCCCCTCTCCCAAGAAACGCATTCTGTAAATCTTAGGAAGGATTGCAAAAACATTTCTACATTATCAGACTATAGTGAGAAAGAGCAGTTGAATAACAATGATTCTTAACAAATGTCTTCAGCTTGGATGTAATTACAGTGGGTGGGTATTAAAGTAAATGTAGCATTGCCGTAGTTAGTATTTATGGAAGAATGTTCATGTGAAGGACTTTCTATTTTAACTTCACAGTTAAAGCTTACAGTTCTTGAGAAGCAGGTATATGGCAAACAGAAGTGTCTGCTGCTTCTTCATCTTTCTTTTTTCTTTTTCTAGAATCTCCTTGGTAAGGACACAAAGGAATATATATTATTCTAGGGTCTCCCAGAAAGACAGGGGCAACTGGGAATGTGAGCAGCCCCCCTGACTTGGTCTGGCCTTCTGGCCCCTTGGCTCCCACCTCTTTCTGATGGTGAATGTTGAGAGATGGTGATGGATGGTTAGTCACAAATAGTTTTCAATTTACCAAAGTGCACCCGGCTTTCTCTGAACCTCTTTGAAATGCTTTTAGAGCAACGTGGAGATTGGAATTCAACAACAATTCTCCACAGCTGCAGTCAGAATACAGCAACCCCAGGAGCAGCTGGGGGCAGTTGTTTTCATGGTTTATACTTGCTGTTTCCTTAAAAGTCCTTTCAGAAGGTTCTGGAAGGTCCTGTGACTTCCTTATACTGAGAGACGGAGTCTGAGGCAGACCCTTAGATTCTAGGCCCTCACCCAAAATTTGGCAAGTATTTATTTCCACTTCTTGGCAACAACACGTCCTCTCTGAATCTTCCCTGTGCCCTCTGTCTTTCACTCCAGTAGCCCCACATGCAAGAGCATTCATCCTTTGGCGACTCTGTTTAGTGAAGGGAACCCTCATAGTCAAGTCAGGTTTTCTGGGTTCTGGTCTCAACTGAAGCTTTTACTCAGCTCCACGACCTTGTCTCAACATCTCCTTTCTTTTGATCTTTGTTTCCACATCTATAAAATACGGAAGTTGGACAGAAGACCCCTTAGAATCCCTTTCTGTAGCAAGCTACCAATGATGTTTCAAGGTAAAGAGATGGAGACATTTGCTTTGGCGGGGACGTTTTTATATGGAAATATAAAAGTCAACAAAATAAGTAGTCTTTCTTAAGGCAAGCTTTAATAGATGATGAAGGACTCTGTTATAAAACAAAGCAAAAACAGAACCCCTTCCCACCACTTAAAAACTTTTCCCACAAGAGAGAAACAATTCTTCCTTCTCCAGTTAACCATTACAGTGCCTGAAATGTCACCAAGAGATCCTTACTTTTCCTTTTGCAGATTTTGTGATTTTTCTAGAGTCTATTATAAAAAGATACAAATTTCCCTTAAAAAGGTGAATAGACAATGCTGTTGTGAGTGGTTAGTGGTTAGTGGTTTGACAAGGGACTGAGTTATCAGTGGTGTCCACAGCTGCTTGCTCGTGACGCTGTTCAGGCAGTTCCCAACTCGAAGGGCTATATTCTATTCCAGTTCTTCTCAAACTTCAGTGAACCTATAAATCGCCAGGAGGGATCTTGTAAACTGCACATTTTTATTCAGTAGGCCTGTGTGGGATCTAAGAATCTGTATTTCTAATCAGCTGCCCAGTAATGCTGATGTTACTTGTCCCCAGAGCACATCTGGAATGGCAAGAGTCTGTAGCACATGACCCTCTTCCTTCACATAGCTAATTGGACTTAAAGGGGTGGGCACCTTACTCCAGCCGGTCTGTGAGCTGACCTATGATTAAAAAAAAGAGATGATGAACCAAATAGGAATTTAAATAATTTAAATAATTTTTATTTATTTCTAGGAGAGAGAGAGAGAGACAGCGTGAGCAGGGGAGGGTCAGAGAGAGAGGGAGTCACAGACTGAAACAGGCTCCAGGCTCTGAGCTGGCAGTCAGCACAGAGCCCGACTCGGGGCTCGAACCCATGAACCGTGAGATCATGACCTAAGCGAAAGTCGGACGCCCAACCGACTAAGCCACCCAGGCGCCCCGAACCAAATAGGAATTTAAATAGGAGAGATGGGCAGTGGTTTCAGGCGTAGAAGTGGAAATATCTGATTAAATAGGTACACACAGAGAAGACCTGATTCATTTTATTGACAGTGTGAGAGAAGGACTCTATAAAGATGGTCTAATAAGGGCCTGAAAAGTCAGTCTGGACCTTGAACGCTGAGTGACTTTCTTGTTCTTGTCTCTACCAGGACTGCTGGACTCTACTTCTCATTTGTCCTCTCAGGCCTGGCTGCTAAGATTTTTTTTTCAAGGTTCCTGGGGGAGGTGTGGACAGCAAAGTAACTGAGACTCTTACTGAATACTGAAGACTTCAGACTAAAAAGAAGGATCTGGCACTTGGGTGGGAATATACACCTAGGTAGGGGTATCATAGTGGGCTCTTTGGATTGCTGTTTAGGTTGAAAGACTTGGACACCTGGAGACAGAAGTTTGTTGGGTGAGAGGCAGTGCAGACATAATGGAGGGTAAAGGAGAGTCAGATGTTATAGTTTGTCCAGGATTGCTTACAAATATTGTCAGTTTTGTCAATTTATTTGTAGAAATTTGGATTGTTGCTTACATATTTCTCTCTAGATTGATTTTCTTCCCCTCCATCCTCATGGCTGTTGAGAGAGCACCTATATTCCTACAACATTACTCCAGCAATTTTGTCCAGCAATGGACAGCTCTTCTTCAACTTTTTGGAAGAGTTCAAGAAGAATTGGTGTTAATTCTTCCTTAAATGTTTGGTAGTATTTATCAGTGAAGCCATCTGGGTCTGGGCTTTTCTTTGTTGGGTTTCTTGGTTGGTTTTCTTTGCAGTTTTGAATTACTGATTCAATTTCCTTACTTGTTATTGGTCTGTTCAGATTTTTCAAATTTTTTTCATGACTCAGACTTGCTAATTTGCATGTTTCTAATAATTTATCCATTCCTTCTATGTTGTCCAATTTGTTGGCATATAGTTGTTCATAGTAGTCTTAGTATCCATTGTATTTCTGTGGTAACAGTTGTAATATCTCCTCTTGCATTTATAACTTTTAGTCCTCTCTTTTCTTCATAGTAAGTTGTAGCTAAAGATTTGTCAATTTTGTTTATCTTTTTTTTTAAAATGTTTCATTTCTGAGAGAGAAAGACAGTGTGAACAGGGGAGGGTCAGAGAGAGAGGGAGACACAGAATCCAAAACAGGTTCCAGGCTCTGAGCTAGGTGTCAGCACAGAGCCCAATGTGAGGCTCAAACCCATGAACCATGAGATTATGATCTGAGCTGAAGTTGGAGGCTTAACCGACTGAGCCACCCAGGTGCCTCAATTTTATCTTTAAAAAAAAAAAAATCCCCACATTTCTTAGTTTTGTTGATCTTTTCTATTATTTTTATTTTCTCTATTTCATTTCTTTTTGTTCTGACCTTTGTCATCTTCTTTATTCTGCTAACTATGGGCTTAGTTTTTTCTTGTTTTTCAAATTCCTTTAGATGAAAGTTACATTGTTTGAGATCTTCCTTTTTTTAAATGTAGGCATTTGTTGCTATAAGCTTCCCTCTTAGAACTTCTTTTGCTAGTTACTTAAGTTTGGGTAAGTTGTGTGTCTATTTTTGTTTGCCTCAAGAATTTTTTGATTTCCCATTTAATTTTATCATTTACCTATTGGTTGTTCAGGAGTGTATTATTTAGTTTCCACATATTTGTCAGTTTTCCAGATTTCCTACTATTTTCGATTTCTAGTTACATACCACTGTGGTCAGAAAAGATACTTAATATGACTTCAGTGTCCTTAAATTTAAGGCTCATTTTGTAACTTTGGGACTTCTGGGTGGCTCATTCAGTTAAGCTTCTGATTTTTTATTTCGGCTTAGGTCATGATCTCATAGTTCATTATACTGAGTCCTGCATAGGGCTCTGCACTGACAGCACAGAGCTAGCTTCGGATTTTTTTTCTTCCTCTTTCTCTCTGCCCCTCCCCTGCTCATTCTCTCCTCTGCGCCCCCCACCCCCTCCCATCTCTCTCTCAAAATAAATAAATAAATAAATAAATATTTTAAAAAAAGACTTGCTTTGTAACCTAACATATGATCTGTTCTGGAGAATGTTTCATGTGCCCTTGAGAAGAATGTGTATTCTGTTTTGCTTTATAGAATATTATGTATATATCTGTTTGGTCCATGTGGTATATAGTTTAAGTCTAATATTTCCTTATTGATTTTCTGTAATCAGACGATGAATGATCTGATTGTGTTGAAAGTAGGGTATTTGTAGTCTCTACTATTATTGTATTGTTGTTTATCACTCTATCGAGGTCTTTATCTTCTAAAAGATTTAAGTACTCCAGTGTGTTAGATACACACACACACACACACACACACACACACAATCTCTTGATGGATTGACCCCTTTATAATTATGTAATGACTTTCTTTGTCGTTTGTTATAATTTTTACTTTGTATTTTGTTTGATTCAACTATAGTAACACCTGCTCTTTTGTTTTCCATTTGTGTGAAATATCTTTTGTATTCCTTCTCTTTGAGCCTTTATGTGTCCTCCTTCTCTTTGAGCCTTTATGTGTCCTTGAAGTTGAAATCAGTCTTTTGTAGATTGCATATAGTTGGGTTTTGTTTTTTATCCATCCAGCCATTCTTTGTCTTTTGACAGGAGACTTTAATTCATTTACATTTAAAGTAATTACTAATAGCTAAGGATTTACTATTGTCATCTTGTTATTTGTTTTCACTATTTTATGGTTCTTGTGCTCCATTCTTGCTGTCTTCCTTTGCAAATTGTAATTGTACTAGTTGTATACTTGATTTCCTTCTCTTTATCTTGCATGTATCTTCCATAGGTTTTTGTTTTATGGCTACCCTGTGGCTTCCTTGAAACATGTTATTGATGTAACAGTCTATTTGAAGCTGATAACAACTTAAATTCAATCACATACAGAAAGGACACCTTTACTCCCCCCATTTTATGTTTTTGATGCTACAGTTTAATCTTTTTATGTTATGTATCCATTAATAAATTTCACAGCTACAGCTATTTTTAACACTTTGTCACTTAACCTTTATACTGCACTGTATTACATATTAAAATATTTGAAATTGACTGTCTACATATTCTTTACCACTTTGTTGTATATTTTCTTGTTACTAACTAGTATCTTTTTATTTCAGGTTGAAAAGGTCCTTTTAGCATTTCTTGTAAGGGAAGTCTAGTGGTGATGAACCCTCTCAGCTTTTGTTTATTTGGGAAAGTATTCATTTCTTCTTCATTTCTGAAGGGCAACTTTGCTTGGTAAATTATTGTTGGTTGACAGTTTTTTTCTCTTAGTACTTTGAATGTATCATCCCATTCTCTCCAGGTACAAGGTCTCTGCTGAGAAATATGCTGATAGCCTTGTATGAGAGAAATTTATTTTCTGTTACTGGTTTTAAAATTGTCTCTTCATCTTTGATTTTAGGCAGTTTTATTATAATGTGTTTTGGAGAAGATTGTTTTGGATTGAAATTATGGCATGAGTAATTAGCTTTATCAACTTAGATACCAAATCTCTCCCCAGGTTTAGGAATTTCTCAGCCAGTATCATTTCTGTAAATAAAATTTTTACCCCTTTATTCCTTTCTTCTCCTTCTCATTCAAATAGGCCTTCTTCATTTTTTTCATTCCTGTTTTTCTTTTTCTTTTTGTTCTTCTGATTGCATAACTTTGAATGAACTGTCTTTGAGCCCACTGAGCTGAACTATGTTGAATTTCTCAGTTCAGTCATGGTTTTCTTCATCTCTAAAATACCTATTTGGTTCTTTTTTATGTTTTCTATCTCTGTTGAATTTCTCATTTTGTTCTTGTGTTGTTTTCCTGATTTTGCTAAATTGCTTATTTCTATTTTCTTGTAGCTCTCTGAGCATCTTTAGGACAATTATTTTCGATTCTTTGTAGGACAGTTCATGTATCTCCATTGCTTTGTGCTCAGTTACGGGAAGTTCACTATATACTTTGATGATGTCATGTTTCCCTGACTTCTCATGATTTCTGTGGCCTTGTGTAGGTGGCTGTGCATTTGGGGAAGCATTGATTTCTTCCATAATTTAAGGACTGACTTTGGTAGGAAAGACTTTTCTCTGTAGCACTCTGCAGCATGCTTTGATCCCAGGTCTAGTGACATAGGGTGCCAAACGCAGAGGCATATCTTGGCTTCTAGTCCAGGGAAGGGGGTGTGTAGGCATGTTGTCTATTTGGCTCAGGCTGCTGAGGTCCACATCAACTACTGTGTAGTCCTTGTTAAGTGTGGCAGGAGTCTGCAGTGGCTGCAAGGGCTGTTGGTGTCAGTGGCTCCATCAGGTCCGGTGGCCAAGAACCAGGGCAGACAGCAGTGGTAGCCAGAGAACATGGTGTGTACATTCTCAGCTGCAGGATCCAGCTGCAGGTACCTATGTAGTGGCAAAGGATGGCTGTAGACACACTAGTAAAGGTGGTGGCCAAGGCCAGCAACAGGAGCTTGAGCCATCTGCAGGCACACTTTCAGCTGTGAGGGCCTTTGCTATTGATGTGCATCCTTGTGATTACAGTGTCTCCAGATGTATGCATGCCTGGCAGCGGAGGCTGGTGAATGGAGTCAGGCCAGGAATGTGCAGGTGCACATCTGGAGTGGCTAGTTGCAGGTGAGCTTAGTTGTGTAGGCCAGTGAGTGCAGACAGGGCTGGATCCAGGCCCTTGAGCAGCTGCAAGTGCTCTGGCTGTTGGTGTGCACTTTTACGTCTGTAGGATCTCTTCACAAGTGTGCACATGGCAGTACAGTTGAGTAATGACAAACAGTCTGCTGGTGTGCAAGGACACAGCCAGAGGACTATCCCCACAAGTACACAAGATGGTAGGGGTCAGCTGTGGGCCCCTAGGCTTATATCTTTTACTTGTGCAACCACAGACGTCTGAATTGGCTGCTGGTATGTATCCCAGGCTCTGGTGGGGGCAGGGATGGGAATAAGTGAGGAGGGACTCAGGTGGCCGGTACCTGTTAATGGGAATACCTGTGGGGAGAAAACTGTTAAATCTGCAGGGGGTTCTTCCTGCTGTGGTGGTGATTGTCTTCTCGGTGGCAGATGGTGCTGAAGTCTTCTGCAGAGCAGGTCACTGGGAATCTTGGTTGCTCCCACTGCATGGCTGATGCTGGTAGTCCTTGTTCTTCTTCCTCTTCCTAGCTGTCTTTGTAAGTCTCAGCTTTGCTGGTCTGGGTGGGGTGAAACTGAAGTGTGTCCTTTGTGCAGTGTACTGGAAGGCTGGGGGAGCTGGTTGCTCACCCCTCTGTCCCTTTCCTGGTAAGGGGAACTCTTTGTAGCTAGAAAGTTCTCTCCTGGCACTCACCAGTGCCAGCCTTGAAGATGGAATGGTGCAGACACAATGAAACTGTTCTTCCTTTAGGCTTTATGCAGTTATTCTTGAGTATTTTTGTTTGTTTGTTCTTCTGTGTTTCTGAATTTAAAGTCAACTCTTGAGCTCTCTCAGAGCTTTTTATTCATGGATAGCTATCTGAGTGTTGATCCTTGTTGGGAGACAGAGGCTGGCCTCTCCTACCGTGCCATCTTGGTTCCCAATTTTCACATTCTTTTTTTTATATTCACATGCATGGTCTTCTGATTTTATTGTGGTAACAACATTTAATACAAAATCTACCCTCTAGATAAGTCTTTTTACAACAGGTGTATTACTTTTATAATTTATTTATTTTTTTACAGTTTATTGTCAAGTTGGGTTCCATATAACACCCAGTGCTCATGCCATCAAGTGGCCTCCTCCATGCCCATCACCCATTTCCCCCTCTTCCCCACCCCTATCAACCCCCAGTTTGTTCTCAGCATTTAAGAATCTCTTACAGTTTGCCTCCCTTCCTCTCCTTGACTATTTTTACCCCTTCCCCTCCCCTATGGTCCTCTGTTAAGTTTCTCCTGTTCCACATATGAGTGAAAACATATGGTATCTGTCTTTCTATGTCTGACTTATTTCACTCAGCATAACAGCCTCAAGTTCCATCCACGTTGCTACAAATGGCCAGATTTCATTCTTTCTCATTGCCGTGTAGTATTTTGTTGTATAGATAAACCACATCTTCTTGATCCATTCATCAGTTGATGGACATTTAGGCTGTTTCCATAATTTGGCTATTGTTGAAAGTGCTGCTATGAACTTGGGGTACATGTGCCCCTATGCTTCAGCACTCCTGTGTCCCTTGGGTAAATTCCTAGCAGTGCTATTGCTGGGTCCTAGGGGAGTTCTATTGTTAGTTTCCTGAGGAACCTCCACACTGTTTTCCAGAGGGACTGCACCAGTTTACATTCCCACCAACAGTGTATGAGAGTGCCTGTTTCTCACATCCTGGCCAGCATCTAGAGTCTCCTTATTTGTTCATTTTAGCCACTCTGACGAGCACGAGGCAGTATGTAGGTGTGGTTTTGATCTGATGATGAGTGATGCTGAGCATCATTTCATGCGTCTGTTGGCCATCTGGATGTCTTCTTTGGAGAAGTGTCTGTTCATGTCTTCCTCCCATTTCTTCACTGGATTATTTGTTTTTCAGGTGTGGAGTTTGGTGAGTTCCTTATAGATTTTGGATACTAGCCCTTTATGTGATAATGTCATTTGCAAATATCTTTTCCCATTCTGTCCGTTGCTATTAGTTTTATTGATTGTTTCCTTTGCCATGCAGAAGCTTTTTATCTTAATGAGTTCCCAATAGTTCATTTTGCTCTTGATTCTCTTGCCTTTGGAGATGTGTTGAGAAAGAAATTGCTGAGGCTGAGGTCAAGGAGGTTGTTTCCTACTTTCTCCTCTAGGGTTTTTGAAGGTTTCCTGTTTCATATTCAGGTCCTTTATCCATGTTGAGTTTACTTTTGTGTATGGTGTGAGAAAATGATCTAGTTTGATTCTTCTGCATGTTGCTGTCCAGTTCTCCCAGCACCATCTGTTAAAGAGGCTGTCTTTTTTCCATTGGGTACTCTTTCCTACTTTGTCGAAGATTAGTTGGCCATACATTTGTGGGTCCAATTCTGAGTTCTCTATTCTGTTCCATTGATCTATGTGTCTGTTTTTGTGCCAATACCATACTGTCTTGATGATGACAGCTTTGTAGTAGAGGCTAAAGTCTGGGATGGTGATGCCTCCCATTTTGGTTTTCTTCTTCAATATTACTTTGGTTATTCAGGGTCTTTTGTGGTTCTGTACAAATTTGAGGATAGTTTGTTCTAGCATGAGAAGAATGCTGGTGCAATTTTGATTGGGATTGCATTGAATGTGTAGATTGCTTTGGGTAGTAATGATATTTTAACTATATTTATTCTTCTATCCATGAGCATGGAATGTTTTTCCATTTCTTTGTGTCTTCTTCAATTTCCTTCATAAGTTTTCTATAGTTTTCATCATACAGATCTCCTATATCTGTGGTTAGGTTTATTCCTAGGTATTATATGGTTTTTTTGTGCAATTGTGAATGGGATCAGTTTCTTGATTTCTCTTTCTGTTGCTTCATTATTGGTGTATAAAAATGAAAACAATTTCTGTACAATGATTTTGTACCCTGCACTTTTGCTGAATTCATGGATCAGTTCTAGTAGGCTTCTGGTGGAGTCTGTTGGGTTTTACATGTAGAGTATCATGTCGTCTGCAAAAAGTGAAAGTTTGACTTCTTCTTTGCCAATCTGATGTCTTTTAATTACTTTTGTTGTCTGATGGCTGATGCTAGGTCTTCCAGCACTATGTTAAGCAACAGTGGTGACAGCGGACATACCAGTCATGTTCCTGATTTCAGGGGGAAAGCTCTTAAGTTTTCCCCATTGAGGATGATGTTAGCTGAGGGCTTCTCATAGATTGCTTTTATGAAGTTTAAGTAAGTTCCTTCTATCCCGACTTTCTTGAGGGTCTTTATTAAGAAGGGATGCTGTATTTTGTCAAATGCTTTTTCTGCATTTATCGACAGGACTATATGGTACTTATTTTTTCTTTTGTTAATGTGATGTATCACATTGATTGACTTGCAGATGTTGGACCAGCCCTGTAACCCAGGAATGCATCCCACTTGATCATGGTGGAGAATTCTTTTTATGTGCTGTTGGATTCGATTTGAAAGTACCTTGTTGAAGATTTTTGCATCCATATTCATCAAGGATATTGGCCTGTAGTTCTCTTTTTTTTGCTGGGTCTCTGTCTGGCTTGGGAATCTAAGTGATGCTGGCTTTGTAGAATGAGTCTGGAAGTTTTCCTTCGAGTTCTATTTTTTGGAATAGCTTGAGAAGAATGGGTATTAACTCTGATTTAAATGTCTGGCAGAATTCCCCGGGGAAGCCAGCTGGCCCTGGGCTCTTATTTGTTGGGAGATTTTTTTGATAACTGATCAAGTTCTTCACTAGCTATGGGTCTGTTCAGATTTTCTATCTCTTCCCATTTGAATTGTGGTAATGTGTATGTGCATGTTTAGGATTTTGCCCATTTCTTCTAGGTTGTCCAGTTTGTTGGCATATAATTTTTCATAGTATTCCCTGATGATTGCTTGTATTTCTGTGGGATTGGTTGTAATAAATCCATTTTCATTCATGATTTTACCTATTTGGGTGCTCTCTCATTTCTTTTTGAGAAGCCTGGCTAAAGGTTTATCCATTTTGTTTATTTTTTCAGAAAACCAACTCTTGGTTTCATTGATCTACTCAACTTTTTTTTTGTTTTTTGGATTCTATATTGTTTATATCTGTCCTGAGTTTCATTATTTCTCTTCTTCTCTGGTTTTGAGGTGTTCTTTCTACTCTGCTTCTAGTTCCTTTAGGTGTGCTGTTTAGATTTTGTATTTGCGCTTTTACTAGGTTTTTGAAATAGGCCTGGATTGCAATGTATTTTCCTCTTAGGACTGCCTTTGCTGCATCCCAAAGAGGTTGGATTATTGTATATTCATTTTTATTTGTTTCCAGATATTTTTAAATTTCTTCTCTAATTACCTGGTTGGCCTGTTCGTTCTTTAGTAGGGTGTTCTTTAACCTCCATGTTTTTGGAGGTTTTCCAGACTTCTTCCTGTGGTTGATTTCAAGCTTCATAGCATTGTGATCTGAAAGTGTGCATGGTATGATCTCAATTCTTTTATATTTATTGAGGGCTGCTTTATGACCCAGTATGTGATCTATCCTGGAGTATGCACCATGTGCACACAAGAAGAAAGTGAATTTTTAGCTTCAGGCTGTAGAGCTTTAAATATATCTGTCAAGTCCATCTGGTCTAATGTGTCGTTCAGGTCCATTGTTTCTTTAGTGCTTTTCTGTCTAGTTGATCTATCCATTGCTGTACATGAAGTATTAAAGTCCCCTGCAATTAGCACATTCTTATCGGTAAGATTGCTTCTGTTTGTGAGTGCTCCTGAATTCGATGTGTAGACATTTATAATTGTTAGCTCTTCCTAATGGATAGACCCTGTAATTATTATATAATGCCCTTCTTTGTCTCTTGTTACTGCCTAACCTTCAAGTCCAGTTTTTCTGATACAAGTATGGCTACTGCAACTTTCTTTTGACTTCCAGTAGCATGATAGATATTTCTCTATCCCCTCATTTTCAATCTGAAGATGTCCTCAGGAGTAAAATGAGTCTCTTGTAGACAGAAAATAGATGGATTTTGGTTTTTTATCCATTCTGCTACCCTGTCTTTTGATTGGAGTATTGAGTCCATTTACATTCTGTGTTATTGAAAAATATGGTTTAGAGTCATTGTGTTCTATGTAGGATTCATGCTTGTAGTGGTGTCTCTGGTACTTTGTGTTCCTTGCAACATTTCCCTCATAGAGTCCCTCTTATGATTTCTTGTAGGACTGATTTAGTGGTGATGAATTCCTTCAATTTTTATTTGTTTGGGAAAACCTTTATCTCTCTTATTCTGAATGACAGGGTTGCTGGAGAAAGGATTCTTGGCTGCATATTTTTTCTGTTCATCACATTGAAGATTTCTTGCCATTCCTTTCTGGTCCACCAAATTTCAGTAGATAGGTCTGCAACTACTCTGATAGGTCTCCCTTTGTATGCTAGGACTCTTTTATCCCTAGCTCCTTTCAGAATTCTCTCTGTATCCTTAATATTTTGCCAGTTTCACTGTGATATGTCATGCAGAAGACTGATTCAAGTTACGTCTGAGGGGAGTTTTCTGTGCCTCTGTGATTTCAATGTCTGTTTCCTTCCCCAGACTGGGGAAGTTCTCAGCTATAATTTGTTCAAGTACCCCTTCAGCCCCTTTCTCTCTCTTCTTCTTATGGAATTCCTATGATACAGATATTGTTACATTTGATTGCATCGCTCGGTTCTTGAATTCTCCTTTCATGCTCTTGGATCAATTTATCTCTCTTTTTTCGGCTTCCTCTTTTTCTTTAATTGTGTTCACCTATTCTCCACTCTGCCTCTTCAATCTGTGGCTGCCTTCATTTTATTATGCACCTCATTTATAGCATTTTTAATTAATCACAGCTATTTTTAAGCTCCATAAACTTTGTGGCAATAGCTTTTCTGGTGTCTTCCATGCCTTTTTCAAGCCCAGCAATTAATTTTATGACTATTGTTCTAAATTCTTGTTCAGTTCTGTTGCTTCTATCTGTTTTGACCAAGTCTTTAGCTGTCACTTCTTCCTGGAATTTCTTTTCTGGAGAGTTCTTCTGTTTCATCCTTTTGGCTAGCTTTCTGTCTCTTGTAAGTTTTAAAGGCTTGTTATGCAGTGTGCATCAGTGAGTACTGCTATATTAAAGGAGGCTTCTAGACTGTCCAGGGCCTGGCTGTTCAGAGTGTTCTTTTAATGGTGTTCCCTGATCTCTCTTGTTGTGACTTTGGTTATTTTATTTACCTACTCATAGTGATATTTTTTACTCTCCGCCATGCGTACTTTGGTTTGTTCTTTGAGGCAGCACTGTAAGGCTGTCTTCTTAGTGGACTCCATGTCTTTTCCTTCCAGACTCTTGCGGTTCCGAGTCCTTTGACCTCAGCCCTCCTTTATTTAAGAGTTGCAGGCGGGACATATAGAATCTCTATTTCTCTGCCATCTTGGCCAGTCCCCTACCAAGGCCCCTGCAGTTTCTGCATCCCCTCCCCCCCTCCCCCATTACAGGTTCTGCATCCTGGATGCTCCAGGGTCCCAACAGCTGGCCTTAAGAACTTTGGCAGCAAGGAGAAGGAATATTGTGGCTGTGTTTGTAGTATCCTCCTCAGGTTTCTGATGAGGAATGTCCAACATACATTCAAGGTCTGCTGCTTGGGTTCCATTTAGTGCGCTCTCTACATCCAATTTTCATATTCTTGATAGCACTTAATTCCTGTTACCCTTGGGGAAGGAGGAAGAGAACAGTGCTGGTGGCAGGGAAGGCAAGAAACTTCAGCTTCTGGACTTCAAGTGGTCTCTTCTATGTGACTATGGCTAAGTTATTTTACTATATGGTGTATTAGAGTTACCAGTATTAAATGGAGATAATAAGGGCAGGAAGCTCAGGTGTGTGGCTTCTGTTTTGGGCATATGAGCAGAACTTTTTAAGAGCCCCTCTCAGGTCAGATTAAGGGTATGGAGGAGGGCACTTGTGGGGATGAGCACTGGGTGTTATATGGAAACCAACTTGACAATAAACTATTAAAAAAAAAAGAGTTTTAGAGGGCTTAGCATGAAAAGATTTTAGTGTCCACCTTCCCCTATTGAAATCAGAATAAAAATAATACTAAGCTCTCCAACACATAAAGAAATCAAATGGAGTTCTTATCTTATTACCTTGGTGTTTTTACTTTTTAAACTATCTGAAATTCTTTTTCACATTTTTTCCCGTACTTCTTTTCTTCATTGCAGGTGACTTAATCATGTGCCCAGAAGCCAGATGGGCCTGTTGGTACATCTAGTACCAGCACATGACCATGTGCTGTTAGGATACCAACAGGAGGTCCCCCTCCCACTGACCATGCTCCAGCCTTTAACTGAATGGGGAGTGAACTGGATTGGTATCCAAGATGGTGTCTTACCATTTTTCTAACAATAGGCAAGAAGCCAACAAGACAGGCCTTGTTCTTTGTCCATTCACCGCTCATTAACTCAAGGGACAATGAGATCTCCTGGAAAGAGCAGTGGTCTGGAGACAGCAGACGTGGATTTCAGTGCTGACTCTATCCATTTCTATTTGGGGGGCTTGCATAAGGGTTTTTTTTTTTTTTTTTAACCCTTCTTTACTGGTTAAATGGTTTTGCTGTAGACATTGTGAGACTGTGAGGAGTAAATGGAAAAATACTTGAGGGCAAGCTGTCTGGTCCATTTTATCAGTACATCCTTGGTGCCTGCACACTGACTGGCACATATTGGGAACTTAAGGATTCATTGAATACATTATTTTTTCACCTCCAAGGTAGTTATGAGTCATAATTCTCATTGAGAAGATAGAAGTGGGTACCTGGGTGGCTCAGTTTGTTAAGTGTCCATCTTTGTCTCAGGTCATGATCTTGCAGTTTGTGAGTTCGAGCCTGTGTTGGGCTCTTTCCTGACAGCTTAGAGCCTGAAGCCTGCTTCGGATTCTATGTCTCCCTCTCTGCCCCTCTCCCACTCACACTCTGTCTCTCCCTCAAGAATAAATAAATATTTTTTAAAAAATTTTAAAAAAGAAATGTGCAAATTAGATAATAGAAATGTGCAAAATTTTGGATTGCTTGCTAATGAGCTAGTAAATGGATGGAAGATTTCTCCAAGTTGGCTAGAGTGCCTCAGGAAAGTGGTCTGATGGAATTGCTGGTCCCTTTGCAAATTTTGTTTGGTGGTCAGGAATTTGAACTGCAGCACTGAATCTGCACTTGTGCTACAAAGCATTTTATACCTATGATGGTAGATCCACCTATGGTGGATTTTCAAATAGCTAATTACTAATTGATTTACTGTAGACTCACGGGCAGCAATGTTGAATAGGTAGTTCTCAGCAAGGTACTGAGGTGATATGATAATAGTATTGTCTCGTGTGGTAACAGATATAGGAACTATTGGCATTTGTTATTTGTGTATTTATTTATTCCTTTACTGTGTCTTTCTTGATATCACTATCTGTATTCAGTATCTATTTTGATTTGTAAAAAATTACCACAAACCTTAGCAGCATAAAACAGCAATATCTATTCTCTTCGTTTCTGTGAGTCAAGAATCAGTGTGGCTTAGCGGGGCCTAAGGCTAAAGTAAAGTTGTCCACTGGTGCTGGGGAATGATCCATGTCTAAGCTTAATCATGGTTGTGGGCACGATCCCTTCCTTGCAGGCTGCTTAACAGAGGGCCTCAGTTCCTCACTGAGTGTTGGTCAGAAGCCATCATCAGCTCCCTGCCACATGAGCCTCTCCACAGGGCAGCTTTCAACTTGTCAGTTTCCTTTGAGCAAGCAAGAGAAAGAGACAGAGAGAGACAGTTCTTTTACAGCCTACTCACTTCTCCAGTGACTTTTGCCTTGTTCTGTTCATTAGAAACAAGTTACTAGGTCCATTCCACACTCAAAGGGACGAATTACACAAGAGTGTGAATACCAGGAGGTATGGACTACTGGGAGCCATTTCAGAAGTTGAGTGTGGGGGACAGTGCAGAAGCAGCAATGGCTTGATTAAGCCACATCAGACTCCCTTAGGTGATGGGCAGCCATGGAAACATTTCACAGTTGAAGAGGAGGAGCCTTAAAATATCACTCAGCCAGGGACGCCTGGGTGGCTGCGCCGGTTAAATGTCCAACTCTTGACTTTGGCTCAGGTCATGATCTCAAAGGAGTTTGAGTCCTGTGTTGGGGGATGTAGAGCCTGCTTGGGATTTTCTCTTTCTCTTTCTTTGCTCCTCCCCTGCTCACATGTCTCTCTCTCTCTCTACCCCCCACTATCTCTCTATGTCTCTCTCTCAAAAATAAATAAATAAACATTAAAAACAATATCACTCAGCCAGAAGATTGGAAAGGGAGCAATGAGTAGTGAGAACTGTTGTAAGGAAGCTTACAAGGGAATGGCCACATGAGGATATTCATTGTATCTCACCAATCCAGAAGTCGAGGCCAGCCTGGAAGGTCATAGGGCCCCCACTGGGTCTTTGGCTGAGCTCTTTCTCCTTCTTCAACTGACTGTTTATTTATTTATTTATTTATTTATTTATTTATTTATTTATTTATTTAAATGTTTTATTTATTTCTAGGAGAGAGAGAGAGAGACAGTGTGAGCAGGGGAGGGTCAGAGAGAGAGGGAGTCACAGACTGAAACAGGCTCCAGGCTCTGAGCTGGCAGTCAGCACAGAGCCCGACGTGGGGCTCGAACCCACGAACCGTGAGATCATGACCTAAGCGAAAGTCGGACCCTTAACCAACTAAGCCACCCAGGCGCCCCTTCAACTGCCTTTTTGAAAACGATTGAAATATAATTGTCATACCATGGTTATACTAGTTTTAAGTGTACAACATATTGATCAACAATTCTGTACATTACTCAGTGCTCACCATGATTTGCATTTTTAATTTTTTTTATCCAGATGTGGAATAGTGGCAATATTCTCTCAACAAGTTTATGTTATAAGAGAGTGAGAGCTAATTTTTGGATCCTGTATTTTGGATCTCTGTTCTAACTCTTCACCTTCATTCAGAGATGGGGAGAACACAGATCAGGGGTAGAAAGGCATGCTTGGGATGGAAGGGTATGGAATGGACCCCTCTTAGAACCTAGCCACTATGCTGCCACATAGGTTTTGTGGGCTGGAGTTTCTGGGGTTCTATGCACTCATTTAGGAGTGAAGAAGAGAAATTCTAATGCCTCAAGGAGAGCTGTAGTGCTGGCCTTCCACCCCAGGGCCTTCAGAGTAGTCTTCAACATAAGCTATATCCTGGAGAAGTTTATGTTTCAGGGTTGCTGAAGAGCTCCAGGCTTCCAGGGCACATCTTTTGGTCAAGGGTTTAATAGAAGGCTCTTGAAAGGAAAAGAAAAAGACGTTTCTTTATTGATGCTTAAGAGTTTGAAATGTATTTTGCAGCCAGGATGACTGGATTGCATTCTCTGTTTTTGTCAGACTCTCTCATAGCTCATGACACTGTATACCAACTTCCCATGGAAGAGCTGATGGCACCTGGCTTGGTCCTGATTGTTTTGCTTGGCAGGGCTTTAGGATTTGTCTGTTTACTTCATCTGTGACCTGTGGGTGAATGACTGGTTGCCCAAAGCTCATGGTATTGAAGGAAGATGACCAAGGGAATGCAGAATCAAAACTCAGTTTCTTAATATTAAGGAAGGGTGGGCTGTAGGGAGACAGAAGATCCACAAAATGATATGAGATGCAACATGTGCAGTCAATGCTGTGAAGATATTCATTATTATTCAGAAGTATGAGAACTGAGTCTCTTTCTGGTAAACACATGAAAACTGAAAACTGCTCTTCACTGAATGTTGGGAGCCTTAGAGGATAATGCATTTTCTAGGGTATCATTTGTCTAACAGGTTTGCTACTTCCATAGTGGCCAACATTTTGCTGGAATAAAATCACTAATGGGTGCTGTGAAGATGTGTTTTCTTGCCACACTGTGTAAAATGCCCTAAAAGTGACTCACATAAGTGTTTCAAAGTGAACTGGAACTTCAGAGTCCATCAGAACAGTACTGACCTCGCTTTCCTGATTTTCATAAAAGATCTTAGTGTTTCAGTGAGCACCACTCAGTTCCTTGTACTTCAGATAGTTCCTGTTCAGCCATGTATTAGTGATTTTGTTTGTGGTTAGTTCTTAAATAGAACTAGAAGTAGAACCTTTTTTTTTTTTATCATTTATTGATAAATTACCCAATAATATCTCCTTTGCTTCCTTGCTCACTTGTATTAAAAAATTCAGGATGGAGGCTTGAAAATGGCCCTATCTTGTTCCTGACTTCTCTGAAGTGTTCCACATTCTTTGTTGTTTCCATTTGCCAGAGTGCACAGGAGTAAACCCCCTGCTTCTTCTCCTTTGGTAAATGTTGCAGTATCTGTGTATTCTTCTGAACACTTTCATTCCAGTCACAGAATAATTACTAGCTTGCAGTACTCTCCTCATTTTCCTCTTTCAGTTAAGGTGTTGGGATTCCCGCCTACATAAATGAAGTCAGAAGGGAGACAGAGATGCTAAGATGTTTCTATTTTCTTCTTTCCTGGGTGGGTTTTTTGAAAAGATGTCAGCATCAATTGGTGGCTACCACCTTGTGGCATTTAATTATTCTTGACATTTAATCCATCATGATATGGAAAGAGAAAATGCAGTGTGTCTATTCCTCCTTTTCTTCCAAGGGAAACAATGTAATAATTAAAATGGTAACTAAAGTTCTAAGAATAATGAACAACCACATAAAGACTAGCATCATATTACTCTTAGAGCATTAATAAGAAGTGAGGTCTGAGGCTATCTCCTCCTGTTTCATTTTTTTCTTTCCAAATAATCATGAGTCATCATTCTGTATAAATGAATAATACTTTAATTTAAATAAGCCAATATTATTTGGAGGTTATTTGTCACCTCAGAGTTCATTCACAGACAAGTCATGTGGAACTATGGAACTATGGAGCTGGAAATCTCAATGAGTTTGGGAGGGCTTCCTTCTGCATGTTTGAATTTGGAGACCAAATTCAACATTGTTCTCAGGAAGGGTGTGGATGGGAGAAGTGATGGGCTAGGGGTGAGGTGTGTATTATAAGAGCTGCAGTGAGAGGCTTTGGGTTTTATATTTGTCATTTTAGAGCATAGGAGCTGGATTGGGGTTTGAATACTAGTCTGTTGATAGCGGCACACACACATGCAAGTGCACGCGTGTGTGTGTGCGTGTGTGTGTGTATGTGAGAGAGAGAGAGAGAGGTGGAGGGAGGGAGGGATCGAGGAAGAGAACTGATCTGAAAGCATAACTTTTCAATAAGAGCAACCTTAAAGGAGAGGAAAGGGATTTTTTTTTTAAAGGCTAACTATAGAAATTGAATTCATATTGTTAGAATTAACAATTGAAGGGAAAAGAAGACTCCAGCAATGCTTCTCAGCTGGCACGTTCAAATGATAAATTTCATTAAGGCACAGAAAGAAACAACAGCTGCAGTTAATGAAAAGCCAAATTTATCTAAATTTCTTCAGTTGATCAGTATGGCTCTCACTCCATAATCATGTTTTTTGGAGTGAGGGAGAGGGAGGACAAAGGGAGAAGATAGGTTTTTTGTTTTTAAAAGGATACCTTCTGAAAAGGAAGTGGCTCTAGAGCTAATCAGTGAGGAATTGTTAGAGTCTTTTTTTTTTTTTCTTCTTGGTATCGATATACTCGATACTCTGGTTTTGTTGCTTTATTTTTAACCTTCCTTAGGAGAGTGTGGTTAGCTCCCATATCAAGTGAAGCTTATAGGCATGGGCTGGAGACAGGAAATCCAGGAGGAGGACTGTGATAATTATACGAATCTGAAATGCTTTCCAAAACACAGTTGTGTCCATTGAGGTGTTTCATTATTGAAACACCTGTGAAATAGGACTGATATTGTCTATGACTCTTCTAAGAAGAAGACTGAAGTTTTGGGATATCAAGTGACTTACCCAGGGTCAGCTAGTAGGCTCTTTTAAGAGATGGGGGCAGAAGAAGGTGCCTACACTCCATGCCAAATGCTTTAGTAGAAAATAGAACAAATTCCCAGCACCTCCCATCCATACATGGTGAAAGCAGGAAAATCCTGTCACAGAAACCACTCAGAGAAGCTGCCATCAAAGGCTGCTTGGGGCCAGCTTCCCCCTAGCACAGAGCTCTGCACAGAGCCTGCATGTGGTGTGGAATTCCATTAGAACTTACTCACCATATGTTTGTTTGCTGGTGTTCAATGGAACCTGAGGGAGGGCATAATGGATCTCCATTACTAAACCGCGTGGAAGGCTTCCAGAGATTTAATGGTCTACCTCGAGGTGATGAATAGAGGGGCTCTCATCTTCCTTGCATAATCAGGGAGACTTGGTGCTCTCAATGCACTACACTCTCCTCCAACACCCTTCTGGAAAACTCTGTACATCTGGCACTCCTGGAGTCATTTCAAAAACAGAGATGAAGGAAGGAGTGCCTTCCTCTCATCTTCCCTGAGAGAAGATCTGTGGGATGAGATTGCACTGAAAGCTGGAGATTTTGAGAAGAAAGTAGACTAGAAGAATAGAAAGGAGAGGGGAATGCATTTTGGTGAGTTGGGTTCCCTGCCTTTTGACTGTGGTAGTCTGATTATTTTATGAAAGCTAGTGCTGTGAAGTGCACTGTGGGCACTGTAGTGGTGGCTTGTGGGAACATCATTGTGCATGATGCCCACAGCCAAAGGTGAATGGCTGCTGATATCACTGAATTACAAGGCTGCCAAATGGGCATGGAATTTTATTCCTTCCAGTAATTTTCTCACTGATGTGCTTTTAATTCATACGGTGTGGAAGAAGGCTGGAGGGTATTCGTGCAGGGGATGACAGAAATTGAACCACAGTAGAACTTCACTGGTATGTCTGCCAGACGACTAAAGCACTTGGAAATGAGACCCTCACAGAGACTGAGCCTGTGAAGTCAGGAAGGGCAGAAACCAGTCTGCTTCTTGAATGAATTCAAAGCCTAGAGAGGGAAAAATGAGGGTCATGTAGAGTGGAGGTTATCAGTTCTTTTTTCTCAACTTTGTGGCTCTCTACCAACCACTCTGTTCTCTCATCTTTTAGTGAACAGTTCTCATTCCTGCTACATTTATCTCCTTTTCTTTGTTGGTCAAACGCACAAATTAAATCTTACCATGAAAATTGAAGCTGGTGCCTTCAGTACAAAACATCAGGGAATTCTTGGTGCCTCAAGTAATATTTGAAGGAAATGGACTGGTGAATGCATACAGCCTTTCTGTACTCATCTTTTCATAGACTTGTTTCAAGACCTGTGCATGGAGTAAATCATAATCTCGTAGTATTCTTCCAAGTCAGGCCAACTATCAGGTGTTTGTTTCTTCATTTCTTCAGCATCTACCATGTGGCAAACACTATTCAAGGCACTGGGAGTGAACAAGACCTGTGAACAAGGCTTGGTGCTTGCCATCATGTTGCCTTGTGGGAATGACATTAAAATAAACAATCATGGTGTTAAGTGTTAGGTGTATGACAGTATTCCCCACCCCCCTCCCAATTTGCATAGAGGGCATTCCAGAACTGGGAGAGGATAACTTGGCTTGTTGCAATATCAGGCCAGGAGAGAAGGTTTTATGATGTAACCTAAGGTGGGTAAGGGGCAAATATTTTTTCGATGATTATAATGTAAAGTTATGTCAGTTGCCAAGGATACACCTGGACATTGATGTCTTGTCCAGACCTATTAGCAGGTATTGACAGAAGATCAACCTCCCATGCGAATGGAAGATGCATCTGAAATTGTTTTTAGATACTTGAGAAGAACAAAAGAAATTAAGGTGGTAGATCACCTTCCCGGCTTTTTAAGCATCTGGGGCCCAAAGCTCCTCTGATCCATTTTCCCAGAAGCAAAGGAGGAAGAGAATAGCTGAGACCATAACACATGGCAGGCCCTGAACTTTATAAGGCTGGGAGAGTCCTGGGATACACTGATTCTGGAGGAACAGGACTAATGTCAGGAAGGGAAGCATCAGGGACTTCTGGAGCAGAGAAACTGGGAGGAGGGCTTTTGGAAATTTTGGGTAGTTCAGCCAAAATTTACTTGTTTTACTCATAATGATGGTGGTATTCTCAGGGTGCAATGGATAATTAAAAGAAGGATTTCTAACCCAGACAAATGGATTGGAAGATTTAGGGATGGTGTGATAGTTAATTCTATATGTCAGTTTGACTGGATCATGGTATGTTAGATATTTGTTAACCATTATATCTATGTGTGTTTGTGAGGTGTTTCTTTTTTAATTTAGTTTTATTTATTTCAGTAGAGAAAGTGAGCAGGGAAGGGGCAGAAAGGGAGAGAGAGAATCCCAAACAGGCTCTGAGCTGTCCATGCAGAGACTAATGCCAGGCACAAACTCATGAACCACTCATTAACTGTGAGATCATGATCTGAGCCAAGATCAAGAGTAGATCACTTAAATGACTATGCCACCTCGGCGTCCCCAAATGCCTGTCTTCATTAGAAACACCCTCACTGGCGCATCTGGGTGGCTCAGTCATTTACGTGACCAACTCGAATCTTGATTTCAGGTGGTTTGTGAGTTCAAGCCCTCCATTGGGCTCTGTGCTGATAGTGTGGAGCCTGCTTGGGACTCTGTCTCTCCTTCTCTCTGCCCTTCATCTGCATGTACTCTCAATCTCTGTCTCAAAATAAATAAATAAACTTAAAAAAAAGATTGGCATTTGAATTGGATTCAGTAAAGCATGCTGCCTTACCTGATGTGGGTGGGCACCATCCAATTCATTGAGGGCCTGAAAAGAACAAAAGGTGGGGGAAGGAAGAATTCATTCCTTCTTTGCCCAACTATATTATATAGTTGTTTGTTTCTAGTTATTTTCACTTAGCAAACTGCTTTTAAGAGTCACACATGTTGTGGGGCGCCTGGGTGACTCAGTTGGTTAAGTGTCCAACTTTGGCTCAGGTCACGATCTCACAGTTCGTGGGTTCGAGCCCTGTGTCGGGCTCTGTGCTGACAGCTCAGAGCCTGGAGTCTGTCTTCAGATTCTGTGTCTCCCTCTCTCTGACCTTCCCCTGCTCATGCTATCTCTATCCCTCTCTCAAAAATAAAACATTTAAAAACACAGAAAAAGTCACACATGTTGCACATAGTATTAATTTTTTTTATTGCTGAGTAGTATTCTACTCTGTATATCTATTATAATATGCTTTTCCATTCACCAGTTGATTTATTTGCAGTTCTTCACTATTAGAAATAAAGTAGCTTTGAACATTTGTGTAACAAAGATTGTATGGAAAAAATGTTTTCATTTCTCTTGAGCAAATAACTATGAGTAGAATCGCGAGGTAGTAGTATGCCAAAATGTTTTCCAAAATGGCAGTGCTATTTTGCATTCCTACCACCACTCTCGTAAGAGAGTTCCGATTTCTCTCCATTTTTACCAACTCTGTGTATTTTCACTCTTTTAAATTCTGGCCATTACAGGGAAACTAGAGTAGTGTCTTATTGTGGTTTTAATTCATTTCTCTAATCTCCAGTGACATTGAGGATCTTTTTATGTGCCTTTTTGCCACCCATGCATTTCCTTTGTTAAGGTATTTGGTAACATCTTTTATTCATTTAAAAAATCAAGTTGCTAGATCATTTTCTCACACCGTACACAAAAATAAACTCAAAATGGATAAAGGACCTGAATATGAGACAGGAAAGCATCAAAACCCTAGAGGAGAAAGCAGAAAACAACCTCCTTGACCTCAACCACAACACTTTCTTACTTGTCACATCCCCAAAAGCAAAAGAATCAAGAGCAAAAATGAACTGTTGGGACCTCCTCAAGATAAAATGTTTCTGCATGGCAAGGAAAACAAGCAATAAAACTAATAGGCAACTGATGGAATGGGAAAAGATAGTTGCAAATGACATATCAGATAAAGGGCTAGTATCCAAAATCTATAAGGAAGTCACCAAACTCCACACCCGAGAAACAAATAATCCAGTGAAGAAACGGGCAGAAGACATGAACAGACACTTCTCCGAAAGGACATACAGGTGAACAACAGACGCATGAAACAATGCTCAGCATCCCCCATCATCAGGGAAATACACATCAAAACCACACTGAGATACCACCTCATGCCAGTCAGAGTGGCTAAAATGAACAGTTCAGGAGACTCTAGATGCTGGCTAGGATGTGGAAAGTCGGGCACCTTCCTACACTGTTGGTGGGAATGTAAACTGATGTAGCCTCTCTGGAAAACAGTGTGGAGATTCCTTAAAAAATGAACACTAGAACTCTATGACCCAGCAATAGCTCTGCTAGGAATTTACCCGAAGGATACAGGAGTGCTGATGCATAGGGGCACATGTACCCCAATGTTCATAGCAGTACTCTCAACAATAACCAAAACATGTTAAGAGCCTAAGTGTCCATCAACGGATGAATGGATCAAGAAGCTGTGGTTTATCTATACAATGGAATACTACATGGCAATGAGAAAGAATGAAATCTGGCCATGTGTAGCAACATGGATGGACCTTGAGGGCGTTATGCTGAGTGAAATAAGTCAGGCAGAGAAAGACAGATACCATATGTTTTTACATATAATCAACATAAGTTGATTAGGAGGAACTTAACAGAGGACCATGGGGGAGAAGTAGGGGAAAAATAGTTGGAGAGAGGAAGGGAGGCAAACCATGAGAGACTCTTGAATGCTGAGAACAAACTGACTGATTGGGGTGGGGGAGAAGGAAAGAGGGGTGATGGGCATGGAGGAGGGCACTTGTTGAGATGAATACTGCATGTTATATGGAAACCAACTTGACAAACTGTTTAAGAAAAAAAATCAAGTTGTCTTTTTACTATTGAGGTGCATGTTTTTTTTAAAATTTTTAGTGTTTATTTTTGAGAGAGAGAGAGAGAGCGAGCATGAGTGGGGGAGGGACAGAGAAAGGGGAAGACACAGGATCCAAGGCAGGCTCCAGGCTCCTAGCTGTCAGCACAGAGCCTGATGTGGGGCTCAAACTCACAAACCGTGAGATCTTGACCTGGGCCAAAGTCAGACGCTTAACCAACTGAGCCACCCAGGCGCCCCATTGAGCTGTATTTTTTATTATGCACCGGATTCAAGATCTTCATCAGATACATATTTTGCAAATATTTTCTTCCATTTTGTGGTTTGTCTTTTTGTTTCCTTATATAAAATATTAAGGTAAATATTTTATTTTATTTATTTTTTTGATTTGATTATTTTATTAAAGTAATTTTTATGTATGTATGTATATATTTATTTATTTATTTTCAAATAGTTTATTGTCAAGTTCGTTTCCATATAACACCCAGTGCTCATCCCCACAAGTGCTAGCAGACTTCAGGCTCTGAGCTATTAAATCAGAGCCTGATGTGGGGCTCGAACTCATGAACCATGAGACCATGACCTAAGCCGAAGTTGGACATTTAACTGACTGAGCCACCCAGATACCCCCTTAATAGTCTATTTTAAAGATCAAACATGTTCAATTTGATGAAGTCCAATTTATCATTTGTCTTTTTTTCCCTCTTTCTTTCTCAGAGCACAGTCCTGTTGTATCTGTTGTCCAATGTCTGAATACATTGTTTCATATATGTAGTCTGATTTTCAGCTGTTTACAGAAGAAAGAGATTTCCCATTATAGTTAATCCTTTATTGGCAGAGTGGTAGTCCAAACAATTGCTGTAGGACTACATCCCTTATAAAAAAGGCAAGCAATAATTGTTAGGTAAAATTCTCTCTAGAATTTTTTTACATTTGCCTCACCCCATATCACTTCTACCCTATGTCACTTCCTTCTGTAGAGTTAACTACTATCACCAGGTTGGTGTTTTTGTTTTCCTGAACTCATTCTATAAGTTTATAAATTTGTATGTATATATAAAAGAGTATATCAATGATTTTTGTGTTGTTTTGGATTTAAAATTTTTCATAAACGGAATCTTTACAACTTGTTATTTTCCATTAGTGTACCTCTTGGATATATATCCATATGAGTTCAATTAGATCTACCTTATTCTTTTAAGTTGCTGCATAGTATAGCCATATATATATACTATATAGCCCATAGCATTCATATGGATATATCTTAATTTATCTAGCAGTTTTCTCCCCTTACAATCTTTACCTCTATAGATAGTTATGGACTTCTGAAGAACATAACTTGATTTAAAATATTGTCATACATTCAAAAGATTGATTAAATATATCTATTAAAATCATAATCATAATCAAGCAATCACCCTTGACCCCTCTACCTAGGTTGTGATATAAAACATTGCTAGTTTTTATAACTATGTGCAATAAAACATTGCACAAACTTCCTTTGTGCTCCTTTCTGACATAGCCCCCTCTCTTCCCCTTCAAACATAATTACTGTTCAATTGTGATAATAATTTCCTTTGTATGCTGTATATAGTGTTATTACTAATATATACATCATAAACTTGCATTGTATTTCCTTTTCTTTTTGAACTTAATAGAAATGGAATCATATTGTAAATATCCTGTCATCACTTTTTTTCCCGCCCTCAGTTCTGTTTGTGAAATTCATTGACACATGTTATTGATGTTTACTCTGTTTTATTGTGGTATATTATTTTACTTTATGGATATACCACAATTTATCTTTTCCATTCTACTTTTGATGTATTTTTGGGTTGTGTCCAGTTTTAGGCGATGCTGTCCAAATGATTGGTAAATTTGTCGTCTGTGGCAAGAGTTTCTCTGATGTATATGTTGTCTAGAGTTGCTTGGTTATAATGAGTTCACATATTCAACTTTTTTAGGTATTGCTATATGTTTTCCAAAATAGTTGTATAAATATATACCTCTACCAGTGGTATATGAAATGTGACATTGCATTCACATCCTCACCAACAGTTGGTGTTGTCAAATTCATAATTTTTTCAAATCTGCTATAAGTATAATGATAGTTTATTGTGCTTTTAATCTGCATTTCTTTGATCACTAGCAAGGCTAAGCACATTCTTATATGCTTTTGACTACTTAAATTTCATTTTTTCAAGTTAATATCTTTTGTCTTATTTTTTTTCCTTTTCTCTGCCCTCTGTCCCTTCATACCACCCTGCCCTCTGAAATTTGCAGAAATTATTCTGTAGTCTGGATTGCAGTCTTTCTTTTTTAGGTACATGGATTACAAATGTTTTATCCCCTTTGGGGCTATCTTCTTGCCATGTTTATGGTGACTTTTTGATGGACAGAGGTTCTTAATTTTAGTATAGTCAAACATCCATTTTTTTGGTTATAGAGTTTGCTTTTTGTGACTTGCTTAAAAAATTCTTCTGTACCCCAAGAAAATATTATCTTCTAAAATCTCATTTTTTGCTCTCACATGTAGGTGTTTAGTACTAAATACCCAGAATTGATTTTTATATAAGCATAGGTAAAAGCAAATTTTATTTTATGTTCCAAGTGAATACCCAATTGTTCCAACACAGATTTTGAAATTTTAGACTTTCACTGTTGATCGGCAGTGCCAGCTCTCGCTGTTTATTGGTTGTCCAGATAGGTATTGTTCAATTTTTAGGTTCTCTATTTTGTTTCATTAATATATAAGTTTTCTACCTCAGAGCCTAGACCATGCTTTTTAATCATTATAGCTTTATGATAAGTTTGAATAATTAGTAGGATAAGGTCTTCCAGTTTTCTTCTTCTTCATGTATGTCTTGGTCAAGAATATTAATTATTTTAATATTAATAGAAATTAATATTTCCACATGAATTTTAGAATCGGTGTTCAAGTTTAAAAACACACTCAAACACATATACATTCTCCCTCCTTCCCTCTTTCCCTCTCTCTCACACACATACTATTGGGATTTTGAGTCTTATTCTATAGAATAAATGCTAACTGTTGAGATTTATTCTGTTGAGTCTATAGATAAATTTGGGAAGAATAGATATTTCTATAACATTGAGTTTTCCAGCCTTTTAATATACTCTATCTTTCTATTTATTTACACTAAAATCTCTTTGAAAGCAATTTTATTATTTTCTCCATAGAGACCTTTTATTCTTTTTTTTTTTTAATATTTTTATATATTTCTAGGTGAGAGAGAGAGAGACAGCATGAGCTGGGGAGGGTCAGAGAGAGAGGGAGACACAGACTCTGAAATAGGCTCCAGGCTCTGAGCTGGCAGTCAGCACAGAGCCTGCCGTGGGCCCGAACCAACGAACCGCGAGATCATGACCTAAGCAAAAGTCGGACGCTTAACCGACTAAGCCACCCAGGCGCCCCGAGATCTTTTATTCTCTTGTTAAATTTATTCTAATAATCCACATGTTTTGTAGATGGTATTTTAAAAATAATATTTTCTAAGTAATTATTCTTGGTCTATAAAAATTCAAGTTTTTATATGTTAATTTTGTTTCAAACAACCTTGATAAACTGACTTCTAATTATATATCTGAAAAACAGTTTTCTTACTTCTAATCTTTGTTTTTTATTTCTTTACTGTATAAAACCTTTAGTACCTCAGTGAATAAAATTGGTGATAGTGAGAATCTTTGTCTTATTCTTAATCACAAAGGAACTAAATTCAATATTTCACTCTTAATTATTTTATATATCTATATTATTTTATAATATATACATATATGTATTATATATATTTTAAAATTATTATTCAAAAATTATTTTAAAAAGCTTCCCTCTGTTACTCTTCCCCCCTTCTCTTTTATTAAGAGTTTTTACTTTTCATCATTATAGAGTTTTGAACTTTATCAAATGTGGGTTTTTTTGCAACTATTGAGATAATTAGATTATTTTTTCTCCTTTAATATCTTAGTTTGGTGATTTATGTTAATTCATTTTTTAAAATTCATTTTTTCTAATGTTAATCATTTGTACTGAGAGATTAAACCCAATGTAGTCATGATTTATTACCCTTTTTATACATTTAAAATTTTGTTTTCCAATATTTTGTTTAGTGGTGGATGTAATTTTTTTTATTGGTCCTTTCAGATTTTGATACCAAATTTATGTTAGACTTCTGGTTTTTGGTAGGGATACAGAAATGGTTATAAAGTGTGTGAAAAGGCAAGAAGAAAACAACATAGCTCCAAAAGACAAAACAGTCATTAAATTCAGGCTTAAATGTGGCACAGTTGTCAGAATTACCTGAAAGAGATTTAAAATAAACATAAATAATATTTTAAAGGCTTTCATAGAAGAGGCGGACAACATTCAAGATCACATGGATAATTTTAGCAGGGAGATGAAAACTGTAGAAAACATCAAATGGAAATACTAAATGTAAAACACAATGACAGAGATGAAAAATGCATTGTTCAGACTCATTAGTGGATTTGATACAGCTGAGGAAAGAATTAGTGCACTTAAGGTTAGGTCTATAGAAATTACCCAGATTGAAACACAGTGAGAAAAAGTGAAAATAAAACAAAAACAGAAAAGAGTATCCTAGAATGCTGGGACCATAGTAACTTTCCTCACATATGTATAATTTAAATCTGGAGCAGAAGAGGGGAGAGGGAGAGAGAGGGAAGGGGAGAAAGGGAGAAGGAGAGAGGGGGCCAGAGAGAGGAGAAAAAGAAGGAAGGAGAAGGGGCAGGAGGGGGAAGAGAATATTTGAAGAGATAAAGATTATGCTAGCTTCAAAGACTGAGTTAGGGACTGTTATGGACTAAAGTGTATCTCTCCAAAATTCATATATTGAAGTCCTAACTCCAGTACTCCAGAATGTAACTATATTTGGAGATAGGGCCTTTAAAAAGATAATTATGTTAAAGTGAGGCTCTTAAGGTGGGTTTTAACCTAGTCTGACAGTTGTCCTTATAAGAGGGAATTAGGACATCCAAAGAAAGACACAGGAATGCATGCATGCACAGAGGGGAGACCCTGTGAAGAGCCATCAAGAGGATGGCCATCTACAAGTAAAAGAAAGGGGCTTCATAGAAGCCAGCTCTGCTGGTACCTTGGTTTTGAACTTCAAGCCTCCAGAACTGTGAGAAAATGGATTTCTGTTGTTCAAGCAACCAAATCTGTGGTATTTTGTATGGCAGTCCTAGGAAATGAGTCCAAAGAGTGTTCTGGAGGGTCTTGAGTTTTCAGAAAATGTTTATCAACCCATTCTCCCAGTGTGGAATGTCATCTCCTTGGTAACTCTTCTTATATGAGTGAAGCTCTGTGAACTTTGGATTTTTGCCTCCCTGTACCTCTTGACTTAACAGAGCTTAAAGCTATTCATTACTATTGTATAGAATGTAGGTTGCAAATTCAACTGTTTATATGGACTGGTGAGTGTGGATGATTAAAGCAAACAGATAATAAAAAACTCTTGATATCCTCTTGCAATCTATTCCCACTTTTGATAGAAACATAGTTCTTTACCACAAGAAAAACAGCAGCAGAAGCATACTGATGAATGGAAACTGCACTGGGTCTCAGTTTCAGGGAATCAATAGGGAATGGTGGCAACTGAGACAAACTGGAGATTTCATGTCTTATTCAGAGGAAGCAGTTACCATTAGCTCAGTTATTTGTTACCATGTTGAATTATAAGCCTGGATTTAACAGATGTATTTTTCAAGAGAAGTCTGGAAGCAGAGTATGTATATGAAATTTCACATTGAGTATGTTGGCAACTAATTCATTAAACAAACAAAAAAACCATAGAGGCAAGAAAACATTGGACAGATAATGGCATGTAAATTGTGTATTTGCAAATTGTGCTCTAAATAGTTATTATTCTCTTGCAGATTTTTTGTAATTAGTTCATATAATTAGAGTACAACTGCAAAGACCAAGGCTTAGCTAGTTTAATAGGAATTGATTGACAAATTATTAATCATTATGGTATTTGTTGTTTGAATTAAAAAATGCTTATATGTTCCCCCTGGTATTTTCTGTGTGTGTGTTGTTTAAATTTATTTCAGTTGGTAGATGATTTTGTTAGAAACTAGAATCTCCATTTCTTTTCCAGAAAAAAAAGGTGCTGTTTATTAAGAATAATAGGTTTGGGGGAGAGAATTTGCCCAATTTGAGCATCAAAAGATAGAAACAACTTTATTTCCATTTAGGTAAGGAAAATTTCAGTTTTCTTTATGCAACATAACAAAAGAGATTGTTATTTGCTTAGTGTAAAATGATAACCTGACAGAGCTTTAGCAGACAAATGTCAAAGTTAACATGTGGGTTATATTTGCATGTTTTCTTTCATCATTGTCCCAAGAAACTGTAACTAATTTTCAACTGCATGTTAAATTCTGGCTGTGTATGTAAGAGAAAGATTTCAACAAGTTTGTTAAGCGTTTCCTTCATTTTCGCTCCAGATTTGGGGAACTGCTTACAGAAGGCATGAGATCATTTGAGGTCTCAATAACTTTGTGAGAATGTCTTAATTAAGAATACAGGATCTACTATATTGAGAATAGGAAGGAACTCATTTTTAATTCTGTTTTACCAGGTGTGTGTGTGTGTGTGTGTGTGTGTGTGTGTGTGTGTGTGTGTGTGTGTAGGAGAATAAAAGGCCAGGAGAGATGGTAGCATTTAACCTATTTTTATATTTAATATGGGTTTATTGTATACAACATATAATTGAGTCTTGGTTTTTTTTTTTTTTAATCCTCTCTGATAATCTCTGTCTTTTTAATTGATGTATTTAGGCCACTCACATTTAAGGTGATTATTGATATAGTTGAGCCAATATCTATCATATTTACAAGTGATTTTTTTCATTGCGTTTTTCCTTTTGTCTTTTTTGTCCTATTATTTTTCATCTGGTTTTTATTGAGGATTTTATATAATTTCCTTTTATCTCTTCTCTTTGCATAATACATATACTTAAAAAATTTTTTTGTCATTGCTCTAGAGCGTGCAGTATAAATTTTTAAGTTAAATCCATTTTAAAATAATACTATTCCACTTCATGTGTAGTGTAGTTGTTTAATACAAGAATTTTCAAATTCCTGATATATAGTATTTTCTCCCTGGAATGTAGTATTAATTCATTTAAAAGATGAATATGGAACACATTCTATGTGACATGCTGTACTAGTTTCTGAGAGTACTTTGATGATCAGCACTGTCACTTATTTTTAAATGGGGAATATGATGAATGAAATGATCACACAGGTATACATTCAAATGCTTAGTTTTATGAAGACCTAATGCAGAGATCTGTAGGCTATGTTGAAAGTATGAAGGTAACTCTAGAATGTTCTCCTCTGGGGGACTTCTCATTTCACTGGCCTTCCTAAAGATAACAGAAAGGAAACTGGATGTATCCCTGGTCAAAGATTCTGAGATTGTTTCCAGACTGAATCAGTTCTTGAGGGATATAGGAGATGTAGTCTGTCTTTTTTCAATAGTTTTATTCCTACTGTTCCTTGCCCCTCCACTCCCAACCCCCTCACCCAATTGAGGTAAAAACAAATTACTCTTGAACTCCCCTTCCTTTTTCTTTCTTCTCCCTGTTCCACTTTACCCTCAACTCTGTAATAACAAGTAGTGCAAGATGGGTGGAAGGGAAAGTCTTCTAATGGACATTTGGCACAATATTTTATGTGGACCTTCCTTCATCTAAAATCTTCTTCAAGCTAGTTTTAAATAATTTCCAGGATTTCTATAGAGCATTTCCAAATTAGTAGCGTGATGGAATAATCACATTGACCCAAATATAGGAATAATTCTGTTTGTTTTGTGTTAGAGCCATGAAAATATCCTGAGAATTAGCAGATATGAATGTTCATAGTAATTTAGAAGTGCAAAAAATGCCATCTTTATTTTTATATAACTTATTTTACACTTTGAACTATTTTGCCTAATGCAGAAAACTTAATCTTGTTCTTTAGATAGATTCCTTTTCTTCATTGTCAAATCTTTTTATTTCCTTATTTCTCCAAGCATTGATGATACTTTAGATGGGGGCAGCTGACACCATGGTGTTGGTAAGCAAAGTGTGTGTTTTATACCTCCGTCTGTTACTATTCTGGAATCTTTTTTTAAATGTTTGTTTATTTTTGAGAAGAGCGAGGGAGAGCACAAGCAGGGGAGGGGAAGAGAGAGAGGGAGAGAGACACAGGATCTTGAAGCAGGCTCCAGGCTCTGAGCTGTAAGCACAGAGCCCGATGCAGGGCTCAAAAACCACAAATCAGGATATCATGGCCTGAGCTGAAGTTGGACACTCAACTGACTAAGCCACCTAGGCACTCCCTCCCTATTCTGTAATTTTTGAGATGCCACCTAATCTCTTCTGACCCTTGGGCTTGTATTCTATCCACTCTGCCATATATATAGAACTCAAAGTTTATTCCTTCTTGGTTTCTGATGTTGGTTCTTTTTCTCTACTGTGCCCATGAAAGAGGTCTCACTTTGGTGAAACCTCCATTATCATGTCTGCTGTGCATTCTCAGGACTTAGAGAGAAAGAGAGAGAGCACCAGAAGCAAGGAGAGTGCAAGGAAACCAACACACCTGGACTTGTACTATATGATGTCATGACCAGGGTAACTTCCTGCTCAACCCTAGTGGCCAGTAGAGTTTTTTGAAAAAGGCCTTGGCTTTACTGTTCAGGCAAATCTGTGTTCAAATAGCATTTTGTTTGTATGTTTCACTTTGGTGAGTTAATCTTTGTGAACATTTTTCGATCTATGAAATGAGTGTACTAATACTTACTTTAGTGAATGGTTATAAGCTTAAGTGGGATTGCTTTTTATAAAATATCAGTATACTTCCCAGCCCAGAGTAAACTTGAGTTCAATTTCTTGTCTTATAACAGTAGTCTCAAGTAAGTCAATTCTTCTCTCTGGTGTTTAATTTCTTCCTTGGTAAAGTCAAGACTATGGTGAAGGAAGGGTGAATGTGATGAAAAAGAGAAAAGAATTAGACTGAGTAATGTTTGAGATTCTTTCTATTTCTAAGGTTTTAAGCTCCTGAGTAAAGTCATTAGGGGACAAAGAGAGTCTTTTTTGTTCTGAGAATCAGCCAGTTTTTGGAACACTTGCTGTGCACTATTGTGTGACTCCCTGCCCCTGGGGATTTGAGTAAAGGCCTTGGCTATGGCCTGCAGCTATAGAGTTCCCGTGGTAGCTATTCACTCACAGCCTTGAACAGACAGGGAAACAAGGACTCTGCAAATTAGAAGAAAAAAAAGATGCTAGTTTTCAGCAGCTCCCAGCCAATCTCTCCCCTCACTTCCTCCTTCAAACAGAACTTTGGGAAACACTGGACATCAAGGCTTTATCGCCACTCAGCTGCCACCTTTGCCACTTTCTATAAGTTTGTTCCATGTCACTTGTGTTCAGCTTATATCAATGTTTCTTAAGCAACTGTCTCAACCCAGTGACTGGACTGAGCCAGGAAACTTGCTTGGTAATGGTTAGCTTTAAAATGCAAGTGGAATAGAGCAAGCAGAGCTTGTATGATATTTGCTCCTGATATTTACTGGCTCTGTGACCTTGGGGATGCTTCTTAACCTCCCTGATACTGTTTCCTCAAGTGTAAAATGGAGGTGTATTGAGTACCATGTAAACACAATAGTACTATAGAGAGTTGTGGCAAGGATCAACTGAGGTAATGTGCAGGGCATGGTAAACACTCAGTGCATGGTAGTTGCAATTCTTGTAAAGGATAAGGTTGCAACTTTGTGAATTATAGGTGGGCCCTGGAGCAGGGGGAGCTTCTGGGATCCCAGGTCCTCACTGCAGTCCTAAAGATTGTTGCCTCCTAGACTGTACTACTAGGCTATATCTGTACCTTCCCTTCCTCTCAAGTCATCAGGCCCTGGAGGACCTTTGTAGCTACATGGATTATTTCTGGTCATCAGAATTACCCTATTCTTGAAAAAGCAGCATACTTTAAAATTGTTTGGGGCTCTGTTGAATAGGTCAGTATTTTCCTCACCAGAGATTCTTAACCTTGCATTCAAGGGCCACTAAGAAGTTTGTTCTTTCTGTAGCCTCATGAAGTGAAAAACTTTGATATGAAAGAACATTTTTCTGAGAAGTCAATCAATCTTTTCTGTAGGTTCTCAAAGGTGACTCTGTCCCAGAAAAGGCTGAGGGTCTCCATTCTCAAGGACATATTTGGTTCCCTTTATGATAAAAGTGAATACTATAGGTTAACAATTAAACCCTATGGGGAGATCAGAATGCTAAGCAGGTTGTATTGCTTGGGCCCAGAAGCCAGGGGATGAGGTGGAGGAAGGCTGTCTAATGATCAAAATGTTTGTGGTTGGCCTCTCTTGTTCTTTAGAGTTACTGGATAGTCAGGAACAATTGAGGTCTACCGTATTCCAAATGCAGTTAGTGGTGACCTCCTAGAACAGCATGCCCAAGGCTGAGAAAGAGGCAATTATTTGATGGACTTTAGAGCTGAAAAAGAACTTGGACATCATCTAGTTTAACTCAGATGACACAAATGAGGCCTGAAGAGGTTGAGTGACTTGCCCAAAATGTCAATGGCAAACTCTAGCTGGGATCTGACTCTCCAAACCTCCTCTTGCTACCTTCCCTTCCCAAGAAAATCCTTGTAATTATTAGCTTGTAATTATATCCTTGTAATTATTGTCACAGATCATAAGTAGTTGGATATTTGGGCAAATGCACAGAAGTTTTGAAGACAACGTAAGGAAACTGTAGAGGTCCTGTTGTGGCAGATGTACTGGAACCCTGTTTTTAATCAATACAATTGAAACTGCTAGAACTTAGAATATGTTGCATTCCCCAGGATTAGATGTACTAACTGGTTTAAACAGAAAACAATTATAAGATTTTTTAAAATTCTAGCTTTTTAACTAACTATAAAACAATTTGAGAATATATTAGAATTGGGAAATATAAAAAATGATGAAAGAAAAAATCACTCATAACCTCATAACTAAGGGGTAACTCCTATTCATATCATGGGTATTAACTTCTGATTTTCTCTTTATCTGTCTCTCTCTCCCTATAGCTCTCTCTCTTTCTCTTCTCTCTGTACTATAGATTTGGGATCATATTGTATTGATTACGTTGTATCCTGATTTTTCCATTTATAATCATATCATGAAATGCCTACTATGCCATTAAAAAAGACTTTGAAAAACATCACACTTAATGGTCACTGATAGGCCATTGCATAGCTGTACCCTGAACCCAGATTAATTTAAAATTGACCCTGTGGCTGGACATCTATGTTCACAGATATTCTAAATAGTGCTGTGATGAACATCTCCACACATAAATCTTTATTCACACCTCTTATTACTTCCTTGGGGTAGATAACTGGAAGCTGAACTACTCAGGCAAGAGGCATGACCTTTTCCAAATCTCCTGATACCTACTGTCAAATTCAGAGGCATTTTAAATGTGAAGAAAAGGTCAGTGGAAAAGGCCCTCCTCTAACTTTTTTTATGAGGCCGATTTACTGAACTTGCTGACCCAAACCAGATTTTTTATGACTTTAATGTATGTGAAACTTGATAATCACTAAAAATGATCCTGTCTATCCTGGATGGTCTATGAGGTGATTTCCTGTTCATTCAGAAAGTAACTGTGGGTCACGTACTGTGTGCTGGATACTGAGGATAGTTGAGGGTCAACAGATGACAGGGGAGAAAATAATCTTCTAGATGGTGATGTGTTTGAATGCTAATGTGACTAAGTAGAAACATTGACTTCCAGACTTCAAGTGAGGTTTTAGAGGCTGAATTATTGTATTAGGATGAATTATTTGTATTTATTTACACAGTTTATTTCTTTGAGTATTTTCCCATTTTTCCTGATCCTCACTCAGTTTTGAATAAATTATATAACTCTTCTTGCATCTATATAATTTTCCCTCCCAAAGGACTGCTTGCTGGGAACAGTAAGGAAATACTTAGTTTAGTAAGAGGTATTTTTATAAAGAGTATAATTGGTCCTGTTTTCCAGGAGGAAAAGCTGCTCAGTCTCAATCTTACCTCTATCTACTTTTATTAAGGGCACAGAAATTCTAGAAGGGAGAAGTTACACTCCTTGGTGCAATACTTTGGTCTCCTGCATTCATTTTGTTGCCCACAGTAGGTCAGGAAGTGTCTAGTAAATAGTCATTTCTCCTTCTTATGAACCCTATTGTCCCTTCCATTTCCCTTTCCTTCCTTTTGGATGACACATCTATGCCTTATTTGGAAAGGGGACTATTATCCACATAAATATGGTAAGTATTTTTTTAAAAATGTTTACTTTTGAGAGAGAGAGAGAGACAGACAGAGCATGTGGGGGGAGGGACAGGGAGAGAAGGAGACACAGAATACAAAGCAGGATCCAGCTGTCAACACAGAGCCCAATATGGGGCTCGAAACCATGGACCGTGAGATTCTGACCTGAGCTGAAGTCAGACACCTAACCAACTGAGCCACCCAGGCACCCCTAAACATGGTAACTATTACTATAGTGATAGAAAAATCTGCAACATAACTATTAAACCACAAACTGTATTTTCTGATAACACCGGCCACAATGCACATTCTAAAAAGTTTATGCTATTGGCCATCTGAATGTTATACGGAAACCAACTTGACAATAAACTATGAAAGAAAAAAAGTAAAATAAAAAGTTAATGTCTTCATGCAATTATTGTTTGAGGCTATGAATACCAGGGACAGAAAAGAGACTAGCTTGAACCACCCTTTTCAGAAGCAGTCGAACCTACTTAACATGGAAACTCAGAGCAGTGGGCAAACAAGTGGTGTTCAGATGAAATCAGGCTCCTTCTTTGAGGCCAGGCATCTAGTCCAGTCTGTAAAATTCAATGTCTATTGAAGAGAGGTATAGCCTTTTAACTTCTCTCGAAATTATTTTTTAAAGTTTGCTTATCTAAGGGGGAAGAAAGCATATGTCTTTAATTTATCTTTTTGTGGATCCTTTGCTAGAATCCCAGCTTCATTGAATATTTAGAATGCTTTTGCTTTAAAAGCAGAAACATGTTTGAATAAGAACTAATTTTTCATCATGTAGACAAATATTTGAGTAACTGGTGGAAATAATAAATTACCAGCATAAAGTGATTTCATTGCTCTTAAAAGCAAAAAAGTAATCTTGGAAATTTCACAGAAATGACTCCATTTTCATATCACTCCCATGACAGCCATTTGTTCTTACTGTTGGGTGGACTGGCATGCAAGTTTATTTTTAATAAGTAAGCACCTGCATATTCTCTGGGAAAACAAGTGAGGAAGTGGGTATTGGGGGAGAACAACCAAGATCTAGAAGCAATGATCATGTCCTTGATGCCCCGCCCAACTTTTTAGTTTTTGTCTTTAAACAAAACTTGCTTGTAGGAACTTCCTTGAAAGTCTATGTTGTTCCTTCCAAGGAGTTTAATGAGTGCTCATTATTTCGACCATTTGCACTTTCCTGTTTCTCAGATTCTAAATGCATAATCCAGTTATGGTTTGTGGGTCTGATTGGAAAACAATCTGACTAGGGAATTCAGATTTTGAGCCACATTGGTCTTTGGGAGAGAGAGCCATTGCTGGATCTGGATCTCTGAAGGGCACCTGGGTGGCTCAGTCAGTTAAGCTTCCGACTTCGGCTCAGGTCATCATCTCATGGTTTGTGGGTTTGAGCCCCACATTGGGGACTGTGCTGACAACTCAGAGCCTGGATCCTGCTTTGGATTCTGTTTTTCCTCTCTCTGTGCCTCCCCACCCCCACAATAATAAACATTAAAAAAATTCAAAAAAAGAACTGGATCTCTGGGATCAGACTATATTATTTACTCTTAGTTTAGCCCATACCACCTTTGGGTTCTAGGAGAGGGATTTAACCACTCTTTGCTTAAGTCCTCTGAGCTTCCTCTGCTTTATAAGGTAGCAAAGGGGATTCAATGGGCTAATGCATGTGGCATTGGCATGTAGCAACACCTGAATACATGTTAACTGATACTCTCATGCTGAAAACACAAAAATGATAATTTTCTTATTTCGGGATTGGTAGAAGAACACTCATAGTTGGAGCCAATACATTTGCAGTCCAGGTGTGGCTTTTTCTCTAACCTCACACATGTGCAAAGCACTCCTTGCACACATGGCTGAGTTTTCTTTCTCTGGTGTACAGAAATTTTCACCATGCTGCCTGTAAAGTAGGTTAAGAAGTTTATATTCTCTTTTAAGATATTTTCCTTTTATCTGCCCAGTGGTAATCATTTCCTGTACTTTATCTATGACATCATATTCAAAATATGTTAGTGCCTGGTCTTTCTGGCATTAAGCCAACATCACTGGCCCAGAGTTTCTGAAATCAAAACACAGATTTTACAAAATCATACTGAAAGCTAGACATCTAAGTTGTGTTAAAGAAAGTAAACAAGGCTAGGTATCCTAAAACACACACCACGCTTCCAAAAACCTAACTTGAATTCAGGTGAAGCTCAAGTTTTCGTACATGTTCTGGTATTGATCTTTTTTGATTGGCACTCAAACCTATCTTTCTAATCATATCAAATTTCTTCACCTGGGGTCTCTGGACCTCATTCACCATTGGACTTAGTGGGGTTTTCCGAGTGCGTGAAATAAATTGTTTGTTTGGTTATTTTTTTTTCCCAGAAAGGCTATCTTTGGATTTTATTAGATTCTTAAAGTGGCCTTTGAACTTAGAAAGGTTCAAAGTTTTTGTTTTCCTGAACTGTCTCTTTACTCTTCCCATACTGGTATGCCTTCCATGGTCTGTAGTCATATGCTTATCTCTACCCCTGGATCTTTTCTCATATTTAACATTTCCTGCTTCCTGCAGTGTCCTTCCCTCCTGCTACACCAGCATTTTATACCATCATCTGTTCTGTTACCACCTCCTCAATTCGTAATTTATCCTCTTACTACCTGGATGATTATTTCTCTGATATGTCCCTTCAAATCAACTCTCTAATTTACTTAATTATATTTTAAAAGGAAAACAGTGGATAGATAATAAGAAGACTTGAGTATGAAAGTAGGGGAATACTGTAACATCAGGGAAAAAAACCCTCTGTCACAGCAGAAGTAGAGGCCAAAGACTGGTGATTCCAGAGCAGGGGAGAGAGGAGTGAGTCTGGGACTGGTGACCCCCTAAGACCTGAGGCTGAGAACAAGAGCCTTCAGGAAAACAGTGGAAGCTGAGGATGAGCAGCCAGATCGGTTATCTCGCTAATTTGTGGGGAAAGGAGATCATGCTTACAGGGAAGAGAAAAGGGGCACAGGGTAGGAGTGGGAATTAGAAAATAGAGTTTCTGAGATTGATACAGCGTTTTGGGTGAAAGATGGTGCATAGGGTAAGACTGTAAATGAGAAAGGAGCTTTGGAAACTGAAGAAAAGATGGTAGCTAAAGAGAAGAAATGGGGGATGGATAGATGTGGAGACTAGAGGTGATATAGGCTGAAGGTTAAGGGTAAGAAAAGAGGCTGTGGGGAGAGAGTGCAGGATATTCCAGAAGGGGAGCTGGAGGAGATACCTTGAAATGGGCAGAGGCAGTTGTGTGTATGTTTGTGTGCGTGTTTCATGGGTAACACGTACAAAGGATAACAAATGGAGATTATCTTAAAAGGGCAAACCAATATCTTAATGGTCTGTTTTTAAGTCTGGCACAGAAATCTGAAGTGCCAGTCTCACATTGGCATAAAGAGATAAACACTGTACAAAAGTGGTTGAAAGTGCTACTATTTCGGTTAGATAGTCAGGAGATACTCAGGCTACCCCGCAGTCTCTTATAGATGAGGGTAGTGGTTCTTAAACCATAGTGCATGGGAACCCCCTGGAACCCTTGTTATAACAAAGGTTCTGATCCAGCAGGTTTGGGTGGGGGTGGAGAATTTATCTTTCCAGCAAGACCCTATGACACTGCTGCTGCTGGTTGGGGACCATACTTTGAGACTATTTGGCAAGGAACACTGTTACATGCCTTTTAGAGATTGTTGGAAGTGCTCTTATGTTTCTTTTAGCAATAGATCACTATGATATAAAATGAGGTAAGTGAGCATGCCCTCTTAACTCCAAACTTACAGAGAAATATAAAACATTTTAAATGTGAAATGAAAACACTTAAAATTACTATTGATTCTCATAGGTGCAACAGTTCAATAAAGAAAAAAAAAAGTTTTCATTCTCCGCTCTTCCTTTTCTGCTTTAATATGGATTCTTAGGTTTGCCTTTCTTTCTTTCTTTCTTTCTTTCTTTCTTTCTTTCTTTCTTTCGTTCTTTCGTTCTTTCGTTCTTTCGTTCTTTCGTTCTTTCTTTCGTTCTTTCGTTCTTTCGTTCTTTCGTTCTTTCTTTCTTTCGTTCTTTCGTTCTTTCTTTCTTTCTTTTTTTGAGAAAGTATTATTTCAGATTGAGTCCATCGTTGCTACTTTATGGCATGAGGGAAGAGGAAATGAAGTGGGGAGCCAGGAAGATATTCTTTCCCAGCAGTGGAAAGGTGGGGACGGCTAGTGTTGAAGAGGTTTCTGCTGTTGTTGGGCCAGGATGCTCCTGTGGCCTGGCAGCCTCACCATAGAGGCTGTAGCCTCAGGGCTCAAGCCCCTCTGCCCACTTTGGCTGCTCCAGCCATTCCCTGGGTCCAGGTTTGGGTGTGGAGTGCAGGGAGGGCCGTTTGGGGGAAGGGCAAGGTGCCTTTGCAGTGCTCAGAAAGAACAGAGCTGATTGCATCAGAAGCCATTGTGTCCCCTTGAGCATTTCTAATGATGAAGCCACACAATGCACATACCCCAACAGATGCTGGCAGGGTAAACAAAATGCTTTTGAATATTAGCATACGGTTCACATTTTTCTTTGCTTACACTGGACAGAATTGCCCTTGCTCTTGATAAAGGATTCCAGGAATTGAAGCAGTGATTAAGAGAGTTGTTTAATCATGAGAAGGGAGATGGTCCAGTCAGTAACTAATAAAAATCAACAATATAGAGGATGTTGGATCTTGATTTCTTAGCGCTCCTCATTTTCAGCCCTCAGCAACCTGTGTGTTGGAAGCTATAGCTATCCATTTTTGATGTTTTCCTCTTTAGAAAAAGGAAAGAAAGAGATACCTCGAGCAAATCAGAGCGAGAGACTGAGTGCTTAGGTGTAGAACTGCCAGATAAAATATAAGATGCCCAGTTGAGTTTGAATCTTAGATAGATAATGAAGAATTTTCTGTATGGGACAGACTTATACTCCTGAAATTCAGATTTAACTGGACATCTTCTATTTTTATTGGCTAAATCTGACAACTCAAGAGAAAACTTTCTGTTTTGAGAGCAGACTCAATATCTGAGCTGAGTGACTACTTCTCCTGCTTAATGCCATCCAGAATATTGAGATTCTCCAAGTACAAAGATGTAAATTCACAAGTGGTATTCATGAATTCATGTGGGTTTTAAAAATTTGGATTTATAATCTTAGAAAAGGAACAAAAAAAATTAAGGCTGGTATTGACAGAAAGCCAAAAGTGATTCTTTTTGTACTTTTTATGGCAGTTAGCTAAAGCTGTCATTTGACAGACTGTAACAGTGAGTAACAGATGGGCCACCTTTGGATTATCTGTGCTGTATTCAACACCTCTTTGAACAATAATTATAATTTGTTGGGGAAAAATATCAATTTAAAGGTCAAGTGCTTTCATAAAAAAAGGCTATTATTCAGTATTTTCTACTTTGAACACACCAGGATTCATTGTATCACTGTCTTTTGTATAGCACATATATGCTGAAAAATGGATCGCTTAATTATATGATTATCTGTCTTCAGGGAGGATATGTGAACGTGAATAGGAGCTGTCAAGAGAGGTACATTGCTTTACTTCTGATTCTTAATCTATATCTGTAGCCATTACAGGTTATAAGTTGACTTTTAAAACAAATATCTAAAATATAAATTACTTTTACAATGCAAAGTGGGCATTTTGGTGTAAAAGAGCTCCTTGAGCTGAAAAATGGACACATTACATGAGTGAGGCTCCAGGCTCATTCGTTTTTTTTTTTTTCCCCTTTGATTTTTAGTCATCAGTCTAGAAGAGGCGCAAGGGAAGACACAGCCTCCTAATTAACTGGGGAGAAAAAGGGGCAAAGGCTATGCAGTTAACCTTTATAATTGAATCACCAATTACAGTGATAGAAAGGAATACCACTTTGCAGTGAATCAGAATTCTGGGAAAATCTCATGAACATTCCAGGCACTGTGAAAGCCAAAAGATTGGAGAAGTTAAGCATATGTGCCAAACTCCATTAATCTCTTTGTGTGTTTTTGTTAGTCCTCTGGGCTTCATTTTGGAGAGGAGGTTCAGCGTACAAGAGAAAATTAAGGCAGTAATGCTGGTGTAAGCTACAACCAGCAGGGAGGCTGGATTCAGAAGCAGTGACACAGGAGGTAGATGATAAAGGTCTTCTTCTAAAGGTGCAACTACATGCAAACAGTTCCAAGTGACACCCTTGGTAAATTCTTTCAACGGTCTCGTGGTCTTTGAGCTAGTTAAGCTTTAATTATATATTTTATGACAAGCAATTATGTAGTTGCAGAAGACAGAAAAACAGAATGCTGTACAATTTTATTAAGGTTGCATTATATCTACTTACCAAGGGATTACAACTGAGGATGCTCAGTCCTGAAGATAAATTCATTGCTTCTGCTTCCCCAAGCACTTAATGACTTTGAACATCACGTTCAGGGTCAGTTCCTAATATGTAACACTAATCCCCCATCCTGTTCTTGATGGAATGAAAATAATATACACCTTATGTTTCTATATGTCAAATTAATCTAATCCACTTCCTATCCTCATAAACTTACTTACACACGCAACATTTCGGTGGGGAAAAATTTGCCAAGAAGAAGAAAAGTCTCCTTACTAAGCCGAAAATATTTTTACAACCTAAAGATTAGCACCAGACACACGAGAACAATTCTTTTTTTGAAGATTGCCAAGAAAACCTTGTTTTGAAATCCCAGTGCCCATGATTACATCATGCCAGGTGAAGCATCCACCTATGGAAACAATGGATAGACATTTGCTCTTCTCCAACTCGGCTGTCTGGTTTCAAAGGGCTTTTTATTTTTATTTTTATTTTTTTGCCTCTCTTGGCTCCGAGTGGTTGCAACACATGGTAAATCTTTAGCTTCAAGTGTCCTTCTGTGGTGACCAACTAAAATATTAGCAAAATAAATGTTTTATGGGAAAATGTTGGCAGGAGCCCCAACAGAAACAGGTGGTATTGGGTTATTTCAATATAATGTAATGATACAGCCAGGTTTCCATCTGGACAGCATGTGGTTGGGTCTGCTCAGAGAGAACCAAAGAGTATGAGTATGCACTGGGGAAACCAGCGATGCACAAGTGTGCAGCTAGATGGCTACTTTACAGAATAATAGTCTGAGCTCTGGGTCCTCTGGGTTAAATATTTTTACTGTCAAAATCTGAATTTCTTCATAAAATATTAAAGGTGAAGCAAACCTCTGACATGCAGTACTGAGCTGTGTAATTATAAGGCAGTTCCTGGAAACCAAAGAGAGTGTGCATTAAAGCAAGGCGTTTATTATAAAAGAGTTCATTACCCTTGGAAGCGAAGACATGTTTTAGAGGGAGCCTCAGAACAGAGAAGCTTTTTATCAAGGCTTACCATACTATGAAAACAAGGCTCAGCCTTGTTGGTAAGAATGCAATTAGAAAATAAAGAGAGAATGGGATTAGTTCACTGCTAAGGGCCTGATCGTGATCCAAAGCTAAAAAGATGTATCCTTAATTTACCACCAGGGAAGAGTCTTTCTCCCTCTTCCATAAAATTCCTGCTTCAGGCACTTTAAAACACATGGAATTAGGAACACTCGGAACATTTGGTTTTGCACTCAGCTCTCTTCACTGTATATTCATGCTAAGCTTGATAATAAACTCTTGGCTCAATAACTCCCTATATGTATCCCAGAGAGAGGCATCAAATTATGGCTATGTGCAGAGGTAGATCCTCTTCAGAGGCACAGAGACCTCACTGCCTGGCTCTCTCAGCTCTAGCCAGAGGAAGAAGACAAGAATATGCACACAGGGAGTAAGCAAGTTGGAAGTGGCTTGCCATCTCCTTGATGCCAACTGGAAGACTCAGGCAGTCTACCCTTTGACTCCTGGGTACTTGGCCAGGAAAGCCTGGCTTCTAGAGAATTCATTGCAGCCATTAATTAATCGTGCAGCAGACATGGAGATATTGAAAGCAAAGGCATAGACATAAAATCCAAGAGCTGATGGAGAAAAGTGATGAAACAGTGAAGGCTCAGAAAGAACGTAAGTGAAGTTCTTTCACTTTCTTCAGAACGAAGTGAAGAACTTAATGATATTCCCTTCATACCACTGGTACCCAGAGGAGGGATCCATTCAAAAGGCTTTTGCTTGTTATTCAGAGAGTGGGCTGCCCTACATTATATTCTGCATTTTCCTAGATTATTAGAAGAGATGGTGTGATGGAAGGCCTGGAAGCTCTGGAGTCAGGTTCTTTTACTGCCACCATTGTGGTGCTGGACTGAGGCTAAGGAGAGAATGGTGCCCTGGAGGATAAGGCAAGTTGTACTGTGGACCCTGGCTTACTTGGGAAAATGGTTTTCTCCATATGGAGCAGACCTGACATGAAACAACAAAGACGCTTCTTAGTTCTTTTCTCCAGAATGCATTCGGTACAAATTGTATGCACCATAGGACATTGGCTCCTGTGGGATGCTAGAAGGTGGTGGCAGACACAGTCTTCTTAGTTGAAGAGTTTATGATCTAAAGAAGGAGAGCATATACCCAGAGGGGAACTGGAATTTGAGGTGCCCATGGGTGTAGGCTCTGTCTTATTCTTCATTTTACTCTCCATCACACAGCATATAGCAGATGCTAAAATAAATGCTGAACTGAACTAGACTAGAAGGCAGGTGATGGGGTTTGGCAGGTATCTGATCACATGTCTTAGAAATGTCTTTTGAAGTCTTTCGTGCATCTCAGTTACTCTGTGTAGAATGAAGAGTTAGACGACTGGATCTATCTCCTTTCCAGCTCTCAAATCCCTAGGTCCTTAACTGAGAGAATATAGAGAAAACAGTGTATACACTGAACTACCTATGATTATAGGTAACAAGTCCTACCATTCATTAATATCTCCTGTGTTAGGTAGGATTTAATCCCCACCATAAATTTGTGAGTTTAGAAGCTTTTTCTCCATGTTTCAGATTGAGTAAACCCATTCTCTTGCCCTGATGAGTGTTGGAATTGCGATTCCCCAAACTCAGCTATATCTGACTCCAAATGCTGAGTTCTTTCCACTGTATATCAAACTGCCTCCCATCTCTATGCTAAGGAAATATTAGAGTGAATGTAATGGTTTAAGAGAGAGGTGGGTAACTTTGTAACCAAGACATGATTTATGCCTCAGTTTAACTGCTTGGCTTTGTAGCCAGGTGGTGTTTTTCCAGTCTTTAGAGATCATCTGAGACTGGGGCAGGTTATTGAATTAATTGCACAACCATTGAAAACTCCTGAGTATCTTGCTCTGGAGTTCTCTCTGTTACCTCTCTTTTCTTCTGAATTCTGAACTATCCAGGCCTCCAAATGGAATGACACCAGTTCTTCCTTAAGGAAAAATAAATACTTTAAGCCATTGAGTAAAAGGAGTGGTCTTCTCTCAGTTAGGGAGTAGGCTGAAGCAGAGTCTGTGTTTTGTAGGTGGGGAAAGTAGTGGTATTGACCTGTGGTCCCCTCTTGTCATGTTGCTGGCCTGTGGTGGCTTATAGTGATAGGCAACAGGAGAATGGGAAGCCAGGAACTTTGTGGACAAATGCAGTGACTCTGGTGCCCCTTGAATTGTCACTCATGGCATGGTTGAAGTGAGGAAGGCTGTCTCATTAAGCTTTAGGTCACTGGGGAAATTGTCCAAACAATTCTCGGATGTTGTGGTGACAAAAAATCAGATGCAGATGTAGAATTTGGGTGGTCATTCTGAGATCTTATTGAAAATGTTGCTAATGACTAATATTTATGAGCACTTAATATGTGCAAGTCTTATGGCTAAGTGGTTTGCAGGTGAGAAAATTGAAGCTTAAGAAGGTTGGGTAACTAGCCTGACGTCCTGGGGTAGGAAAGGTGAATCCAAATCAGGTCCATCTTGAGCCTAAAACTCAACCTCTTAATCATTATGCTTAAGTTATAGCCCAAATATAGTGCTATATAAATAAAGCAGTGAATGCATGTGGTATCAGTGGGGTAAGTTGGGACTCAAGGATAACCATTAAGCCTGTATCAGAAGGGCCTTTTCTCTTGCCATGGCAAAATAAGTTTCAAATGTATTAAATATGTGGACTAAAAACAATAGCAAAACAGAAATCAATAGATGCAATGGGAGAAGTTGGTAAACATAATAAGTGATGTTATAAGGCAAAGGAGGACTTTATAAAAATAATTTAAAAATATGACAGAAGATGGATAGATTTAGCCACAACCTCCCCGCCCCCCAACATATCTATATATCAAAATTATGGGGAAAGTTGTAAGACAAACAACTGGGGGAAATGTGTATAGTCTTTGTCAGCTTAAAGGTGCATATCCCCAAAGAATACTGCATTCTTACCAATCAAATAGAGAGACAAATACTCTAATAGAAAAAGATAAAGAGCACAAATAAATAATTCACAGAGATGAAATACAGATAGACAATCAGCAAATGAATACAGGTTTAATCTCACTAGCAATAAAAAATTAAGTTTTAATTCATATGTCTTGTTTTTAGTTATCAAAGAGAAAATAAGCTGGTAAGGACATTAGGGAAATTCACCACACTTTGGGACATTTTCATATGTTTATGGCAGATTGTAATTGTACAATTTATCTGTAGGGCATTTGGATTACATGTATCAGTGTTTTAAATTTGTTCACATTCTTTGTCCTAAATCCTACATCTAGTAATTTGTCTAAGAAAAATCATATGAATAAATGTATGCAGTGGCTTACCTCTAAGGACAGACAGGCATTGAAAGACTGTTTCTAATGGTAAAAAATCAGAAACAATCGGAATACTCAATAATAGAAACAATCAGAATATTCAATAATAGAGCATTGGTTAATGTAAACTTTTTACTTTCATTGGAACAGTAAGGAATCTGATAGCATTTATCCCGTCACTCAAAATAACTTTGCAGAGTATTTGATGCCATGGAAAAATGTTTAGTATGCATTCCTTAGTGAAAAAGTAAACAACAAAATGATACGTTTTCTTTCTAGAAATTATATGTTTACATATTTCCTAAAATGACTAGAAAAACTAAAGTGTTAATAGAATTTATCTCTCTGACCAAGGAGATTATATATATATATATTTTTTTTTGGTAGTTTTTTTTTTTTAGTTTTAAAATATTTTACATCTATTTTTTGTAACCCTGAACAAAATGGCATTAAAAAGTAGACTGCCTGTTTTCTATATGGTTTCCTCAGACATGGTGTGTTTGTGTGTGTGGGAGGGCTAAAGACCAAGTGCTATGAAATATATCATCTGAAATACTGCTTTCATTTCTGAGTGTGTTATTACGGTTTTGGGAAATCTAGTGTATTCTAAGGAACAAAAAAAAATGCATGTAGAAGCAATTTTACTATAAGAATTCCAAGTTAAGGCAGAGAGCTATTAATTTATTGAGTATATGAATATAAAAATTAAACAAGATGTTAACTTGACCTGTGAAGTGGATTCACTCATGGAAGCAGAGGTCATCAAGGGTCTCTCCACACCTTCCGTGCAAATTGGACTGACATCTGGATTCTCTTATGTTCACATTTTCAGTTTTCAAGTTTCACTCCACCCTATTTAACCAGATTGAAATTTAGGACTAGGGTTTAGTAATTATCTAATGTGTGCATATAAGTGCGTGTTGTGCATGCCTTTGTGTGTGTGTGTGTGTGTGTGTGTGTGTGTGTGTGTGTGTGTGTGTGTGTGATTGTATGTAAGGAGATGGGCATTACAAGCTTTTTGTTTTGTACTTTTGAGATGAAGCCTATTGCTTTGATTAGTTAATGCTCTAATTTGGGTTGAATCTATCAGCTCTGTTTATGATCACTTTTTCAAGAGTTTAATTAACTACTTACAGAAAAAATTTACTATGCCGTGCAAATTCATGCCTCATTAAATCCTGGCTGGAGACTGTTTAAGGCAGGCCTGGGATCTTCTTGCTAGTGATCTACTAGCGCCACTACTTGTGTTTTGGAGTGTAGAATTCTGGATTGCTAGGAAGTAGGGCTAGGAAGTAGAATTCTGGATTACTGAATCCCAGAATCAGAACCCTGAGCTTTTAGAGTGTGTTCTAGATGTCCAACAGAATGTTTACCTATTACCGTGGTCAGGGAAGGATTACTAGCCAGTTGGTAGAGTTCATTTGATACAGTCTTGTATTATCTTTGGAGAATTCAGAACAACTAATGACCCTTTGCCTCTCCCTCCAAACAAGTGTTTTTCTGGTAGTATTTTTATTTTGTATTTGTATTCCTTTATATTTTTTTGCTAGATATTAATGTCCTCTGTTAGTTCAAATGAGCCATTTTCTGTAATCAGAGAGGTATCTTAAATTATAGCTCTTATTTTCTAGATATGAACAAGTCCACCCAGCTGTTTCATCTGCCCACATTAAGAAAACAAACAAGTATTCTGGGGCACCTGGGTGGCTCAGTTAGTTAAACATCTGACTTTGGCTCAGGTCATGATCTCACAGTTCATGAGTTTGAGCCCTGCTTCAGGTGAACTCAAGTCCTGCCTCCAGTGACCCCTACTTCTCTCTCTCTCTCTCTGTGCTCCTCACTCACGAGCATCCTCTCTCTCTCTCAAAAAACAAAAACAGAAAAACAGTGGTGAGAGGGAGCATCCCTTCCTCATCAGGGAAATACAAATCAAAACCACACTAAGATACCACCTCATGCCGGTCAGAGTAGCTAAAATGAGCCAATCAGAGGACTCTAGATGCTGGCGAGGATGTGGAGAAACGGGCACCCTCCTACACTGTTGGTGGGAATGTAAACTGGTACAGCCCCTCTGGAAAACAGTGTGGAGGTTCCTCAGGAAACTAACAATAGAACTCCCTATGACCCAGCAATAGCACTGCTAGGAATTTACCCAAGGGATACAGGATTGCTGATGCATAGGGGCACATGTACCCCAATGTTCATAGCAGCACTTTCAACAACAGCCAAAACATGGAAAGAGCCTAAGTGTCCATCAACGGACGAATGGATCAAGAAGATGTGGTTTATCTATACAATGGAATACTACATGGCAATGAGAAAGAATGAAATCTGGCCATGTGTAGCAACATGGATGGAACTTGAGGGTATTATGCTGAGAGAAATAAGTCAGGCAGAGAAGGACAGCTACTATTTGTTTGCACATATAGGAGGATTAGGAGGAACTTAACAGAGGACCATGGGGGAGAAGAAGGGGAAAAATAGTGGGGGAAAGAGAGGGAGGCAAACCATGAGAGACTCTTGAATGCTGAGAACAAACTGAGGGTCGATGTAGGTGGGGGGAGGGGAAGAAGGGTGATGGGCATGGAGGAGGGCACGTGTGCGGATGAACACTGGGTGTTATATGGAAACCAACTTGACAATAAACTATTTAAAAAAAAACAAAAACAAACAAACAAAAGAGAAACCCAAGTATTCTTTTATCATTTTATAAAGATTTTCAGTAATACCAGAATACGCATAGGAGACCAGCCTATTTGCCCTCTTGAAGGTGTTCAACAATTAATTTCTACCTGTTAAGTGTTATACAAGCCATGTTATGTCAGCAATATAAGATAAAGGGTTAAGACAACATGGAAATGTTTGTGTGATTCAGTATTGAATGCCTTATTAAAATGAAAGCAGATTCCATCTGTTTTTTTTTTTTTTTCCTTTGAACACTACTGAAAGTGTCATATATGGGAAAGGAAACTAAGCAGGATTTGGATTTCTTTGGAAATTTCTCTAGTGCTGAATGGTTATATTCTCAAGTCAGACCATCTTATTTGCTCTTTATGGGAGCAAGAAACAGGGCAGTATGTTTAATTTGGCAACCAAGACCAGTGTACCACACCAAAGGGGTGGTAGAGTGGTATGGAAGCTCTTTGCTCTGGCTTGAAAAATGCAAGCACCTACTGCTAGATAAATCAATGTGGAGTAGCCCCAAATCAAATGCCTTCATATCAAAGTGAGTGGACTTCATTTTAGATCTATGGGGAGAAGAGAAAGTCTAGAGGATTGGAGAAAATCCAAACCAGTTCATCAGCCCTTAATGTTTTCAAGAACATTTTATTTTGCTGCAGTGTCTAGTACAGCCTTGGTGAGGGATGAAAAGCAGAGCTATTTAGGACTGGTGACTTCATAAGCTTTAGAATATGGACCCAATTAAGCTAAAGACCTTGAGAAAGGTGTGCCTTTAGGGTATTTATTACAAGTCTAGAGTATTATAAAATTAAATAAATCCTTCTCTTTAGAAGGAACATCCACATTTGTGGCCATCTATAAGAAACATACTGATTTATTAATAACTTTGTGTTGGAAAGCTCAGCCCTTCACATTTTTAGCACAGATCTGGAATACTATATTCTTCCAGGGTTCCTTGTGAGTAGTGGAAGTCTGGGATGTGTGTAAGAATGCAGAATGAATTGCATTTGGCTATTAGTACTTAGGTCAGAAATAATAGTAGCTTATATAAATTATGAGTTTTTCTTTTTCATGAAATAGAAGTCTGAAGACAAGCACTAGGCTAATGTCATGACCTTGTGGTATCATCAGAGTCCTAAGTTGTTTCCAGCTTCTTGTTCCTTCATCAAGAAGATGGCTTCCATCCCGAGGGATGTTTCTTGGTCCAAGATAAACAACTACTGGAGCTGTAGTCATCATCACTTCCAGGCCTGTGTAGGGAATGAAGGGGGTAAGGAGGAGATGCTAGCTGCTTGTCTCTCAAGGAGGCTTTCTGTAAGTCCTTTTCAACAATATCCGTCTACGTATCATTGGTCACTCTGACCTGCAAGGGCATATTTTAGCCAGGAAATCCCAACTGGATTCTTTTGCCAAGGAAGAAGACCAAATGTACATTGATGGGGCTCTTACCATCTGATATAGTAGGAGTTCCAGAAAGCTATGTGAGGCATTTCCTGAACAAGCCTGCCTGTTCCCAGTTCTGATCCCGAAGGCTTTAACAGCCTTTCTCAATAAATTCAATGCCTTACAGCATCCTGCATGATATAAGACTTGTTCATGTATAAAATAGACACACCGTAGGAAGGTTTACCAGGGGTGCCTGGGTGGCTCAGTCATTTAAGCCTCCGATCCTTATTTTTGGCTCAGGTCATGATCCCAGGGTTCTGAGATTGAGCCCCAAATTGAATCCCATCTATTGACAGTGTGGAGCCTGCTTGAGATTCTCTCTGTCGCTCTCTTTTCTCATCCTCTGCTCGTGCTCTTTCTCAAAATAAAACTTTTAAAAAAATGTTAAATGTTTATTTTTGAGGGAGAGAGAGAGAGAACTGGGGAGGGGCAGAGAGACAGGGAGTCAGAGGGATCTAAAGTAGGTTCTGCACTGTTAACACAGAGCCCAGTGTGGGGCTTGAACTCCCCAACCATGAGATTATGACCTGAGCCAAAATCAGATGCTTAACTGAGTGAGCCATCCAGGCTCCACAATGAACTTTTTTTTTTTCAATGTTTATTTTTGAGAGAGAGAGAGAGAGAAAGAGAGAGAGCAAGAGCCGGGGCAGGGTATAAGAGAGAGGGAGACTTAGAATCTGAAGCAGGCTCCAGGCTGTGAGCTGTCAGTACAGAGCCTGATGTGGGGCTCAAACTCATGAACTGTGAGATCATGCCAGAGCTGAAGTTGGACCCTCAACTGACTGAGCTTCCCAGGTGCCCCAACTTTTCTTTTTTAAAGGTTTACCAGTTGACTATGAGATACATAGCAATGTAAAGAGGAAGGCAAATTGGCCGGGATGCTGGAAGTAGACATCAAAGGGAAGAGTGTAAAAACACAATTTGAAATATTGTCATTGATGTAACCAGTTCACCTAGGACAACAGGATGTGGACATGGTTAAGTCTCAGATCTCTGATTTATCCCCAGCAGAGGAGTTTCCAGACTAATAGCCACCTTTTATTGCACAGTTAATACGGCCAGGTGCTAACCATCCATTATATCTAATCCTCATATGACCTTGCATGTAAGATATCAATATCCCAATTTTTCAGCTAGGGAAATTGGAAGCCAGGGGTTAGATCACTTACTCAAGTCACACAGCTCATAAGAGCAAGAGTAGGGATATGGACCCACACCTCTGACATCATATCTCTGTCTCGCCCTCTGTTGTAGGCTGATTGGATGCTGGTTTAGGAAAGACACTGAGATTCTGTAGAAAAAAATTGGTGGGCTTGTTCTCATGATAGGAAGTGGTACTTAGGATGGGGTGAAATTTCTCTGTTCCTGATCAATGGTAACTATTCCCTGACAATTCCACATTGCACCCCAGGCCCACCGTTGTTTACTCAGAGCAGCGAATGCGTGGCCTCTTATTTTTCTCATTGGGTCACATTTCGTGCTACCTTCTTCCTCATGTGCCACTCTAGAATGGAAAAAGGCATCATAAAAGCAATCAGTATATATTCTCATATTTTTTCTTCATCTAAAAAGATGAAGTCATGGCATATGGTCAGATTGCCAGCACTGTTAATAATAAACCTCATATAATTAAGCACTGATTTATTCCTTTATATAAGTGAAACAAATTGCTTTAACTGCCTTTGCTCAAGACCATCCAGTCAGATGGATTATGAATAGGAAGTTGAAACTAAAAATTATGGGTGCTCATATTTCACTGTAGTGGAGGTTTATTGGAGGCACAATTAGAAACCCTAACTAAATGTGTCCTGTGTCCCTTTTGATGGAGAGATCAGATATTAATCTGGGGATATGACTAATTCTCAACACAGCTGTTCTCCTTGCTCTAATATTCCTGCTTTAGGTTCAAAACCTGGAAACATGTTTAAAAAATTGATCAGAGCTTATAATAGCAATAATCACCTTGAAATTGGTTGTTACTCTGGTTAATGAACTGAGTAGTAAGAGCATAAGCCTCCCTCTGTGTCCCTCAGGCCTTTAACTAACAAGCTGGTTGTTAACCACTGGGTTTATTAAAGAAGAAAGATCTCTTTAGGGGATTGAACTGGGAAAAAACAGGAGGCTGAATATGTTCACTCATGATCCTTTGACAGCATCAGCCACCTCCAGTAGCCACACCCCTCTCCCATCAGAGCCAAGGCTGGGATGAGCCAGTGGATGTGTCCAAAGGGTGGTCCAGGAGCTTTTTCAAAATGCAAAATCTCAAGTGCCATCCTAGTCCTGTAGAACAGGGGGTCTGTATTTTAATAAGATGCCCTGCTGAAGAAGCCCTGAGCTGGGTGACTCGCCTTGTTCCAAGCCCCGGTTTATAAAACTGGGACCTCGTATCACAGGTTTCTTTGCAGACTCTCATAAGGTCTCAGCAGACCCACTGTTAATTTCTGGGAAGGCATTATAAGGAAGAATTTCTTACAGAAAGGGGAAAGCCAGCTTTGTAAGGGCCCTGGGATTGTCAGGCAGCCTCAAACGGTCCAGGCAGTCCCTGTGGCTCCGATGTTGTCAGGTAAGGGGCTCACACCCTTAGAACGGTTTTGTTCTAATTTGATATATTAGCGCTTAGATTAGACCTCTTGCTCTTCATTAAATGTCACTGACAAAATTTCTTGCTTAATGTCTGAAGAGAAGTTCTCCTTTCCATAGCACCTGCAGACGTCCCAAGACCCCTGAGCAACCCTTTCCAAGTAAGTAGGGTTCAGCTCTATGCTCTGCTTCAGGTCTAATGAGCTTCCATTTTATTTCTTTGCTCTGTTTCCTTTTCTAACTGTCCAGGGCAAAGATTTCCTCAAGAATGTAATGAAACCCAAATCACAGACTATGTTTTATTGATGTGTGTGCCACTGTTCTGGAATGGTGGGACTGGTAGGTGAAGGTAGCAGCTTCAGGGTGCCGCAGAGGGCTATGGAATGACGTCATGGGCTAGGGAGGGTATGAACAGTTGGAGGAGAGATTCTCCTGCAGTTTGGCCTCCACAGATAAGCCTGGGAGTAAAAGGTGACATCATCCAGGTTAAGCAGAACATTGGAGATTAAGGAAATATGAGGAGTCTGCTGGGGCCAATCCACTTCCTCACTCAGAACCCCAGAGTCTCTTAGGTTGTAAGTCAGGCTCCGTGAGAAGACGCTGGGGTGAGCTGTGCACCGCAGTCCTACCAGGACCTCATTTCCCCACTGCTCTTGATAGAAACTACCTCTCCCCTTCCTTTACTTCCTCTGTGGTTTTTGTAGGTGTTGAGTTCACTCAGTGAATATGCTGCCCTCTTTCCAGATTTACTGGAATTTAATTTTTTTCATACTAAGGAAGGTAGCCCCTTAATGACCCCTTATTTCCATCCTTAAAATGAGGGTAACTTTTATAATTTGTTGCTTGTGAGCTGGATGATAATGTGATTCTAGATTACTTTTCACCCATAATGTTTCGTTAAAATTTTTGAGTTACAGAAAATTCTCATTTTGTACTTCTGCATTGTAAACTTTTAGGAATCTAAGCAAAACAACCTGTCTTTTAATCTATGTTGTATCCTCTAAGAAATTTGATTTTCTTTAATGCTCATTGTTCCTTTTTTATTTTATTTTTTTCAAAACTGGAGTTTTGCAGACAGTTGCACAGTGTTGGAGTTGGAAGGCCCTATGCGGGAGCCAGTGCAGCTCTCCCATGTAATAGAAGTGGACTTCTAGCTTTAAGGGCATTGCAACTTACACCAGGTCACAAAGCTAGTTGGTGCCAGTGTTGGAATCCTGTTTCTCTTTTCTTATACTGGATTTTGAAAATTGTACAACTAATGAATACTTATAAGGAAATTCACTCTTTGTCCAAAATGTGGCAATTCCCTCCCTCCCAGCACTCTCTCCCCCTGACCATTGCCATTTATCTCTAGATTTTTTTGCCCATTCAGAAATTTAAAAATATAAACAAATTAAAGTTATTAGTACTTTTCTTTATGTTGTCTATGCACTTTTGTCATATTTAGGAATGCCTGTTATACTCCAGTTATTTTGAATGTTTTCTTCTAGTGGATTTATGTATCATAGAAAGGGCTTATAAAGTAGCAAGCTGCTATCACTCTATACACTTCTTTTCCTTTCTTTGTTTTCAAGGCACTTGTTATTCTAGACCTACTGGAATGTTACCATAAATTGAAGAAGGACTTTGTCCATAGTAGGTACGCCAGAAGTTTTCATTATTGAAATAATTTATGGTTTTTTTTCAATTTAAATGCACTTGGAATTTATTTTACTGTAAAGAATAAGAAAAGTCTTCAATTCTACGTCTTCTCCTCTCTTTAAGTATTTCTCTTTTTGTCTTTGGCCAGTTTTTTCATTAGTAAGTTCATTCTTTCCCCATGGTTTTGAAATGTCATTTTTATCTCATAATGCATACCTGAATTTATTTGGGGACTATGCCTCATAAATATCCTATTTTTTTAAAAAAATTTTTAAATGTTTTATTTATTTCTGAGAGAGAGAGACAGTATGAGCAAGGGAGGGTCAGAGAGAGAGGGAGACTCAGAATCTGAAACAGGCTCCAGGCTCTGAGCTAGCTGTCAGCACAGAGCCCGATGCTGGGCTCGAACTCACGAACCATGAGATCATGACCTGAGCCAAAGTCGGACGCCCAACCAACTGAGCCACCCAGGTGCCCTAATATCCTATCTTTTTAAATGTGTTTTTTTCCAGTTAAGATTATTCTATGTGTCATTATATCAAGTCCTCTTTATTTCTTTACCCTTGTGGCTGTTTTGATGGGGATTGGACCCAGTCCTTCTGCCTCATAGTCTAGTACTCCTAGACCAAATTAGCTTGGAATATAAAAGAAGTCATCTGAAGAATAAATAAAATCATTATCGTCAGAAGGATTGGATATCTGAATTCAGAAATAACCAATGGAGTTGCATTTATTGAAAATAAACTATTGTATTTAATTGAATGAAAGATATCATTAATTATAAAACATTACTTTATGTATCATTAGAAATTTTAAAAGATTGCCAAGTTAACTATGTAATGCCATCAATTGTAAGATGCATCCACTTTCAGAGATGTTAAAATGTGAATAAAAATGTGTCTTAGAATCAATGAAATAGATTAGTGGAATGTATCATAAAAAAACATTTTAGGAAATTTTCTTGCATAGGAATTTTTCTACTCTTTTCAAATGCTTTTCAAAAATCTCATTTTGTTCTTTATCACTTCTCTGTGGTGGAGGACGGGCTAGTGTTTTAATTCTCATTTTATCTATAACAACAATAGCAACATGTATGCAGCAATAACCATGAGTCAGGTGATATTCTAAGCCCAAAGTCACAAAATAAATGGTAAAGTGATTTGACTCTGAGAAATTTGGTTTCAGAGTTCATGTTCTTTTTTTTTTTAAGGTTTTTTTTTTTTTTTTTTTTTTTTTTAATCTTTGAGAGAGAGAGAGATAGAACATGAGCTGGGAAGGGGCAGAGAGGAAGGGAGCATAGAATCTGAAGCAGACTTCAGGCTCTGAGCTGTCAGCACAGTGCCTGATGCGGGACTTTAACTCACAAACCTGAGTCAAAGTCAGACACTTAACCGGCTGAGGCACCTAGGCGCCCCCAGAGTTCATGTTCTTAATCACGTAACCTGCATGTGATGAGGAACTTGAGACCCAGAGACCTTAAGATATTTGCCAGGATCTCTGAGTGGATTCTGACTCCTATACCATCATGTTCTACATGCTGCCGTTTGATAACTGTAATAGTGAGCACCGTGGGTCATTATGGTTTTTTTTTTTTTATTTTTAAAAAATTTATTTCTGAGAGAGAGACGTCGTGAGCAGGGGAGGGTCAAAGAGAGAGGGAGACACAGGATATAAAGCAGGCTCCAGGCTCTGAGCTAGCTGTCAGCACAGAGCCCTAAGCGGGGCTCGAACCCACGAACCATGAGATCGTGACCTGAGCCGAAGTCGGAGGCTTAACCGGCGGAGCCACCCAGGCACCCGGATCATTATGTTTTTAAACCTTTGGTTTTAGCTCAGAAACGTCTACTAGTCTTGGCCTGTGGTGTTACCAGGAAGGATGATGAGTAGGAGAGGGAGCATTCAAGCTCTTCAGACCAGAGACTTAAAAGATACATTTAAGTAATTTCTAAGTTCTCCATTCCAATCTCAGCATTTTACAAAAACTGTATACAATATAGAGGCTAGTTATTGGCTTAAAGTAGGTTTCTCTTGGGGCGCCTGGGTGGCTTAGTCGGTTAACCGTCCGACTTTCGCTTAGGTCATGATCTCGCGGTTCGTGGATTTGAGCCCCGCGTTGGGCTCTGTGCTGACTGCCAGCTCAGAGCCTGGAGACTGTTTCAGTCTGTGACTCCCTCTCTCTCTGACCCTCCCCTGCTTACGCTGTCTCTCTCTCTCTCTCTCCCCTAGAAATAAATAAAAATATTTAAAAAATAAATAAATAAATAAATAAATAAATAAATAAATAAATAAAGTAGGTTTCTCTTACGTATTTTTTGTGTTTGGTATTTCTGCCTTGACTAGAATAAAATATCCCCAGTCAGCCATGTGTTCATCAGAACTCTGGGTTTCATTCCTGAGGCTCTTGCTTTGTTAACCCCAGGTAGAATCACCAACAGTGGCAGCTCTCTCTGAATACACCTTCCCACTGAATTAATGCAGAACTGAGTTCTGTTGACCCTAAAAGGACAGTCCTTATAGGGTGAGGGATGTAACTTCTTTCCCTGGAATTAAGTAAGGTGATTATCTGCATGTTTGTGTCTGAAATTTCTGTGTGGAGTAGAGAAAGTGTACTTATCTGGAATGAATCACTTCCTGAAATATCAACTCATCTAAGTTTTTGAAGTCCTTTCCCTCCATGAAGGACTCAAGGGCATGTACATGAGCAGTTTGTGAATGTTCACTTTGCTTTTTGGGTATAGAACATTCCAGATGGAGTGAGATGGCAACAGTTGCTTTTATATCTTTACCTGGACTTTTGGTGGCAATGCCCACTTGAATGTGGATCAGGCAACCTTTGTCCTTGTTCTGGAGAACAGATTTCCTTTGTTTTAAAACAAGTATGGATGAACAACTTTCTTTAATACTTTTATAGAGATAGGTGTCAGGGAGCACCAGGTTACCCTACACTCATCATTAAAAGAATAGAAGTTGTGAGAAAGGAATTTAGCCCTAGCTAGTTCAGGCTTGATCAGCCCCTCCCCAGTTCCATGCATTAATCCCTCTTTCAAAGCCTTTTTCTCCGTATTTTGTCTCAGGGCCTAACTTACTGAGAATTTGGAAACTGACTTTCCTGAAGGAGTGTTTTGGACAGTGTGTTGTAAGTTCAGTGTCACGGCTCCTTGACTGGCCATCAAAGAGAAGGGAAATCTTCAGTCTCATGTGTTAAACCTTAACCAATGATCCGTAAGAATAGTTCCCCTCATTAAAAAATTAGACAATTTTGGATAGAGAATTATCCATGCTGCAAAATATTGCTAAAGTAACTTGTGTTCCTCCCCAGCTCTGTAATGATTTCCTAACAAAACAGGAGGATGTCTGGGTACTTCTTCCATTGCTCTGCCTGGGAGCCATGTCACTGGTGCAGAGGCTGATTCCTTGCTAGTGGTTTAATGTGGCCCCATAGGCTATCCTCTGGAAGCTGACTCTCAGGCCTTCATGGGTTGTCTGAGGGTTTTCCCAGTATTCTTTCTCAGCAGGGTTGTGATAAAAGAAACTATGTTGGCCTCTCTTAACAGGAGGAGTATTTACTATAAGCTGTGATTAACAAAGCTGTGCTTCTTGAGATGGTGAATTTTTCCATTGTTTCTGTCTTGTTGAGGACTCCCTGCTCTGAGGTGTTTTGAATTAAATATCTGGGTCCTTAAAATGTTAATTACTGTAATTTATTGGAAGACTCAATACCAGTTTCCTTTGAAACATTGCAAGTACTACACACACATTGCCTCTGTGTATTCAGCAATGATGATTTTAATATGGTCAGTTGTCATTGTGGCTATGAAGCTTTGTTAGGGTCCTGCGGAACTCTCTGGGATGGGTACATTTTTACCCTAATTGCAGGCTATGGCTTGGCTTCTGCTATACATTTATAGAAGAGGCTGACTGTATGGGTTTGCTGTATATTTCAGCAATAGTTGAAGGAGGCAGTATTAACTGGTAGATAGGAGTTGGGTTTTGGGCACAGACTGTGTGGGTTAAATCCCTGCTTCCCACTTACTATCTCTGTAGTTTGGGGCAAGTACCTTAGCCTCTCCAAGTTTTGTTCTCTTATTTGTAAAATAGGAAAATGAAAATACAGGTCTACATTTGTTTATTTAGAACTTTGGAGGCTAGATGTATTTTACAATTCAGATTATTTGATATCTTAGAAAAGTTAACTGATATACATGCTCTATTTTACATTAAACCCCCAGGAAGAGCAAGGTGGTATTCTGTAACCTATTAATATTTCTGGATCAAAGGGGATAACTATTCACCCTAAATAAAGAGTAGGAATAGGCTAATAGCAATTAAAATTCAGGTCAGATTTTATTGTCAAGTGAGTTTGTGGCAAACTTATGAAAAAACTAGATAGTTTTCACAGGATTTTGGATTTGGGATTGTATATAAGGGATAGTAAATTTTTACTTAAAGTTATTCTTCTTAGATAAACTATGTGTAAAGTACTTATTGCAGTGGTTTCTATATAATAACTGTCCAATAGATGTTAACTAGCATTGAAATTTTAATCCTCTTACTAGAATCCAATTCCTTAATGTTGGTTTGTTTCTGAGCTTTCTGGCTGGTCATTTTGTCCTTGGGTCACCCTGTAAATATGTGTTGTTTCCCAGTACAGTAAAACTATGGATTGCAAGTAACTTGTTGTGCAAGTGTTCTGCAAGACGAGCAAATATTTCCAATGAATTTTAACTTGATAAATGAGCAATATCTTGCAATATAAGTAGTGTGTGTTGCCGAATGTCACATGATCACAACCAAGCCAATAGTTCTCTCTCTCTGCGGGATTGTGGGTGATAGTCAACACAATGTCACATTTCTGTGAAATCCTCAAAAGGAGGCAAAGAAGTGTCATCGGAGAGTTTCCTTGTTAAAATTGCATGAAAAGTGGGGCGCCTGGATGGCTCAGTCGGTTGAGCATCCAACTTTGGCTCAGGTCATGATCTCACGGTTTGTGGGTTCCGGCCCTGCATTGGGCTCTGTGCTGACAGCCAGCTTGGAGCCTGGAGCCTGTTTCAGATTCTGTGTCTCCTTCTCTCTCTGACCCTTCCCTGCTCATGCTGTCTCTCTCAGAAATAAATAAAACATTAAAAAACTAAAAAAAAAAATAAAGTTGCATGAAACGAAAAAGATTTCATTGAGCCAATAGATAGCAGTGATTTTGTTAGTGATAGTGAAAGTCATCCTATACAAAAACCCTCCTCTCTTGTCTCCCTCACACTAGCCATGAAGGTTTTCAAAGGTAAGTCAGGTTAATATGTTTATTTTTCTTCATATTTTATATTTTCTTTATTGTTTTGTATTATATTACAGTATTGTAATCATTTTTATATGAATAGTTTTGGGTTGTGGAATGAATCATCTGAGTTTCCATTATTTCTTATGGGGAAATTCACTTTAATATACAAGTGCTTTGGATTACAAGCATGTTTCTGGAACGAATTATGCTTACAAGCCAAGATTTTACTGTATATCTAGATGAGAATAGTTTTATTAGCTCTGCCTCTTAAGATGGTTCTTCTATTCCACTAGTTCTAGAGAACAGCAGACCCACTGAATTTTCTGTAATGATGGAAATGTCCTATATCTGTGTGGTCCAATATGGCAGTCAGTAGCCATGTATGGCTATTAAGCACTTGAAATGTGGCCAATGTGATTGAGAAACTGAATTTTAAATTTCATTTTATTTTAATTAATTAAGATAAAAATAGCCACGTGGGAGTAATGGCCACCACATACTGAGCAGTGCAGGTCTAAAGAGACCTGGGCATGGGGTTTAATGCTGAGGTGACCTTGTCCTTTCTAGATGCAGAATTCTTTATCCTTAAGCTGCTGAAGCTGATGAGGAACTGCTCCTTCATTTGTTTATTTCTCAAGTAGTTTATGAGTATCTGCTATAGATCAAAGTCTGTGTTAGGCACTGAGGATACAAGTGTTTTGCACTAAAGGAGGACACACATTTAAAGCATACATTTGTGAGCCTGTAAAGGTAAATATATAAAAACATGAACACACTCTAATGAATCCAGGGATAGAACTGCTGGACACATAGCCAGCCTGGTAGAGGGTCAGAGGAGACTTTCTTGAGAAGGAAGTGTTTAGCTTCTTGTGCAAGTAGAAGTTAGCCAAGGGCAATGGGCTAAGGGAAAAAGGCATTATAGGGAAGTATGAGAAGAGACATGGAAATGAAAACAAGTGTGGTATTGGGCAAGCTATCCTTTGTTGATATGGCTGGAGTGGCTGAGGATGGGGCTGGTAGTCAGTACATGCAAGGCCTTATATGCTACTGAGTTCTGAGAGGCAATAGGCAATAATTAGAACCTAGGCAAACTTGAGAAGTGGAGATTCACTCATTCACAGTTTTGTTTAGGATTTAGTCAGGAAAGCAAATCTATGCTACGTACTTCAAGATGGAGGATGTTTCAGGGTGCCTGGGTGGTTCAGTCTGTTAAGTGTCTGACTTCAGCTTGGGTCATGATCTCATGGTTCGTGGTTCAAGCCCCACATCAGGCTTTGTGTTAACAGCTTGAAGCCTGGTTTAATTCTGTCTCCTCCTCTCTCTGCCCCTCTCCCACTCACACTCTCTGTCTCAAAAATAAATACTAAAAAAAAAATATATATATATATATATATGGAGGAGGTTTCATGCTGGGGATAGGAGTCCTATATAATGATTGGGGTCCGGAGAACAAAGTTAAGGCCACTTTGAAGAAATTCAGAAGTTCGAGGATTGCGGGAAGACACCACCAATCGTCTTGGCTGTCTGTAGCCCTGAAAACCATAGGCAAGAGTGCACGTTGGTTGTCCGCTCTCTTCCAATGCCTCTTTGCCCTGCTATAGCTGGAGGACAGTGCTCTTCCTTCTCTTCTGCCTTCCATATCTTATGTCAGATTCTTTCAATGGTGGAATTTAGCAAGGAAAGTAGTGAATTGTAATTTCCAGGTCTTCCACTCCTGAAGCACAGGGAAGGGCTTAGATGAGCAGGACAGCACTGGGTAGTAATAAATAGTATAAGATACAATCATTTTCTGAAGTGCCTAGTAATGTTGCCTGTAGGTAAGGTGACCACAGCATTTACCATCTAAACCAGGTCATTTTTGAAAATGAAAGGGACTGTGAACTTTATTGATGGGTAATAGTTGATACACAGTATAATCTGTGACTGTCTCAGGCAAATAGAAATATGTGGTTACCATGCACAAAAATAAACTCAAAATGGATAAAGGACCTGAACGTGAGACAGGAAACTATCAACACCCTAGAGGAGAAAGCAGGAAACAACCTCCTTGACCTCCACCGCAGCAACTTCTTACTTGACACATCCCCAAAAGCAAGGGAATCAAGAGCAAAAATAAATGATTGGGACCTCATCAAGATTAAAAGCTTCTGCACAGCCAAGGAAACAACCCAGAAAATTAATAGGCATCCAACGGAATGGGAAAAGATAGTTGCAAATGACATATCAGATAAAGGGTTGATATCCAGAATCTACAAGGAACTCACCAAACTACACGCCCGAAAAACAAACAACCCAGTGAAGAAATGGGCAGAAGATATGAACAGACACTTCTCCAAAGAGGACATCCAGATGGCCAACAGACACATGAAACGATGCTCAGCATCGCTCCTCATCAGGGAAATACAAATCAAAACCACACTGAGATATCACCTCACGCCAGTCAGAGTGGCTAAAATGAGCCAATCAGAGAACTCTAGATGCTGGCGAGGATGTGGAGAAACGGGCACCCTCCTACACTGTTGGTGGGAATGTCAACTGGTACAGCCCCTCTGGAAAACAGTGTGGAGGTTCCTGCAGGAAACTAACAATAGAACTCCCCTATGACCCAGCAATAGCACTGCTAGGAATTTACCCAAGGGATACAGAAATGTTGATGCATAGGAGCACATGTACCCCAATGTTCATAGCAGCACTCTCCACAATAGCTAAAACATGGAAAGAGCCTAAGTGTCCATCAACAGATGAATGGATCAAGAAGATGTGGTTTATCTATACCATGGAATACTACATGGCAATGAGAAACAATGAAATCTGGCCATGTGTAGCAACATGGATGGACCTTGAGGTGTTATGCTGAGCGAAATAAGTCAGGCAGAGAAGGACAAATATCATATGTTTGCACGTATAGGAGGATTAGGAGGAACTTAACTGAGGACAAGGGGGAGAAGAAGGGGGGAAATGGTGGGGGAAAGGGAGAGAGGCAAACCATGAGAGACTCTTGAATGCTGACAAAAACTGAGGACTGGTGGATGTGGGGGGGAGGAGGGTGGGCATGGAGGAGGACACTTGTGGGGATGAGCACTGGGTGTTATGTGGAAACTAATTTGACAATAAACTATTTGTATAAAAAAATAAAATAAAATAAAATAAAATAAAAAGAAATATGTGGTTACCTTAAACTAGGGCATCATTAAAAATGTGTATTTTTTTAAGTGAGGAGAAATAGAAGAGACAAGAAAAAATGTGGGTAATTATTGAATCTGAGTAATAGGTACATAAGGCTTTATTATATTGTTATCTTGTCTACTTTTGTGTGTCCTTGAAATTTTCATAATAAAAGTTAAATAAGGAAAGAAAGTACCTGAAATCTAGATTTCATTGATTTATATATATGTGAATGAATATATATATACATGTATACATATGAATATATATTGTTTGTTAATATATGTACACATAGGTTGTTAATATAACCTATTCAGATGATGGTGTTTTAAAAAATAGTATGTGTGATCCTTTAGGACCTCTGAGAGTAAAGTTTTATAACAAGAAAGGGGAGTGGGGCTTTGTGTTTGGGTTTTGGGGCTCTTGGACACTGCATCTGAATTCTGTTTAAAGTTGATCAGTAGGTCCTCGGGAGTGGCTTTGATAATTAGTCCAGAAACTAGATTTGCAATAGTATTAGCCCCTGAGATGATTTAGCATAGTCCCTGGTGTCTAGAAAGTGCTTGGTAAAGACTTTTCAGTCAACAAAGTAAGAATACTGCTGTGTTCTCCTTTTGCAGGAAGTAAGTTTAAACTCAGATGACAGCTGGCAAGGCTGGGATAAGTCTGGAAAGATAGCTATCTTGATGTCAGGGACCATGGCTGTTTTTTGAAACATGAAGAGGTTGATTGCATCATGCTCACTTGATTTTGTAGTTTATCCAGTTGAGCTCTTAACTCTGCTTTTGAAAAAATAAATTTATTATGAGTTCAGTGGAGCCCTGGCTATTGTTTCTCCAGCCTGAAAGCAGATGTGTCTTTGGAGCATGCTGATTTGGAGGGCCCACCAAACATCCCAAAGAACTAAATGTGAAATGAGCAGGGAATGTTGGCTCTCCTCTCAATGATGCTTTGTGATCTGAGAGGTGTTTTCCATTTTCAACAATGTGCTGCAGAACGGTCTGTAACAGTCTGTTGCAATTTTCTCCCCAAATCTCCCACATTTCTGCCAATAGTGAATTAGACTGTCATTAGCTTCACAGATGTGCTTTGATCCCTACACGGCTTGTCTCCTGGCGGGGAGACATCTGAACCATTGATGCGGATTTTCTAAACCTGGAGTATAAAGCACAACACAGTGCAGAGAACGTGGGCGAGGAGCCTGGAGCCCTGGGTTTGACTCGCATCTCTGTTGCTAATTAACTGTGTCATCTTGGGTGAGGCACCAAACTTCTCATTGCCTCAGCTCTCCTATCTGTTAAATGAGAGGATTGGATGTATCCCTAAGTTTCTTTCAGATTCTCGGATAGTGAATGGGAAAACTCTCCAGGTTTAGAGACGGATGCTATCTTACTACTGGCATTTGGTTGTCTGAATTTACAATCCTTGGTGCTTTTTGGGATAACGATTGATCCTGTTGGGTTACCAGCTCACTGGTCCCCAGTATGCCGCCTGTCAAAGGGTGCATGAGCTGTCTGGGCTTGATGATGGATCTTTTGAGGGCATCTCCTTCAGAGACTTTGTTGTTTAAAGAATGAAAAATAGGTTAAAGATTGTACATTCCTGAGCTGATAAAGCTCTTAGTGATCCTCTAGGGACTTCTTGTCTAAACCTTGATGTACAGGGTAGGAGCCCAGGGCCCAGAAAGGGTTATCACTTGCCAAAGGCTATGTTGGACCCCACTCCAGTTTGCCTGCCATTAGGCCACAATCCCAGTACTCAGGCGTGTCAGCAGCCCAGATGTAGTCAATAGAAAGATCCTTAGTGATTTTAATTTTATCGTAGACCACAACAAGATCATAATATACTGAGTTGGAGTGCAGGTGCTGCTTCAGGCTCAGGGAAAAGTGTGGCAGTGGCTTTGGAAACCCTGGCATAAAGTTCTGGTTTTACTGTGTGCAAAGCCAGGCAACTCACTTACTTGTGTGAACCTTAGTCTCCTCATTTGCCGAATGGTGATGGTAATAACACATTTACTGCCTACCTCTCAGACCTTTCATGTAGAGCTCATGGATATGATGGGACAACTCTGATAATTAGATTTAAATAAAGGATAATAAAACATAATAACAAGCACCTGTTAATATTTTTGACATGTCAGGCAATGTTTATGCTTTCAAGTACATTTGCTGATTCAGTCCTGAAATAATTCCATTAAGCAAGTGACACAGTGTAAGTTTTTTTTCTTTTTTTTTTTTAAATAAATTTAGAACAACTAAGATTGTTGACCTAATGAAGAAAAGTGCTGGGACTCACACAAAGGCAGTTCAGGCATGTACTGTGAACCACATACTAGAGTGACTTAGCTTGAGCTTTCGGTGGTCCCATGAAATCAGCAGACATCTCCCGACTACTGTATATACTGTTTTGAACAATGATGGATGAAGTCTTTGTATGACCAAGCAACTCATTCCAAGATAGCTGATGAGCACAACACTTTGCTCACAGTGCCTATTCTGCCCCAGAATTAGGGAATGTGGATGACTGGTTTGGAAAATGACGCTTGTTGAAACCAACTCCCAACTATTCACACCTCCCCCACCTCTGCTCAGACACCCATTCAGCACTCTTCCTTGTCCCCTCAGTAAATAATCAGTATCTCTCATGAGTAGCTAGAGACATAGCTGGGAAAGAGAGGCCAAATCATGAACCTTCTCTGTTCCTCTGGAGCAGTCATGTATGGGATCAGTTCTCAGGCAGAGGAAGGCATATTTGTATCTCCATCTTGTTTTTCTGTATCTCTACCTGCTTACCTACCTACCTACCTACCTTGTTTAAGCCTCTTTGAATTATACTTTTAAGAGGCTCATTTCAGAGGTTTTGATTTCCAATTATTCCCTCCTGAGCCACCAATTTAGGCAATAAATTACAACAAGGAATCTTTAAAGTATATGTTTTAGTGTGGTTCAAGGGAGAGGATAGAGAATTCACAGTTGGCCACTGATGGACAGGGCATCTTCCCCAGGAGGGGTAACAGCTTCCGATACTTCCTCCCTTTTGTATATACCTATTTGAAATGGCAGGAGAAAGTATGCAAAGAAAATGGAGTTCTTTGGACACATACTCCTAAGCTTTAAATTTGTTTTGTTTTTTTGTTTAAAAAAATTTTTTTAATGTTTATTTATTTTTGATAGAGACAAAGACAGCATGAGTTAGGGAGGAGCAGAGAGAGAGGGAGACACAGAATCTAAAACAGGCTCCAGGCTCTGAGCTGTCAGCACAGAGCTCAACATAGGGCTCGAGCTCACAAACTGTGAGATATGACCTGAGCTGAAGTTGGACACTCAACTGACTGAGCCACGCAGGTGCCCCTAAATTTGTTTTAATAAACATTCTAAGTATATGAGAGAGAAAATATCTGAAGTATTTGTTTATGATAGACAAGTCTATGTGTATATATGTGTATATGTACATACATATGTATGCATATACATAATGTATACACATATATATATAAAACAGGCATGTATGGTTATGCTAATTTTTTATTTGTTTAAAATATCTAAAACATTAACCTATTGATACTTTTCTAATTATAAAAATAATACATACTTAGAAAATATAGAATAACAATGGAAAAAATCATCTCTTCACCTGAAAGTAGCCATTGTAAAGATTATTTTTAAGTTTATTGATTTCAAGATACAGAGCGCATGTGCACAAGCATGGGGGAGGGGCAGAGAAAAAGGGAGAGAGAGAGAATCCAAAGTGGGCTCCCTGCTGCCAGCACACAGCTGGACAAGGGGCTCAGTCCCACCAACCATGAGATTATGACTTGAGCTGAAATCAAGAGTTGGACACTTAATCGACTGAGCCACTGAGTGGGTGTTCTACCACTGTAGATATTTTGAGATCTGCTTTAGTATCTCTTATTTATTTATTTATTTTATTTATTTGGGGGAGGCAGAGAGAGAGAATCTTAAGCAGTCAGGCTCTACACTTGACTGAGCTACCCACGCGCCCTTCTCTTGTTTTCTAATCAAAAAAAAGCATGTGCATAATTTAAAACTCAAATAGTCATACAAAAAGGCAGCACACCCTTGCTCCGGGCCTATTTTCAAGTCAGGTTTCCCAGAGGAAACAGTTTTCAACCATTTTGGCTGTCACTGCTGGTATTTATTACTATATTTATAGGTGATACTTTGTGTGCTTACTTTTTTAAAATTTTTTAAATCTTTATTTACTTTTGAGGGAGAGAGAGACAGAATTAAAGCAGGGGAGGAACAGAGAGACAGAGACACACAGAATCCTAAGCAGGCTCCAGGCTGTCAGCCCAGAGCCCAATGCAGGGCTTGAACCCACGAACCACAGGTTCATGACCTGAGCTGAAATTGGACGCTTAACTGACTGAGCCGTCCAAGTGCCCCTATGTGCTATTTTTGACTTACCAAATGTAGACATGACCCGTTGATTTCCTACTAATGTAACCATTTGGGTCTTTAAGAGACCCTGCACCCTTTCACACACATTTACACAGTTTCTCTCCAACCAGTACCTTTTGTTGTAAATCAGGATTTGCTTATAGATACTAAAATTCTGAGTTCCAATCCAATATGTATATGTTGGCACACTAGGCAATTCTCCCACACCAGACCAAAAAGATAACAGAGAAGTTCTAGGAGTCTAATTTCACCTATTAAAAAAGTTACCTTCTCTGTTCAATGCTAAGACTCTTCCTTTCCTTTCTTAGAGTAAATTGACTTACTTCTGAGAAAGTCTAAGGAGGAAAATGCAGCAGATTTGATGTGTGATGGTAAGTACAGGCAACTAGACCCCAAAATTCCTTCTTACCTGAGCAGTCTTCTGTTAAGAACTTCTTGTTTCTTCTGCGTTTCTATCAGGTTTTAACTAATGAGACCATTTTTAATATACTCCATTTGAGTTTATTTTTTGGCTAGTTTTTTACCTCAAAGAAGTCTTTCTCAAGGAGTAAGAGCTTGAGCAGGGCAAGGGAGCAATGCATTTGTAGATTAAAGCTAACACCACTTGGTCTTCACAAATCCTTACATCTTAGTTACTGAGTAATATGGTTGTTCTTTCACTTGCTTACTTCTGTTTAATCTCTGTATCCTCAGTTCTAGGGACATAATAGATACTCAGTGAACACTTAGTGAATTAATGTGTACATAAGATATGTCCTAGAAAGGTAAATAAATTTGATAAATGAAATACTATTTTAAAAAGAACCCAATCATAATTTCAACCTTGTTTTGTCTTCATCTCTGATTTCTTGTTATGTCATAAATAGCTCCTGGTTTCCAAATATTCCCTGTGCTACCCTGTGGTTCTCAGCTTCTCTTGCATTAATGTAAGGCCAGATGAGTAGTTCTATCCAATACATATGAGCACAAGTGATGGGTGTCCCTTCTTGTCTGAGACAATTATGACCTGGTGTTAATTCTTCATGTCCTCTCTCTCCTGAACTAGAGGAGGGGGAGGTGTGAGAACAAAGAAGACTGAGATGGCAGAATGGTCCTATAGAAACAGCTTGGTTCCTTGAGGCATTGGAGGAGAAGCAAGAAAACTGCCTCACTTGCCTCAAATAGGGGTGTAAGGGAGAAAGAAATGATTGTTGTGTTAACCATGGAGATTTCAGGGTTTATTTGTCATTACAGTGGTGCTTAGTCAAGTTTTTTCTTATGAGCGTGTCTGAAGGACAATATGACTAATACCTCTTTCTCAAACTTAACAAAGTACAGAATCCTAGAAAAAAAGGGGGAAAAGTCTCTTGGACCATTTTATTTAATAATTGTTTTAGGTAAGTACATACATGGAATGAAGGAAAAACTCTTTATACTTGTAGCTTTTCTGTAACTCTAACATCAAAATTGAAAAAAAAAATCACGTAGATAGGCCAAGTCATTACAGTTTGAGATTGGTAATATTTTGCTGAAATAAAATTGTGTGCTTTTTGTTTAGTTGTTGAAAAATGCAGTGTTGACTTGAATTCTTTATTCATTTCTCTATTTTGATGTCAGTGACTCTTAATACAGAGAATGCCTTGTTGCATAAAAATGATTTAGAAAATTGCTTTATAAACTTCAGGCCCATGTTTGCTAGTTCAGGATACTTGGCCCTTTCTTCTAGCCTATACTCCACATGGAGCAGTCCTCAAAAGAACATTTCAGTGAGGTGTCTCCTACTCTATTATTTTTCTCATTTACTGGAAGGAAAGATTAGTATTGCATTGTTAGTTAAACCTCCATTAAGTGGATAAGTAATCCAGTCATTACTTGAATTAGGAAAGAGAAAATATTTGTTGTGCATTTTCTGCTGTTTACTGCTAATCAGCATTTCTAAATGGTTTGGAGAGGTCATGGTCCACCCAGTGCCTTTCCTTGCTGTGGGTTTGTCCTGATTGCCAGAGTAAATTTCTTCTGAGTTAGGTCTGCCTGACAACCTATCTTGCTAGTAAAAAAGAGCAAAATCTTAAAATTCTCATGGATAGTTATTTTGGACCTTTGAGAATGTGTCCAGAGAACTAAATGTTTATGAACTTCTCATTAGTACCATAGTTGAATTTGGGCTTTTGGAATCAGACAAACCTAGATTCTAATATTGAGTTAGTCTTATAACCTATTGAGCCAATTATTTACCCTGCCTGAGTCCCTGTTTACTTATTGTAACACCGCCGTGGTACCTCTTACACGATGTTGTGATAATTAAGTGAGACATATATACTCAGCACATGGAATATGATGTCATTCAATAAATGGAAGCTATAATTCCAACTCTCCTAGTTAATTAGTTTGTTTAATTTTCTTCTGAGTGTATCTGGGTGGCTCAATCTGCTCTCCATTTTGTTTTCATACTATCACATCCTCAGGTGGTTCCTAAGGCTTAGAGAAAAAAGGAGATTCTCATCTGCAGAGTATTAACCTTAAAAATGAACCTGCCCCTGGCCAGCTGCATTAGTCTTTGTTAGACTGGTAGGACTGGAAATTAAATGTAAGTGTAAGACTGAAGAATATAGGCCTGTAGGGAGTTTGATTTCTTCTTATTGAAGTACAGAAATGTGTATACTATATTTTTTTCTCTCCCTTTTCTGGAGGGCATCTGTGGCAATCTACACTTCATATTTTCCTATTCTGTCATTAGCATATCTTTGTTCCAGGGAGTTCTGAAGAGCAATCTCTGGTTTATAAACTCTCAAGTTAGAATCTGGAGCTCTTCCTTGGTGAGTCCTAGCCTCTACCAGCACCATGGCAGAGAGTTGTATTTTAGAGTTGTCAGCATATCTGAATATGGAAATGGGAAAGACAAGGGAAGAAATCATGAGAAATTCAATGTACCTTATTGTCAGTGTCTAGGTTAGACTCCCAGAAAGGTTACCCTGCTGGAGGGTAACAACTCTACCCCAAAGAATCAGATTATTGCCTGAATTTCTTCATTTTACTTCAGGCAATTTTAGTGATTTGAATAGAGAATCATGACAGCTAACCCATTTCATCTTCTAAAAAGTGCCACAACTTTTGAGAATGTTGGAGGCTAATAAACATCCATGTCTCACTGAACAAATTCTTCTGGATTTCTTTCCTTTGAACACCTAGCTTGGCTCCCTTACCTCTGAAGAACTTGTTATTTTGACTGATGGGAAAGAAGCAAAAGAACTCTGAATCATGGAACACTATGCGAGTTGAACAGATCTAGGCAGATTCCTGCATGGGGAACTGAGGGTGGCTTGAGACCAGAGACTTCAGAGGAGAGGGACACTAATAAGGGTAAAAAGAAAAGATAGGCTGAAGATGTCAGAGACAAGCTTTATCAGCAATAATCTCTCTTTTATCATTTGCCCAAAGGTATCCCCAATACCAAGAAAGGAGGAGTGGGAAAGGTAGAAAGAGAAAATTCTTTCAGCTGATCTTTTTCTGGGTCTTCTCATATCTTGTAATAATCCCTTCTGAGAGGTGATCTTGAGCAAATCAACGTTTTTGTAGTTCCTCATCTGTAAAATGGGTCAAAAGTTCCTGCTATACATTTAGTAGAATGACCATAAAGATGAAATGTGCATCTGCTTTCAAAAGACAAAATGCTATACAAATGTGAGGAGTTACCACCATTGGCTCTGGTGGCAGACAACTGGGAGCACATGAAATTAGCTCCTTCTCGGGGGAGTCAAGAGACTTGAAACTGCTCAGAGGGACTCGGCCTGCAGGTTTATATTTTAGGTGGTATCAATGGGACGCACGGACTAAGATCTGGAAACAAGGTGTGGCTTGGAACATAGAACATGGCCCACTTCGGCGATGCCTGTGGCACAGGGAGATCAGACCCAAAAGAAGCTACCTCAAGAAACAAGCCAAAGTACAAATGGTGGAGAGTCCCAAATACTGCTACAAGTAGGGAAATAAAATAACCAAAATCTCAACAAGAGAAACCAAGAGACACCATTCAAAGAACACTTCCTGAACCGACAGGCCCTGCACAGTCCAAAGAACCATTTTTTAAAAAAAATTAACATTTATTTATTTTTTAGAAACAGAGAGACAAATCATGAGCGGGGGGGGGGAGGAGGCGGCAGAGGGACACACACAATTGGAAGCAGGCTCCAGTCTTTGAGCTTTCAGCACAGAGCCTGACGCAGGGTTTGAACCCACGAACTGTGAGAATGAACTGAGTCGAAGTCAGACGCACAACCGATAGTCAGGCGCCACCCAGGTGCCTCCAAAGAGCCTTCTTTAATATAGCAGAACTCATAGGTGCAGAGTGCATAACAGGCTTTTAAAACTAACAAGTGACAGAAAGCTAACCAAAATGACGAAACGGAAGAACTCTCCTCCAAAGAAATTCCAGGAAGAAATGACAGCTAGAGAACTGCCCAAAACAGATATAGGCAACATAACTGAACAAGAATTTAGAACAATAGTTATAAAATTAATCGCTGGGCTTGAAAATGGCATGGAAGATATCAGAGAAACTAATGCTACAAAGACTAGGGAGCTTAAAAATAGTTGTGATGAATTAAAAAATGCCATAAATGAGATGCATAATAAAATAGAGGCATCCAGTGCACGAATTGAAGAGGCAGAGAGGAGAATAAGTGAATTAGAAGACACAATTATAGAAAAAGAGGAAGCTGAGAAAAAGAGAGAAAACTGATCCATGAACATGAAAGGAGAGTTCAAGAGCTGAGTGATACAAACAAACAGAACAATATCCATACCATTGGAATTACAGAAGAGGAAAAGAGAGGGAAAGGCGCTGAAGGAGTCCTTGAACAAATTATTAGCAGAGACTTTCCCAATCTGGGGAAGGAAACAGACATTGAAATAAATCACAGAGGCACAGAGAACTCCCCTCAGACGTAATTTGAATCGATCTTCTGAACGACATATCATAGTGAAACTGGCAAAATATAAGGACAAAGAGAATTCTGAAAGCGGACAGGGGTAAAAGGGCCCTAACATACAAAGGGAAACCTATCAGAGTGGTTACAGACCTATCTACTGAAACTTGGTAGGCCAGAAAGGAATGGCAGGAAATCCTCAATGTGATGAACAGAAAAAATATGCAGCCAAGAATTCTCTATCCAACAAGACTGTCATTCAGAATAGAAGGAGAGATAAAAGTCTTCCCAAAGAAACAAAAATTGTAAGAATCTGTCACCACTAAACCAGCCCTACAAGAAGTCCTGAAGGGGCTGCAATGAGGGAAATGTTGCAAGGAAAACAAGGTACCAGAGACACCACCGTAAACACGAATCCTACAAAGAACACAATGACTCCAAACCCATATTTTTCAATAATAACACTGAATGTAAGTGGACTAAATGCTCCAATCAAAAGACGTAGGGTAGCAGGGGGCGCCTGGGTGGCTTAGTCAGTTAAGCATCCGACTTTCACTTAGGTCATGATCTCGCAGTTTGTGGGTTCGAGCCCTGCACCGGGCTCTGTGCTGACTGCCAGCTCAGAGCCTGGAGCCTGTTTCAGAGTCTGTGACTCCCTCTCTCTCTGACCCTCCCCTGCTCACGCTGTCTCTCTCTCTCTCTCTCTCCTAGAAGTAAATAAAACATTTTTTAAAAAATTTAAAAAAAAAAAGACATAGGGTAGCAGAATGGATTAAAAAAGAAAACACCGTCTATTTGCTGTCTATAAGAAACCCATTTTAGACCTGAGGACACCATCAGATTGAAAGAAAGGGGATGGAGAAATATCTATCATGCTACTGGAAGTCAAAAGAAAGCTGGAGTAGCCATATTCATATCAGAAAAACTGGACTTTAAAGTAAAGGCAGTAACAAGGGATGAAGAAGGGCATTATATAATAATTACAGTCTCTATCCATCAGGAAGAGCTAACAACTATAAATGTCTATGCACTGAATATGGGAGCACCTAAATACATAAAACTATTAATCGCAAACAGAAACAATCTTATGGATAAGAATGGGCTAATAGCAGGGGACTTTAATACTCCACTTACAGCAATGGACAGATCAACTAGACAGAAAAACACTAAAAAACAATGGACTTGAATGACGTATTGGACCAGATGAGTTGACAGATATATTAGGAACTCTACATCCTGAGGCCATGGAATTCACTTTCTTCCAAGTGCGCATGGCACATTCTCCAAAATAGATCACATACTGGTACATAAAGCAGCCCTTAATAAATTTAAAAGAATTGAGATCATACCATGCACACTTTCAGATCACAGTGCTATGAAGCTTGAAATCAACCACAGGAAGAAGTCTGGAAAATCTACAAAAAACATGGAAGTTCAAGAAGACCCTACTAAAGAACAAATGGGCCAACCAGACAGTTAGAGAAGAAATTTAAAAATATATGGAAACAAATGAAAATGAAAATAAAACAATTCAGACTCTATGGGATGTGGCAAAGGCAGTCCTAAGTGGAAAGTACATTGCACTTCAGGCCTATTTCAAGAAATTAGAAAACACAAAAGTTCAAAATCTAACAGCGCACCTAAAGGAACTAGAAGGAGAGCAACAAGAGCACCCCAAACCCAGTAGGAGAAGAGAAATAATAAAAATCAGGGCAGAAATAAACAATATAGAATCCAAAGAAACAGTGGACCAGATCAATGAAACCAAGAGTTGGTTTTTTGAAAACATAAACAAAATTGACAAACCTCTAGCCGGACTTCTCATAAAGAAGAGAGAGTACTCAAACAGACAAAATCATGAATGAAAAGGGACTTGTTACAGCCAACCCTTCAAAAATACAAGCAATTATTAGGGAATACTATGAACAATTATATGCCAGCAAACTGAACTTAGAAAAAATGAACAAATTCCTAAACACACACTCACCACCAAAATTCACATGGGAAGAGATAGAAAATCTGAACAGATGCAAAACTAGTGAGGAAATCGAATCAGTTATCAAAAATCTCCCAACAAATAAGAGCCCTGGACCTGATGGCTTCCCTGGGGAATTCTGCCAGGCATTTAAAACAGAATTAATCCCAGTTCTTCTCAAGCTATTCCAAAAAATAGAAATCGAAGGAAAACTCCTGGACTCATTTTATGAAGCCAGCATCACTCTGATTCCTAAGCCAGACAGAGACCCAGCAAAAAAAGAGAACTACAGGCCAATATCCTTGATGAATACAGATGCAAAAATCCTCAACAAGATCCTTGCAAATCGAATCCAACAGCACATAAAAAGAATTATCCACCATGATCAAGTGGGATTCATTCCTGGGTTACAGGGCTGGTTCAATATTCGCAAATCAATCAATGTGATACATCACATTAACAAAAGAAAAGATAAAAACCATATGATCCTGTCGATAGTTGCAGAAAAAGCATTTGACAAAATGCAGCATCCCTTCTTTTTTTTTTTAATTTTTTTTTTCTGAGAGAGATTGAGAGAGAGAGAGAGCATGACCAGGGGAGAGTCAGAGAGAGACGGAGACAGAGAATCTGAAGCAGGCTTCAGGCTCTGAGCTGTCAGCACAGAGCCCAATGTGGGGCTCGAACCCACGAACCGTGAGATCATGACCTGAACTGAAGCCAGACGCCTAACGGACTGAGCCACCCAGGTGCCCCTGTAGCATCCCTTCTTAATAAAGACCCTCAAGAAAGTCAGGATAGAAGGAACTTACTTAAACATCATAAAAGCCATCTATGAAAAGCCTTCAGCTAACATCATCCTCAACGGGGAAAAACTGAGAGCTTTCCCCCTGAGATCAGGAACACGACAGGAATGTCCACTCTCACCACTGCTATTTAACATAGTGCTGGAAGTCCTAGCATCAACCATCAGACAACAAAAGGAAATCAAAGGCATCAGAATTGGCAAAGAGGAAGTCAAACTTTCACTCTTCGCAGATGACATGATACTCTGCATAGAAAACCCGACAGACTCCACCAGAAGCCTACTAGAACTGATCCAAGAATTCAGCCAAGTTGCAGGGTACAAAATCAATGTACAGAAATGGGTTGCATTTTTATACACCAACAATGAAGCAACAGAAAGAGAAATCAAGAAACTGATCCCATTCACAATTTCACACACAAAAAAAGAAAACATAAAATACCTAGAAATAAACCTAACCAAAGATATAGGAGATCTGTATGCTGAAAAGTATAGAAAACTTATGAAGGAAATTGAAGAAGACACGAAGAAATGGAAATACATTCCATGCTCATGGATTATAAGACTAAATATTGTTAAAATGTCATTACTGCCCAAAGAAATCTACACATTCAATGCAATCCCAATCACAATTGCACCAGCATTCTTCTACAAGCTAGAATAAACTATCTTCAAATTTGTATGGAACCACAAAAGACCCCGAATAGCCAAAGTAACATTAAAGAAGAAAACCAAAACGTGAGACATCACAATCCCAAACTTAAGCCTCTACTACAATGGTGTAATCATCATGGCAGTATGGTATTGACACAAAAACAGACACACAGACCAGTGGCATAGAATAGAGAACTCAGAATTGGACCCACAAATGTATGGCCAACTAATCTTTGACAAAGCAGGAAAGAGTATCCAGTGGAAAAAAGCCTCTTTAACAGACGGTGCTGGGAGAACTGGACAGCAACATGCAGAAGAATAAAACTACATCATTTTCTCACACCGTACACAAAAGTAAACTCAACATGGATAAAGGACCTGAATGTGAGACAGGAAACCATCAAAACCCTAGAGGAGAAAGCAGGAAACAACCTCCCTGACCTCAACTGCAACAATTTCTTACTTGACACATCCCCAAACACAAGGGAATCAAGAGCAAAAATGAACTATTGGGACTTCATCAAGATAAAAAGCTTCTGCACTGCAAAGGAAACAATCAGTAAAACTTATAGGTAACTGATGGAATGGGAAAAGGTAGTTGCAAATGACATATCACATAAAGGGCTAGTATACAAAATCTATAAGGAACTCACCAGACTCCACACCCAAAAAACAAATAATCCATTGAAGAATTGGGCAGAAGACATGAACAGACACTTCTCCAAAGAGGACATCTAGATGGCCAGCAGACACATGAAATGATGCTCAGCGTCCCCCATCATCAGGGAAATACAAATCAAAACCACACTGAGATACCACCTCACACCAGTCAGAGTTGCTAAAATGAACAAATCAGAGAACTCTAGATGCTGGCGAGGATGTGGAGAAACGGGCACCCTCCTACACTGTTGGTGGGAATGTAAACTGGTGCAGCCCCTCTGGAAAACAGTGTGGAGATTCCTCAAAAAATTAACACTAGAACTCCCCTATGACCCAGCAATAGCACTGCTAGGAATTTACCCAAGGGATACAGGAGTGCTGATGCATAGAGACACATGTACCCCAATGTTCATAGCAGCACTCTCAACAATAGCCAAAACATGTTAAGAGCCTATGCGTCCATCAGTTGATGAATGGATCAAGAAAATGTGGCTCATCTAACAATGGAATATTACATGGCAATGAGAAAGAATGAAATCTGGCCATGTGTAGCAACATGAATGGAACTTGAGGGTGTTGTGCTGAGTGAAATAAGTCAGGCAGAGAAAGATACCATATGTTTTCACTTATAGGTCGATTAGGAGGAACTTAACAGAGGACCATGGGGGAGAAGAAGGGGAAAAATAGTTGGGGAGAGGGAGGAAGGAAAACCATGAGAGACTCTTGAATGCTGAGAACAAACTGAGAGCTGATGGAGGTGGGGCAGAGGGGAAGAGGGGGATGAGCATGGAGGAGAGCACTTGTGGGGATGAGCACTGGGTGTGATATGGAAACCAATTTGACAATAAACCACTTGAGGAAAAGAAAAAGAAATTAGCTCCTTCTCTCTTGCTACTTGGAAAGAATCTACAAGTGCGTATTTCATTTGTATGACTGGAGGAGGAACTGATTTATTCCTGTTCAATCCCATATTACCTGTGAAGTGACAGTCCTTCTATGGACAGCCATTTTAGGAAATTAAAAATAAATATATTTTTGGACAGCTTTTTTTATGGTTTCCTTCCAGGAATGAAGGATAGAGGTGAGTCTTTGCTGTCATTTTTCCCTTTGATGCTTTTTCCTTGGAAAAGGGGTAAATTTTGAGTCCCTGAGTATTTTCTAGGTTCTACTGAACACATGGGTGTACCTCTTGAGGGAATGGAGCCTGATCTGTTGAGTCTTAAAGGCCTCTTTGAGCTGAGCCAAGGAGTACCTTGAGCATAGCACAGTGTCACTCCTGCAGATGTTGATGGACACAGGATCATGCATTGCTTTAGACTACAGTAGGTCCTGAGGGTGTGGGTGGGTCTGAGTTCTATTCTTGCCTCTATCATTGCTTGCTGTGTGATCTCAGGCATCTTATCCCCTACTTGCCTAAATTTCTTCATCTGCAAAATGGGAATAATGCTTGTGCCTTTGTCAGACAGTTGTGGATTTAAATGAGGTGACTGACATAAAGGATGTAACAGAGTGTCTCAGACATAGTGAACACCAACATTGTTAGCTGTTATGAGTGTCTAGAGATTGTTAACATTTTGGCTGAGAGATGCTATGCGAAAGATTTAGGTTCCCCTGCAAAATAAAAATCAACCTGAAGCTATGTAAAGCACTATTGATAGTAAATACTTTAGAACAATGGGAAAACAGAATCTGACAGACAAAGCTGATTTTGTGCTGGCTTCAGAAATTTGTCCACTAAAAAATGGTGACAGACATAAGAGGCCAAGCTTTTGTATGGGCAACTGCTTGACTTTGTGGGAGAGTTTGGGATATATTTTCTGCTGCTGTGCTGAAATATAAGGGAGAGAGAAAAATCCCATTAAGTCTAGACACTTCCCATTTTATGGGTTAAGACAAAAGAGTGGATGGGATGTCAACATCAAAGTATACCAAGGGAGTGGACTCAAAGTGTAAAGGACTTAGTACTTTCAAATGATTTCCATGTCCAGTGATACTTGAAGTATTTTTAACACAATTCCATCCTATCTATGCAGAAAGATGCCATTTTAAAATAATGGCTCTGAAAAGTTATTTGTCAAAAATCAAGTAACTAAAGCAAATACTTTCCTTGCCTGACATTTATTTGGCTAATTTTCATGTATTTGTACGGTTTAATAAAGTCAACTGGAACCTAATACATTATATAAACTCAGAACATATTTTATTCTCTTATCTCAGATCATGTTATTTGATATTAGTGTGAAAGGAAAGTGTTCTGTTTTCCTAGGTAGTCTTTCTATGATTAGACTCTTCTTTAAATGTGGTTGGATTTAGGCTTTCATTGTGCTTCCTAAGTGGGCTCACCAATCTGTAAATCAAGGGAGAGGGTCCCAGTGACTCCCTTTATTGCCAGATGCTTCCTTACTAGCAGTGGGCTGGGAGAAGGAAACAGGGAGATACATTCTAGAATGTGGCTTCTCTCAGAACTCCCCTTCTCTTTCTCTTTAACTAGGTAAGGAAGATATTTCCAGAACTTTCTTAGATTATACAGAGATTTATTCCTTCTTTCTCAGGATTGTTTCCCTTTCTTCTAACCAAGTCTTATACCAACCCCAGGAATTCTGAGACCTGGCTTTCTTTAGATCATATTTGAGTAGGCTTTTCTCCTCATCCTCACATTTCCCATAGAGACCTCTTCTTTATTCCCTCAAAGCAGGGAATAGGAGGGTGAACACTTTGGGTTTCTCCCCCTCTACTTGCTTCCTTCCAAGTGTTGGAGTAGTTAACTGGGTAACTGGGCTGTTGGGAGGCTGACATCCTTGGGGCAATATTTAAGGTCATTTATTAGTGTGGAATGGTGACTCTGCCTACATCCAGAGCAGGTGGGCTTATGCACTCCCAGTCTCCGTGTGGTCAAAAGAAGAAACAAGTCTTCTACTCTCTCTGCCCTGACATCTCTACCTAGTTTCGGGCCATGTGTTAGCATGGGTTCTGTAGACTCCATATTCTTACTGATAAGTCTCAAGGATTAGAGAAGAGAAGGAAGTTGGAGAAGGTTGGAGTTGGAGAAAGAAGCCTCTACTTCCAAGTCTAAGCTGTGCCCTCCTACCCAGCTTTATCAGAGAGCCCAGTATTTGGGTGTGATCAATTATTTGTTTGGATAGTAATAAAACCAATGCTTTGACACTCCTCACTCTCATGATTCTTGGGTAGATTGGCTCAACTTCTCCTACAAGATGCAAGCCCAGTAGTATCATTTCCATTCCCTTAGCTCTTCCAAGGTGGGAACTTGTTCCTCCTTTTCTCTGCCTAGGTAGGCTTTGTGTAAAAGCTTTGTTTTTCTTTCAAGAGAATGGCCTTGTCAGTTCCCATCTCACTCTTGTATACTTGAGTTGGAGCTATGGCTTAAGTTCTGAGGAATATGGTTGACTAGAAAGGAGGGAAATATAGTTTCCGGAAAAGTAACTTCACTAAAGGTCTGTTGGAAAAAAGGAAAGATAATTTGTACTCTGGAAAGTGGGTTTTTTTTTTTAAAGTTTTTTTTTAATGTTTTTTATTTATTTCTAGAGAGAGAGAGAGAGAGACAGCACGAGCAGGGGAGAGCCAGAGAGAGAGGGAGTCACAGACTGAAACAGGCTCCAGGCTCTGAGCTGGCAGTCAGCACAGAGCCCGATGCGGGGCTCGAACCCACGAACCGCGAGATCATGACCTAAGCGAAAGTCGGACGCTTAACCGACTAAGCCACCCAGGCGCCCCGAAAGTGGGTTTTTTAAATATAAAAATCTGGTGCTGCCATGAGGTAGCATGGGGCTGATCCTACGGTCACTCAGCCGTAGGAGAAAGAAGGAAAGGAAAAGGTGATGATGAAGGAGAGGGGTATGAGCCTTTCCAATGGATTTTTCTTAGGGCCCGCACTTGAGGTACTCCAGATACTGAAGGGAAATGACAATGGAGATTCCCAACAAAAGTACATTGTTGACAGGTGCCCAGCTACACTGAATGCCTAGCATTTGGGAACCACCTCCCATTGGCTTGGATATAGAAGAAAATGGCTTCTATTGAAGAGACACCCTACCTTTCCCAGAGGGAGACATGTGGATACTAGGGGCCATTGGGACAAGGAGCGTCTGGTGGGGCTGAGCTCTGGGATACGGAGCTTACTGTCACCTTACATAAGGTGTCTCCATTTAGGGAAGTGTGGTTCAAGACCAATCCTATGATAGCTGCCTTCATTGAGCAGATACCGGTGGGAAAAGCAGTGGGATCAGAAGGCGTGTGGTCCAGTAAGAGTAAAAGCAAAGCTTCCTCTGAGTGTAACTTTGAATGCTAAGGAGGAGGGCGGCTCAGGTGAGAGACATATGTATTTAAATTCTGTAAGGTTATAAGATCTGAAGTGAATGTCCTGGGAGAACAGTGTGAAATGACTGTTGAGTCCAAACCAGGGCTATTTTTTATTAAATATTAATGCCACACATTTCTGCAGGGTTCATAGAACAGATGTTAGGTCTGACATTGTGGCGATTTAATTGACTAAGAATATTTCCTGTCATTTTTATCAATGTCTGGCTTTCCAATGTCTGTTAAATCTGAAAATATAAAACACAGGAAGAGATAATTAATACTCCGTTTCCATCCGTGGTTACCTGGATATTGCCCCCTAGAGAAGTTGTAGCTTTCTCCTGAGTATTTTTCTTGGAGGCAGAGACAGGCTGAGCTGACCTAGTCTCCCTGCAAATTGTTCCACTGGGCCTCTAGCTGGAGAATAGCCCACTGCGTAAGCGCAATTCTTTCTTTCCTGTTGGTTTTAAGAAAATAAGCAAATTCTAAATAAGCTTTGCTTTCGTGGCAAAAACTCCTCAGGGTTCTGATTTTTCCCTTTCTTTCTAAATCCCCTCTACTTTCCCAAGTCTTTTTGCTCAACATCTTCCTAGATTTAAAACAACAACAATAAAAGGCACTTTGACAGAAAAATCTTTGCAGAGGGACCTTTCCAAGTAGAATCCAAGAAAGTGGATAGGACTTATTTTGAGCAAATTCACAGTGACATAAAATGTGGCTTATGGTGATTTAGCATCAGGAAATATTTGCTAAGTACAGAGCTCAGGAAGGAACAATTCTAAAATGATTCTTGGTCAGGTGCAGCTTATAATGGGCCTATTCATAGAAAAAAAAAAAAAGCCCTTGGTCCCTTCCTCACAAAAATTACATTATTTACATGGAAAAACTGTGGTCACACATTTGCCCTGTGAGGAAGGCTATGTTGCTTTACATTTATTAAATTATTCTGGCCCGCCATGCTGAAGTTTCTGTTACAACCTCAAGGGAGAACAGCTCATGGTAAGAGAGGGAGAAAGGAGAAGATGTGTTGTTCTCAGCCCTGGACATTAAATCATTGCAGTAGTGATTTTGGAGGAAATGAGGCAAAATTGGGCTAAATGAAAACCTGCTGGTGTGGCTTGGGAATTACCCCTAGTAGCTCAGGGAAGGCCTAAACACTGTACCATCTATGCCCATGGGTCTGAGCTGTTGCCCTCTGCCCAGGGAGTTTGCTCCCCATCTCAAAGGTGCAGGCTGGGTCTACCAGTCTGCTTCCAAACACCATTGTGCTCTTGTTATCACAGCAAGTTGGCACATGTCATGAGCTGAGGGGAATTAAATCCCAAGCTGTAGAAGTTTGAGGCACTTTTTGAAGGTAGTTTTTAGGATGCAGAGAGAAGTGATACTGGTGTGACAGAGAAACCAGAGTCCATCCTGCCAACTAATGTACCATGAGAGGAGATGACATGGAGGTCCTCGGTGGAAACTCACTGCAATGTATTATAGGAAGCAAGGCCAGGCCTCTCTGTGTGTTGTAATTTAAGGAGCACATGCATCTGAGCCTGTAAGTCCACTCTTAAAACTTGTCATTGAGGGGAAAGCTTGATTTCTGAAGGACCCTTGGTAAAATGCAAATGTGCTATCTTGGCTGTGACACCAATGAGTTGATGAACCCACAGGATAGGTTAGTTAGTGGTTTGGGATGCTGAGAACAAGCCTCTGCAGTGAGAGGACATAAAATTGGTAAGTTTTGAAGGGAGGAGGGAGGATGGGAGAGTCCTAGGTATAGATCTTCCCTCTATGGGGTGCCACATAGCCTTGTCCAGGTTGAATGCACGGCAGGAGGGCATTGAGTACTTGGAATCTCCGTGAAGAATGCTAACAAAAGGAGGATAGGAATGGTCTGAGACCCATCTTGGTCTCTTTCCCAGGGCCTGTCCTGGACGGCCTATGTTGTTTCCTACCCAGACCGGTATCACCACATACAGTCTCCTCCTAAGGGATGCAAAGCATTCTGCTTTCCTACACCTTTTCTTTGGTTAACAAAATGGGGACCTTAAGCCCAAGCCCCATGGTTGTAAGGGACATTTATGACATAGGAACACTGAGACAATCCCCAAGCCCAACACCGAGCATTAGGTCCTGCCCTCGCTACTGAATTTCCAGCACCAGACCTAGAAGACAGAAGTACCAGGCCTGGATGAAAAGTTAGGTGATGTTTATAGCCATGGAACCAAAATACAGGAGGAGACAGGTGGGTGAAATTTGCCTAGGTTGCCTCCATGTGCTTTTAGTTCATTTAGGGGAAAAATCAAATATTCCTGAAACAGATCCATTTCCCCCCAGCTTTTTTAATGTGCCTTTTCATGGATTTTGCTTTCAAATCTGCATGAATTATTTTTCTTCTATTAAATATTAATGTGCCTTTCTAAGTAGAAAAAGGGGGCAAATTAGGTCTGGTACGCATGTTCCCTGCCACTATTTACTGCTGCTGCGGATTGCAGCAAATGCCAGCTCCCAGCACATTATTAAATCAGCCCTGCACTGAGCCCAGATGTTTCACTGGAGCCGGCACAGTAGATACAGGTTAAAACCAAACGGCAGCAGGTGCCAGGTTCCCTCTGGTGGGGCTTGCCTTCCCGCATCCTCCTCCCTCCCCCCCAGTCCTGCGTGTGCCCTTTGGCAAATTTGCCATCAGCTGGGTGCAGCTCACTCTTCCTGGAGCAGTAATTGTGTGAGGGGAATTTATTTTTTTAAGCCTGTTATTTTTTCCCCAATGACTCTTTCGACTTGATTAGTTCAGGATCAATATGTCTGGTAGGCAGAATGTGTTGGGGAGGGTGATTTATCAGTGTCAAGGGTGGCTCTGGGCTTTGTTCGTGTGGCTCTCCTCTTCACAGTAACTTCCTCCTCTTTACCCCGACACATGCACACACACACACACACGCACACACACGCACACACACACACACACACACCCTTCTCTCTGTTCTTTTCCTTATCTAAATTCTACTCACATTTGTGACCAAGATGAATCTGGCTTTCTTGCTGAAGGCCATTCTATGATCTCTAGTTTGTGATTTCCAATGAAACTGTGATGTTTCAGATGATAATTGTTACGTGGCATGGGTTATGGTTCCCTGATAGTCTGTAAGTTTCCCAAGGGAAGGAATTCTATCTCAAAAATATGTAGGGTAAAGAGCACAGGATTTATGGTCAGTATCCTGAATTCTGACCATGTGGCCTTGTCAAATTATTTAATGTGTAGGAAACTGTTTTACTATTATCACCGTCACTACTTTCCTCCTCCTCATCATTTCTGAAACTCAGATCATTGCTTCTAAAATTGTAACATGCATATGGATTTCCTGGGATCTGGAGTAGGCCTGAGATCCTGTGTATCTGAGGGGCTCCCAAGTAACGTCGATGATGCTTGTCTGCTTGTTGCACTTTGAGAAGCAAGGTCTCAAAGTGAGTCCTACATGAAATAGTCTATGTGAAAGTGTCTCATAAACTCAAAGACTCTACCTCTATCATTGCTAAATCTCAAGGTATCCTTGTCTCTTATTTTTTATCCCCATTTCAAATTCATCAGCAATTCCCACTTGTGCTGCCATGGAAGGCATCCTGAATGCAGCCATTTATGGCCCTCTCTATCACTTTCGACCTCAGCTAAGCCACCTTCAGGTCTCCTGCCTAGAGACTACTGCAGCAGCTTCCCAACTGGTCTTGCTTCTATCCCTGTCCCTTTCCCACCCTCTTCTGAATCCCTGTGGTATTTTCTGCACCCAGTAGCCATGTGATCCTTTTACATTACAAATCATATCCTAGAACTCTCCTCTCCCAGACTCTTCAGTGGCCTATGAGGGCTTGATCAATGTGATCCTGACTGTTACTTGCAACTGCTTTCTTTCACCTCCTTGCCTCTTTCATTTTTTCCCTCTGCAAGAACCTGGCTTATTCTGTAATTTTATCCAGTCCAGTTCTCAACTTCCTTGTCTGTAGTAGCAATCCCATCATTATTTACCCCCTGGCCTGGGTTTATTATGTTTTCCATCACACCTACTACTACCTAACATTCCATTTTGTATCTAGGTGTCTATCCATGGTCTGTCTCACTAATGCAGAATAAGCTTGTGGGGGCAGAGGGTGGTCTGGCTTCTTCTGCTCTGTATCTTCAGCATTTGGAGCAGTGCACAGCACATAGTAGGCCCTTAGATATTTGCTGGATGAATGAATTACTCTTACTTAATTGAATTGCTATGTTTCCCATGCCTAACAGAGTGATTACTTCATAAGGATTTGCTGAGGCAATCATTGTTTTTTTGTTTTTTTTTTTTAATGGGCAGTCCCTGAATGTCTATCAGTGGGACAGTTATTGACTTTTACTCTGGGTCAAGTACACCAGCATGTGATTGATCTTCATGACTGAAAAATGCAGACGTTTGAGCAGGAAGTAGAAGCAAATGTCTGAATTCTGAGAAGCAATAATTGTGAGAGTTGAGATGAGTTACAGGTATCTTGGCCCCTCAGGACTGCTGATCTTTGCTTAATTGCTTCTTAGCCAAAATGATGCTACACACACACACACACACACACACACACACACACACACCTCAAAACCAACCAGCCAAACCACACCAAAACCAAACAACAACAATAACAGAACTTAATCCTAAAAGGAAAAGGACAAAGAGAATCTGGGTTTCTGATCAAGCAAAAACGCTGTGTAAAGGGGTGCACACAGAGGAGGCCTTTTCAAGTTGGATAATGGAATCTCTCTTTACTTCAGCTCATCTAAAATAGCACATTAATAAACTGAACCAAATGTGGTGCTACAGCTGGTTTTATTGGTCATTAACATTTACAGAACCACGTGAAGTCATGTTTTCCAATTTCGAGATTAAAAGATTTAGCTGGCCTAATTAGCAGCCTCTGAATGGGGACTACATCGGAGCACAGCCAGAAGAGTTGTTTTTGCCTTGAAGGATAGGATGCCTTTGCCTTCGTGGTGCAGGTGATTGAAAACAAATGTGTTCAGTGATCTTTGGCTGGATTTGACCCTAAAGCAGGGTGGCTACCGGCAGCTGCCTGGTCTGCCAGTGCATTGTCTACATTTTAAGGCTGTATTTTGGGTTCAGGAGGCTACCTTGTACACACAAGGAAATGGCATCTATCCTGGAAACCTGCCTCACTGCTCAGGTTGTCATTGGTTTTCTGTCTTCTCTTCAGTGAGACCAAGCCATTAATTGTGTGATTAAGTGTAATTAAAACCTCTACCTGAATGAGAATTTTGGTGGAAATGAATTAACTCATCAGAAATAGTGCTTGCCAGACCACGTGTCCTGATTTTTGGTTCAAGAGATACAGCAGGCTTGAGGCAAAGGCAGGGGAGGAAAGTAAGTGTGAGAGAGGAGGTGGGGGGGTGGGGCACAAAGAAGGAAAATCAGCCAGCATTTTATTGAGATCTTTCCCTCACCCCCCTGTCCTGTGTAGGACGCTGAGATAGGTACTCTGGGGAGGCCATGAGAGAAACACACACGGGGATAGCCATGGGCTCAGTTTTTGCGTGAGCACTGTTAGGCTCTGTGCTGAGGACAGTGACTCTCTTGAGATCTGCATGCAGGGCCCCACAGGGCTATACTGTTGAGGTGCCATCCCCCCCCGCCCATCCTGGACCACCTGCACATGCCCAGCGTGGAAAGCCACCAGGGAGGCAGTTGCCCAGAGAGAAATGACTGCCAAGGTACAGTTTTTCCTGAGGCCAGGAAGATAATTTCTGGTTGTTCCAGCTTTATTTGTTTTCTGCTCCTCAGGCACATTCTAGAGACTGCTTCTGGACTGTGGTGGTGGTGGGGAGAGAGGGGGAAACTTACTCTGCCCTGTGAGCACTTAGTTTTGCTGAATGAGTATGACCAATCTGGGTTAGAGTTTTCTTTTAATTAGGACCCAAGGAGCAGGGCAGACTAAGGGAAGGGGTTGAGGTCTGAGTGACACCTGTGTAGTAAGAAATCTGGCAGCGCTGTTGAAGGTGGATGGAAGGAGGGAGAGACTGACGACAGGAAGAACATTTAAGGAATGCTTACATAGTTCCAGATCACGGTTTTAATTTCCACTGCTTCTGATTTTTTTTCTACCAGAGCCCCTGGTCTGTCTCCAGACTAGTATCCTTCTGACCAACTATCCTTGCTTTCTGATTCCTCTTTGTTATGGGTTGAATTCTGTCCCTCCATATCCACAGCCTTCCCTTCAAAAAAGATATGTTGTAATCCTGATCTCAGTACCTCAGCATGTGAAGCAGTACATTTCTGTTCTTTAAGGCACTCAGTTGGTGGTGCTTTGTTATAGCAGCCCTAGCAAGCTGATACAGTATCTTTCTGCTCCTCTGGTTTCATACTATTGATAATGCTTTGACCACCAGCAATCATTAATTTTCTGATCCCAACTTGATTTCTTCTCAGTCTCCTCCAAGGTGTTAGTCCTTGTGTTATAAAACTTAGACTGTGCTTCCTACCTTATTCTTTCTTGCGTCTATGCCTGTATTTTGCATGTAACTCTCCACTTAGTCTCTCCTGTGTGTGATGTGGGGAGGTAAACGTGGTGGTCCTATAGGTGAGCAGCATTATCCACCTCTGGGCTTCCTGTTATGCCCATACTATGCTGCCACCTATGGTCTCTTGGGGTCTAAATACCCCACCATATTTTGAACTTCTCATTAACATTCAACACTAAATCAGAAGGCTAAAAGGTTGTGACTTGAAGCTCCTTTGGTTACTTTTCAGATTTGTTTGCATATAATTACAGTATTCTTGATCCTGTTTCCAAACCATCCCAAATGCCTTTACTCCAAGGTATGGCTCTGAAGTTGGAGATCAAGTTATAAGCCAGTGAAACATAACTGAAATAATGTGACATCTCTGAACAGTATTAAATTCTCAAATGTCTAAAGTAAACACAAAAATGTAGGAGCTCAAAGGGGCTATATGAACTATTAAAAAACCTAGTTTCCTTATGGCCAAATTCTCTTGTGATTTTCCAACATAAGCTTTCTCTTCAAATTTCTTTTTAAATATGGGCACTGGAATTTTATCATAAGTATAAGATATATTGCTATGATCATTTCTGGCCAATCTTGTTTTACTAAAAGAAGTCAAAAGAGACACACTTTGCCCTAAATCAACAGACATGCGTTCACCTTGCACTGGGTCCCACAAGCTCTCTGCTGGAAATGTAAACATGGTCTGTGTCCTAAGTGAGCTGGGGAGATAAGACACTCAGATTCCAAGTACTTAGAGGACAATTAAATGCTAAATGGTGTTGAACTGGCTTCAGTGCAGTAGGAGGAGTCTGATTTCATGGAGTGGTTGGGAGAGGTTTCCTGCCTGGATAACATGTAACTTTAGATTGTTGCTGAAAAGGTCAAGATATTCTGCTTTCCCTTTAACCTCAAAAATGTCCTTCTACCTGCCTATATTATTGGTTGTTGGATTATAAATCAGACTCCAAATAGGAAACACAAAATGGCCTAAGGTGGGAGCTGATGGGAGAAGCTGTTACTGTTGATGCAGTAATGGAAAGTTTATTCATTCGAAATAGATAACACTTAGAAATCATAAAAATAGCAGTCTCCTATTAGTCTAGGACTGTCTCTTCAGATTCCATTTCCTACACTTTACTTACCAAAAGATCCAAAATTTCCAAGATACACTTAAAGTTTAAATGAGGCCACTGGGAGTTCCTTTTCCATTTCTCTGGTGGGGAAGATAGGAGACCTGTTCCCAGCTTGGAAGTTGCACAGATGTGTTTCCTATAAAGCACAATTAGGCCTCATGTCTCAATTGTCCCCTTCCCATTAGCTGTGAGGTGGTGCAGATGAAGTGTGAGCTCACACGCAGGATAATAAAGGCATCGCTTGCTTCTCCTCTTCACTTAGTTTCCTTCACAAAAGTTCAGCTTTAATTTCAAGTTTGGAGAAGAGAGGAAGGAAAAGCAACTTTCCAAAACATGAGACAACAGTCCTTTCTAATAGGAACCACATTTTCCCTCTCAATTATGGTACCTGAGGGTCCCTGTGCAAGGGTTGATGAAGGTGATAAAGGTAGGCCTGGAGAGGTTTTGGGGAGCTGTGGTTGATATTTTGACCCATCTGGGCTTGCATTCCTTGGGTTTCTTGGGGTTCATGGAATACATCTGACCAGAGTGGAATGTGAGAAACCCTGTAGAAAAGTGACTGTAGAAATAAATAGCAATGAATATTTATATGTCTAGACCAGAGGTCAGAACTCTTTTTAGTTTTCCAGGCCATTAGTGGGGTTAAATAAGGTCTATGGAGACCATAGGTTCCACTGGCAGGGTTAAAGTCTAGGTCACAGGGGAAGGAATGAAGTAGATGGGCTGAAGGGAAGGGGTAAAGACTTAAGAAAGAAAAGGGCGTATAGGGAAAAGTGTCCACAAGGGATGAAACTAGTAGCTGTAACCAGCACTCACTTCTGACTCTACTTTAGGTTCAATCATTATCTTTGGCTAAATGCAGCATTCTCATATTTTTTTAATATGATTTTAAAAGATGCTTAGATTTTTCCTACAGTTTCTTTATTCTCATAGAATGAAGAGTGGATTATAGAAGTTACTGGTGGGAGGGGGATCAGAGTTGATAAAGCCTGGGAGCTCTCCTTACTAGTTGGAACTCTCTTGAGTCATGGAGCCAAGGGTGATATAATAGTAACTGGCACAGAGACTAACCAATGAAACCTTCAGTATTGCCCCTCCCCTCCCCCTTCCCTTTGTTGCCCCCTTCTTCCTAAAATGGGGTCATATTTGTTGGCCATCGTGACACTGGAGGGGAAAATGGATTCTGCCTTTCCAGGAATAACTGATCACTCAAAATCTTGTTTGGAAATATTTGGAACATGTTGGGCAATTAATCAGAGTGATTTTCTTCCAAAGAGAAAGCAGAAATATTTGGAGTGAGATTACTTGAATAGTGTTAGAAAAAACTATCCAAGAAAATGTCCTTTAATACAGACTGTAGTTTTATATAGTGCAAAGATTTGCCTTTATAAGAAAAGATTGGGAGGTAGAGAGCTTTTGTTTGTTTGGTTCTTGTTCTTGTGTGTTTGTCTCAGGTTTTTATTTTTGTAAGTTCAGAATCAGTTTCTTCAACCAACTAACCATCCATCTACCCATCCATCCACCAGCAAACATTTTTAGGGAGTCTGCTTCATGCCAGGAACAGACCTAGGCACTGTGGATAGAGAGATGAATGAGAAATGATCCCTGCCCTTGGGGAGCTCACAGTCAAGTGGGAGAGAGATATAAACATTAATTATACCAGTGTGACGAATTCTCTAATAAAGTTCAGAGCAGGGTGCTCAGCTGCCCCACAGAGCTGTAGGGCAGCCATCATCTATTTTACTTTAGCCTTCTAAAGGTCTCTGATTCCTCCAAGAGTGAACTCTGAGCTGCACATCTCAAGGGTGCTGGATTAGGTGTAGCTTTAAAGTAAGTCTTGCAGGTTGCAGCTGCTAGTGGTTCAAAGACAGTGAAGAGAGAGGACTGTGAGACTAAGTCCCAGGGATCATGGATTTCTGAATTCATGTTCTCTCAGCATTTTTCCTCCCTCGAGCATAAATATGCTCTAATATGGCAATGCTGCATTCCTGCTCCAGCTTGTCTCCAACCTGCTGTTTAACTTGATTCTTTGGGAGGTCGCTGTTTATCCAAGGAGTTTCACTAAAAACTGCAATGGGGTAGGGGTTGATTGGTGTTCCCTATCGCTCACTCTACCACCCAATGCTAGTCAGACAACAGCTGCTGAGGGTTCAGACTGCACTGAGCAGATAGGCTGCAATTTCTCCATCTTCTTTTCTGTCACTACTAATCCTGACACTCTGGACTTTCCAAAGCCAGACTGTGGTCAGGAGAAAGACCTTGACAGTGGGGACACACAGTCTCTGGCAGAATGCTTTCAGGCTGAAAACAAATATAGTCAAATACTTCAGTGGGATTTTTTTTTAATGTTATTTATTTTTTTTATTTCTAGGAGAGGGAGAGAGACAGCGTGAGCAGGGGAGGGTCAGAGAGAGAGGGAGTCACAGACTGAAACAAGCTCCAGTCTCTGAGCTGGCAGTCAGCACAGAGCCCAACGCGGGGCTCGAACCCACGAACCGGGAGATCATGACCTAAGCGAAAGTCAGACGTTTAAGCGACTAAGCCACCCAGGCGCCCCAGTGGGATTTTGTTTTGTTTTGCCTTGTTTTATTTTGCTTTTGCTACCAGGAGTAAGAATAGGAAAAGAAAAATACGAAGTTGGGAAAGCTTTTGTTGTTACCGAGGTTGGAGTATTTCCAGTATCAGAGATTTGTGACATTGTGGAAAAGATGCTTTTATGATCCCACTGAGGAACATTTTTAATGGTGTTTGCCACTGAGGAGCAGCTCTCCAACCAAGGGAGAGGGAACATTCTAGATTCACATATCACCATGAATGCATGGCCTTAGAAATAGCTGAAAATCTTGGTGTAGAGAGAATGTTTTCTCCGGAAATGTAAATATGAGTTTGTTTGGGATGTAGAAAAGTTGAGCTGCTTGGCAGATGTTTCTGTGAATTATGTGGCTGAAGCATATTACTGAGCCTTTTGGTGACCCTGAAAATGTGATTTTTAACAATTAAGGTAGCAAAGAAATTATTAGGAGTAGCTAAAAGGGAGAAAGATGGAACTGATATTTTTGAAGTCATAGAACCTAAATTTAAATGCAAAACAATTAAAAGAAAAGCATGGTGATTGCTTTATAAACTGTCATATTTGGGGCATTTGGGAAAACAGGTTGGAATTTTCAAGTTTTAGCACTGGAGGGAGCAGATATACATAGAAATGTACATATACATAGAAATGTAAATCACAATCAGTCATTCAGATGACTGGGGTGGATAGGACCTAGTGACACTTAACTGTCTTATCCCTCACTATATCATGTAAGTCCTGGACCAGAGCCCATAGCAGGTTGGAGCAGCCTTTTGAGGGCCTGATTCAGAGCAGGGGCATAGGATTTGACAAGTTGTCCAGTCAGCAGTACCTGCATGAAGTTTTGAAACCTCCAGAAGGAAGGTGCTACAGTGGTGTAAAACCTCCTATCCCACACTTGGCTTGCCCCTTTCCCGAGTGAGAACATACCTTATCTGGAGCATAGTCACTCCTGACTCTACCAGCCTCTCTGCCTTGCCTGCCGTTCCCTAAGCCCTAGCCCAAGCAAGGTCCTGCCTTGCTTGATCCTTAACCCTCATAAGAATAGTTCCTGAGACTTTTGTTATTGTTGCTAATTACATCTTAGAGCCATATTAATTATTGAAGGAAATCTGAGTACCTTTCCTAACTGAAACCGGAGAAAGATGATACAGGAGGAAACCTCTGATAGTCTAATTCTGGGAGTTCACAGTTTAATTGAAGCATATGCCCCTCTAATGACATGTGTCAATATGCCTGTTATAGCAACTTAAGGAACATATACTGACTGCATGTGAGACTATTCATCCCCCATCTGACTCACTTCCATCCTGAATCTTCATCAGATGTTATTTTCTGCATAGGCCACACCCATGGTCTCATGCCTTTGCTCATGCTGTACCTTTTGCCTATGGTGTCTTTATTCTACTTCTCCATCTATCAGGGGTTGCATCGAGTCCACTTCTATCTCTATCACAAGTGTTTATCAGAATGTTTAATATGTCACAGGAGTCCAAGTGAGAAACCAATTCAGTGAATATTTGATTGAATGGAAGGGTTTTTGATGTTTGCCATGGGAAATCATGAGCCGTGAAAAAAAAAAAAAACACTAAGTAATACTCAGTAAAAATCCGTTCCTTTTTAGAATTATTATTGGAAGACAAGTAGCATTTGTGAAGGCAGGAGGGGAGGGAGTTATGGGTGGGAGAAACTGTAACATCAAAGGCATGGAACTGGAGATGAGCATGGTTTTAGGTAAAAGTGAGATGTGACTAATTAGGTTGGAAGGTGTATTGAAAGGAAATAATGTTTAGAGGGCCCATATTACTGAGCCCCTTAAGAGGTATGGAAGAGATGAAATAGTTAATGGCTAGTCATTGAAGGTTCTTAAGCAGGAAGTAACATGATGCAAATGGTAGATTAGGGAGCTACAACCTAAGGTAGAGGGGGAATGAGCTGTAGCTGTACTGGTAGAGGTGGAGTGTGTACCAAATGGGCTACTGTGAGTCAGGGGGAAGGGGGAAAGTTTGCTCTGGCAGAATTTGAAAGGAAGAAATGCCAGACTTGGTTGAAAGAAAGAAATGCCAGACTTGGTAGCAGTTGACTACAGGAGAGCTAAGATTCTTCTTATTGACTGATGAGGCATTAAGAACATCTAAAAGATTAGAGCAAGTATGTTATAATGAAATATACTTCAACCTCGAAGATTCTCTTTTATGGTCAATCAGCAAGCCCTAATTTCTGAGGTGAGATGGGATTTAAACATCTATTGTTCTAGAGCCTTGGCCAGACTTGTCTCAACAGTTGAGCACAAATCTTTTCTTTCTCTAGTGCAGGAAATGTTAGAAGCTTTTCTGCTCATACTAGATGAAAAATGCTGCAAAATTTCCATTCTGAATTTACATTTATCAACAGTGTGTTCTATCTTATACCTTCTGTAGCACTGCATATTATGAAATATTTTAATCTTTTTGTCAGTGATGAATAGAAAACAGTATCTTATTTTAATCTGGTTTACATTGATTGATGAATGATATTGAACACCATTTATGTATAAATTAGCCATTAGTATTCCTTTTTACCTATACATCTGTTATTGCCCTCTGTTTTTGTAAGAGGATCCTTTGTCCTTTTTATTCACTAATAAAAGCTCTTTGTTTAATAATGAAATTAAGTTTTGTTTGTCAAAGCTGATTTCAAAAGCTTATCTAAAGTTTATATGGATTATCAAATTATCCAATCTGTGAGCATTCAGGTTGTTTAGAACTTCCCAAGTCCACCTTCCTTAATCGTCAACTAGGTTTTTTGGTGTTTTATTTGTTTTCATATTTAAATCTAGAGTGCTAATTTAGAAAAGCAAAAGTATGAAAATGTTTCCTCATCTTTTCAAATCTATGTGTCTTTTTGGACTTCGCATCCATAATCTGCACAAAAATATAGTATATTTAAAGTGAGGAGGTATTTAAATGCTTATCATCCTTTCCTTTGGAGTATCCAAGATCATGCTGGAGTGGGGTGGAGGAAGAGTACTGAGAGATCATATGTCTGACAGGTGCTGCCATCTTAGTTCTCATATTCTGATTTCCTTGAAGGAACTTGACAACCCAACTGACGACTATGCCTGTTATGAGCTGAATTGTATCCCCCACATTCATATGTTGAAGCCCTAAATCCTAGCACCTCAGAATGTGACTGTATTTAGACATAGGGCCTTGAAAGTGGTAATTAAAGTAAGACGTGGTAATATGGGTGGGCTCTAATCCAATATAACTGGTGTCCTTATAAGCAGAAGAGATCAGAATTTGGACACACAGAGAAGAAAGACCATATGAGGACACAGGGAAAAGGTGGCCTGCTGCATGTCAAGGAGAGAGGCCTCAGAAGAAACCAACCCTGACCACACTTTGACTAAGTCTTATGGACACCTCATAAATCATTCTCAGACTCAGTTCCATGGGAGCCTAGAGGGTTCCACAGATGAGTTTTAGTAGTTTTGCAAACTTTTTATTTGACTTTCCCTTGGAGAATATATTTTAACTATTTTAAAACACTGCAATAAAAATAACACACATTCAGACTTGTTTTATTTCACGTTTTAACATATCTAAAAACACCAGCATATTAAATGTGCTGCTAGGTTAACTTACTTGGAATGAACATCAGAATAAAATCCTGCCATCTGGATGTACATATTTGATGAAAGATATTGATATTCTGCACTAGTCTGTCTGTCTGTCTCTCTTAAATTTTGACATGATTGCTCCATGTTTCCACTGATAGAAAATAGCACAAGTGCATTTGTGAACACAGTACATTTGCACCTGCTCAGTTAAGTGCTACATCAAGCTTATTTGCATTTGTTCTCCTCATGGCATAAGACTTGTCTGTGCACCTACGACTGACTCTCTCACATCTTGAAATCATCACTTTAGAGCCAGAATGAATGTTTCCTTTTTGACTTTATGATTAGAAATGCAAGAATTTATTAGGTGTTACTAACAATTCAACTTTGAAACAGTTATTTCCTACTACTTTTCTTGCAAGCTTCTGGATGAATTTAGTTGAACAGAAACCCAGGCTGTAAAGGCAAGTTGTTTTAAGACAAAACAACTTTACAAAAGCTATTGCCACTTGCAACTACTTAGCCAGATGAATCAGTATTTTCTAAATATTGTGCAAGTAAACCAAAATGAAATAATAAATTGGATGCTGAGGATAATATGTAATTGTGATCATTCCAAATTTTTACTTTCATCAAATCAGTCTCAGAGTAGTCAACAATATACTTTATACTACATGTACATGGCATATGTGAACTCATGAAATAAGTATATTCTAGTGAATTTCTGCTTTTATTTGTCTTAAACATGAAGATTCCACAAGAAATCTCATTTTTATTCAGGGTACCTTTGCTGAAAGGAAACTCAACAAAATTTCATACAGCTCTAACATCTTCTAATCTTCCAAGGTGGGTTTGAGCAGGATTCAGGGAAGGTTAAGACAAGGCATTGGAGGGTGGCTGATCACCAGTCTCTATGTTCAGCCTTGGAGCTTTCTTTTCCCTTTTAAACAGAATGATTGAGTGTCTAGGTACATATCTACACCTCTTTTGGGGCATTGCATCCAGTTGAAATTTCAGATGAACAAATGAATTGTCCTGTGAAAACTACATGGTATATATAGGAAATTATCAAAGATGGCTACAAAGATTTTTTTAATATTTTTATAAGGCATATTATAATTACTTTGAAATTTGCTAAAATTCCATTAAAATATATTGCATTTCCCTGGTCACCTCCTCTCTGAAACAGATCTTATTTGGAGATAGTATCTGATAGAATGTGTAGGAGGAACAGGGTCTGGGACTGGAGTTAGAGGTGGGTGGGTATGTGAAGTGTGGGGAAGTGATATGGCCCTTTTGCAGCCAGCATAGTGGATGTGCATAGTTGGAAGCAGGGACCCTAGTGTGTTTCAGCTGCCACCTTTAGAAGTCTCCCTCACCAAAGCTTAGCATATTCTGAGATGTGGGGTATTGATAACCTTCCTGAGTGTGGGGTATTGTGGCCTGGCCATGACTACTGGCTTTGGAAGTAGATAGCCCCACTGGTACCTCTAGAGCATGCAGAGACAGAACAGAGAGGAGTTAGGGCTGCACATTTGTCTGTACCTGCCTTTTCTGGTTGCTTCTCCCCTTAAGATGAGAAGTAATGGTTCGATTTTGAATGCTAGAAGGTGGTAGGTCCCAGGAGTTGCCTTGGGACTATATTCACCCATTGGGATGACTGATCTTAGGACAGAGTTTTTTGGCTGGAAGACTAGTTGGTTGAGGTGATGCTCTTCTGATCTGATCTTGGTTATTGGATTAGTTAGGATCAACGTTCACCTACATAAAATAGAGATTCTAAACAAAAGTGGCTTAGATAAGACATGCTTTATTTTTCTCTCATGGAATAGCCTGGAAGCAGGTTGGTCAGGGCTGGTGTGGAGCTTTGTTTCACAAGGTTGTCCAAAGACCTAACATTTCATATTTTTTCCCTCTATCTTTAGGATGTTGCCCTTATATGAGTGATCCTAAATGGCTCCCCTACATACATGATCCAGGTAAGTGGATGGGGGAAGGAGAGATGGGGTGCTCATCATTTAGGACCACAGCCTGGAAGTGAAATGCATCACTTCACATGGTCTTGTCTAGAGTTTGGTTACATGGCCATGTATAGCTTCAAGGAAGAAAGACTGAAAATGCAGTCTTTCTTCTGTGTCATGTGCCTAGATATAAATAGTTGGTTCTATTATTTCAAAAAATAATAGAAGAATGAATATTGGGGGTAAAACTAGCTGATTCCGCTGGGTGTTTAATGAAGTATTAATCGCCATGCTACTAGCTGGACTTCTGCAAACACATCTCCACCATAGAAGTAAATAGGTAAGGCTGGGAAGCGTGGTGTCCAGAAGGAAAAGCCTGGTATTCCCTGGTCTAATGGTATTGATTGATACTGCCACTATTAGTATTTGTTTTTCTTAGAGACAGGCAAATCATCGTCTGGGAGGCTGCCATTTATGAATGACTCAATGGATTCCTTGGTCTCTGGATTGAGTTTGGCCAATAGCAGGCACAGGAAACAGACTGAAAGGCAGGAGGCAGTGAGGTGCTTTTATTGCTTCCCAATTGGCCCCCCGTTGGCCCCTGGCAGGCATGGCTACTTTCCTCTATGAAGGTTCCAGCTCCTATCCAGCAACCCCCTAAAAGCTGTAGCTCTTTTTAGGTCTCAGAAACCACCCTTCTTTTTGCTTCAAGCCTAGAGCTGATAACTGCTTCTGCCTGTTCTTGGCCTTGGGTGCTTCCTTATTCTTTATTGTTTTCCCTTCACCTGCCTATAGTTTTGAAAATAGTCGCTTTATGAAATTCTCATCATTTGCCTTCTCTTTGTTTCATCACTCTCTTGGTAAATTCCTCACTGATACAAACCTGGTCTTGGGTGTGTGTGGTCAGGCAAGCCTGGCAGAGGAGAAAGGAACATGGTATTTGTGGGTATGTGCAAAGGAGAGCTAATAATGGAAAGAGGTCTCTAAGCTGAGTAAAGAGAGAAATGAGGGCATGAGCAGGGTAGAAGGATCAAAAACGTGGAAGAATCTGTTGTTGGGAAATCCCTATGGAGTCAAGAAATTTGGGGTTTGGAGTACTAGAATGAGTGAGTGAGAAATTGGGGACTCTCCTCAGAGAATAGAGCTTAAAATAGAAAATTTGTGATTAATGCAGTTGTTGGTAATAACAATATTCAGGTCATTGGTTCTCAGCCCTAACTTTTAATCAGAATTGCCAGGGGAGCTTGTAAAAAATACTGGTGACTGGCTTCAGCTCTAAAGATTCTGGCTGTACTTGGTCTGGTATGGGACCTGGGAATTGTAATTTCAAAAAACTATCTCAGATAATTCAGATGTATGACCAATGTTGAGAATCAGTAGTCTAGGTCTAAGCATGGGTAGATAGGAGGAAATAATCCTTAGCAGCCAGAGATCAAGGAACTGAGAGGGCCGAAGCTTGGAAGAATCATCTATGGTAAAGTCACTAAAAGTGGTAGTAGGGTTCATGGTGGAGAGAATTCAGTGAGTCTGAGGTTTGGAAGAGCTTGGGACTTTTGATTACTCTAAGGACAAATTTCTGGTCCTATCTTCTGCTCTTAGCACTGGGTCTGTGTCCAGGGGCAAGGTTGCCTGTAGGTAAACTTTTCCTTGTCCTACTTCCTCTCCCAACCCATTTCCATTGTAGGTTTCCATTATTTGCTCTTAGAGTTACCTTTTCCCACTGCTGATGTTTGGGGAACCACAGACTCAGGGCCTCTGCAATGTATTACCTGGATCTGATTTTCTTGAGAGCTAACTCAATTCCTTATTCTTTTTTAACCTATAACCTTCTTCCTCTACTCATCAACAAACAAACAAACAAAATCCCTTTCCTCTGCCTGACTCCCTCAGGATTTTCATAGTGGGTTGATTATTCCCAAAGGCTCATTGCTACCTCTTAACATCCAATAATAAGCTTATATATTGAGAGGGGGCTTCCCGTATTGTAACACACGTTAGGGCAGTCAGGTACACAAAATCATTCAAATCCTCGTTATTTCCAGGTAAGTGTGTGTAATACTGTCCAGCTTGTTGAGAGAACAGGCCATTTTAACTGGAAATTTCATCCTCTCTTTTATTTTCTACATGCATGCCATTGTGGGGCCATTTAAATCAAATTCTTCTCTATAGCTGAGCACAAAACCTGCACATTTCTGGTTTTGCTCTTTCTGAAGATAATTTCTGCTGTTTAATGAGATCTGAGAATGAAGTCAGGCATGAGCCGGAGAAAGGTCACAGTGTGTGCTCAAAGGTATATTAACTACCGTTGGCACTGACATCGGTCTCCTTCCAAGAGGACAAAATTAAGCAGCAAATAGTAAATACGTTTGATGGCACTTTATTGCAAGTAGGACCATTTACAATGAAATAAGAATATGAGAATGGTTTCAAAGAGAAAATGGGAGTGCTTACAAATAGAACACATCTTACCGGTTAGAGTGGAATGTGATTCCAGTCAAGGTTAATGGGGAAACAGTTAATGAAGGGTACAGATTCCAAAGCTGCATGATGCCATATTGTATCTCACAGAGGTAATTAATACTAGAGACTCTGGCTAAATGGACACATTATACACAGCAGACAACTTGAAATTCTGTACATCATATAGAGAGGCTCCTTTGGATGCTTTATGACTCACCCAGATACTGACAGTATGACATTAGAGTCCATGTTTTCCATCCCTTTTCCTTGAGGTGTCAGTGTGGTACATGGTAAGAACACTAGACAGGGAGAAAGGAGAGACGTCCAGCCCAGACTCAGTTGCTAGGAGGTGGTGTGTGACCTTGGACAAATTTCTTCCTACTTCTCTTAGGCTCAACTTCCTCATCTGTAAAATGAAGGGGTTGAGCAGAGTAATCTATAAAGTGTTTTCCAGTTTTAGTCTGAGAGTTTCTGCACTTCATTGTCATACCACCATTATCAATTGCCTACCTCATAATTATGTAAGAATGGATATAGCTGGGTAAAAGATTGCATATAGAAATACAGGTGTGCATAAACATTTATTTATATTACCTGTTTGTGGCACATAGGTGTACTTCATCCTTCTGTGTTTTTGAAATTATATAACTGTAGAGAATGTGTGTAAAATAATCTATTTTTACCATCAATGTTCATGTTTTTTACTCCCCCCCCCTTACATTTTTTTCCCCCAAAGGTAAGCTAACAGGAGTAAGATTACCTATAGAAATAATGTCTGGGATTAAGATGAATGTGGGTGAAAGAGCCCCTTAGCCTGCTGGCTGCAGGATTATCTGTGTCTAAGAAGCACCTTATTTTCTCTCCTTTTCTTGCTCTGAACACCCGAGGCGGGAGAATGAGCTAAGGATCTGTAGCAGCAGGTGAGAGAAGAAATGGGGATCACATTACATCCTTCACATTTAGCTGTCTCCTTGGGCTGTCTGGAATTTTCCCTGTTTGCCTATTTGAGTAGAGGGGCTTAAAACTATGGCATTTGCACACACTGATTTTTCATCCCAGTGATCATCTTATTGACAGGCATTGCTTCAGCTGGACAGTTTCCTTTCTGTGTTCAGGCCTGTTGGTAGGTGGCATCCCGAGGGCAGATTCCATTCTTATCCCCCACTCAGAACTCACTCATTGCTGATTTTTAAAATTCCCAGGTGCACCTTGTTTGTTTCTCTCTTCTCTCCTTGCGTGAATCCCATTCTCTGTTCTTACTCTTGCTCCTCAAAAAAACAAAACAAAGCAAAATAAAACAAAATTTAGCTTCCCTGAGTTGTCTGGCTATAGAAGTTATTCATGCTTTTTTTTAGAGAAGTCAAGAAATACCTTCCTGTTGTTCTGAATGAAGTAGCTTACAAAGGCCCACCAAACCCCAAATTTAGGAGGAGAGGGTGCCCAAGGAGTGACAGCTTTACACACTAAATCTACAGCTTCCACCTCCCTCCACAGACAACGTGAAGGAAAATCATGGAGGGTTGGCAGCCCCAGAGCCAAGTTACCACATGACATTGACAACTGTAGAATTGCACCTATTGATTGTGGTGTAGGAGCAAATGTTCATCAGCCTTTAATTGAGCTGATTCCCAGAGAGAACAGGGTCAGCTTTTGCTGTGCTGCTGGGTCTAAATAGCTGTGACTGAGCTCTGGTTGACATCTCTTTAACAGAACCTCATTTGGAAACTTTTTAATATTCTGTGTGTTCTAGAACATTGAACCTCAGTTGAGAGGGTTCATCAGAATCGCCTAGGGAAGTGCTTAAACCTACAGAAGGTGGTGCCTCATCCCAGTTGTGTCTGATTCAGTGTCTGGGCAAGAAGCTGGAAAATTGTATTTTTAAGGGCAATTCTAATGAGTACTCAGAAACTTCTGGAGGGTTCCATCGCAAATTAAGAGACATAATTACCAAGTTAAGAAGACAAAGAAATGCTGAAATTGTGAAATGATCATATCACATCTTGTTCTGTCGGAGGGAATATGGCTGCATGGATGTGCAGAGAAATATATTAGCACTCTCTTTGTGTGATTTTCAAGTGTCAGAACATTGTTCTTTCTGTTTTTTATTGCTATATTGTTTGCTTCGTTTCAAGGAACAATTGGACTTTCTTGGAGGGGTCTATCATTTAGGTACAGCTTCCCCTAAGACTCCATTAGGAGGGAGACTCCCCAGCCATCACTGTGGACCTGTTGGTGAATCTGGCATTTACTGAAAGAGTAAATTGGATTTCATTACATGATACTGTATAATGTAGGGTGACCTCCTCCCATTGTTATGTTGGGTGGATGTTCAGACAGTTCTGATTTTGATTTCCTGGTAATTGCTTCCTCATGGGTTCAGCCTTTTAGAAAAATGAATTTTTATATTTTTGGTCCCAAACAGATGCCTCCACCGATCCCTTATTGCCATTCTCAGCCTCCCTCAAAGCCTGACTTGTTCCTTAATGAATCCGCCACACACTGAGCTGTGGCCAAGGAAAATCAAGAGGCCATTCTATCAAAATATCCATGATGGAGAAGCCTGTTCTTGTTCTGAACTTGGGTTTCCCTTCTGTCCCACCTGACCTGGAGGGTCTGCACAGGGGTTATGGGAGGACATTTGAACCCTGGCTACTGTTAAAATATCCTCATTCCAGCGACTCTACTTTGTTTACATTCCTGCTCTGCTTTGCCTTTGAACCTGCTCCTTATTGGTGGATTGGTGGGCCTTATGGCTCCCATACATTTTAAGGCTGCATTCCCCAGAGTTTGCCCCAGTGATGGAGACCTGCACTTTGTCTTTTAAGCAGATAAAAAGGGAGGTCAGTCAGAAGTAATTCCCCTACTCCTCGTATAAACAGTTTAACTGCTGCAGCAACATACTTGCTTGGAATTACTCCCTCAGATTCAATTCCCTTTTCCTGCTCCACTTGTAAAAATGGTTAGTGTCCTCTATAAACTGCAGCTCACCAAGGTGCAGGGCTTGCTGTGCGGTTGTAGAATAAATGTTAATCTAATACAGGTTACTAGGTCAAATGCAATCACAGGCTTGTGGGAAAAGCTTAATACTGTTCTGCTTCTTCTAACACAGTAAACCTGGATATTATATGATAGGTTAAACACCGGTGAACCATGGCAAGAATTTTCTTGAAAGTAGGATTTAGTACAAAGGAAACTACATTGAAATGGTGACCTAGGATTGACTTTGCTTTCCAAGAGAGCATTCTGAGATGCTGAAGTGCACTGTGAAAATGGACTTCTTACAAATGTGATGTTCTAGAATTCCTTGCTCAAGGGATGAATGCCAGTTGGAGCAGCTGTGACACATCTAAAGGTTTCATATGTTGTCAACTATGACTTCAGTTCCCCCTCATTCCCCAAAAATTCATGAGTGCAGATACACACACACACACACACACACACACACACACACACACACACATACAAACTTTTCTGCTGAAAAGTAAATGTGGCATAGGATGGCCTTTAGAATTTGGATCCCAAGTTGAACATCTAGTAAACACAGTGTCAGGAATACAGAACATATGTGGGCCAACTGCCTCGATTGAGAAGACTCTGTACAGATCTCCTTAGTGGTGGTGGACTCCACACTATTTTATGTGGATGAAGTGTTCCCAACCTATATTTGTGATCAAATGCCAGAGCTGAGATGTACATGTGCTAGCAGATGTATAATAAATGCTTAAGTAAATGAACATCAGATTTTAGGGGAGCTGTAAAGTCTGGTTTGTGGGACCACTTAACATTCTGTCCTGCATGGAGACACAGGGGACTAAGTCAGGACAAACTTTGTAAAGTCTAGTGGGGGTCTTTGGGGAGGATGCACTGAAACTCTCATCATTAGCATCATAGTGGCAGTGCAAAGTTCTCCTCCTAGCTTCCTACCAAAACCCCATTCAACGAGCAATCACAGCCGGGAAAGGAGCCCTGACACACAGGCTGGAACCCACTTCTTCTCCTGGAAGCAGTTGGGAATGCTGCTTTGTGTCTTCTTTTGGCTCTTAAAAAAAGTTTTAACCTGGCTCCAGGAATTTGTTTGATTTGTGGAAAACAGATTTGTGCATTTACAAATGTGACCTAGCTCTCAAGTGATTAAGCTAGATAATTGAGCATGTTAGCTGAGTTAGTGTGTCGACATTTGATAAAAAGCCTCTTGCTGCTTGGGTTTGCACATTAAATGATTGAATTAATCAGGTGATACATTCCTGGATGGTTATGAAACTCTCATGAAAGTCACTGCAGGTATGTGAGCGACCCTTAGGAAAACTGCATAAATCAATAGGTGTAGGCTGGATGTAGATTTGGGTGAAATGTATTTTTGAAATTCTATAAAAGAAATAAATATTTTTAGGAAACAAACCCAGTGAACTGGATCTCATTCCTGAATTCAGTTGTTGGCAGGGATGGAAGAGACCTTATATGGTTAGTTTCTGTGCTATGGCCTGCACGGCTGTCCTCTCTAGCCAGTCCATCCTAATCACCACTCCTGCAGTCCACCCCATCCCCCTTTTTTTGTGCTGTGAACAGGCAGCAAGCTGCTAGGACTCAAAAGAGCTGGCTGGAGGGAGGCAGCTGAAATGGACTCTCATTCAGATAGTTTCCCTGCAGCCAGTATTAGAGCTAGTTCCTTTGACAGAAATGGGGACCCCATGGGTCTCCATTGATTGGGAAATGTCAAACACATAATACATAGATGACTTAAAATGCCCTAGGCTCCTTTTCTCTCTTTACTGCAGACTGAATGGTCAGGTTTCTCTGCCTCTTTAGGACTCCATTTTCTCCTAAGTTTTTCTTTGAAGAGATGTACAGAGGAAAGTACACCTTTCTCCATAGCTTCTGCGTGTGCATTGAGCATAGAATGTTGGCAAGACCTATGCCATTGCATGTTTTCTATATGAGTTTCATACACAAGTATTATATTGGGGATATACACAATCATTCAAATGAGTAGAAGCCAATCTGGCAAGTTTTTAGGCAATGGCTTGCTTAGGATGGAAATGCTAAAGAATGGAATACTGTTTTAGGCTACCATTGACAAGTTCTGAATGGAGACTTGGCCTCTATAAAGAGGTCTTTTCTGTGAGTGAGCATGGCATTAGGGGTCAGATGAAGTTTTACCTCTTCTTCGCTGTGTGACCTGAGACTACCTACATACTTTGTGCCTCAGTCTCTTCATCTGCAAAATGGGAGTGATATCATCTAACTTCCTCTTTACAGCTTTATGACAAATAGGTCCTTGGATATGCTGCCCTGTTTGCAGCAACAGATCATCACGTTTCTTGTTTCCTCCAGGTTCTTATTTCACTGCATTCTCTATCAGTCCTGAAGGCCTTTACTTGGTCTCTTATTTGGAGCATTTTGCTCCTACCCTTTGGACTTTTTCTGTCTTTAGGGTTTTCTGACTTTTCTTAGGGATATCTTTGCCCTCCCTCCTGTCCACACTCTCCATCAGCTGACTGGCTTGGATGCGTGATTCAGGTATCTCCCCATAGGGCTTGTGGAGGTTCAATGGTCGATTGTGCGTGAAACACTTAGTTGAAGGTAATAGATAATTCTTTGTTCTCCTTCCCTTCCCTTTCCCAAGAAACACTGTCAACTACCAAATGAGGCAATTTGCGACATCACTTAAAATCGCTGAGTGTGTGGATAATAGGTATAATAATGCCCATTCTACCAGGCTGGGGAAAGAGTCAATGAAATAATAGAGGTTAAGAAGTCCAAATCCTGTTATCTTCCACCAAAATGTCTCAAGGCCCTTCAGCCAACCGCAGGGATAGGATTTGAGAATCAGAACCATCCAAGTGGTAAAAAGTATTTGCTAATATTATGTATTTTGCTAATATATTAATAAATGCATTTTTATAACAATGCAGTTGTAAAACTTAATCTTTAATATTTTTTGTCTATGGAGGAAGGCAAAAGTGCCCCAAGGCCCATGAAGGTCATATGCAGCCATGACTTACTTCATGAGACTTGAACGTCTCAATGGCTAATGCATACATTACCCTTTTAACAGATATTCCTATCTTTTTTTAATGTTTATTTTTGATGTTTTTTTTAAATTTATTTCTGAGAGAGAGACAGCATGAGCAGGGGAGGGTCACAGGGAGAGGGAGACACAGACTCTGAAACAGGCTCCAGGTTCTGAGCTGGCAGTCAGCACAGAGCCTGACGCGGGGCTCGAACCCATGAACTGTGAGATCATGACCTGAGCCGAAGTCGGATGCTTAAGCTTAACTGACTGAGCCACTCAGGCGCCCCCTTTAATGTTTATTTTTGAAAGAGAGGGAGAGAGCAGGAGCAGGGGAGGCACAGAGAGGGCAGGGGCAGAAGATCTGAAGTGGGTTCTGCGCTGAGAGCAGAGAGCTTGATGTGGGGCTCAAACTCACAAAACATGAGATCATGACCTGAGCCAAAGTCAGGCGCTTAACTAACTGAGCCACCCAGGCGCCCCAGAGGTTCCTATCTTTTCTCATGTACTAGGAAGGAAGTTCCTCACAGACGAACAAAAACGCCTAATGCTGGTCACTTCTAAGTGAAGGGAACTGGTAACAGTCACCAAAACAAAAATGTGCTTCTTTTCCATACCAGAGGGCATTGTAGGCAAGAAGACCCAGCTTCTGAATGGAGAAAAGTCTCTTAACTGTTTCTATTTGTATTTGAGTTTCTATAACCAGAGAACGGATGCGGTATTTATTTGCCATCGGGTCTAAAAAGTTCTGGGATTGGGAAAAGCCTGAGCAGTTTTGCCAAATATAGAATTACATGGAAATCCAAGATTCATCATACATTGACTCCTTGGCCACACAGCTTCCAGGATACAGGGAATACAAATGCATTTAACTCCCATTAAATAAGAGGAGAGAAAACCAGACGTTCCTTCACTGAAATTACTTCCTTGAGTATAGGGATCAAACAGGGCTCACAATCAGAGACTCAGAATATGTTCTTTAAGCCTTCAAATTACTGCAAATGAGGTGCAAGCCTCTGTCCGTACTCTGTGCCCTTTCTGCCTTGTTTTAAATCCTCTGGAGAGGTGATTTTCCTCCAGACAATTACATCCCATCTCTAAGAGAAGGATAACTACTGTGTGTAAAGTCATTCCAGCTAAGCACTGTGGGCTCTAATTTCATCACAACATTATGAAACTGATCACTTTCTTTGTATAAAATCTTAAAAGGACTCCATGGACTCTTTAAGCCAAAAAAGGGTTTTTGAAAGCAGTTCAGGAAATTGCCATCATGGAAGCGATTTCCACATGTGTCTCTCAATATTGCAGTCTCTCCCTTTAGGTGCTGATCTTTCCTAGACTGTAATAAGAAATGAAAGAATAGATTATTTTTCCTTTTAAAAAGAGGCACAATTAAAAAAACGTCCCCAAGAATCTTGTACGTGAGGATGACATGCAGACCATTAGCTTTCTTTCCTTGGCTTTCAAGCTGATCTGTATTCTCAATTTGCTATGAGTATTCCATTCCATCTAGGTCAGGAAGAATTACTTGTGTGTAACTGAAGTGGAGTGTGGATTTTAAGCAGAGCATGTGATCCTAAGAATGCAGAAAGATGGTATAAATTTGCATCTTCTTAAGAGGAACCCTGTCTAAAAAACACTGAAACCATTTTAATATCATAAAATAGAAAGGGAAGGGATGGAAATTCCATCTGAAGACTTCACACAACCTTTTCCTTTCATTCATGTAAAGAATTACAAAATTATCTGTCCAGCTGTTAAATGCCTTTGAGGGAGATTTTTCGACTTGTAGTGCACACTAAAATGGAAAGTTAATATCACGCTTTGGAGACAAGGGGAACAGCTTCTGTTCCTGGGGTATGAGCCATTCCCTTCTTCCTGATGACCTTTCAGAAGTAAGAGTTGAAGTTACCTGTTGGGTAGAGAGGCCACTGTTCCAGCAAGGCTTATGTCACCAATGAAGACACACAACACATATCCTTCAGGGCATCTGAGCCCCTTTGATGCCCTGCCATGGAGCATAATCTTGGGCTTCTCCTAGCAGGGTTGTCGATTATTTACTAGAAACTTGACTTGTGGCTCATTTTGTGATATTTCTTAAGCTGCTGCACTTGAATTTATATGAGTGTTAGCTTTGGTCTTTTTCCTTATTCTCTCACTTTGCCACTAGGCCATGCAGCCCACATGGAGTTGGATTTCTCAGAACAGATTTGCTGTCAATTTATGCTCATGCTTTGTCATCATCTCAGTGTTCATGTGTCAGAGCCTAAGGGTGACATATACAAATTAATAGGGAAACTGGACTTAGTACTCCTCTAGTAAGTTATCTGCAAAATTCAGGGTAATTGCTTAAAGAAAGCATTTGTTCTTAAAGTTGGTCTTAAGGGTTCAAGTTAGTTCAATTTCACAAATATTTTTGAACATCTACTGAGTGAGTGTCTATGACAGGTGCTCTGAGGAACAGAAAGATGAAGAAGGTATGGTTTTGTCCCTCAAGGACTTTGCAATTAAGTAGGGATGCATGGAGTTATAAGTGGGGAATAGGTGGTGTTGGGCTTGAAGGGTAAGAAGAGTTTTATCACATGTAGGGGATAAGAGGTGAGGGCATTTGGGGCAGAAGGAATGTGAATAAAGAAGCATAGAAGAGTGAACCA